>CAWUFW010009746.1:0-600000 GCA_963921515.1 Calotriton arnoldi | reverse complement strand
TATTTTGCCTCATCAGACAGGAATGGTTGTTGGTTAAACATGGACGCCCGGCACAGTGGCGTCCTTCCTCTCTTGCGGGGTTTTGTGACCGTCTTTGACTATTTTCCGGTGGTTCGCTGGTAGGACGCTAACTGGCAACTACCTGGTCCGGTGCATCCTTGAGGTGGATGAGAGTCCCCGTGCCCTGATGAAATTGCCTCACAGTAATCGGTAATGAAACATGTCAGGTTCAGGTTAAGATGGTCTAAAACATGATACTGTTGTTTTAAACGAGTACGGACACTATCAAAATTAAAAAGAGGTGTGATCTGTTCTGTAGCTCAGTTTTAACCTTGTAGGAGGGTACATTTAAGCTCCTTTGTATAACAGGGCTTTCGAGATTTTTAGATTGATATCATTTTTTATTTTGATACACATCTTCTTTAACTACACATAATTGGGAGTTTGGTCTTGTTTCTTTTGTGTCAGGTTAGTGCCAGTGATGACATAGTGAGGCAACTGGTGAGTACCTACCAGTAACTCCCTTGGTGTTGCTTACGTGAGGCACTTCCTGACCCACCTTACACTTTTTTAGACCCACATAGTTATTAAAGTGCTGTGAGCTTCCGGCCTGTTCTGTTCTGTTTTGTTTGATTTTACAGATTAAAATGACTCATATGGATGGGTATGACTAGATAGTGAACCCTGTCACACCAAGAAAGAAATGGTGCTATGTTCCCTTTGTAAATTGGAATTTGTATGTGTAGTATGTAACCAGGTCTTGATAATTTGTCATCATACTTTGACCCAGAGCAAGAAAGAGAAAGGCAGAGAGAAAGAGGAAGAAGAAGATGCAAAAATAGTGACGAAGGGAAAAAGCAGGGATAAAAGGGAACCTTTGATTGAGATAAAAGGGCAGGGTGTGCCCGATGCTGGATTAAAGAGGCATGAGGTGGAATTAAGACTACGCAGTTTTGGTAATCGCTGATATTCAATAGTGCTTTTGAGCAAACTTTGGACTACATACTTAGGGGCTTATTTATGAGAGTAAATCACACAGAGGGCTTGAGGAGTTTTAAGGACCAGCGGGAACCCACTCCCCACCAATATATAATTTTCACAAAAAGAGGCCCCGGTCCGAAATGATAAGGAGGTCCAAAACGTGGATCAAGAGATAAAAGTGACAAGGCGGGGGATATCCCTTTTTAAGGACGGTTCCCCTCACACACCAAAGGTGTCATGCTTCATCATAGGGGTACCTCCTCGCATGAGGAACCTAGTCCTCATGCGGGCTGCAACCCCCTCTCTACGAGGGAGGAGCTCAGGGATGTTTTAGTTTGGGAGGTCGGGTGTACTAAAACCCTATGAGAGCTGCGTGTGATTGCAAGAAATGCAGTGCTATAATATGGGTGAATAAAACTGGCTACGGGGTTAGCTCTGTTGCAACTTTAATAACGCTACCCTGTGTCAGGATTAAAAAGCAAGAAAAGCTTGTGAACACAGGGGTCAAGATTCAAGACCGCTATGTACTAATGAGACCAACATGTTTCAGCCTATCAGACCTAGTATAGTGTCATGGCTTTCTTCAGGGTCAAAAATGTAGCTACTGCAATACAATGAAAAATGATATATACAAGTGTGATACTTGAAAAGCAAAAAAGTGTAATTGTGTCATACTGAACCATAGAATCGTTCTTTGTTCAGTACGTTCGACATGTACCCTGTGTCAAAGACAGAAATGATAAACATGTCATATATATATATACACACTGACACATACATATACGTGCAAATTTTCACTAAATCACACATTAGGACCTCCATTAGTCATACATGTAGAGCAATTATTGCTGCTTTTTTTCGACTGCCATAGTACAAACAGATTGATGCGTAACTCACCACTATGGGTATCTGTAGTTTACTGCTTCTGTCCTGGCTACTTAGCCAAATGGTACCAAAGCCACGACCTGAAGAGAATGGTACGTGGCAGTTAAAAACAAAAAACCCCAGGAGGGCAGAGAGAGTTAAAAAGAAAAGAAAAGAACGCTCAGCCGGAAATAATGTGCACAAGACATACATAATTTAGCTATACAGAACAAATAGGTTGTAGGAGCGAGCCATGCTGTCGGGGCGTATGTGGCAATAACGTGGCAATATATGTTCTAAAAATCGCCTCCAGACCAAAATCAGACATTTATGGTGGCTGGTAGGAGATAAAACATCACAGATGGAATAACAATTTAATGCGTCAAAAAACCTCAGCAAGATAAATTAATCCGTATGAGAGGTAGAAAATGGACCTGCGCAATGAAGGCTGGGTGGGTGAAGCGCAAGAAGACAAACCATTAGCTGCATATCAGATATCAAAAATCAAAAAAGGGAATGCGCAGAGCATGACCTTTAGTCTATGAAGGGAGTAATGAGTACGAAGAGTACTTAAACAACGGCTAGAATGGGGAAAGGGAAAGTCCGCGATGAAGAGCACATAAGAAAAAAGTGTAGTCCTAATGCTCGAACCCAGCTGGGTGGCCGGGGTGTCTCGTAAGCAATAACAAACTAACAGAGCCGTTAAATAATGTGGCAAACGGAAAAAATAGTCCAATGGTCACACACATAGAGTACTCAGGGTAAAGGTCAAATTGCTGGAACAAGGTGACTGCCGCCCATGGGAAGTATATGGGGCAAATGTCATCCACTTTTTTCTTATGTGGTTTATAGTTATTTGATTTTATCCGTTTTTTATCCATTTTTCCGTTTGTGTTACTAGCAGATACTCATTCTGCTGGTCCTTCTAACCGGAGCATGACTGGTTTGCATAGCGAGGGTCTTATGGACTACATTCTCCAGACACCTGCGCTTTCATCATCTTTTGCTTTTCGTCTCCCCCTCTGGCAAACGATCGGTGTTGCCGTTTCTATCCACAGGCGCCTCATTAGTTTCCTTAGCGACGGTCCACTGGACTACACTACCCAGTTTTCTATTGCTTCCGCCGGATATCCGGTTACGACGGCAGCTTTCCAGGTGTTGTCAATTTCCGGACACCTTTTAAATCGCACCATGTTGGTACACGGGCTCCCTGCTCCTGGACCACTGCCGTAATTGCGGAGGACCGAACCCCTGGCGGTAAGCTTTATGCACTCTTGTGCTCTTCATCGCGGACTTTCCCTTCCCCATTCTAGCCGTTGTTTAAGTACTCTTCGTACTCATTACAAATCAAATAACTATAAACCACATAAGAAAAAAGTGGATGACATTTGCCCCATATACTTCCCATGGGCGGCAGTCACCTTGTTCCAGCAATTTGACCTTTACCCTGAGTACTCTATGTGTGTGACCATTGGACTATTTTTTCCGTTTGCCACATTATTTAACGGCTCTGTTAGTTTGTTATTGCTTACGAGACACCCCGGCCACCCAGCTGGGTTCGAGCATTAGGACTACACTTTTTTCTTATGTGCTCTTCATCGCGGACTTTCCCTTTCCCCATTCTAGCCGTTGTTTAAGTACTCTTCGTACTCATTACTCCCTTCATAGACTAAAGGTCATGCTCTGCGCATTCCCTTTTTTGATTTTTGATATCTGATATGCAGCTAATGGTTTGTCTTCTTGCGCTTCACCCACCCAGCCTTCATAGCGCAGGTCCATTTTCTACCTCTCATACGGATTAATTTATCTTGCTGAGGTTTTTTGACGCATTAAATTGTTATTCCATCTGTGATGTTTTATCTCCTACCAGCCACCATGAATGTCTGATTTTGGTCTGGAGGCGATTTTTAGAACATATATTGCCACGTTATTGCCACATATGCCCCGACAGCATGGCTCGCTCCTACAACCTATTTGTTCTGTATAGCTAAATTATGTACGTCTTGTGCACATTATTTCCGGCTGAGCGTTCTTTTCTTTTCTTTTTAACTCTCTCTGCCCTCCTGGGGTTTTCTGTTTTTAACTGCCACGTACCATTCTCTTCAGGTCGTGGCTTTGGTACCATTTGGCTAAGTAGCCAGGACAGAAGCAGTAAACTACAGATACCCATAGTGGTGAGTTACGCATCAATCTGTTTGTACTATGGCAGTCGAAAAAAAGCAGCAATAATTGCTCTACATGTATGACTAATGGAGGTCCTAATGTGTGATTTAGTGAAAATTTGCACGTATATGTATGTGTCAGTGTGTATATATATATATGACATGTTTATCATTTCTGTCTTTGACACAGGGTACATGTCGAACGTACTGAACAAAGAACGATTCTATGGTTCAGTATGACACAATTACACTTTTTTGCTTTTCAAGTATCACACTTGTATATATCATTTTTCATTGTATTGCAGTAGCTACATTTTTGACCCTGAAGAAAGCCATGACACTATACTAGGTCTGATAGGCTGAAACATGTTGGTCTCATTAGTACATAGCGGTCTTGAATCTTGACCCCTGTGTTCACAAGCTTTTCTTGCTTTTTAATCCTGACACAGGGTAGCGTTATTAAAGTTGCAACAGAGCTAACCCCGTAGCCAGTTTTATTCACCCATATTATAGCACTGCATTTCTTGCAATCACACCCGACCTCCCAAACTAAAACATCCCTGAGCTCCTCCCTCGTAGAGAGGGGGTTGCAGCCCGCATGAGGACTAGGTTCCTCATGCGAGGAGGTACCCCTATGATGAAGCATGACACCTTTGGTGTGTGAGGGGAACCGTCCTTAAAAAGGGATATCCCCCGCCTTGTCACTTTTATCTCTTGAATTGCTTATTTATGAGAGCCCTGCGGCACCATGTAAAGCCGTACATGCGTGACACGGGGCTCTCAGATCGATTTATGAACCATGCGAAGCCACCCTGCAGGGCTGTGAGCGGCCTCATAATAATGAGTAAGGTAATGCAGTGCAAATCGCTGCGCTGCTTTACTTTCAGCCCGGGAGGCGTTGCATGGACGTTGCGGTGGGTTCTCCCATTCAACACCCATGGAATTTGATGCTGCTCCAAATTTACAAAGTTATGTAAACCTGGGGAAGCGCCAAATCCGTACGCCTCCCGAGGTGAGGCGTAACGAGGAGAAATATGTTTATTTCTCCTTCTTTTTCCTCTTTCTATGTTTGCTGCATTCTGCAGCTTTCTGAATGTGCTGCATTCTGCAGCGATTCTGCAGCACACATAGCAAGAGGAAATGCCTCTTAGAATTGTTTTTGTGCAGGAAAGTGCCTATAAAAACAATCCTGCATGCAACGAAGGCACTATGGTGCAAGGGTGCCTATGTTGGCGCTAGGTTGCCGAAACTGCACTCGCACAGGGAG
The DNA here is from genome assembly GCA_963921515.1 of Calotriton arnoldi. Lineage (NCBI taxonomy): Eukaryota > Metazoa > Chordata > Amphibia > Caudata > Salamandridae > Calotriton > Calotriton arnoldi. Next base: position 594,726 of record CAWUFW010009746.1, on the reverse strand, counting down.
AAAGGGCAAGAATGCACTGTATTCCTGCCCCTTTCACTTTGGTGTAGAGCAGCGCAGAAAGGTGACTTGCCTTGCTGCGTTGCCCTACGACGATATCCCATAAATGAGGCCCTTACTCTTTTACTGTAAACATAAAGGAAACTTAAAAATAAAAACCTCTGCTCATGACCGTTTCTCAATTCAAATAAGAATTGTATTTAATAACTTACAAGACAAAGTGTCCGATTGGATTTGTATACACACGGAACTCTGGTTAGTGGGTAAGTGGAATGTTCTCCCTCACACTAGCCCCAGTGAACGGGAAATTGCACTCAGCCCACCAGGCCCGTAGAATTAAACTCGTCCTCACTTTGCAGGCAGCAGATGCTATGAATGACCTCTTCCGCCCTTAAACACGGGCTCGACGTCATCAGTTCTTGGCTCGCGCGCACACAAAGAGCGCCTCGCCTCGCGCTATTTTTGTTCTGCAAAGATAACAAACACACTTCACGCTCCACTTCAGTGAATCATCAAAAGAAAATGAATCTCAAATCCACCTTTCCGGAAACGGTTGTTTACGAAAAACCGAACTCTGTAGGAGGCAGACCGAAGCGCAGCTTTCCTACAGCAGGAAAAAGGTGGGTTAGTCAGTGCCCTCGCCGCCTCCACAACAAGCCATAAGGGGCAAAGCAGCGCAACACGTGTCAGCTTCTGACACGACCACATTGAAAGGTCCATTGGTGAAATTGTTGTGATAACTCTGAGGCGCCCTGGCGCACTTGTAAACCATTAGAAATTTCAATAAAGCATTATTGTTTTTGAAACTAGTGCTTTGGTATAGGCGGGCTGATGACGCACAGAAGGGTCCTTCCCCCACATACACTCACTCACTGCAGGAAGGCAGCTTCCGTTGGTCACCGCTTCAGCCTTTACGTTGCACACGTCAGAGTGGAGAGTGTGTGTGTAGGTGGGCAAGGGGGGAGGGGTTAAACTAGGTGGGGGCAGTGAGGTATGGAGTGAAGTACATACTGAAAGCGAATGAGATCCTGTGCACGTCGAAAGCGAGGAAGGAAGCAAAGGGTCTGTCTATGGGGGCAGTAATGGATCCAGACACATGCAGAGAATAGGGGGCTCTGGTTAGGGGGAGCGTAGCCTACTTTAACAGGCCTTCTTTCCTTGTGTTACCATAAATAGTTTTTAAACTTAAGCAGATTTAACTTTGATTGTCAATGACGCCCTGATGCAAATGGGTTCCGCCCATGTAGTGCGCCCAGTTTTTTTTGCATTTTGATCACCCGTTTTCTTGGCCTTTACTGTGGGTGAGTCTCAGTCACCATCATTGCATGGTGATTAGAGTGCACATGTTTACAGTCAGTGTCCGCCTTTTAAGATAAGGTCACTGCAACGCAGCTAGGGTAAAGTGCAATGGGTTAGTTACACATGAATGCATGTGCGCACGCGTCAGCGCACATGTATGGGCTGCACATGAGAGGCTACAGCCGTTCACAGCCTGGTAGCTGTGCACAGGTAATCTGCCTGTAGCAGCTTTAAACTGCATATCCAACCTCTCAAATACCCCTCTGACAGGCCTATGCCTTCCATTTATCTAACAAGTCACCTATATGTAGGCCTTATGGCCACAAAGGCAGAGTGCATATTTAAAAGTATGTCATGTAGAAATTAATATTGAAACATCCTTACAGTGAAATATCCCCAAAAACGATTTTCATAATAGCAAGGCTGGCTTCTGCCATAAGCAGGGCCACTGGAATTATGTGATTTTGCAGGCGTGGCGATTTTCACATAATTTTAGATTTGCCACATTTGCCACATAATCCATCATCTGCCCGCATAATCTGCAGATTTTAACAAAAAAATTGTTTCTAGCTCAAATGGTTCAAACGTTACTGAAACAAATTGACAAGTGTTGCCACTCAGTGGAAGGCCCTCAGCAAAGCTGAACTGGTCACCTTTCTGTTACTTATTGCTATATTTGGGTGTTAAACTGAGTACGAGTGAGATGCAACCAATGCTCAAGCAGTGTTAATAAGTGTAGAAATGTCAAAATAATGAAGTAATACTGTTACAAAATGTGCCACATTAAGCCATATCATTTTGCTTTTCTTGCCGCATAATTTAATCAACCCTGACACATCATTTGGCCATCTCCTGCCGCATAATACAAATGGCACTGACCATAAGGAATCTTTGGGCTTTATTCTTACATTTATTAAATGCTAAATTTGGATTGGTAGCAGGTAGAGAAATACTTTTCCACTCATTTTATTTGTACTTTAGAATCCTTTTTAATTATAAGGCCAGATTTGAGAAAGTTGGCATTTCCCTGCCTAAAGATTCTGGGGCCTTTCTGTGAGCAGCCAGCTGCCTGGTCTGATGATGTCTCTACCACTGGGCAATGTGTAATGGGACCAGACGGGAGACAAAGGGCCCAGACTGTAAAGGAGAGTGGGTCCTCCTGACAAGATGGCTGGGGAGGAGTTGTGCCCTGCCCTGATAACACTTCAAAGGACTTTGTCTCCAGAACACACAAAGGTATCTGACATCATGCCTGCCTCTGCTTCTTTCACTAGCCAGGCTGGAGCCAAACCCAGGGTAAAGCGAGGAACTGACCAGAATCTGTTTCTGGGTTAGACACATGGTGTGCCATTGGGCATGAATGAGGCATCCCCAGAACTTGAAAGAGGGAAAAACCTAGACCTGGATGGTGGCAACACCAAGGGCAGCTGAAAGGACATGCCACTTGATGTCCTTTGGACTAAGGACTCTGTCTGCAGCTGACTCCAAGACTAAAGGGTCTCTCAAAGACCATTGACACTGGCCCCCTTACACTCTCCGGAGGACTAGTTGGGGGAAGACCTGGACTTCTGTGCCTTACCAGGAGGAGAGGAGCGCCAGAGGCCAGGTCTAGGATGAAGCTGGTGCAGGGAGCCAGTGAAACCAGCTTCCTGTAGAGTGTGCCCCGTTTGAGGCCAAGAGGCCTGTTGAAAAAGCACCAGGTGGCTAGGGCTTGCACGTAACCAGGAGCAAAAAGGGCCGAAGATGAGGAAAATCAGAACACAAAGCCTGAGCTAATGCACATTTAAAGATTAGTCCTTTTGAACATTAATTTTGCCTGAACAGAGTGTGTGGGGTTCCACTGCATTTTTCACAAATCTAGCGGTGCACACATAAAGCAAAATAATATTAGATAAAAAAGTTCTATCCAATTGTCCAAATTTCTTAGCTACTTTATTTTATATTTTCCACAGCGGTGCCTTCAAATTCTCCCATGAGGGCCAAACCAGAGGGTGATGCAACCCTTTTTGTTGGCTGGCCCAGGGAGGGAGCATGCATGGGTCCTCCTCCCCAGACTCTTACTAAGCCCATGAACACCACCCCCATTCCGGCGGCAGCTGAAATGTGGCCTGGAACCCAATCCCCAGGCCCCTGAAGACCGGGTTCTGGGACCCCATCTGTGGGGCATGAAGACCAGGGAGAGAATGCTGCTCCCGCCCAGCAGCAGGAGGAGAGAAAGCTGGCTCCCACAGTGCCAGAGCTTAAGTTAGGAGACAGGTATGTAAATCATTTAAAAACACCAATTCAGTAAATAATTATGACACAACACACAATAAAAATCCCACACCAATTTATAAAAATAGGAAATATTTCTATCTGTAAAATTACACCAAAATAACAAAAATCCAATGTAGGCAACCGGAGGCATAAACTTTTGAAGATTAATCACTTTCTAGATCTTATAAATCTATAGCTCCACTCTGGGACATCTGGTTGCACTTGACCTGGACAAACTCAAACTTTCAGGCTGACCACGATGGAGCCCTGCGCAGATAAAAATGTTATCTTCAGACTTAGAAACTTTTCTGGAGCTTTTTCCGCCTCGGTCCCTCGATGCTCTTCAACAGTCCGGATTCGGTGAAGGTATGCCAGCTTGACTTTCAGGGAGCTCCCGGTCAAACTCTGGAAGTAGGACCTTGGGAGCTCTTCAGCGGCATTAACCTGCAATCTTTGCCGGGTCGTGGTTGAAGGTGGCCAGCTTGGCTCTTGCAGTTGAGTCCGCCACCTTATGGAGCTTTTTTCCAAAGTTGCTCCAAACTTCTGGAACTTCTTCCTGAAGTTCCTCTTCAGGGTCCAAAGTGTCCAAAACACAATTCAAGGGTCTGGAAGCTCCAAGATGATCCTTGAAAGTTTGGGACCACAATACCCACAATAGACCTGGAAAAAACCCTTGCAAATCCACCAGAGGCCCTCCAGGCAGGGGTATCTTGGGGTGATAAATATGCAAAAATATTATAGATTATCACTTTTTAAGTGTCCCTACCGCTAAAGTCGAGTTTGCATTGAATTTACTTTGAAAAGCAGTGCTGCCACACAGAGCTGCTTTTAAAATGATCTCAGGCACTCAGCAGTGCACACATGCAAGTGCAGAAAGGGGTGCTGTCCTCTAAACTTCCAAGCCCTATTATATACTAGGGACTTATAGGAAGTTTTTTTATCCCCCTGCCCTATTACCTACTAGGGACTTATAGGGTAGGTCATGCAAATTGTAAGTGTACCCTAATATATAGTGTACCCTAATCCATGGGGGTGTTTTCACTTGTGTTTTGAACAGAGCACTGGCCCTGTTAGACAGAGCTCGGGGACAGTCAGAGTCAGTTACCGCCAGTACAAATCAGTAAACAAAAATGGGGTGTACAGGGCACACAGGATGACTTTGCAACACATTATTATTCAAACAGGTATAGACTCAAATAAAAAAACCGCAATTAAGTGCATATGAAATGGTTATCTAGTTATAACTCCAAATCTATTGTTCGCCTTCACAGTGCTATTCGCAGCTGCTGGACAATTCACAATCATGTTTGCAAACAAATCTGGATTGCCATCTTCTCCCATGTAAGCCAATGGTGCAATGTCACATCAGCATCATTCATAGCGCTGGATCTGTCTAGAGCGCCGTCACATTTTAACCTGGGTATGTTACATAGAATACTCAGTTATTTAATAGAACATGTGTCCTTAGGGAAGCACCTACTGATCCTCCTGCAAAATCTTACTCCCTATAAAATATATTTTTCTAAAAAGGTCAATGTCAAAATTGTCTTTTTAAAAGTTCAAGTACAACTCATCCTACACGTCACTATCCTATTAACAAATATATGCATAAAAAAAGTCATGGACATTGGGAATGAACTATAAATTGCAAGGGGAGATTCCCTCTAATGATTGCCCAAGGTCTGGTAAAACACCGGAGAGCATAGTTGCTACTGGCGTTGAACAGACACCCCAGTAATGAAGTGTTCACCGTAACAGCATCTAAAAAAACTGTTATAACTCAGGTTAGATTTTCCCTTGTACCGCTGGGGTACCGGAATGTCCAGTATCTTTATCTTATTGTATATCATATATATATTGTGGTTTAAAGCTTCTATCACGGATGGTGCCAATGGGTTGAAAAAGCCAACTTGCCAGGTATTGGAGCTTAAAAATGTAAAGGCCTATATAACCTCAAGCTTTTGTTGCAGTCACTGAATTCTGAATTCAGAAAGCTCAAGACGTCAAGTATGTATCGACCCTAGTTAATGGCTCGGGATATCTGGAGATTTTACTGTGCCATATCACAAGTCCCATGTAGGAAGCTCCTAGTTAGGCAAACACTGTTTCTCAAGGATGGCCTCGTTGACCCCTTAGTATTGCAGAACCAAAATGGAAGGCAACTCAGAGAATGTGTGTTAAGGGTTAATAGTACGAGCACAACACTTGCATCAAGAAACCACTCAGTGAAGCTCCCAGACCATGTTAGTAAAATCAAAATGTTTATGATTAAAATAATCCCAAAAGGGCAAAAATTATTCAGTTACTGGAAGGTTTTAGCTTCTTAAAGAGACAGTCCATTCTACGTAGCTCCTCTTTGTACATAGATAGTAAATTAAAGTTTCTGCACAGTACTCATCAACGGCCACTTAAAGCTACTACTCCCTCTTGTCAAACAACAGGATTCCCTGCTCCAGGCTGCCTCTAGACTTCACTCAGGCCGAAGGGGCTAGACAAGAGTCTATCGTCTCATGCAGGCAGATATAGTTAATAGTTTCCAAACTTCACAGACTTTCTGTAATGGTCTATGTGGCTTGCATCTCCATGACAAACTTTCTGGTCTTTCTGAGCATGCCTAAGTCTGTAGAGAGCACACCCCGCCTCTCATTCTCTGCTCACAGCCCGTTTCTAGGTGTTGACCCTCAAATCCTCACCTTCCTCTGGAGCGTCCCCATCTCGGACACTAGTTCACAATGACTGTAAGACATCTTTGCCAGTAGGTTCCCACCTCCCAAAATGAATCTTCTCTAAGTCCAGAGCCAGAACAATTACAACTGGACAACTGGTCTGCTTCACAAGAAGAGTCCTTGGATGCTCTTGAGTTCAGTCAATTGGGGATCCGCTGACTCTGAACCTTGTGTAGATTTAAATATGTGAGTGTTGGTCAGGGCAGATCATATTCCAATACACAGTCCATCGTACTCGATCCACTTCCAAGTCCTCCACCACACAAGTTTGTGAGTCTGGTTCACATTGTCTTCAGACTTCCAGCTGTGTTCCAACCTGGTCTAAGGAATTATCAGGCACCACACAACTCTCTCAATGCCAAAGGGTCTGTGTTTCTGGGCCTTTCAAGCAAACAGGCTTGAAAGTAAGTCTGTCTCCAGTCCAACCCAGTGCTTCTCACTGAAGCACTAACTGATATAACATCTAGTGCAGGTGGTGGAGGGTGCGCTAAGAAGGTGCTGTATCCCTCTTTCCTCCTCTTCAGTCCACTGTGAGGTCATACAAAGGTAAAGCTGCACTGCGGCAGCCCTGTCCTGCAAAAAGAGGCAAGTTGTGCACGAGAGAAACTGAACACCATCAACTTATATATACAACAAAGGAAACACATGCACTGAGAAACCAGTTAGTGGTTTCTCAATGTGCAAAGTCAAAACACCAGCAGCACCCAGAAATGAAAAAGGACTGAAACAATCTAAAAAAAAGTAGAGTTTCTACACTCCAGTTGAGGTAAAACATTGAGTCGAGAGCTCTAAGTGTCAGGATGTCCTTCTTTATGCTAGCTGATTTCCAAACCACTTTTCACCTTGGTCACAGCACAATCTGGCACATGCATCAACCTAGGATTTTGCGAGTCCTTAATAGCGAATATTAAGGATTCGCTATTAAGGATTCGCAAAATCCTATGCATGTAGGAATCGCTATAATAATAGCGATTCCTTCACATTCCTTATTTGCGACTACGTAAATTGCGAGTCGCAAATAAGGAATGGCTTCCCATTCATTCCTATGGGCCTACAGGCCCATAGGAATAAATGAGAAATTGCGACGCTATTTCACGCAATAGGTACTCGCAAATTGCGCATGCAATTTCAAGGGTGCAGGGGTGTCAAAGGACACCCTGTTGCACCCTGAAATTGATCCGTGCACATATGTTGCGCACACACATGTCCCAAGGACATGTGTGTGTGTAACCTTCAACTTTGAAAAATGCACTTTAGTGCATTTTTAAAGTTTTTGCAAATTACCATGAAGTTCAACTTCATGGTAATTTGCGCCCCCTAGTAGCGAAATCGCTAATATTTTTTACTTTGTTGCATTGCATTTAAGGAATCTCAATTTGCGATTCCTTAAATGCAATCGCAATTTAAGTAATGGCAATTTAGAGATTACTTAAATTGCGAGTTTTGCATTTGGGATGATGCATCCCAAATGCAAAAATACCGGTCGCAAAGGGGCAGATTCTGAGAATCTGCCCGTTTGCGACCGGTTTTTCTTTTGATGCATGTGCCTGAATGTCTTCATTAATCATTACCTAAGATGAACTCAAGTCCACTGAGTTTCAACACCATGTAATAGCTCTCCAGCAGTTTGACCTCACAGTGTCATGTGGCACAGAGGGACATTGCCATTTTTCACTAACTTTGCATGAGCACGTTGCAGCTTGCCTGCTGCTTTGCACACGTTACTACACGTCTTTATTTTTTGCAATATTTTTAAAGACTGCTTTCACATGAGAACTCATCGCTGTGTTTGCTCTCTGCATGTTCCTGGGATTTTGACTGACCTTTATGTGCAAGGTCGAACAACAATGCCCCTTGTTATTTTGTTCTGGCCAGTCTTTATCCCTTAGACAAAACATACCGATGCAGCTGCTGTTTGGACAGCGTAGCAGAAAGCTCTGCTTCAGAAATATAAGCGAGCCATCTTTCAAGCCAAAGCTCACTTCCTCACTAATAAGATCCTCGCTGCTGACAATTCCTCTAGCATGCTCTTCAAGGTGATTAAGGAGATCTCCGAACCTTCTGGGACGCGGGCGTTGTCCCCCTCTCAAGACCTCTCTGATAGAATAGCTACCTACTTCGAGGACAAGGTCCTTAAAATCTTCAGGGAGCTCAACTATATGCAAATGGCAGAATTAGAGGGCGTGGAGGTCATGCAGGACCAAGGGATGGGGAGCCCCCCTCCTACTCTGGCAGCATTCCCCCAGATTACTGTGGAACAAACTTTGGGTTTTCATATGGGCCTCAAGTCCGGTTCCCCCTCTGACCCTTGCACGCCCCTCACTCTCAAGATGGTTCCCAACCCGATTGCTGACTTTCTTTGCAAAGTGTTTAACAATATCTTCTGTTCCGGCTGCTATCCGGATGCTTGGAAAGAGGCAATTGTTACACCCCTGCTTAAGAAACCCAATGCTGACCCCTCTGAACTGAAAAATCTTCGCCCTATCTCTCTTCTTCCTGACCCCGCTAACATCCTAGAGAAGTTCATCAACATTGAGTTGATGGATTCCTTGGACTCCAATGAGCTCTTGGATCAGTCACAAAATGGTTTCCGCGCCAACTACAGCACCGAATCCGCCCTTATTGCTGCCACTGATCACATCGCATGCAGGTCGATCTGGGTGGGTCAGTAGTGCTGATTATGCTCGATCTGTCGGCGGCTTTTGACACCCTCTCTCCCACTCGGATGTTTCAACGTCTGAAAGAGGTGAGCATCCCTGGTAAGGCCCTGCAGGTCCTCCACTCCTTCCTGACAGGGAGAACTAATGCTGTTAGTTGTGGGGGTTTCAGATCTAAGGCTTTTAGCCTACCCTGTGGTGTTCCCCAGGGCTCATCCCTGAGCCCCACCCTCTTTAATGTGTATGTGGCCCCGCTGGCCAAGCTGGTCAGATCCTTTGGGTTTCAGGTGATCTCCTACGCTGACTACACGCAGATCATTGTTTCCATCTCTCATGATCTGCAGCCGGGAAATTTAACCAGTGCATGGCCAGTATTATCAGATGGATGCAAAATAACTCCCTTAAGATCAATGCAGAAAAAACCGAGGTCCTAGTTTTTGGTCCCCAGACTTTAATCTGGTCAAATGCCTGGTGGCCGGGAGCTTGCGGTCCCCTTCCTGTTCCCGCCAAGACAGTCAAAAACTTGGGGGTTATTTTTGACGCGGGCCTGACTTTTGAGGCTCAGGTCAGTCGCACTGTCAGTACTTGCTCTTACATTTTGAAGACTCTCAGGAAGGTGCTTCCGTATATTCCATCAGCACTCCATCCGCCCACGGTCATTGCACTGGTTACCTCCTGGCTTGACTACTGTAATGCCTTGTATTTGAATACTAGTACGGACTCCCTGAACAGGCTTCAGGTCATACAAAATGCGGCTGCTAGGCTGATCCTTAATATCCCGGAAAGGCATTCTGCAAAGGAGGGGCTTTACACTCTGCACTGGCTCCCTATTAGGAAGCGAATCTCCTTCAAAGCCTTGTGTACGGTTCACAAGGCCCTGCATAATATAGGTTCGCAGCAGCTGAAAACCATGTTTAAATGGTATACGCCTGGAAGGACTTTGAGATCTTCATCCCAGAGAAAACTGAACGTCCCTAGAGTTCGCAAAGCCAGATGGGGCGGCCGCTCCTTCTCGGTGGCGGCGGCCAAACTTTGGAATACTCTACCCCCCTCGATCTCCCAGGTGGAATCCCTTCCGGTGTTCAAAAAACTACTGAAGACCTGGCTTTTCTCAGTTTAGTCAGCAGCCTCTCATTCTCCTCTCCTCTTCCCGTCCACTCAGCGCCTTGGCACCCTCGGGTTTTAGTGCGCTTTATAAATCCCTATCCTATCCTAGCGTACTTGGTTTTTTAGTGGGGTGCACGAATAGGTAACACACACTTGGAGAGGGACCTTTCCAGGGAGACGAGCACCCATGATGGATATCTACCATCTATAGGCTAAGGTATGGGGTCTGCTGACAAAGACCAGAGATCTTCTATTATATAATAATACTTCTTCTTAGCAAAGGGAGGGACGTTAGGCACTATAGTCCTTTCTCCATTGTCTTTTTATGATGACATCTCCCTTCATGATTTGTGGACTGACTGCTATGCTGACAATATTTGTACTATGAATTTTCCTGCTTGTTGTGGCACGTATACTGCATGTTAGGGCACGTTAGTTAAAATTAAACATTTTAAATCTGTCTCCATCAGATCTTATTGTAGAAGAGTACAAGAGAGTGAGCGAAAAGGTGTGTCTTGTTACCGTGATTCCTGAGAGATCTGGGAGTGTTGGGTTCTGGGGTGTCTAAACATTTGTTTCTCTGTGAGTGAGTAGGAGAGCGAGTGCAACACTATAGCTAGTCGGTCCTGGATTCGTGGGTACTATGGTGGTAGGAAGACTCAGTCCCTATACACCAAGGTCCCATTTCCTGCGCACAGTTCTGTATTTGTGCAGAATCCCTGCAACATGGCGCCACCAACGATTGGTCTGGTACTTATTTACGAGTCCCCTGAGTAGCGCTTGTGCTTGTCCACAATTCCCTCTCACCAGTTTCCAGAGACGTCCATGGTGGGGGGGCTTAGACTCCTATATTTGTGTTTTATAGGTTTTTCAAGCTTCAGATTTAAAAGGTTTTGTTTCTCTTTCTGACCCACTTTTGCGTTACCATTCTACTGATTTATCCAGTTTCTTGTTGTTATGGCGGTCGCTATTGCGGCTCCTAACCGCGCTGAGGTCACAGCACATTTGACACAACATGGAGTACCTAATGCAGGGGCTCCTATTATCTTTGTAGTCGAGGCGGATGTGGCTTACCGCTTCGAGGTTTTCTATTCTTGGGTTGCATTTCCAGCTGTGGTTGGGAATGATAACTTGTTTCATGAGTATACTGTGGCCGCGGTTCCGCCGAATTATCGTCCTTATCGGATACTTGAAGTTCCGTTGACAGCCTGGGACCATACCATATGGTTTAATGACGCCCTTCCTCACCCTGTTTTTGTGGTCCGTTTAGGACCACTATTGCTCGATGGGGCCACATGGCCCGTATTGGCTGGTTTTACACCACATCTCAATTATCTTAATGTTACACATGTAGAGCTACGTCAATTACACACATTGTTGATTCATATACATAGAGCTGTCATACATGTCACGTAATATTCAAGTGGCTCCGGCTAGAGCCACTCCTTAACAACCTGGACATGGTGGTGGTCTTGTCATTAGTCCCATCATGATTAATTTAGTGATGGGCAAGTGTCCTCAGAATAGGGATAATTTCCCTTACTGGCTTGCAGAACAATTTGAGCAACTCGAAGCTGTTTTTCCCCAAACTACACCTTTTGAGAAACACAGGATCCTTACAATGAGTTTACCAAGTGGTACTGTTCCCAGTTTAGCTGATTGCACCACCTGGGTGACGGTGTTTGCTGCAGTGCATACACTGTGCTTTGGGGCCTCCTCCATGAGCGTTCTGCCGAGCGTTCTAAAGAAGGTTCAAGATGAACACAGGGCTGGTCCAGCCCTGGAATTGGGGATGAGATTAGTGGGCATGTTCCCTATTGTCTCTGATATGATTCTGGCCAATGTCATTGGTGAAGCAGTTAGCTTACAAGTACATCAACGCCTTTCGGCGGTGGCAGATGTTGATCGGCAGCAGCAGTTACCGATCATTATTGCGAATGCATATACATTATTAGGTCGCAATAGTTTGGGCATAAGACCTTATACTCAGGTACCAAATAAACCCCCACAGGACAAGGAGGGTCGTCCAGTCTTTCCTAAAAAGGCATGAAATAAAAATCAGCGGCAGCAACATCAGAAGCCTAGTTCTCGTGCTGGTTCACCAACACTGGACGCTTCTGAACTTAGATATGATTTGCGTGACCGCTCTAAAATTAAAACACCCGAGAGCTTTCAGGTTCCTGATCCTCATTCTCCTCGTTCCTTTCAGGAATCGTCGTATCCACAATTTGGCAGGGGCAGACGTCAGGATCGCAGAGAAGGCGATTCCACGCAACCAAGACATGACCCGCAGCGCCAGTTTGACGTAAAAGCCAAACCGGAAGGACCACCTCAATATCGTGCTCCATTTCAGAAGAAAAAAGTTGCCGCTTTGACTGCAAAGTATGCCTCAGATGGTGAGAACCCTGCTCCTTGATTGGAGATGAACGGTAACACTCCTCAACAGCGCGGCGGAAGTTACCATAGTGCGGGAGGCACTCCACCAGCGTCTGGAGGCGAAAGCAACTGATACGTTTATTACAGTGGAAACAGCAGACACACGAGTTGCACCCCCTAATAGGCTTTATGAGATAGGCCTCCAAATTGAGGGTGCTATTAAACGCACAATTAAGGCGGTCTTTTGAGACAATCTTACCTCTTCTTATGATATTTTGTTGGCGGAGGGAGATTGGCCTCCCCCATTTGTTCTAGCTTCTTCTAAAGGGGAAGATGTTATTCTCCCAAGTTTTTCACATTATTTCTCGGAGAAGGCTAAACACGCGTATGCGTTGGAGTGGGCGCTAGCGCTTGCCCCGGCTGTGTATCGTAATCAGGTGGGGTGGGATATGGAGTCCCCGGCACATGAAATTCCTTTGCGATCAATGCCACAACCCCAACCACAATATCCAATTAAACGTAAAGCGAGAACTTCCGTCAGTGAAATCTTGACCCAATTGGAATATCGGGGTGTGATTGAACCCCGTGTTTCATCAATGAATAATCCTCTTTTTGCGATATTGAAACCGGACGGTTCATATCGCATTGTTTTGGATTACCGTCATTTGAACAGTCATGTTCGTACCTTTGCAGTACAGAACACCCACAGCTCTACGTTAGTTAATACCATTGTTTAAAAAAAATATAAAATTACTATTGATATCTCAAATGGATTTTACAGTCACAATTTGGCTCCTGAGAGCCATGACCTAACCACATTTAGCGCGCTTGGCAATCACAAAAGATATACTTGTTTGCCTGTGGGGTATAAGAATAGTCCTGGTGCTTTTGCTGCACGCATAGTGTCGGTTTTGCATCAAATTGACCCTGATGCTTTCTAGTACGTCAACAACATCTACTTGACGGATGATGAACTGATACCGCATCTTGTGCGTGTGGACCGCATTATAATGTCTTTTGCAGACTTGGGGTACAAATTCAACTTTGCCAAGTCGCATATTGCCTGCTTGGCAGTTCTTTTCCTGGGTTGCGAACTCACCAATGAAGGTAGGGGGTTGGCCCCCCACTTTCTGGAGAAATGTGCTCAATTGCAACCTCCTTCTACTCTTAGAAAGTTACAATCTTTGCTGGGTTTCCTGAATTTTGGGAGGACATACATTCCTGATTATGCCCAGCGTTTCAAACCACTTTACTCTTTGATACAACCATCTTATTCTGCTTCCTGTTGGCTTCCGGAACATACTGCAATTCTTCGGTCTTTGCAGTCTGATCTGCTTGCGACCAACTTCTTGTTAACACGTGACAATTCTACAAATTTGGTCATAAGGATTGTACCAGGCGCGTTAGGTTTCACTTACTTGATGTTCAATGAGGGGGACACGGTCCCCATTGCATATAAAACACATTTGTACACTGCGGCTGAAATGCGTTTCTCTCCTACAGAAAAAAGTTTGACGGCTGTCCAGATGGCGATTCTGAAAGAACGCTCTCTGGCTCAGGGTAAAAGCATTTTCATGGTCTCGCCAGTACCTGCTTTAGAGGCAGTTACGAAGGCTAGTGTCCCGAACTCTAAAGCCTTGCATCCGCGTTGGATACAATGGGCTAGTTCTTTGACGTCGGCTGATGTCAATTTTATTTTTGATCAGTCTATGCAGACGCAGGAGTTTTTACAATATGAACATGTTCACCCACCTCCTCTGTCGTTGCTTTTTCTTGATCAGTACAAATGCATTGTTTACACTGATGGATGTGCGCAGCCAGCCGTTGGTTCTAAACATGCTTATTTGGCGGCATGCGCGATTGTGGCAGGAAAAATTGTAGCTGGGGTTTTTTAATCTTCCTTCGGTGCACACACAGTCTCTTGGTGACTGCACGGCTCAATTGGCGGAGCTAAGTGCTTTGGATTTGGCTCTTGAATTTGCTGATCCGGAGGTTCCTACACTTATAGTGTGCGATTCGTTTAACTGTGTACAATCCTTCAATGATAACTTATTCTTTTGGAAACAAAATGATTTCCGTGATTCTAAAGGTAGCGCAATTAAGCATAAAATGCTTTGGGTTCGGGTTGCCGCTCTTAGGGAACGTTTGCCACTCAAACATGTTATCCATACTTTGGGCCATCAACATGTGGGAGCACACGCTGTTGGTAATTCATTGCCTGATGAGGCAGCCAAATCTGCAGTTGTCACTTGTTCTGTAGCAGCAGTCACAAGGTCCATGACTAAAATTGATGATGATATCTTAGCGGCTATTGCTGCTATGAAGGAGGGTACAGTTTCCCCAAGGTTTTCCTTCACGTTATACATACCACTTGTTGACAGATCAAATTCCATTTGCTACTATTCCGTCCGTTGGGGATCGGCTGATTCCCAATGGGGACCGCAGACTTTCTTTGATCATAGCCACACATGAAGGCGTTGCTTCTGCACATGCTGTTGTGAATGCAACTGTTTCCCTTTTGCAGCAGCATTTTTGGTGGCGTGGTTTATACCAACAGACACGTAAATATGTTCTTTCGTGTGACATTTGTCAACAAATTAAGCCTTCTACTGTTGCACGCCCACCACATACTCAGCTTTACATCTCTAATCAGCTGTTTGGATGTCTTTATCTTGATCACTGCGGTCCGTTGACTTCTGACACTGCTTTTAAACACATCTTAGTTGCAGTGGATTTGTGCACTAGATTCCTTTGGGTTTGGCCTCAACGTAGTGCTGAGGCTCAAACTGTCATTAAAGATTTGCTTGTCTTTGTCGGGACGTTTGCTTGTGGCACCTTCCATTCGGACCAAGGTCCTGCGTTCGCCTCTAAGGCTTACCGGGATGCGATGAAGTCTCTGGGGGTGCAGGTGCAATATTCCTCTCCATTCCGGCCCGAGGGCATTTCAGTTGTGGAGTGGATGAACCATGACTTAAAGCAATCTTTGACGGCTAGAGTCTTAGGTACTGGCAGGGGTTGGCTGACTCATTTGTATGGAGTGCAACGTGTACTAAATAATCTCCCTAGAAGATCTCTGGGTGGGCGGACCCCATACGAAATGCTCTTTGGCATTAAAATGTTTGTGCCAGACCTTGATGTTCTAGACGTTGTGGCGGCTGCCGCAACCTTTGTCGTAGATAACCATTGTTCTATGTTACAGGATCTACAAAAAGCTCGTAATTCACAAGCGAGAGCCCATTAGCCCTCTTCTGCAGATCCAGCGGTGCTGATTCCTGTTTCTGGTTGGCTTCCTAAAGTTGGTGATCTGGTCCATGAAAAGGTGGAGAACAAAAATGAATTTGGTCCATCCTACCATGCACCGGTCAGAGTCCTTGGTGTGAAAGGTACACGCACTGTGATCCTGCCTCCTTTACCTGGTCATAAGGAAAATCGTTACATTTCAATCGAACATGTCAAGTTACACCATATGGCCGATACTGAATAGTATGCCTCAAAGCGTTCCATGTCGAGAACTGTCACTGAACCCGATGACTTCTGTTTCGTCAGTTACTCCCCAGCAATTGCAAGGGGAGATGGAAACTTCAGTTGATTTATTTTCCTTCTACATCCACAGCAGCGGATATTGAGTATGATTTTCCTCCAGTTGAAGTCATAATAGACATTCCTGAGAGTACCATACCTGAATCATCTGATGCAGCACATCCCCCGTTGTTTCAGCTGGGGTCCAGTGGTTATTATATGGATCGTAATAGCTTCTCTTCTGGCACATCTTCCTGGTCATCTTCTGTGTAGGAGACCCCTACCCGTACCAGTGTCTTCATCTCCTGGTTCAAAAAGACTTACTTGGTCCCACCCTGGACATATATCTGGATGGTGCTTACGATGATATTCCTCTTCATGTGGATCGGATTTGTGACTGTATTTTTCCTACTCATTAATGGCCATTATTTACCTGAACGCTCTGCTGTGAACTTTGTTGATGGAGTTCTGGCCCCTCACAAATCGTCCCACATAATGAAAAGAGACCAAGCCCTTGTCAATATATCAGCGTTCCCTGTCGTTGATGGTATCGCCTGGTATAAAGTTGCTATCGATATCCACGGCCCGACGAAAGTTATGAACAATCCATACGTCTTCCGCGTTTCCTTAGGAGATGTGGTTTTGCCCGACATCCAATCTGATGACTGGGATGTTCATGCCGTTCATTCGTTATTCTCTGATTTAAAATATTATGCTGCATTTGACACTGAAGATTTATATTTAAATTTGGCAAATTACACAGATTTATTTTGTTATCAGCATTATGGCCATCATTTCTTGCACAAGACAAAACCACAGAGACCCTTTTTTAATTATACCTAATGGGAGCATTGCCCAACTCCATTATTGGGAAGTTCGAAGACCCAACAAAGTAAATTTGTATATTTTTCTGGTTACAATCTATCTGACCCACAGTCCTATTTTTATAAATTGAAGATGCCGCCCCAAACTAAACTTATGTTAACACAAACTAAACTAGTTTACTCCATGTCCTTCAGGAAGGATTTGTATGTGAAGGGTTATGAGCATTGGAAGGACACAACTGAATTAAAATCCATTTGGGGTACTAAAGATTGGCAAGTGCAGGGCACAGAAGCTTTGCATCGTGCTTGTTTGATACCATCTCAAATCTTATTTTTGAATGACACGGTACAACAGACTACTTGTTTTGGTTTAGCAACGACCAAAAATCTAAATATACCCTCCATTCCATCAATAGCCACGTATGATACATGGCAAAAACTTACCAACTTTACAATTGAAGACTTGGAGATCTTATTTCAAAATGGCACACTTCCAATACTGATCCCTTGGGATGGTTAGTGTGGCCGACAACTTTAAATGCATGTCAATTACGTTTTCTGAATACTACAAAGGGTTTTACACAAAGTAGACCTGATCCACGTTTCCCACATTCGCATACAGTTACCACATATATGTTGTCAGCAGTGGTTGGAACATTCCACACTGTCATCTGTGAAACAACACCTTTCTCATTTATCAAGTGACATTGATTTAAATGATTTTCTTTTAGGTCCAAACGCCCCTCGAACAAAACGTTTTATTTATTCTGCACATAATGAAATTTGGAAACTGTCTAAGATGGAAGCTGCGGTGCGTCTGCGCCAAATTGATCAGGCTAATTTAGAAAAAGTCCTTGCAGTAGTCGATAACAGTATTAATACATAATCTTCCCGTATATATACTTTAGATAATATTGTTTCTTGTATCATTGACATTGTTCAACATGAAGTGTCTATTTTGTATCATGGTCAAAATCAGTTTCGTTCTGTGATGCAGTTTGCTTGGATGTTGCAAACAATCAAAAATTGAAAAGTGCCATGGGATTATTTGAATTATTCTGCACTGTTTTTACCATTTAATTTAATTGATAAACAGAAATTAATGTCCATGAAAGATGCCACTTACACATTGTTACATATTGAACAATTAGAACAGTTACCGTTTTCGGTAGCCAAGACTGATTCAGCTGTGTGGTTAATACATGGGGTTATTTCACTGCCTATCTCACTTTTTCAGTTCACAGCATGCATGAAACATTACCTGATTGGTAGATATGAGCCCATCTGCAATAATTTCATTCATGAATTGTGGTCTTTACCTTTCACACACAGATGTCAACGTGCAGGAAAAGGAAGTTTTCCTTACAGTGGAGGACTGTGATTCCACAGTAGGACATTCCCTAGTCTGTAAACAGGTTAAACTACAAGGAGCCTGTAACGTTTCGGGCCCTAATCTAGCTTGTTTATTGAAAGGTACCTCTGTCCCGGCTATTATTCCCGTATTAACCTTGCTTTCTAACGGTAGTTATCTTACTTTGAATAACCACGATTGCTGTGGCTTGAGAGCTGGCATCCCATATATAGTAAAACACACAAGATGATGGACGGAATGTTGCACATTGGCGAAACATTCACCCCCAGTCACAGATCTGGGTTTAATCCATCGTTATTTTGCTCCCCACGCCACCCCAGTTCAGACATGGCCATATGCAAATCAGTCTTGACCCTGTGCCTCATGGGAACAGTCCAGCCCGAACTGCCAAGCCATGTCTTCCCTGGACCGGAATCAAGCATCCTAGGACCGGTTTCTGGCTATCAGCCGTCATCAGCCAGGATAGCTTGACTCCAGTGGCGTAGTGAGCACGGGACCCACGTCTGGGCATACCCTTCCCACACATGGCGAACAGCAAAACACACAAGATGATGGACGGAATGTTGCACATTGGCAAAACATTCACCCCCAGTCACAGATCTGGGTTTAATCCATCGTTATTTTGCTCACCTCGCCACCCCAGTTCAGACATGGCCATATGCAAATCAGTCTTGACCCTGTGCCTAATGGGAACAGTCCAGACCGAACTGCCAAACCATGTCTTCCCTGGACCGGAATCAAGCATCCTAGGACCGGTTTCTGGCTATCAGCCGTCATCAGACAGGATAGCTTGACTCCAGTGGCGTAGTGAGCACGGGACCCACGTCTGGGCATACCCTTCCCACACAGGGCGAACAGCAAAACACACAAGATGATGGACGGAATGTTGCACATTGGCAAAACATTCACCCCCAGTCACAGATCTGGGTTTAATCCATCGTTATTTTGCTCACCACGCCACCCCAGTTCAGACATGGCCATATGCAAATCAGTCTTGACCCTGTGCCTCATGGGAACAGTCCAGCCCGAACTGCCAAGCCATGTCTTCCCTGGACCGGAATCAAGCATCCTAGGACCGGTTTCTGGCTATCAACCGTCATCAGCCAGGATAGCTTGACTCCAGTGGCGTAGTGAGCACGGGACCCACGTCTGGGCATACCCTTCCCACACAGGGCGAACAGCAAAACACACAAGATGATGGACGGAATGTTGCACATTGGCAAAACATTCACCCCCAGTCACAGATCTGGGTTTAATCCATCGTTATTTTGCTCACCACGCCACCCCAGTTCAGACATGGCCATATGCAAATCAGTCTTGACCCTGTGCCTCATGGGAACAGTCCAGCCCGAACTGCCAAGCCATGTCTTCCCTGGACCGGAATCCAGCATCCTAGGACCGGTTTCTGGCTATCAGCCGTCATCAGCCAGGATAGCTTGACTCCAGTGGCGTAGTGAGCACGGGACCCACGTCTGGGCATACCCTTCCCACACAGGGCGAACAGCAAAACACACAAGATGATGGACGAAATGTTGCACATTGGCAAAACATTCACCCCCAGTCACAGATCTGGGTTTAATCCATCGTTATTTTGCTCACCACGCCACCCCAGTTCAGACATGGCCATATGCAAATCAGTCTTGACCCTGTGCCTCATGGGAACAGTCCAGCCCGAACTGCCAAGCCATGTCTTCCCTGGACCGGAATCAAGCATCCTAGGACCGGTTTCTGGCTATCAGCCGTCATCAGCCAGGATAGCTTGACTCCAGTGGTGTAGTGAGCACGGGACCCACGTCTGGGCATACCCTTCCCACACAGGGCGAACAGCAAAACACACAAGATGATGGACGGAATGTTGCACATTGGCAAAACATTCATCCCCAGTCACAGATCTGGGTTTAATCCATCGTTATTTTGCTCACCACGCCACCCCAGTTCAGACATGGCCATATGCAAATCAGTCTTGACCCTGTGCCTCATGGGAACAGTCCAGCCCGAACTGCCAAGCCATGTATTCCCTGGACCGGAATCAAGCATCCTAGGACCGGTTTCTGGCTATCAGCCGTCATCAGCCAGGATAGCTTGACTCCAGTGGCGTAGTGAGCACGGGACCCACGTCTGGGCATACCCTTCCCACACAGGGCGAACAGCAAAACACACAAGATGATGGACGGAATGTTGCACATTGGCAAAACATTCACCCCCAGTCACAGATCTGGGTTTAATCCATCGTTATTTTGCTCACCACGCCACCGCAGTTCAGACATGGCCATATGCTAATCAGTCTTGACCCTGTGCCTCATGGGAACAGTCCAGCCCGAACTGCCAAGCCATGTCTTCCCTGGACTGGAATGAAGCATCCTAGGACCGGTTTCTGGCTATCAGCCGTCATCAGCCAGGATAGCTTGACTCCAGTGGCGTAGTGAGCACGGGACCCACGTCTGGGCATACCCTTCCCACACAGGGCGAACAGCAAAACACACAAGATGATGGACGGAATGTTACACATTGGCAAAACATTCACCCCCAGTCACAGATCTGGGTTTAATCCATCGTTATTTTGCTCACCACGCCACCCCAGTTCAGACATGGCCATATGCAAATCAGTCTTGACCCTGTGCCTCGTGGGAACAGTCCAGCCCGAACTGCCAAGCCATGTCTTCCCTGGACCGGAATCAAGCATCCTAGGACTGGTTTCTGGCTATCAGCCGTCATCAGCCAGGATAGCTTGACTCCAGTGGCGTAGTGACCACGGGACCCACATCTGGGCATACCCTTCCCACACAGGGCGAACAGCAAAACACACAAGATGATGGACGGAATGTTGCACATTGGCAAAACATTCACCCCCAGTCACAGATCTGGGTTTAATCCATCGTTATTTTGCTCACCACGCCACCCCAGTTCAGACATGGCCATATGCAAATCAGTCTTGACCCTGTGCCTCATGGGAACAGTCCAGCCCGAACTGCCAAGCCATGTCTTCCCTGGACCGGAATCAAGCATCCTAGGACCGGTTTCTGGCTATTAGCCGTCATCAGCCAGGATAGCTTGACTCCAGTGGCGTAGTGAGCACGGGACCCACGGCTGGGCATACCCTTCCCACACAGGGCGAACAGCAAAACACACAAGATGATGGACGGAATGTTGCACATTGGCAAAACATGGCTTGATTCCGGTCCAGGGAAGACATGGCTTGGCAGTTCGGTCTGGACTGTTCCCATGAGGCACAGGGTCAAGACTGATTTGCATATGGCTATGTCTGAACTGGGGTGGCGTGGTGAAGCAAAATAACGATGGATTAAACCCAGATCTGTGACTGGGGGTGAATGTTTGCCAATGTGCAGCATTCCTTCCATCATCTTGTGTGTTTTGCATTTACGCCCTAAGTGGGAAGGGTATGCCCAGACGTGGGTCCCGTGCTCACTACGCCAGTGGAGTCAAGCTATCCTGGCTGATGAAGGCTGATAGCCTGAAACCGGTCCTAGGATGCTTGATTCCGGTCCAGGAAGACATGGCTTGGCAGTTCGGTCTGGACTGTTCCCATGAGGCACAGGGTCAAGACTGATTTGCATATGGCTATGTCTGAACTGGGGTGGCGTGGTGAAGCAAAATAACGATGGATTAAACCAGATCTGTGACTGGGAGTGAATGTTTGCCAATGTGCAGCATTCCGTCCATCATCTTGTGTGTTTGCATTTACGCCCTAAGTGGGAAGGGTATGCCCAGGCGTGGGTCCCGTGCTCACTACGCCACTGGAGTCAAGCTATCCTGGCTGATGAAGGCTGATAGCCTGAAACCGGTCCTAGGAAGCTGATTCCGGTCAGGAAGACATGGCTTGGCAGTTCGGTCTGGACTGTTCCCATGAGGCACAGGGTCAAGACTGATTTGCATATGGCTATGTCTGAACTGGGGTGGCGTGGTGAAGCAAAATAACGATGGATTAACCCCAGATCTGTGACTGGGGGTGAATGTTTGCCAATGTGCAGCATTCCGTCCATCATCTTGTGTGTTTTGCATTTAGCCCTAAGTGGGAAGGGTATGCCCAGGCGTGGGTCCCGTGCTCACTACGCCACTGGAGTCAAGCTATCCTGGCTGATGAAGGCTGATAGCCTGAAACCGGTCCTAGGATGCTTGATTCCGGTCCAGGAAGACATGGCTTGGCAGTTCGGTCTGGACTGTTCCCATGAGGCACAGGGTCAAGACTGATTTGCATATGGCTATGTCTGAACTGGGGTGGCGTGGTGAAGCAAAATAGCGATGGATTAAACCCAGATCTGTGACTGGGAGTGAATGTTTGCCAATGTGCAGCATTCCGTCCATCATCTTGTGTGTTTGCATTTACGCCCTAAGTGGGAAGGGTATGTCAGACGTGGGTCCCGTGCTCACTACGCCACTGGAGTCAAGCTATCCTGGCTGATGAAGGCTGATAGCCTGAAACCGGTCCTAGGATGCTTGATTCCGGTCAGGAAGACATGGCTTGGCAGTTCGGTCTGGACTGTTCCCATGAGGCACAGGGTCAAGACTGATTTGCATATGGCTATGTCTGAACTGGGGTGGCGTGGTGAAGCAAAATAACGATGGATTAAACCAGATCTGTGACTGGGAGTGAATGTTTGCCAATGTGCAGCATTCCGTCCATCATCTTGTGTGTTTTGCATTTCGCCCTAAGTGGGAAGGGTATGCCCAGGCGTGGGTCCCGTGCTCACTACGCCACTGGAGTCAAGCTATCCTGGCTGATGAAGGCTGATAGCCTGAAACCGGTCCTAGGATGCTTGATTCCGGTCCAGGAAGACATGGCTTGGCAGTTCGGTCTGGACTGTTCCCATGAGGCACAGGAGTCAAGACTGATTTGCATATGGCTATGTCTGAACTGGGGTGGCGTGGTCAAGCAAAATAGCGATGGATTAAACCCAGATCTGTGACTGGGGGTGAATGTTTGCCAATGTGCAGCATTCCGTCCATCATCTTGTGTGTTTTGCATTTCGCCCTAAGTGGGAAGGGTATGCCCAGACGTGGGTCCCGTGCTCACTACGCCGCTGGAGTCAAGCTATCCTGGCTGATGAAGGCTGATAGCCTGAAACCGGTCCTAGGATGCTTGATTCCGGTCCAGGAAGACATGGCTTGGCAGTTCGGTCTGGACTGTTCCCATGAGGCACAGGGTCAAGACTGATTTGCATATGGCTATGTCTGAACTGGGGTGGCGTGGTGAAGCAAAATAACGATGGATTAAACCCAGATCTGTGACTGGGGGTGAATGTTTACCAATGTGCAGCATTCCGTCCATCATCTTGTGTGTTTGCATTTCGCCCTAAGTGGGAAGGGTATGCCCAGGCGTGGGTCCCGTGCTCACTACACCACTGGAGTCAAGCTATCCTGGCTGATGAAGGCTGATAGCCTGAAGCCGGTCCTAGGATGCTTGATTCCGGTCCAGGAAGACATGGCTTGGCAGTTCGGTCAGGACTGTTCCCATGAGGCACAGGGTCAAGACTGATTTGCATATGGCTATGTCTGAACTGGGGTGGCGTGGTGAAGCAAAATAACGATGGATTAAACCCAGATCTGTGACTGGGGGTGAATGTTTGCCAATGTGCAGCATTCTGTCCATCATCTTGTGTGTTTTGCATCCCATATATAGTACCAGTTTCTCAAAGAGTTACATGTTGCAGCAATGTCCTATTTCCACCCCTGCATGGGATTGTAGCTAGTTCGCTTTGGCCTTCCATTCCGACTTTGAAAACAGATTTCAATTAACTAAGCAGACTCAAAGCGCTATTGTTTTCAACAAGAAGTCGCTGTCACATCGGCTCGAGAGACGTTCGAATTGCAGGTGGCAAGAACCACAGCGAGATAAACTCGCTGCTAAACACAAATCTCCCACTCCATTTTGGGGAATTAATACACCAAATATTTAATGCATCTAATATGGAGGGGCTTGCTTACTTTTTTTAAATTGTGGGATCCGGCCTTGTTTCTTCCTGTCAGACTATTTTTGAAGTAATTCCGGCCTTTATTCATTCTGTTTTTTCCAGCCCCTTCAGAGGGTTTCCCCTGGTGCTCCTGTTGGTTTGCGGCGTGCTGGTTCTCCTATTATTGCTTCGCAATGGATGCTCGATCTGTGGAGCTACCAAACCTGGTCCAGTTGCAACTGTACCGTGATCGTATGTGGCAGCTCTTTGGTTCTATGCCAGTGGAATATTTTGCCATCGATTACTGGCTGACCTTCCGCTATGCCTACTTCACCTGCGTACAACCTGTGTTTCACTGCCTCCGGTGCCCTTTTCAATGGGCCATGGATGTCTGCTTGTCCTATACCACACATGCTGCCCTGGGTTATGATCTGCTAATGGGTCCATTAAAGGCCCATGACTGGGTATGTTCCAGGGGTATGCGTTTGGTGTACGATCCTCTGCTCGGACCAACGGCAGACTTGAGTACCTGTGCTCTTGCGCAGTGCCTCATAGACCGCAGTTTCATCGAGGTTAACACAGGTTGCCCTGAGATGCTCTTAACGGCTTCTGGATATGAGGAGCATGTGTGCTCGATCGACCTACTAAGCTGGATGGCATGCATTTTTTCGATGGAAGGAATCGACAACATCTGGAGTTCATGGCATTCCGCTTTTCCCGCAACATTTTTGAAATTGAAGACTAACTATGAATGGTTAGCAGTTTTTGAGCGCCTAATTGGAAAAATTACATGAATTGGCCTACAACAAAGACCCTTTGCCTCTGCTTACCTCTGATTTTTGTTTCTTGCATATGGCTAAGGCCCTGGCCAAGGGGAGGGTGTCACGTGGCACAAAGGGACATTGTCATTTTTCACTAACAGCATGAGCTCGTTGCAGCTTGCCTGCTGCTTTGCACACGTTACTACACGTCTTTATTTTTTGCAATATTTTCAAAGGCTGCTTTCACATGAGAACTCATCGCTGTGTTCGCTCTCTGCATGTTCCTGGGATTTTGACTGAACATTATGTGCACGGTCGAACAACAATGCCCCTTGTTATTTTGTTCTGGCCAGTCTTTAGCTCTTAGACAAAACATACTGATGCAGCTGTTGTTTGGACAGCGTACTTGGGTTTTTAGTGTGGTGCACGAATAGGTAACACACACTTGGAGAGGGACCTTCCCAGGGAGACGAGCACCCAGTAGCGGCCGGTGGTGGGAGTGCTGCCGGGCGCTGACGTGGGGCGGGGGAGGGGTAGGGTGGTGGGGTAGTAAACTACGGATTATGGCCGATTACAGGTAAGTAAACATATAAATAAATAAAACACATTTCGTTGCGCGCGCTGCATCGCCAACTGCGATGAAGCAGGCACAACGAAATTCATTTTATTTATTTATATGTTTACTTACCTGTAATCGGCAGTAATCCGTAGTTTACTACCCCCCCACCCTGCCCCTCCCCACGTCAGTGCCCGGCAGCACTCCCACCACCGGCCGCTACTGCGAGCACCCATGATGTAGAACTACCATCTATAGGCTAAAGTATGGGGTCTGCTGATAAAGCCCAGAGATCTTCTATTATATAATAATACTTCTTCTTAACAAGGGGAGGGAGGTTAGGCACTATAGTCCTTTCTACATTGTCTTTTTATGATGACATCTCGCTTCATGATTTATGGACTGACTGCTATGCTGACAATATTTGTACTATGCATTTTCCTGCTTATTGTGGCACGTATACTGTATGTTAGGGCACGTTAGTTAAAAATAAACATTTTAAACTGTTTCGTGTCTCCGTCAGATCTTATTGTGGATGAGTACAAGAGAGTGAGCGAAAAGGTGTGTCTTAATACTCCGATTCCTGAGAGATCTGGGAGTGTCGTGTTCTAGGGTGTCTAATCATTTGTTTCTCTGTGAGTGAGTAGGAGAGCAAGTGCGACACTATAGCTAGTCGGTCCTGGGTCCTTGGGTACTATGGTGGTAGGGAGACTCAGTCCCTATACACCAAGGTCCCATTTCCTGCGCATAGTTCTGTATTTGTGCAGAGTCCCTGCAACAACAGCAACACTTAATATCACTATCATTCCATTCTACTGAACAGGTCAAGGTGGCCTTTCTATACCGGATCATGTCCTTCCTTGAAAGAAAGCCTGAGAATATCAGCTTCCTGTCCCTTGAATCCTCACCTTTCAGCATTCAAGCAGAAGTCATTCAAGGCTCCACCATCATGTCCCTCCATATCAATGCCGAATTTTAGATATACATTATGAGGGGGACACAAAGTGAGAAAGGAGGCAAGGCATACTGCATTGTCTGATAAAGTCTAGCTAGACTATGCCTACAGCAGCCCTCTAGTGGTATATGTCTTTCTTCTTCAGCAGATCAAGCACTCTGTGGCCAGGCTGTCCGACATGTCCAACTGTGGGACAACATTAACCTGGCATTACAAGCTTTGCATCAGCTCCTTCTCCCAGATGATCCTCCTTCACAGCACTCTGCATTATACCCCAATCAACTATCAGATTAGGTCCCTTATTCCTGCAACACAAACTACCAGTCTACTGCCAAACAGGAACCTCAGATCACAAACAGCGCTGCTAACCAATATCCTGAGAATCTGGAAACTTTGGATGGAAGGAGACCTATTCTCCATGCCTAATGCCAGGCTCTGGAACGGTCTCAAATACTGTTAGAGAGATCAGACAGATAAAGAAAAAAATACAAACCCGGCTGTACCTGATGTTACTGGCAAGCTCTGATCAGGCCTCATTGCTTACAGTATCCTATTGGCCAGTCCATTCTAAGCATTTCTGCAGAACGGTGCATCCCACAGGTCCCTCCTTAGCAATACCTCAGATCAGTGCATACCATGGGTCAATCCTTAGCAATACCTCAGATCAGTGCATACCACTGTTCCCTCCCTAGCGATACCTAAGATCAGTGCATACCACAGGTCCATCCTTCGCAATACCTCAGATCAGTGCATAGCACTGTTCCCTCCTTAGCAATACCTCAGATCAGTGCATACCATGGGTCAATCCTTAGCAATACCTCAGATCAGTGCATAGCACTGTTCCCTCCTTAGCAATACCTCAGATCAGTGCATACCATGGGTCAATCCTTAGCAATACCTCAGATCAGTGCATAGCACTGTTCCCTCCTTAGCAATACCTCAGATCAGTGCATACCATGGGTCAATCCTTAGCAATACCTCAGATCAGTGCATACCACTGTTCCCCCATTAGCGATACCTAAGATCAGTGCATCCCACAGGTCCCTCCTTAGCAATACCTCAGATCAGTGCGTAGCACTGTTCCCTCCTTAGCAATACCTCAGATCAGTGCATACCATGGCCCATCCTTAGCAATACCTCAGATCAGTGCATACCACTGTTCCCTCCTTAGCAATACCTCTGATCAGTGCATACCATGGGTCAATCCTTAGCAATACCTCAGATCAGTGCATACCACTGTTCCATCCTTAGCAATACCTAAGATCAGTGCATACCACGGGTCCATCCTTAGCAATACCTCAGATCAGTGCATAGCACTGTTGCATCCATAGCAATTCCTCAGATCAATGCGTACAACTGGTCCATTCTTAGAAATACTTCACATCAGTGCATACCACCTGTCCAATCTTAGATGTACTGCAGATCAGTGCATACCACTGATCCACACTTAGCAATACTTCAGTTCAGTGCATACCACAGGTCTATCTTTAGCAATACCTCAGATCAGTGCATACCAAAGGTCAATCTTTAGCAATACCTCAGATCATCGCCTACCACTGATCCATTCTTAGAAATACCTCAGATCACTGCATCCCATGGGTCAGTCATTAGCAATACCTCAGATCACTGCATCCCATGGGTCAGTCATTAGCAATACCTCAGATCAGTGCATCCCATGGGTCAGTCATTAGCAATACCTCAGATGGGTGCATCCCATGGGTCAGTTATTAGCAATACCTCAGATCAGTGCATCCCATGGGTCAGTCATTAGCAATACCTCAGACCAGTGCATCCCAAGGGTCAATATTTAGCAATACCTCAGATCAGTGCATACCACTGTTCCATCCTTAGCAATACCTCAGATCAGTGCATAACACGGGTCCATCCTTAGCAACACCTCAGATCAGTGCATACCACTGGGGCCATCCTTAGCAATACCTCAGATCAGTGCATATCATGGGTCAATCTTTAGCAATACCTCAAATCAGTGCATACCAGGGGTCAATGCATAGCAATAACTCATATCAGTGCATACCACTGGTCCATCCTTAGCAAAACCTCAGATCATTGCCTACCACTTGCCTATTCTTATAAATACCTCATATCAGTGCATACCACAGGTCCTTCCTCAGCAATACCTCAGACCAATGCATACCATGGGTCAATCTTTAGCAATACCTCAGATCAGTGCATCCCATGGGTCAGTCATTAGCAATACCTCAGATCAGTGCATCCCATGGGTCAATCTTTAGCAATACCTCAGATCAGTGCATCCCATGGGTCAGTCATTAGCAATACCTCAGATCAGTGCATCCCATGGGTCAATCATTAGCAATACCTCATATCAGTGCATCCCATGGGTCAGTCTTTAGCAATACCTCAGATCCGTGCATACCACTGTTCCACCCTTAGCAATACCTCAGATCAGTGCATAACACGGGTCCATCCTTAGCAATACCTCAGATCAGTGCATAACACTGGGGCCATTCTTAGCAATACCTCAGATTAGTGCATACCATGGGTCAATCTTTAGCAATACCTCAGATCAGTGCATACCACTGTTCCCTCCTTAGCGATACCTAAGATCAGTGTATACCAAGGGTCCATCCTTAGCAATACCTCAGATCAGTGCATACCATGGGTCAATCTTTAGCAATACCTCAGATCAGTGCATACCACTGTTCCCTCCTTAGCGATACCTAAGATCAGTGCATACCAAGGGTCCATCCTTAGCAATACCTCAGATCAGTGCATACCACTGGAGCCATTCTTAGCAATACCTCAGATTAGTGCACACCATGGGTCAATCTTTAGCAATACCTCAAATCAGTGCATACCAGGGGTCAATCCTTAGCAATAACTCTTATTAGTGCATACCACTGGTCCATCCTTAGCAATACCTCAGATCAGTGCATAGCACTGTTCCCTCCTTAGCAATACCTCAGATCAGTGCATAGCACTGTTCCCTCCTTAGCAATACCTCAGATCAGTGCATACCATGGGTCAATCCTTAGCAATACCTCAGATCAGTGCATAGCACTGTTCCCTCCTAGCAATACCTCAGATCAGTGCATACCATGGGTCAATCCTTAGCAATACCTCAGATCAGTGCATACCACTGTTCCCCCATTAGCGATACCTAAGATCAGTGCATCCCACAGGTCCCTCCTTAGCAATACCTCAGATCAGTGCGTAGCACTGTTCCCTCCTTAGCAATACCTCAGATCAGTGCATACCATGGCCCATCCTTAGCAATACCTCAGATCAGTGCATACCACTGTTCCCTCCTTAGCAATACCTCTGATCAGTGCATACCATGGGTCAATCCTTAGCAATACCTCAGATCAGTGCATACCACTGTTCCATCCTTAGCAATACCTAAGATCAGTGCATACCACGGGTCCATCCTTAGCAATACCTCAGATCAGTGCATAGCACTGTTGCATCCTTAGCAATTCCTCAGATCAATGCGTACAACTGGTCCATTCTTAGAAATACTTCACATCAGTGCATACCACCTGTCCAATCTTAGATGTACTGCAGATCAGTGCATACCACTGATCCACACTTAGCAATACTTCAGTTCAGTGCATACCACAGGTCTATCTTTAGCAATACCTCAGATCAGTGCATACCAAAGGTCAATCTTTAGCAATACCTCAGATCATCGCCTACCACTGATCCATTCTTAGAAATACCTCAGATCACTGCATCCCATGGGTCAGTCATTAGCAATACCTCAGATCACTGCATCCCATGGGTCAGTCATTAGCAATACCTCAGATCAGTGCATCCCATGGGTCAGTCATTAGCAATACCTCAGATGGGTGCATCCCATGGGTCAGTTATTAGCAATACCTCAGATCAGTGCATCCCATGGGTCAGTCATTAGCAATACCTCAGACCAGTGCATCCTAAGGGTCAATATTTAGCAATACCTCAGATCAGTGCATACCACTGTTCCATCCTTAGCAATACCTCAGATCAGTGCATAACACGGGTCCATTCTTAGCAACACCTCAGATCAGTGCATACCACTGGGGCCATCCTTAGCAATACCTCAGATCAGTGCATATCATGGGTCAATCTTTAGCAATACCTCAAATCAGTGCATACCAGGGGTCAATCCATAGCAATAACTCATATCAGTGCATACCACTGGTCCATCCTTAGCAAAACCTCAGATCATTGCCTACCACTTGCCTATTCTTATAAATACCTCAGATCAGTGCATACCACAGGTCCTTCCTCAGCAATACCTCAGACCAATGCATACCATGGGTCAATCTTTAGCAATACCTCAGATCAGTGCATCCCATGGGTCAGTCATTAGCAATACCTCAGATCAGTGCATCCCATGGGTCAATCTTTAGCAATACCTCAGATCAGTGCATCCCATGGGTCAGTCATTAGCAATACCTCAGATCAGTGCATCCCATGGGTCAATCATTAGCAATACCTCATATCAGTGCATCCCATGGGTCAGTCTTTAGCAATACCTCAGATCCGTGCATACCACTGTTCCACCCTTAGCAATACCTCAGATCAGTGCATAACACGGGTCCATCCTTAGCAATACCTTAGATCAGTGCATAACACTGGGGCCATTCTTAGCAATACCTCAGATTAGTGCATACCATGGGTCAATCTTTAGCAATACCTCAGATCAGTGCATACCACTGTTCCCTCCTTAGCGATACCTAAGATCAGTGTATACCAAGGGTCCATCCTTAGCAATACCTCAGATCAGTGCATACCATGGGTCAATCTTTAGCAATACCTCAGATCAGTGCATACCACTGTTCCCTCCTTAGCGATACCTAAGATCAGTGCATACCAAGGGTCCATCCTTAGCAATACCTCAGATCAGTGCATACCACTGGGGCCATTCTTAGCAATACCTCAGATTAGTGCACACCATGGGTCAATCTTTAGCAATACCTCAAATCAGTGCATACCAGGGGTCAATCCTTAGCAATAAATCTTATTAGTGCATACCACTGGTCCATCCTTAGCAATACCTCAGATCAGTGCATAGCACTGTTCCCTCCTTAGCAATACCTCAGATCAGTGCATAGCACTGTTCCCTCCTTAGCAATACCTCAGATCAGTGCATACCATGGGTCAATCCTTAGCAATACCTCAGATCAGTGCATAGCACTGTTCCCTCCTTAGCAATAGCTCAGATCAGTGCATACCATGGGTCAATCCTTAGCAATACCTCAGATCAATGCATACCACTGTTCCATCCTTAGCAATACCTAAGATCAGTGCATCCCATGGGTCAGTCATTAGCAATGCCTCAGATCAGTGCATCCCATGGGTCAATCTTTAGCAATACCTCAGATCAGTGCATCCCATGGGTCAGTCATTAGCAATACCTCAGATCAGTGCATCCCATGGGTCAGTCTTTAGCAATACCTCAGATCCGTGCATACCACTGTTCCACCCTTAGCAAAACCTCGGATCAGTGCATAACACGGGTCCATCCTTAGCAATACCTCAGATCAGTGCATACCACTGGGGCCATTCTTAGCAATACCTCAGATCAGTGCATACCATGGGTCAATCTTTAGCAATACCTCAGATTAGTGCACACCATGGGTCAATCTTTAGCAATACCTTAAATAAGTGCATACCAGGGGTCAATACTTTGCAATACCTCAGATCAGTGCATAGCACTGTTCCCTCCTTAGCAATACCTCAGATCAGTGCATACCATGGGTCAATCCTTAGCAATACCTCAGGTCAGTGCATACCACTGTTTCATCCTTAGCAATACCTAAGATCAGTGCATACCAAGGGTCCATCCTTAGCAATACCTCAGATCAGTGCATAGCACTGTTCCATCCTTAGCAATTCCTCAGATCAATGCGTACAACTGGTCCATTCTTAGAAATACTTCACATCAGTGCATACCACCTGTCCAATCTTAGATGTACTGCAGATCAGTGCATACCACTGATCCACACTTAGCAATACCTCAGTTCAGTGCATACCACAGGTCTATCTTTAGCAATACCTCAGATCAGTGCATACCAATGGTCAATCTTTAGCAATACCTCAGATCATTGCCTACCACTGATTCATTCTTAGAAATACCTCAGATCAGTGCATCCCATGGGTCAGTCATTAGCAATACCTCAGATCAGTGCATCCCATGGTTCAGTCATTAGCAATACCTCAGATCAGTGCATCCCATGGGTCAGTCATTAGCAATACCTCAGATCAGTGCATCCAATGGGTCAGTCATTAGCAATACCTCAGACGAGTGCATCCCAAGGGTCAATATTTAGCAATACCTCAGATCAGTGCATACCACTGTTCCATCCTTAGCAATACCTCAGATCAGTGCATAACACGGGTCCATCCTTAGCAATGCCTCAGATCAGTGCATACCACTGGGGCCATCCTTAGCAATACCTCAGATCAGTGCATATCATGGGCCAATCTTTAGCAATACCTCAGATTAGCGCACACAATGGGTCAATCTTTAGCAATACCTCAAATCAGTGCATACCAGGGGTCAATCCTTAGCAATAACTCATATCAGTGCATAGCACTGTTCCCTCCTTAGCAATACCTCAGATCATGCCTACCACTTGCCTATTCTTATAAATACCTCAGATCAGTGCATACCACAGGTCCATCCTCAGCAATACCTCAGATCAATGCATACCATGGGTCAATCTTTAGCAATGCCTCAGATCAGTGCATACCGCTGGTCCATTCTTAGAAATATTTCAGATTAGTGCATAATACGGGTCCATCCTTTTCTTCAAGGTTTTGTTTTTATTTCTCAGCAAGATAATATATAGGCATACATTTGTTTTCTTTATTCAGTTATAAACGATTGCTAGTTTATAACCTAATTCAAACTGTATAACGCTCCAACAGTATAAATATATATATATTTTTTAATTTATTAATTGAATTTTGCAAAAAATAGACAGAGCAAATCATGCAAAATTGAATCAGAAATAAAGCAGTCACAGTGTACATACGCACAGATCAGGTGATCTAACATATATCACAATACAGATCCACAGGGTTATACATTCAAGGGAGCAATATGTCCACCATACGAATCCTTATACAGCCGTGTCTTGGGTATCTTTGCTTCAAATTAGCAAATTATCTAACCAAAACAGTACAGAAACAATACCCCTAAAACAGCTTGCAACCGTGTTTTACATAGTTGGAACCTGGAGTAGATACCAAGGAGGAAGGCCTGCAATTCCACAGCTTCGTTCGCAGCATACCCCCCAAGTCAGGGGGGAGCAGGATCCCGGATACCTTTTTAATCTTTACAGGCTAGGTAACTGATATAAGCTCCAGAAGTTCTTGGGACGGCTCTGGGGAGGAAGCAGATCGCTATATAATTCAGATTGCGTGTTGCAATATAACATGTCTTTTGACTATTGCATCATAGTGGGAGGTGGCCCTCTAGCCCAGCGCATGGCAACTCCACACTTTGCTATCAGCAATCCCATATCTACTAGGCGTCGTATCCCTTTCGGTACCCGCTTAGAATAACCTAGCAGAACAAGCAGGGGGTCCGGCGCCATAGGTTCTCCCGTGATGTCACCCAATTTTTGGAATATTGCTATCCAGTAATTGGCTATGTTCGGACAAAGCCAGGCCAGATGCATGAACCCTGCTGGATCCGCGCCACATCTCTCGCATCTCGCTGTGTCACGGAGGCCATATCTGTGCAATTGGAGTGGAGTGTAATATACTCTAGTAATAAATTTAAAATGGATGAGTCGGTGTCGTCCGTTTAAGGAAACATGCGTAGCTTCACAGCAATAGCGCCACATATCGTCATCTAATGTGACCCCCAGATCAGTTTGCCACTCCAGCCTGGCTTTTTGAAATAATTCTTCCGGTAATTTTGCGCCATACTGTAAAGATTGGAGACCAGCTTACGGGGGGACTCTGCACGCAACATTAGGGAGAAAGAAGCAACTTCCTGCGGTTCCAACATTTCTTCTCCAAGCATGTCGGGGAGTGCATGCCTAACCCTATAAAAGTGGAACATCGTCAGTGGAGTGATATCTTGCCTTTCTGAGACAATCTCATCCCATCCTCGTCCCATTCCCTCCTCAAATAAGTCTCCTATTTTAAAGATATCAAGAAGCGCCAATGCCCAAAGTACTTCCGGCTCAATGATCACCGGCAGCCACAAACACCATTCAACCGGTGTGAGCGGGGAGTACAAAATAGAAGCCGCCTGTCGTTTTATTAAATTCTGCCATGCGTGTGTGGTGGCATTTATAGAATCAAGAGTACCTGCGCGTCTGGACGGCGCCCGGAATAGAGTTGCAGCCAGGGGAGAGGGCGCAGCCGCGACCCTTTCTATATGTAAATGCGGGGGGGATTGTTGATGCAGCCAATGAAAGGCATGCGAACACTGCGCCACACAATAGTAAAGTTCCAGATCTGGAGCACCGAGTCCACCCATTGAATATGGGAGTGTAAGAATATCCCACTTGACACACGGCTGTTTACCAGCCCAGGCCAATCGAACCAGTAAAGGCTTGATACATTTAAAGAAGTGGGCTGGAAGAATCATAGGTATATTTAAAAACAAGTACAGGAATCTAGGTAATACTACCATTTTCATTAAGGACATACGACCAAGGAGAGACAATGGAAGCCTCACCCATCTGTTAACATCATCTTCTATCTTAACGACCGCCCTGCCATAGTTTTCGTTAAATATCATTTCGGAGTTCGTGTGTACCTGAATCCCCAAGTAACGCACAGAGTCAGTGAACCAGTTTAAGGGAAATTCCAGTTCAATCGGTTCCATGGCAGTGGCAAGTGGGAAAATGGTGGATTTAGTCCAGTTAATTTTAAGGCCGGAGAATTCCCATATTGTACCACTTCCCTTAAGACCGGAGATAGGTTAGTCTCTGGATCCCTTATGTATAGGAGAGTGTCATCCGCATAGGTGGAAGTTATTAAGTTATATCCAGGGAATCGTATCCCTCTATGGCTGTGGTACTCTCTGAGGGCGCATGCCAAGGGCTCTGCAACAATAGCGTAGAGGAGTGGCGATAGCGGGCACCCTTGACGAGTACCCCTGCAGATTTTAAAAGGAGGGGTTACCAGATTGCCCACCCTGACCCTGGCCATTGGGGAGTTATATAAGACAGTCACCAACTGGGAGAAGAGTTTGCCAACCCCCATTCGTCTCAGAACTAGCATCATGAAGTTCCATTCAACGGAATCAAAGGCCTTTTCGGCGTCTAGAAATATCGCTGCAGCCTTGATCTCAGGTTTAGTATGTTGAATAGCACCGAATACTGTACGCAGGTTATGTGTTAGGGTACGCCCCGGAACAAACCCTGCTTGCTCAGGCCTGACCAAAGTCGCTACCAATGGGGCCAATCGATTGGCCTAGACTTTGGCAAATAATTTGGTGTCAACATTCAGTAGCGACAACGGTCTATATGATGAACATTCATCCGGAGGCTTGCCCGGCTTCAAGATAGTAACTAGCAAAGCCTCTCGCATAGACGGGGGCATCACTCCGCTCTCACCCATCTGCTCGAACAGGGTAATCAAGTGGGGGACTAGGAGCTCTTGGAACTCTTTATAGAAAGCAACGGTTAAGCCGTTTTATCCCGGATGCTCCCGGTACGCATATATTTTAACGCTTCTTGGACCTCCCAAGCCTCCAGTGGCCTCATAAGATATTCTCTATGTTCATCAGCTAGCCAAGGAAGATTAATATGTTCCAGTTAATCCAGGGCCATGGCGTCCTCTCCAGTCGACCTAGTTCGATATAGATCTGAATATTAATTACTAAATCTGTCTGCGATAGCATCAGGATCGCGTAGCAACTCGCTGGTTTCTGCACGGAGTTCTGAAACTCCAGCAGTCTCCCGTTTGCCTCTCATTACGGCCGCTAATGTTGCACCCGAGCGCTCTCCTTCCCCGTATGTTTTAGCTATAGCATACTTTCCTAAAAACTTGACCTCTCTGTCAGCAGTATCGTGATACTCCTCCAAAATTGTCTTTAGCTCCTCCATAACCTGCTCGGTCCCCACCTCCAGAGCTTTCCGCTCAAGTGTGGCCAATTTCTTTGCAAGTGCTTCCAATTGCCCTCTAATTGAACGGAGCACCCCCGAGTGTTTAGTCATGGCTATCCCTCTAATGTTGACCTTAAAGGCCTCCCATATCATAGTAAACTGAGTTACAGATCCAATATTTGTGTCAAAGAAGGTTTCAATGGCTTCTGACATCTCAGTCTTAAATACGTTATCTAAGAGTGCATAGGGCGGGAACCTCCAGGTGAATGGGGCTGGGCATTTCAATGAACTTTCTAAGTCTAATTGTATTGGTGAGTGGTCTGAATATGAGCGTGGGTGCACCTCACAGTAGCGGATCGCAGGGACAAGGGAGCCAGATATGAACCAATAATCAATCCTGGTATACAGGTCGTGCGGGGCAGAATTGTGTGTGAATCCCCCCGCCTCCCGAGATCTCGAGCGCCAAACATCCATCATGTTCAGCTCTGCAATTGCATCCTCTATAACCTTAGCTGTTAATGACTGACGCCGCGCCGGGCCCCCTGAGCGGTCTAGAGCCGAGTCAAGGACGCAGTTAAAATCACCACCCCATACCAGTGGGAGCGGTGCCAATCGCCGCAGGCGCTCAAGGAGCTCTCGGTAGAATTGAGTGTGATCGAAATTAGGGCCATAGACATTAACAATGATGAACTCCATACCTTTCCCTTTACATTTGGAAATGGTATACCTGCCCTCTCTGTCCGCTTCAATAGCCTCAAGGGAGACACCACTTCTGGGATTAATCCACGTGAGCACCCCTCGCGCATGAATAGAGAAGCCTGCAGCATGAAATGTTCTGTGCAATCGTCTACGAGTTAGCATCTGGCAGTCCATGGGCAAGTGAGTCTCCTGCAATAGGGCAATATCTATATTATGTCTGTTAAGGTAAGCAATCACTTTTCTGGTTTTCCTAAAATCATTTAGGCCCCTGACATTCCAGGTTAGCAGCCTCAACCTATCCCCCAGGTTCTTCGTAAGAATTCACCTCCTTAGCAATGCTTCCCCTATGTCTGGACAAATAGACGCCCTGGGACCCTTTCCTACATCGGGGCAACCCTGCTAAAGTTAAATAGCACGCTTCGCACACTGTGACCGTAAAAAAACGATACAATAACAAAACCTTCACAGAAATCCCCCCTCCCACGCCATGCAAACCCCAACTTAGCATAGTCGAGACCCCACCCTCCCACACAGAGATAATAAAGCAAAAAGCCATATGGTGAGTAACACACAGGAGCGGATGTTACCTCGACACCGTAAAGTACACCACAAATACAAGAACATAGTAATGCCATCAAATCACATCTAGTACATCCATGTATAACAGTTCTAATACCTTCCTTACATCAAGGGTACATAATCCCCCTCCAACCATAGCTGCATGGAAATATTCCTGAAAACTAAGCATCCAGTTTAAGCATCTAGTATAGCCCTTTCTCCCAGCAAAGTAAATTAACTTAACAATACTTGCGATACACAGACTTCGTTAAACCGTTAGTCTCAGTCTCAAAGAGTCTGGCTGAAGTCAGCAATCAGGTGGCGTCCAGTGTGGGAGACGCGCAATTGACTCTAGCGCCACTGTTAAACCTTAGTTTACCATAAATAGATTGCAGATCTGTGGCCTCTCTAGTCCTGTTCCTCCATACCGCCACTGGCCGCCTCGTCGAGTCTCGCCGCCTCTCTGTTCCACTCCTCTGTCTTAGAATATTCCTTTAGGGCTTTCTGTAGGGATTTCGGATCCAGATCTTAGATTTGCCATTCATGTTAACCCTTAACCTGGCCGGATATAGCATGGCGTAGTCCATGTATTGCTCCCGTAAGCGTCGCTTCAGTGGAGCAAACTGCCATCTAGCCTCCTGTACCTTCATGGTGAAGTCCGGGTACAATGATATTGTGGAGCCCTCGTATTGGAGATCTCCTTTTTCTCTAGCTTGTTTCAAGGCAGCATCCCTGTCTCTGTAATTTACCAGTTTTGCGATCACTGGACGCAGCGGGACCCCGGGGGAGGTCTAGGGCCTAGCGAGCGTTGAGCCCGTTCTACCACAAATATTTCCGAGAAGGTTTCTCGACCCAGTAGTGTGACGAGGAGTTTCTCTATAAACACTTCCATGTTGCCCATTGTTGTGGATTCCGGCAGGCCCGTGATTCGTATATTACTCCTCCTGGACCTAGCCTCCAAATCTTCTGCCTTGTCCTGCAACACGGTAAGAGTTTTCGCCAGCTGCTTTTGGACAATGTCAGCCTCCGATTGCGCCTCCTCCACCTCCGACACACGTCTCTCGGTCATATCAATTAGTTCTGCATGCTTGTCGAGGCGCTCCAACATTCCATCCATTCGGTATGCTAAAGTATCTATTTTCCCATCGATCGTTGATAAGCTTTTCTGCATTGCTGCCAAGAACTGTCTAATATCGCCAGTCGCCTCATCGGGCATGTCCATCTGCTCCTCGGGAGGCCGAGACCCCTCCGCCTCTCTATTCCTCAATTTTCGCTGCTCGAACTGTAGTTTAGGTTGAGATTTGTCCACCTTTCCCATGTTGATACGAAAGGGGGAGGGCCTGGGCCCCGCTCACCTCCAATTCCCAGTTGCCCCAGGCACCGTTCAGGGGGCAGGGGTACAAGCAGCCTCCACACAGTGTCAGCTCAGGCCCAGTGCCAACGCGGAGGTCTCAGACCAAGAGGCCGCACCAGACTCCCGGTGTCAGATTCCGCTGAGCAGGTATCAGAGTGGTAGGGCGTCTTCAGGGGACAGGCAGGTAGACCCCCCGCCACAACCCACAACCCACACCAATACTCCACTGGACTCTTATACTGTGGAACGCATTTAATGCGAGTTGGGATGTGAGAGCCTCCCTTTGGCGCAAATAGATCCCCGCAGATCAGCAGCACTGGTAGGGCATACGCGCACTCCCCATAATGCCCTCAGGCCCCCAGCCTCCTCCAAATTCTGGTAATCGCTCTTGAGTTCCGCACTGTCAGTATCTCCGTCCTTGGCAGGCTGCGCCGAGCAGACCGCTGCCCTCCGCATGCAGCAGCTATCCTCTACTGATGGACCCGATTGGCATGCAGCGTCGTAGGCCCAACCTCAGGATAGACACAGTCAGGGATGTACCGGTCACTGAGCCCAATCGGTCCCGTCGACCGGTGGCCACAAGAAGGATCAGTGCGGGCGTATTATCAGCAACTAACTAGGCGCGCTCCTACCTGGCACCTCGATATTGCGTGTCTCCGCCCCTGGGCATGGGGCTATGGTGGGGCAGTTCAATTTCGTAATCTGTGCTTGCAGCACTGCCCTCAGTCAATGGGTCGCACTCGTTTAAAGGTCACTAGGTGCCAATAATAGGGCCTTCGGAGATCCGCTTTCTCCCAACGCAGCGTCCGCCTCGCAGCTGGGCTGCGTCTTTCTAGTGTGGCAGGTCCAGCGCATACCCTCCAGTTCCGAGTGCTCCCTGCTGGTCCAGTTCTCTGTCGAGGAGCTATCATCACCTCCGATGACGCGCCCAGGCCGCGTGGTCGTTAGGACACCCCAGGTCTTCCAAGTCCGGTTTCACACAGCGAGGCCCCCGCGGCCGTGGCGGACACTTTAGGTCGGTGCGCGAGCCTCGGAAGTAGGCCGCACCAGCTTCAGTCTCTCACTGCGCCCAATCTGCGGCAACCAACACACCAAACTGCAGCGCAGCACTAGTGCTCTTCATGCCACTGGTCCGGACGTGCGTAGAGTACATGGATGCTAGGATAATTTACGGATTGTTGCGATGGCTCGCAGAGCTCGCTCAGAGCGCGGCCATCTTGAGC
Source organism: Calotriton arnoldi (assembly GCA_963921515.1). Taxonomy (NCBI): domain Eukaryota; kingdom Metazoa; phylum Chordata; class Amphibia; order Caudata; family Salamandridae; genus Calotriton; species Calotriton arnoldi. Next base: position 554,538 of record CAWUFW010009746.1, on the reverse strand, counting down.
CCCGGCAAGCTCCGCCCCCCCAACATGGGTCCATCCTTAGCAATACCTCAGATCAGTGCATACCATGGGTCAATATTTAGCAATACCTCAGATTAGTGCACACCATGGGTCAATCTTTAGCAATACCTCAAATCAGTGCATACCATGGGTCAATCCATAGCAATAACTCTTATCAGTGCATACCACTGGTCAATCCTTAGCAAAACCTCAGATCATTGCCTACCACTTGCCTATTCTTATAAATACCTCGGATCAGTGCATACCACAGGTCCATCCTCAGCAATACCTCAGACCAATGCATAACATGGGTCAATCTTTAGCAATGCCTCAGATCAGTGCATACCGCTGGTCCATTCTTAGAAATATCTCAGATTAGTGCATAACATGGGTCCATCCTTAGCAATACCTCAGATCAGTGCGTACCACTGAGTCATTCTTAGAAATACCTCAGATCAGTGCCTACCACCCGTCCAATCCGAGATGTACTGTAGATCAGTGCATACCACTGGCTCACACTTAGAAATACCCCAGTTCAGTGCATACCACGGGTCTATCTTTAGCAATGCCTCAGATCAGTGCATAACACTGGTCCATTCTTAGAAATATCTCAGATTAGTGCATAACACGGGTCCATCCTTAGCAATACCTTAGATCATTGCCTACCACTGGTCTATTCTTAGAAATACTTCACATCAGTGCATACCACCCGTCCAATCCGAGATGTACTGTAGATCAGTGCATACCACTGGCCCACACTTAGCAATACCCCAGTTCAGTGCATACCACGGGTCTATCTTTAGCAATGCCTCAGATCAGTGCATACCGCTAGTCCATTCTTAGAAATATCTCAGATTAGTACATAACACGGGTCCATCCTTAGCAATACTTCACATCAGTGCATACCACCCGTCCAATCCGAGATGTACTGTAGATCAGTGCATACCACTGGCCCACACTTAGAAATACCTCATATCAGTGTGTAGCACTAGTGCGATTTAGAAATACCTCAGACAGTCCATTTTTGACTTGTAGCAGAATATATTTTTCTTAAGTACAAAGTAGCTGTATAACTAAGAGTCAGTCTAGGCTGTTATTGTTAATCTTACTTTTGTTAATACTATTATTCTGATTATTTTTCTTGCTGTTATTGTTGATACTGTTGTTGACGTTAATAATATTTGTTATTGTTATTAATATAAATCTCAGCAGTGGTGCTTAAAGCTAGGTCTGTGGTTATGCTGTCTGTGTGGGATGTGTTACCCCCTTGATTTATAATGAATCCAAGTTAAAGAGTGTCCCACAAACAGGCAACCTGACATTCTACAAGGTATCTTAAGATGGCAGGTGTCCCCAAATGCTCCTCTGCTATCTCCTCTGCTTGAGTCCATCACAGACATCCCCAGCCCTGTGCTTCAGTTCAGGATTCTATTAAAGCGAACAGACTGACCTTCTCTGTCCAGCGCTAAGTGATGTCACCAGGAACAAAAGCTAGGCATGTTGTGCACCTACAACTGAGAAACTAAGTAAAGGGCATTACATGCTCTACAAGCCCTCATCTGATGAGTATGTCAATCCCTTCAAGTTTTAATAGAAGCACATGCAAATTCTCAATGCAGAGAGTCAAAATAGCAGCAGAACCCAGCAGAAATAAATGAGGGTAAATGTTGTGAAAAAGCAGATTTTCCATGTAAAAAAGCAGAGCTTCCCACAATAATGAATGTATTCATTTTTACCTTCTGTAAAAAAATAATTTGCAGCGACGTTTTTCAGCAAAATGTGTGAAACTCCACTATAGAGTGTTCCTTCAATTTTTTTATTAAGCAAATCTATTTATTGATTTTCAAACAAATGAAAACATTTACATCAGGATACAGAAGCCAAGTCATAATATCTGATCACTTCTTATATCACATTAAGTAACTAGGGGGCCCATTAGGATGGCGGGCAGAAGCACCACTGCCCTGCTGGCGGATGCAAAAAACAACAGTTACCGTCCGCCCGCCACAGCCCACACGCCCGCCCAATTAGGATGTGAAAAGACAGCCAAACACCGCCCGTAAGCCAGCGACGCCGTCCGCCATCAAAGTGCGCCCGTTCACGTAGCGGCGCCACCCAATGGAGACACACCGCCCGACAAAACACGTACCGCCCGGCGTACAAATTACGATGCCACAACCAAACAGCTCCCCGGCTAAGAGACACCGCACGTGAAAGCAAGGCGGAAACCCGAGCGCACAGTACGGATACCAAAGAGGCGGACCCCCGAGCATGAATCCAGCACTGCAGGCCCTCCCCATGCTCTACCTGATGCAGAACCTAGGAGACAACGCACCGCGGAGACGCAGGTAGGCAGACACACAACAAGGGCACGCAAACAGCGCACACAGTGCAAGTGCGGTAAAACTGTACATGGCCCCCCCCGACACCCATGCGTGGACGCGACATATCCACCACTGCACCCACAAATGTCACACCGGGCAAATTGTAACAACTCGCAACAACCGGGGACACACCACCTGGGACCAGGAACTAACGTCCCCGTCACGGCCCCGCAGCGCAGCGGCGACGACGCAGCCACACATGCGCACAACGCATAGGCCAACGGCAGCGCCAAGTATGCGTCGCACACAAACAACACAGGGTCACAACCAAACACCACACACACCAGCCCCACCCAGAACGCACATGTCACGTGACAGTCCTGCCACAGTCATGTCGCCAACCGGCAATTCACTGTTGCCAACCTGATGTCACACAACTGACCCGAACATGTCAGTGATGTCACGCCAAATTAGGACACACCCCTGTGTGCAAAACATGGCGAAGCACACAGCGGCGGCAACATCACCCAGCAGAATATGGACCCCGTCGGCAAAAGGTACGCCAGTACCACACAGAAACACCGATACCACCCTGCACCCAATACCAAGACATGCAATACGTAACATCAAAGATCCCGGGGGACCGACAACAGGTGGCTCCAATTACAACACCCACACACAAGGCCCAACGTATAGCGGAAACGCAGCGTGCCGCCCACACACGGGAGAGGAGATAGCACTGAATGGCCTACCATACCCACACTGAAACCACAGCTCAACTATTCAAGCAGGACAACACAGTCATTATTCCAAAAAAGCCCAACACAGGCATGCAGAGGGAACCGTCCACTGGGCAGATAGCGCATAACACGAAAGAACATTCCGAAGGGAAAAAAGAAATGATACCACTCCCCCATGTGGTTCACATGCAAGTTATCGGGAAGGAGTCAGACACCACTGACCTTGACCATTCACAGAAGCATGTGGGATGAGGGCCCGTGTCCTTCGCACAAGCTACTATAACCCAAGCCCTGCCTCCCTACGACCATAACAGAATTCCCAGCAACGTCGGAGGTTGCACTCTGCAGACTGCACAGACAGCCGGAGCACGCCATCACATCGCCCATCAGCAAAATGGCACTTGCACCACACCTACCCAACTACGCCGGACAGATGAAGCTGTACAAACATTACCTGATACAGATATTGGGATGTGAAAATCTGGCCTTGCTGAACGTAAGTTACCGACTAACTTACCGCATTGCATTGTTCAGCTGCGTCATCCCCGTCTTCTACTGTCGGACGTGTCCTTTCCACTATCCTGTGGATTTATGTCTCTCCAACCCTGCATGTCCAATGGCGTACCTGGTACAACTGTTCAACCCCCTGGACGTCCACGACAGGGTCTGTTCAGCCTATGGGGGCATGGCGTATGTGGCTGCAATCGGACCCACACTGCAATGGGACCACTGTGCCTCCACACGACGGATTCTGGATCACAGTTTCATCGAATGTCATCCAACATGTCCCATCATGCTCCTACAAGGGACAACTTACGACCAACAGCTTGACAGCCACCATCCGCTACATTGGATGGCATCCATGTTTGTTTACCACCAATGCCATGGAAGCCCTGCTGGAAGGTAATGCATTCCTGACAACCTGTCAATTCGTCGGGCCCCGACGCAACACCCCCAATTGAACAATGATGTCCACACCGTACCCATGCCTGGCATCCGCACGGACTGAGCAGTTACCAGTTCAACAACTATACCACACAACCTGCAACTAACACCACACCATCAACTACACTGCCATGACATCGGATATTTTCGGGACATGCACTCTGTACCTCATCACATCCAGTAACTCTGCATGAACAGGGGAGGCAGAGGCATGGGATTTGTGCATGGCAACCACATGGACATAACTGCACGTACAACTATGCCATAATATGTATCCTGCGCCCATGAACATATGCACCGGTCAGTGGACAGTAATCGATCGGCTGTAGTATGTGAGAGCTATCACCTCACCTCCCTCTGAACCTCCGTGCCAGGACTTTTGCATGGACAACAAGTGCATCCACCAACAACATTACCCCAGTGACTGTGTCATGTCCAGTAGCCACCACATTGCAACAACAAGTGGGATGCCGTTGCATGCACGTAAGCCCATGCCCTGATGTCACCTCCACGCACGTGTGTATGAGTAACCATAGCAGCAAACCTGTAACATGGAACTGAGATGTACTGTGCCCATGATGTCAAGCGGTCTGGTAGGCGAAATGTATACTGTCTGTGTCAAAGTTAGCAGCTCCACAGTAATTAGCAAATGTACATTAGCACAGCAACGGCTAAGCAGTTGTAACTCTGAAGCACACATCCCACAGTCAACAACTAATGACATGTACCCCTACACCCTATGCTATGTGTAATCATGCTGAGTATATCCTCCACATGCATTTCGCTGCCAGTAGTGTCCACTATACTGCATCACAGAGGACATAAGTCCCAATACATGGCTTGAAGCAAAAATGTGTCTCTGCCTATTCATTTCACAAGTACGAATGAGAGAGGATGAGACTGTGTGAAGTACACGGCAGTCGTGAGATGACCATGTAGTCCACTGTCATTGGATGACAACGCAAATGAGTAGCCGCAACAGTGGCCACAGGGAAATACCACAGCACGTGGAGCATGACTTGTCACACTCTGAAGTCGCCCGAAAGATCATCACGTCAACACTGACGGCCTGCTCACTACAAAGCACAGTCCTACACATGTTTACAATGACCCACACAGTCTGACCACACACTCAGCAACAAAAAGTGGGAGCCACGCTAAAGCATGCCACAGCAATGCCTGACAAAACACACACACGACATCAGAGTGGGTGGGCAGCACTGCACAGTGAGCAAGAACTGCTGAAATGCTGACATGCACAATTGGACTAGACACAATCTTGACAGTCACACACCCTGCACACACACAACGTCTGACCCATAACAAGTAGGAGTCAGCCTGAACTGCAAGGACACACCCACACACCGCATACTGTGCAACATACAACACACCCATCACATCATATTCAAAGACCTCAGCACGGTAACAAACATCCACCATGTCCCGGGGTGACATATGTGTGCAGTCGACATGGACACGACACACACATACACACCAACGCTACCACAATCACACACCACACACCACCACCTCCCAAATGCACACATTGAAAGTAAGCCATGTGCCCAGTCACAATATCCATCACAGCCACCACTGTCTCAGAAGGAGATGGGTTAGTGTGCCTACCAATCTAACAGGATGCCAGTACGAATCGGTGCTGTGTGTGTGCTACGGGACAGTTGCAGGTCCGGCCCTGAGAGAGTAGCACAACTGTGGATGACACACATGTGTCATGTAAAGCGGGAGTTACGCTTGGCTCAGGTGGGTGGGTGTGACGGGTAGGTGCGCACATGCAATGTTGAAACACGCTGTGTTGGGAGGATTCCGGAACAGTACATAGCTGCTCTCCTGGGAATTTGTAAAGACCACCTGTCTGGGGATGTATGTGAACTTGTGTGTGCACAACAGGCGGGCACAAGATCAATGCTGCATCAGGTGTAGACGTCAGCCCACCCTCCGTGGACATGCTGGATACTGCTGTGCGTCCGCCAGGCCCTTGCCAAGGCACTCACATCCCCTGTCGACCAGGTGTATCCCAAATATTGTCCACCTGCACAGGCAATCCAGGGCACGGGATGGCAGTGGAGCATGGTGGGTGAGATGTCATGGCACGCTCCTCCTGGACACATCACGCAGGCAACACATCCTCAATTAGTAGTATGGCACAAGTCTAATGGAAGTAGTGGGGGGACGCACACATCACGAGCAGGAGTGACGTCACGGAAGGTGGCTCGCACCATCTCACTCATTGCCTATATCCCCACACACGTTACATGCCATTGCAACAGAGATGCCAGCGCGTGCATAAGCAGCTCAGAGCTCGCACCAGAGAGGCCAAAGAGTGAATGTGTGGGTCCATGAGCTCCAGTTGGACGCGGCCTGGGCCGCTAGGGCAGCTACAGCCTCTGTGTGTTGCAGGTGGTGTATCCGGACTGCGGAGCCTGTCATGCATTGTCAATGTTGCCCGGGTCTCGAGTCGGGGCACCACGCAGGTGGACGGCGTCACGCCACTTATTATGCCGTGAGACAGACCACTTGTTCAACTGGACCCACACATACACTCCTTGGCCTCTCTGGGGCGAGCTTGGAGCTGCTTGTGCATGCGCTGGCTTCCCAGGTGCCAACGCATATTTTGGTGAGCGAGGGGAGGCCATGAGGACAGGGTAAAATATGACTGTTTGACTTCCAGTCAGTTCAAGGGATGACCCTGATGTGGTCATGAAAAGACGTGTCTCGTGTGTATTGCAACTAGTAGATGAGCTTCCCATGTCTTGCATGTAGCCCCGCACCTAGCCCCGCCCACTCTACACATTAAAATGAGTACCAGCACCACATCCTTCCCATTCGAAGCTCTGACTGGGGGTGATAACCATTGGACAGTCTTGTGTAGTCCACCCACGCGTACATGTGGGCCCTCCATGATCCATGTCACCTGCGGCAAAGTGATGTCATGGGCAATGACGGAAGTGAGGAGAGCTGTCTGCCCCACGCACAGATGGCGCATCAGCTCAACAGACCCAGCACTGAGGGCAGCAGGGGTCACATGTGCAGGGGCAGCTGTGCCTGGTGTGAAGGCACATGCATATAGACAGCACATCGACCAATGTGTAGTCTGCCCACATCTACTGTCCATTGTCAGGCGGACCTAGCAAAAGATCACAAGGCAACACATCTGTGTTGGTGTACCCACTGTGACCAACACTGCGCAACAACCAACGTACTCGGCCTGCGCATGGCCCACCCCGCAACGGTGGTCACATTCAGTGGCACTATCTCACACACACATCCCTTTCACGAGGCATGGTGTGACCAATGCACAGGGCTGAGTTTGCGCTCATCCGGAGAGTGCTGAACAGGTGACACATGTAACCCACTAGTCATTCTGTGTTGTCACCTACTGGCATTGTGCAGTCAATGTGCAGGCCAGGCCTGCTGGAACTGAGAAGGGCAGCATGGCCCCAGCCTGACATTCACACGAGCAACAAGTGCACTGAGACCTGCATTGCCAATTGTCTGTGTCACTGGATGTCTGACATGAAGTTGCCATGTACCACCACTCGGGAGGGACAGACATGTCAAAGCGCCCGAGAGCTCACATACCACTGCCACCTGCAGTCAGCATGGTGAGCAGTGCATGTTTGAACACCACAGGCTCTGACTCAAAGTGCTGCGGATCAACGACATGTGTGTCCCCCACATGCACTCCCACACACACTGCAGTTGTCTCTCACACACAACTTTCGCAAGGAATAGCCATGTGCAGTGTGCGTGGAGCTCGGAATCCAGGATCTCCAGCTCCTCGCTGGTGAGTGGACCTGGACATATCCTCAGCGTCATCCACGTGTAGGTGGAGAGGTGGCAGTAGCAGGTGTTGTTGAGGGGTGCCAGTTTCAGTGGGTCCAAGCTGCTGCAATATGTGTACCATGCCTGCCAGCTTCAATTGCAGACGATGGCCTGCTCCCAGCTGGCCCGGGACGCTTACCTCCAGAGTGGAACACGCAGGGTGCAACCGCGAGGGTCATTGGAGTTGGCCGTAAGGGCCTGGCCCATGGCGGGTCCAGTCCGCTGATGCCATGTGCACCACACAGTTTAATGTGCGCAATGCATCTGCAGGTGTGGCCATGATTTGTGTGTGGGTGCAGGTCCACAATGGACGGGGCCACAACATGCTGTGTGCATAGGCAGGGACGGCCAGTGGCCAGCCTCCACATGTCTGTTGGCATATCATCATGTACACATTGGCATGGGAGCATGGGATATGCATATGCACACACATGCCATCTTTCACTATGTACATCTGCCACTTGGCACGTGCAACGTTACGTGTCACTTGTGATGTGTATTTGCAATCACACAGCCGTGTTGGCATGGAGCTGTCAATGTGTACACCTGTCAATGTTTCTGGAGGTGTGATCCGTACAGTGCTGTACATAGGGTGCAGTAGGGACATCAATGACTGTCTCATATCCCCTCGTGCCACAGGTCCCACTTGTTTTGGCCGCTCAGCCTGTGTCCATAGTGTTGTTGGTGTGTGCCCTACACACCCAGCCTCGGAAGCAGTGTGATGCACAGCAGCTAGTCATGTTGCCGTGGTGTTGCAGCTTACCGAATATGCAGTTTGTTTCCATCAGCATGCCTTACAAGTTGTTAAGGCCTAACTCCCCATGTGCATGCTCATAGCAATGGTGTGTGTCACTGCCCATTGCTATTGGTAGGGGACCTGTGTAAGTGTATTGTGGCTGTGCTGTCCCTACTTGTCAGCTGTTCTGTGATTCAATTGCTTGGTCAGTCATTTTTGTCATGTGTATGTGAAAATGCCATGTGGCGTGTTGCTTTGACATGTGTCTACTTCCATCTTTCCTAGGCGGAGACCAAACATACATCGCCCCTACCAATTGCTGTCAGACATGGAGGATGTGGAGGTCATCCGTAAATATCGTCTGGACCGACCCACCCTGCATCGCCTATGTGCCTTGTTGGAACCCCACCTCCGTCCTCGCAGGGTGTATCCAACAGTATTCACCCCCATGGCTAAGGTGATGGCTGCACTGCATTTCTTCGCCACTGGGTCATTCCAACACACAGTGGGCAGTGGAGGTGGGATGTCCCAGCCCATGTTCAGCATGGTGCTGAGGGATGTACTGTCAGCTATGATGCTGTACAGGAACAGGTACATCAGATTCCCCAGGGCTCGTGAATTGGCGGCAGTGAAGGGTGATTTCTATGCCCTTGGACGGATAACCCACGTCGTTGGTGCAATAGATTGCACCCATGTTGGCCTTGTTGCACCACAGGCCACTGAGCACCTCTACCGCAACCGGAAGCACACACACTCCCTGATTGTGCAAGTGGTGTGCCTTGCGGACATGGTAATATCACACGTGTGTGCGAAGTTTCCAGGATCGGCACATGACGCGCACATCATGCGCAACAGCATCCTACCACGACTGATGACCAATCTGCAACATGACCGTGGCTGGATTGTTGGTGAGTATGTGGAGTAGTGTAGCGTGCTGGCTGTGCGATGCTGTCTTGTGTCCAGTTGGAATAGCAACGATTCTCTGTGTCCCTCACACCCAGGTGACTCTGCTTACCCGAATGGGCCCTGGCTGTTCAGCCCATTACGACATCCTCTGAGCCCAGCTGATGTCCGTTACAATGAGGCACATGGGAGGACCAGGCGTGTGGTTGAGCGGACCTTTGGCCTCCTCAAGTCCACGTTCAGATGCCTGGACCGCACCGGGGGCGCACTGGCGTACTCCCCACAGAAGGTGTGCCAGATAGTAGTGGCTTGCTGCATGCTGCACAATCTGGCTATTCGCAAGCAGATCCCCCTAATTGTGGATGACGGAGATCAACCAGGGCCCCAGCCTGCAGACCAGGACGGGTCAAGTGAAGAGGACAGTGGAGAGGAGGAAGCTGTGAATGTGCGTCAGCAGCTCATCGCCCGCTACTTCACTTGACGGTGAGTGTCCATGTACGACGGCTGATGTAGCTGTAGTTGTGCAGGTGTATGTGTGCTCTGTCACGGGAGCACTGAGTGCTGTGTGTCAATGGTCCATGTCCAGGTTGGTATGCCACTGACAGTGGCTGTAGCATTGTGCCCTGTTGCTCTGTGAGATGTGTGTACATTGCTTGTAGTTGGTGACAAGTACTGTGTGATGAGTGTGTGACACACTCATTGAATGTACTCTTGTTCTGTTTTTCACCCCTAGGTCCCTACAGCCTCTCCTGTCCCATCGACATACCACACAGCAGATGCATTTCTGCTCATGGTGGCGATTGCACATCGTTGAATAAACCCAGGACACATAAAGCAGATTGTGATCAAGGTGTATTTATTTACAGCGGTGACATGTGATTGTGTGCAAGGTGATGACAAATGTGGTGCATGCTGTGACAATGAGTAGACGGTCATGGCTGCGTGATGGTCAAGGTGTACCCATGAAGTTCTATGTCCACAGTCCAACAGACACATGCCATTCACATGGCAGTGTGGGGTAGGATCGTATTACAAGTCAATGCAGTAAGTGGTCAAGGTGGCTGGCTGACTCACTGGCGTTTGGTGCGTGCGAAGTCCTCTCTGGACACCTGTTTCCTCTTCGGACGGCCCCTTCCCCGTTTGGGAGGGGGGGGGTTGTGTTGGTGGGCTGCTGGTGGTGGCTGAGGAGTGCTCACTCGCTGTGGACGCAGGGGAACGCGATGCTGCACGACCCAGCGCCACAGCAGGTGGTGGCGGAGGTGGTGTTGCTGGCCTTGCTTGTGCCCTCACCACCACCACCAGCTGGCCCATGAGGTCCACGAGTTGGTCCATACGGGTCACAAATTGGCCCATATGGGCGTCCATGGACCTCAACACCCCAAGGACCTCCCGTGTGTCGGTAGCCGACCTGGCCCATTCTCCTTGGGCCTCTTCATAGGCCCCAAGGACTCTGTCGATTTGCGGCAGGGCTTGGCTCCCAGGCACAGATGGCGTTGGCCTGACCCTGCTCCTCCTACCAGTACTGCTGCCACTGACCTGCCCACTAGCCACATTGCTCACCGCGGTCCTCGCTCTGGCTCCCAGGGTGGACCCAGACGGCCGGGCCACCCCTTGCGCTGGTTGAGTGGTCAGGGATGGCGTGGTGGTGGTGGTGGTGGCCGCAACGACCGTGGCCGCAACGACCGTGGCAGTGGCCGCAACGACCGTGGCAGTGGCCGCAACGGCCGTGGCAGTGGCCGCAACGACCGTGGCAGCAGGGGTCTGTGACTGGTCAGCATCCCTGGATAATGTGTTGGTGGGTAGGAGGGGCCCTGGGGAGCGGGTGTGCCCTGCCACTCCAGATGAGCCTGCTGGGTGGTCCGTTTCCGAAGAGGTGTCCAGCTCCTCTACATCCGTGAGTCCGGGTCGGGGGCTTGCGGACTGGCTGTGCTGGCTGCTGTCTCCCTCTCCAGCATCCAGCAGTTCGGCACCTGTGGGGAGAATGAGATGGGTCATTGTGTTGCACCTAGCAAAGCATGTATTGGTTGTCTGACATTCACAGTTCGTGCACTGTCGTGCACAGGTTTCCCAGAGGCGTGTGTGGATGTACGATGTGTGTATGCGTGGGCTAGGCAATGGAACTGTGTGATGTGGACATGTGGCATGGGACGGATTAGCAATGCCGATGGGTGTGTGTTGCTATGCTCCTACATTTTATGGCTCGGGTGTATGCGGGCTCCAGAACCATCGACGATGTTGGGTTGAACTATGGTTTTGGGGTACAGATGGAACGCTTAGAAACGCAGATGGCAATAGGGGGTACAGCCCCCTGGACGCTTTTGGCTTGGAATATGCTTTTGGGGTACGTACTGTGGGTGATGGGTGCAGAACGTGACATGTGTTCTGGCAACATGACAGTGCATAGACTAAGGTGTGTGTCTGTCTAACATGCCCGGCATATCTGCTGACTGTTATCATTCATGGACATTATATTGGTAGCATTGTTGTGAGTTCGTGCTTGTTGTGTGCCACACGACGTATTGCAGATGGGCCAAATCCTTGGTGTGCGTGCTGCCCTCGTACATGTGCATCGATGCAGTGCTCTTGGGGTGTTGACTATATTATGTGTGTTGTTACTCGCAGTGTGACGTGCGCTTCAGTCACTGCAGGCACATGATTTGTCATGGGCAGGTATCTTTGCATGACTACTGTATGAGGGACAGCTGTTCGGATGACATACCTTTCATGACACTGGGGCTGACAGATGCGATGGATGATATGTTGAATGTGCATTGTGTGCCTGTGTGTTTCATGGGTCCAGTTGTTTTTGTGTGCAATATTGTGGTTCCACGCTGTTACTGCTAGTAAGGTTTGTCTTACATGGGCGTTGTTGTACGATGTGCGAGTGACAGGCAGTAAGGACTACATGGACAAGACTTAGATGGTGTTGCTGATGTGTGTGATGGGTGGCACAGTGCCTGCCGGGTGGGTCTGTACTCCAGTGGGACTTGTGCATGCAGACGTGGCTCCTTAGGTGTTGCTGTATCTGTGATGGGTAATGTGGGGTATGACTCTGTAATACATGTCCGTGTGCACATTGGTCACATGATTGTGACAGGGAGCAGTGCTGCGTGTTCCTCTGCTACGTGACATGTCCCATGTGTCAGTCGTAGTACAGTCCTCATGCCTACAGACACCCCGCCCTATACAGTTTCCCACCTACAGGTTGTTTTTGAGTGCGCAATGCAATGGATGCCACATGGTTATGGGCGGGAGGGGTGCTCCATGTTGCTGGTCTGTGGGAGTGGGAGTGGGGGCGGTGTTGTGAGTTGTGGTGATGGCTTGACACCCACAGACACCCCTGCATGTGGGGTGAGATGTCTACCTGTTGGCTGCAGGTGTGCACTGCAGTGGCTGTCACATGGGTGTGGGGGGTGCTCCACCTTGCTGCGCTGTGGGACTGGGGGCCTGGTGGGTGTTGTACTTCAGCTGTCCCCCCACCGACCCACTGCCTTTGTGTTGCGGCTACTTACCTGTTACTTGTCGGTTAGTGCAGCTATGGCTGACACATGGGTGTGGGGAGTGCTCCTTCTGGCGCTTCTGGAGTACAAGGGGACCTGGTGGGAGTTGCGGTGCTGGCTAACTGTACACATGCCCCCATGGTTTTGTTAGTTGGTAGGTTTGGGCTGAGTGTGTGGTAGTGTCTGCTGCATGTGTGAGTGTTGTCTTGTGTATTGTGTACTGGACATGGGGGTGTTTGTCCCTAGGAGCTATGGCATTGTGGTAGTGCATGTGAGTACATGGCGGTGTGCTGGTATACGTTTGTTTGTACTTACCAGCCTCCACTCCCCCTGGTAATCCGGTGAGGATCTCCGGATGTATGATGACTCGCACCTTCTCCTCCCACGCCTTGAAGGTCTTGAATAGCACGGGATTACCTCCGCCAGTCCTGGCAGCCAGCTCATGATTCTTGGTCTCCTTCTTCTTGACCACGCTTTTCAGGTCGTTCCACCTTTTGTTGATTTTGCCTCTGTTGCGTGGCACGTTCCCGACTGCATTGACCTGATCTACGATCCTGATCCACAACCGGGTTCTGGTGGCTGGTGGTGTCTGTTGGACCTGGTTGCCATAGATTTGTGGGTGCACCTTGACAATCTCGTCGACCATGACCGTCAGCTCGGTGGAAGTGAACTTGGGCATTCTGTGTGGTGCCATGGTGTGTGTTTTGGTGTTTGTGGTGCTGGTGCTGGTGCAGTGTGTGGTGTGTGATGTGCAGGGGGTTTGTGTGGCCGGTGTTTGGTGGTGGTGATGGGTGTGATAGGTGCGTGTCTGTGGTGTGCTGCTGTCCTTTCTGTCTCGCTGTGTTGTGTGCTCTCGTCCTCAGTTTGTAATGTTGCAAGGGGTTGTGGTCTGTGAAGGGGCTGGTTTTGTACTTACCTATGTGGGTGTGTCATGGTGGTCTGTTGTTTTCAGGTGTGTTGTGGCTGGTGTTCTGGGATTTGTAGTTGATTTGTTTGTCCGGGGGGGAGGGTGTTTCCGGGATGTGTACTGTGTTTGGGTATTTGTGCGTGGGTTGCTGTGTGGACTTGTTGGCTATGTTGTGTGTGGTTTTTTTGTCCGCGGATGATTTCTGTGCAGGGCCGTGGCCGCCAGAGCTTCCGCCGTGTACATTTTCGTCACTGTTGTTTACGCTGGCGCCGGTGTTTTTGTGTATTTTCCGCGCTCATGTCTGTGCGATCCTAATTTTACGGCCGGTGTCTCGGTCGTCAGGGCGGGCGGTTTTGGGTTGTCGTGCGTCTTTCCGTCCATGGAGGGCGGATGGACTTAGACTCGGACATGGGCGGGCGCTATTTTTTGTTTATTTTCCGCCGCCGGCGGTTTTTGGCTCGCGGCATCGTGATTGCTCGGTCGGTATTCAGACGGTGTAGGCGGGCGGATTTTTACCGCTATGGTAGATGGAGGATTTTTTACCGCCCGCCATCGTAATGACCCCCTTGGATTGGATAACATTACATTTTGCCAATCTCTCTGGAATCGATGAACCAAAGATAATAAACAAATACAAACGTTTAAAATCTCCCCTGCACTGCCTCGTCCATCTTCACGAGCTCTCACCCATTCCCCGCCAAATTCTGCTCCCATAACACAAAATAACCTCTTAAACCCTCACAATTAAGTTGTCATTTCTATTATATCTGTCTTTGTTATATTTTGTTTATATAGTCAGGTTTCAGAACAGTTCTGTCCACCTCCATCTTTACCAGATTTGTCACCTTTATTAGACCCATTTAGAAATCTGGATCTGTAGGTAAAGAGCTTAAGAGATCCCACTCTGGGGAGGCAGACCTTCAAGGGCAGCCCTCTGATAGGTACATTAGTCCTGGACCCCATATTGAGGCAGAATCCCCAGTCCACACACTTGAGGTATATGAAGGTTTCTCTATTGCTGTCACTGTCCACAGCCGGACCTGCAATAATGTTAACGGGCTGGCTCCTTCTTCCGCCAATGCGCTGCTAGGGTTATTTGGGAAGCCCTGAAGCACCCCCCATCGAGCTGCTCTTCGAAGGTGTTTTAAATGTAAAGTGTAATCACCCAGGACAATCACTGCTAAGCCCTTTGGTATGGGGTTTTATTGCAGCTAGTATTTCATTTCCAGTAAAAATTAATTTTTATTAATTGATTAATTGATAATTATATTAATTGTGTTAATTTATTTTAGGAGTGTGTTGTGTGTTTATAGGGGAATAGGGTGGGAAGTAATTTAATGATAATAAACTAATTATGAATTTTTATTTATTGGTATTGGTAATTCATTTTTTAAATTAATTATTAATTGGTAATTAATTTGTATTAATTGATTAATTGATAATTATATTAATTGTGTTAATGTATTTTAGGAGCGCGTTGTAGGTTTATAGGGGAATAGGGTGGAAAGTAATTTAATTTTAATAAAGTAATTATTAATTTTGATTTATTGGTCTTCATAATTAATTAATGGTTAATTAATTATTAATTGGTTGTTTAATTAAAAAAAATATTTAATTGATAGGCATGTTAATTTTATTTCTCTGCTATCCAACACTTTCCCTACAGTTACACTTTCTGGAGTGGGAATAGTAATTTTACCCCTACGCTAGCCAACACTTTCCCTACTGTTGCACTCATTGGAGTGGGAATAGTAATTTTTACCCCTTCGCTATCCAACAGTTTCCCTACTGTTGCACTCTCTGGAGTGTGAATAGTAATTTTAACCCCTTCGCTATCCAACACTTTCCCTACTGTTGCACTCACTGGAGTGGGAATAGTAATTTTTACCCCCACGCTATCCAACACTTTCCCTACTGTTGCACTCTCTGGAGTGGGAATAGTAATTTTTACCCCTACGCTATCCAACACTTTCCCTACTGTTGCACTCTCTGGAGTGGGAATAGTAATTTTTACCCCTACGCTATCCAACACTTTCCCTACTGTTGCACTCTCTGGAGTGGGAATAGTAATTTTTACCCCTACGCTATCCAACACTTTCCCTACTGTTGCACTCACTGGAGTGGGAATAGTAATTTTTACCCCTACGCTATCCAACACTTTCCCTACTGTTGCACTCTCTGGAGTGGTAATAGTAATTTTTACCCCTACGCTATCCAACACTTTCCCTACTGTTGCACTCTCTGGAGTGGGAATAGTAATTTTTACCCCTACGCTATCCAACACTTTCCCTACTGTTGCACTCACTGGAGTGGGAATAGTAATTTTTACCCCTACGCTATCCAACACTTTCCCTACTGTTGCACTCTCTGGAGTGGGAATAGTAATTTTTACCCCTACGCTATCCAACACTTTCCCTACTGTTGCACTCTCTAGAGTGGGAATAGTAATTTTTACCCCTATGCTATCCAACACTTTCCCTACTGTTGCACTCACTGGAGTGTGAATAGTAATTTTACCCCTACGCTATCCAACACTTTCCCTACTGTTGCACTTTCTGGAGTGGGAATAGTAATTTTTACCCCTACGCTATCCAATACTTTCCCTACTGTTGCACTCTCTGGAGTTGGAATAGTAATTTTATCCCTTCCACTATACAATATTTTGTCTACTGTTTTAGTTATTGTAGTGTATAATTTATTTTAAAAAGATCAAAAATATTGTAATTTTTTAATTTGTTATATATATTTTTTATATTTTATTTATATTATTGGTGTATGTTTATATATATATATGTATTTATGGTGTCCATTACGATGTCGGGCGGATAAAAATCCGCCATCAACCACAGTGGCAAAAATCCGCCTGCCTACACCGTCTGAATACCGACCGAGCAATTACGATGCCGCGAACCGAAAACCGCCGGAGGCGGAAAATAAACAGAAAATACCGCCCGCCCATGTCCGAGTCTAAGTCCATCCGCCCGCCACGGACGGAAAGACGCACGACAAGCCAAAACCGCCCGCCCTGACGACCGAGACACCGCCCGTGAAATTAGGATCGTACCGACATGAGCGCGGAAAATCCACAAATACACCGCCCGCCAGCGCAAACAACAGTGACGAAAATGGACACGGCGGAAGCCCTGGCGGCCACGTCCATGCACAGAAACCATCCGCTGACGAAAACAAACACACACAACATGGCCAACAAGTCCACACAGCAACCCACGCACAAATACCCAAACACAGTACACATCCCGGAAACACACCCCCCCTGGACAAAAAAATCAACAACAAATCCCAGAACACCAGCCACAACACACCTGAAAACAACAGACCATCATGACACACCCACATAGGTAAGTACAAAACCAGCCCCTTCACAGACCACAACCCCCTGCAACATTACAAACTGAGGACGAAAGCACACAACACAGCGAGACAGAAAGGACAGCAGCACACCACAGACACGCACCTATCACACCCATCACCACCACCACCAAACACCTGACCCACAAACCCCCTGCACATCACACACCACACACCGCACCAGCACCACAAACACCAAAACACACACCATGGCATCACACAGAATGCCCAAGTTCACTTCCACCGAGCTGACGGTCATGGTCGACGAGATCGTCAAGGTGCACCCACAAATCTATGGCAACCAGGTCCAACAGACACCACTATCCACCAGAAACCGGTTGTGGAGCAGGATCGTAGACCAGGTCAATGCAGTCGGGAACGTTCCACGCAACAGAGGAGAAATTAACAAAAGGTGGAACGACCTCAAAAGCGTGGTCAAGAAGAAGGAGAGCAAAAATCGAGAGCTGGCTGCCAGGACTGGCGGAGGGAATCCCGCGCTATTCAAGACCTTCAAGGCGTGGGAGGAGAAGGTGCGAGTCATCATACATCCGGAGATCCTCACCGGATTACCAGGGGGAGTGGAGGCTGGTAAGTACAAACAAACGTATACCAGCACACCGCTATGTAATCACATGCACTACCACCATGCCATAGCTCCTAGGGACAAACACCCCCATGTCCAGTACACAATACACAAGACATCACCCACACATGCAACAGACACTCACACACACTCAGCCCAAAGCTACCAACTAACAAAACCATGGGGGCATGTGTACAGTCAGCCAGCACCGCAACTTCCACCAGGTCCCCTTGTACTCCAGATGCGCCAGAATGAGCACTCCCCACACCCACA
Source organism: Calotriton arnoldi (assembly GCA_963921515.1). Lineage (NCBI taxonomy): Eukaryota > Metazoa > Chordata > Amphibia > Caudata > Salamandridae > Calotriton > Calotriton arnoldi. Next base: position 536,418 of record CAWUFW010009746.1, on the reverse strand, counting down.
TCCATGTGTCCGCCATAGCTGCACTGACCGACAAGTAACAGGTAAGTAGCCGGAACACAAAGACAGTGGGTCGGAGGGGGGACAGCTGAAGTAAAACACCCACCAGGCCCCCACTACCACAGACCAGCAAGGTGGAGCACACCCCACATCCATGTGTCCGCCATAGCTGCACTGACCGACAAGTAACAGGTAAGTAGCCGGAACACAAAGACAGTGGGTCGGAGGGGGACAGCTGAAGTAAAACACCCACCAGGCCCCCACTACCACAGACCAGCAAGGTGGAGCACACCCCACATCCATGTGTCCGCCATAGCTGCACTGACCGACAAGTAACAGGTAAGTAGCCGGAACACAAAGACAGTGGGTCGGAGGGGGACAGCTGAAGTAAAACACCCACCAGGCCCCCACTACCACAGACCAGCAAGGTGGAGCACACCCCACATCCATGTGTCCGCCATAGCTGCACTGACCGACAAGTAACAGGTAAGTAGCCGGAACACAAAGACAGTGGGTCGGAGGGGGGACAGCTGAAGTAAAACACCCACCAGGCTCCCACTCCCACAGACCAGCAAGGTGGAGCACCCCTCCCTCCCAGTACCATGTGGCATCCATTGCATTGCGCACTGAGAAACAACCTGTAGGTGGGAAAATGTACAGGGCGGGGCGTCTGTAGGCATGAGGACTGTACTACGACTGACACATGGGACATGTCACGTAGCAGAGGAACACGCAGCACTGCTCCCAGTCACAATCATGAGACCAATGTGCACACGGACATGTTCAACAGAGTCAAACCCCACATGACCCATCACAGATACAGCAACACCTAAGGAGCCACGTCTGCATGCACAAGTCCCACTGGAGCACAGACCCACACGGCAGGCACTGTGCCACCCATCACACACATCAGCAACACCATCGAAGTCCTGTCCATGTAGTCCTCACTGCCTGTCACCCACACATCGTACAACAACGCCCACGTAAGACAGACCGTACTAGAAGTAACAGCTTGGAACCACAATATTGCACACAAAGACAACTGGACCCATGAAACACACAGGCACACAATGCACATTCAACATATCATCCATCTCATCTCTCAGCCACAGTGTCATGAAAGGTATGTCATCCGAACAGCTGGCCCTCATACAGTAGTCATGCAAAGATACCTGCCCATGACAAATCAAGTGCCTGCAGTGACTGAAGCGCACGTCACACTGCGAGTAACAACACACATAATATAGTCAACACCCCAAGAGCACAGCACTGATGCACATGTACCAGGGCAGCACGCACACAAAGGATTTGGCCCATCTGCAATACGTCGTGTGGCACACAACAAGCACGAACTCACAACAATGCTACCAATGTGATGTCCATGAATGATAACAGTCAGCAGATATTCCGGGCATGTGAGACAGACACACACCTTTGTCTATGCACTGTCATGTTGCCAGAACACATGTCACGTTCTGCACCCATTACCCACAGTATGTACCCCAAAAGCATATTTCAACCCAAGAGCGTTTAGGGGCTGTACCCCCTTTTGGCATCAGCGTACCTAAGCGTTCCATCCTTCCCCCTAAACCATCGTTCAACCCAACATCGTCTATGGTCCTGGAGCACGCATACACCCGAGCCACAAAATGTAGGAGCATAGCAACACACACCCATCGGCATTGCTAATCCGTCCCATGCCACATGTCCACATCACACAGTCCCATTGCCTAGCCCACGCATACACACATCGTACATCCACACACACGCCACTGGGAAACCTGTGCACGACAGTGCACGAACTGTGAATGTCAGACAACCAATACATACTTTGCTAGGTGCAACACAATGACCCATCTCATTCTCCCCACAGGTGCCGAACTGCTGGATGCTGGAGAGGGTGACAGCAGCCAGCACAGCCAGTCCGCAAGCCCCCGACCCGGACTCACGGATGTAGAGGAGCTGGACACCTCTCCGGACACGGACCACCCAGCAGGCCCATCTGGAGTGGCAGGGCACAACCGCTCCCCAGGGCCCCTCCTGCCCACCAACCCATCACCCAGGGCTGCTGACCAGTCACAGACCCCTGCTGCCACGGCCGTTGCGGCCACCACCACCGCCGCAACCACCACCACCGCCACAACCACCACCACCACGCCATCCCTGGGCACAGCCCCTGCGCAAGCGGTGGCACGGCCGTGGGGCTCCACCCTGGGAGCCAGAGCGAGGACCGTGGTGAGCAATGTGGCTAGTGGGCAGGTCGGTGGCAGCAGTACTGGTAGGAGGAGCAGGGCCAGGCCAACGCCATCTGAGCCTGGGAGCCAAGCCCTGCCGCAAATCGCCAGAGTCCTTGGGGCCTATGAAGAGGCCCAAGGACAATGGGCCAGGTCGGCTACCGACACGCGGGAGGTCCTTGGGGTGTTGAGGTCCATGGACGCCCATATGGGACAATTCGTGACCCGTATGGACCAACTTGTGGACCTAATGGGCCAGCTGGTGGTGGTGGTGAGGGCACAAGCAAGGCCAGCAACACCACCTCCGCCACCACCTGCTGTGGCGCAGGGTCGTGCAGCATCGCGTTCCCCTGCGTCCACAGCGAGTGAGCACTCCTCAGCCACCACCAGCGGCACATCAACACACCCCCTACCAAACGTGGAAGGGGCCGTCCGAAGAGGAAACAGGTGTCCAGAGAGGACTTCGCACGCACCAAACGCCAGTGAGTCAGCCAGCCACCTTGACCACCTACTGCATTGACTTGTACTACGATCCTACCCCACACTGCCATGTGAATGGCATGTGTCTGTTGGACTGTGGACATGGAACTTCATGGGTACACCCTGACCATCACGCAGCCATGACCGTCAACTAATTGTCACAGCATGCACCACGTTTGTCATCACCTTGCACACAATCACATGTCACCGCTGTAAATAAATACACCTTGAACACAATCTGCTTCATGTGTCCTGGGTTTATTCAACGATGTGCAATCGCCACCATGAGCAGAAATGCATCTGCTGTGTGGTATGTCGATGGGACAGGAGAGGCTGTAGGGACCTAGGGGTGAAAAACAGAACAAGAGTACATTCAATGAGTGTGTCACACACTCATCACACAGTACTTGTCACCAACTACAAGCAATGTACACACATCACACAGAGCAACAGGGCACACTGCTACAGCCGCTGCCAGTGGCATACCAACCTGGACATGGACCATTGACACACAGCACTCAGTGAACAAAAGGCCCACGTGACAGAGCACACATACACCTGCACAACTACAGCTACATCAGCCGTCGTACATGGACACTCACCGTCAAGTGAAGTAGCGGGCGATGAGCTGCTGACGCACATTCACAGCTTCCTCCTCTCCACTGTCCTCTTCACTCGAGCTGTCCTGGTCTGCAGGCTGGGGCCCTGGCTGATCTCCGTCATCCACAATTAGGGGGATCTGCTTGCGAATAGCCAGATTGTGCAGCATGCAGCAAGCCACTATTATCTGGCACACCTTCTGTGGGGAGTACGCCAGTGCACCCCCGGTGCGGTCCAGGCATCTGAACCTGGACTTGAGGAGGCCAAAGGTACGCTCAACCACACGTCTGGTCCTCCCATGTGCCTCATTGTAGCGGACATCAGCTGGGCCCCCAGGACGTCGCAATGGGCTGAGCAGCCAGGGCCCATTCGGGTAAGCAGAGTCACCTGGGTGTGAGGGACACAGAGAACCGTTGCAATTCCAACTGGACACAAGACAGCATCGCACAGCCAGCACGCTACACTACTCCACATACTCACCGACAATCCAGCCACGGTCCGGTTGCAGATTGGCCATCAGTCGTGGTAGGATGCTGTTGCGCATGATGTGCGCGTCATGTGCCGATCCTGGGAACTTGGCACACACGTGGGAAATCACCATGTCCGCAAGGCACACCACTTGCACATTCAGGGAGTGCGTGTGCTTCCGGTTGCGGTAGAGCTGCTCAGTGGCCTGTGGTGGAACAAGGCCAACATGGGTGCAATCTATAGCACCAACGACGTGGGGGATCCGTCCAAGGGCATAGAAAGCACCCTTCACTGCCGCCAATTCACGAGCCCTGGGGAATCGGACGTATCTGTTCCTGTACAGCATCATAGCTGACAGTACATCCCTCAGCACCATGCTGAACATGGGCTGGGACATCCCACCTCCACTGCCCACTGTGTGTTGGAATGACCCAGTGGCGAAGAAATGCAGTGCAGCCATCACCTTAGCCGTGGGGGTGAATGCTGTTGGATACACCCTGCCAGGACGGAGGTGGGGTTCCAACATGGCACATAGACGATGCAGGGTGGGTCGGTCCAGACGATATTTACGGATGACCTCTACATCCTCCATGTCTGACAGCAATTGGTAGGGGCGATGAATGTTTGGTCTCCGCCTAGGAAGGATGGAAGTGGACACATGTCAAAGCAAGACGCCACATGGCATATTCACATACACAAAACACAAATGACTGAACAAGCACTTGAATCACAGAACAGCTGACAAGTAGGGACAGCACAGCCACAATACACTTACACAGGTCCCCTACCAATAGCAATGGGCAGTGACACACACCATTGCTATGGGCATGCACATGGGGATCTAGGCCTCAATGACTTGTAAGGCATGCTGATGGTAACAGACTGCATATTCGGCAAGCGGCAACACCGCGGCAACATGACTTGCTGCTGTGCATCACACTGCTTCCGAGGCTGGGTGAGTATGGCACACACCAACAACGCTATGGACACAGGCTGAGCGGCCAAAACAAGTGGGACCTGTGGCACGAGGGGATATGAGACAGTCATTGGTGTCACCACTGCACCCTATGTACAGCACTGTACGGATCACACCTCCAGAAACATTGACAGGTGTACACATTGACAGCCCCATGCCAACACGGCTGTGTGCTTGCAAATACACATCACAAGTGACACGTAACATTGCACGTGCCAAGTGGCAGATGTACATAGTGAAAGATGGCATGTGTGTGCATATGCATATCCCATGCACCCATGCCAATGTGTACATGATGATGTGCCAACAGACATGTGGAGGCTGGCCACTGGCCGTTCCTGCCTATGCACACAGCATGTTGTGGCCCCGTCCATTGTGCACCTGCACCCACACACAAATCATGGCCACACCTGCAGATGCAGTGCGCACATCATACTGTGTGGTGCACATGGCATCAGCGGACTGTACCCGCCATGGTCCAGGCCCTTACGGCCAACTCCAATGTCCCTCGCGGTTGCACCCTGCGTGTTCCACTATGGAGGGAAGCATCCCGGGCCAGCTGGGAGCAGGCCTACGTCTGCAATTGAAGCTGCCAGACATGGTACACGGATTGCAGCAGCTTGGACCCACTGTAACTGACCCAGGGGGTTATATGTGTGTGTGAGTGGGACAGGCATTACCACATCTACCTGGAACTGCAGCCTGGCACCCCTCGAGAACACATGCTGCTGCCACCTCTCCACCTACACGTCGATGACGCTGAGGACATGTCCAGGTCCACTCACCAGCGAGGAGCTGGAGATCCTGGATTCCGAGCTCCACGCACACTGCACATGGCTATTCCTTGCGAAATTTGTGTGTGGGAGACAGCTGCAGTGTGTGTGTGGGTGCATGTGGGTGACACACATGTCGTTGATCCGCAGCACTATGAGTCAGAGCCTGTGGTGTTCAAACATCCACTGCTCACCATGCTGACTGCAGGTGGCATGGGTATGTGTGCTCTCGGGCGCTTTGACCTGTCTGTCCCTCCCGAGTGGTGGTACATGGCAACTTCATGTCAGACATCCAGTGACCCAGCCAATTGGCAATGCAGGTCTCAGTGCACTTGTTGGTCGTGTGCATGTCAGGCTGGGGCCATGCTGCCCTTCTCAGTCCCAGCAGGCCTGGCCTGCACATTGACTGCACAATGCCAGTAGGTGACAACACAGACTGCCTAGTGGGTTACATGTGTCTCCTGTTCAGGACCCTCCGGATGGGCGCTCACTCAGTCCTGTCTATTGGACACACCATGCCTCGTGACAGGGATATGTGTGTGAGATAGTGGCACTGAATGTGACCTCCGTTGCGGGGTGGGCCATGCACAGGGCGGGTACGTTGATTGTTGCGCAGTGTTGGTCACAGTGGGTACACCCACACAGATGTGTTGTCTTGTGATCTTTTGCTAGGTCCGCCTGACAATGGACTGTAGATGTGGGCAGACTACACATTGGACGATGTGCTGTCTATATGCATGTGCCTTCACAACAGGCACAGCTGCCCCTGCACATGTGACCCCTGCTGCCCTCAGTGCTGGGTCTGTTGAGCTGATGCACCATCTGTGCGTGGGGCAGACAGCTCTGCTCACTACCGTCATTGTCCATGACATCACTTTGCCGCAGGTGACATGGATCATGGAGGGCCCACATGTACGCGTGGGTGGACTACACAAGACTGTCCAATGGTTGTCACCCCCAGTCAGTGCTTCGAATGGGAAGAATGTGGTGCTGGTACTCATTTTGATGTGTCGAGTGTGCGGGGCTAGGTGCGGGGCTACATGCAAGACATGGGAAGGTCATCGGCTTATCTACTAGTTGCAATACACACAAGACACGTCTTTTTCTGACCACATCAGGGGCATTCCTTAAACTAACTGAAAGTCAAACAGTTATCTTTTACACTGTCCTCATGGCCTCCCCTCGCTCACACCAATATGCATTTGCACATGAGAAGCTAGCGCATGCACAAGCAGCTCCAAGCTCGCCCCAGAGAGGCCAAGGAGTGTATGTGTGGGTCCAGTTGAACAAGTGGTCTGTCTCACGGTATGATATGTGGCGGGACGCCGTCCACCTGCGTGGTGCCCCGACTCGAGACCCGGGCAACATTGACAATGCATGACAGGCTCCGCAGTCCGGATACACCACCTGCAACACACAGAGGCTGTAGCTGCCCTAGCGGCCCAGGCCGCGTCCAACTGGAGCTCATGGACCCACACATTCACTCTTTGGCCTCTCTGGGGCGAGCTCGGAGCTGCTTGTGCACGCGCTGGCTTCTCTGTTGCAATGGCATGTAACGTGTGTGGAGATCTAGGCAATGGGTGGGATGGTGCGAGCCACCTTCCGTGACGTCACTACTGCTCGTGATGTGTGCGTCCCCCACTACTTCCATATGACTTGTGCCATACTACACATTGGGGATGTGTTGCCTGCGTGATGTGACCAGGAGGAGCGCGCCATGACCTCTCACCCACCATGCTCCACTGCCATCCCGTGTCCTGGATTGCCTGTGCAGGTGGACAATGTTGTGGATACACCTGGTCGACAGGGGATGTGAGTGCCTTGGCAAGAGCCTTGCGGACGCACAGCAGTATCCAGCATGTCCAAGGAGGGTGGGCTGACGTCTACACTTGATGCAGCATTGATCGTGTGCCCGCCTGTTGTGCCTACACGAGTTCACATTCATCCCCAGACAGGTGGTCTTTACAAATTCCCAGGAGAGCGCCAATGTACTGTTCCTGTATCCTCCCAACACAGCGTGTTTCAACATTGCATGTGCGCACCTACCCGTCACACCCACCCACCTGAGCCATGCGTGACTCCCGCTTCACATGACACATGTGTGTCTTCCACAATTGTGCTACTCATTTGCGTTGACATCCAATTACAGTGGACTACATGGTCATCTCACAACTGCCGTGTACTTCTCACACTCTCATCCTCTCTCATTCGTACTTGTGAAATGAATCAGCAGAGACACATTTTTGCTTCTAGACATGTATTGGTACTTATGTCCTCTGTGATGCAGTATAGTGGACACTACTGGCAGCAAAATGCATGTGGAGGATATACTCAGCATGATTACACATGGCATAGGGTGTAGGGGTAGATGTGATTAGTTGTTGACTGTGGGATGTGGGCTTCAGAGTTACGACTGCTTAGCCGTTGCTGTGCTAATGTACATTTGCTACTTACTGAGGTGCTGCTGACTTTGACACAGACAGTATACATTTAGCCTACCAGTCCGCTTGTCATCATGGGCACAGTGCATCTCAGTTCCATGTTACAGGTTTGCTGTGATAGTTACTCATACACACGTGCGTGGAGGTGACATCAGGGCATGGACTTATGTGCATGCAACGGCGTCCCACTTGTTGTTGCGATGTGGTGGCTACTGGACATGTCACAGTCGCTGGGGTCATGTTGTTGGTGGATGCACTTGTTGTCCATGCAAAGGTCCTGGCACGGAAGTTCAGGGGGAGGTGAGGTGACAGCTCTCACATACTGCAGCCGGACGATTACTGTCCACTGACCGGTGCATATGTTCATGGGCGCAGGATGCATATTATGGCATGGTTGTACGTGCAGTTCTGTCCATGTGGTTGCCATTCACAAATCCCATGCCTCTGCCTCCCCCTGTTCATGCAGAGTTACTGGATGTGATGAGGAACAGAGTGCATGTCCCGAATATATCCGATGTCATTGCAGTGTAGTTGATGGTGTGGTGTCAGTTGCAGGTTGTATGGTATAGTTGTTGTACTGGTAACTGCCCAGTCCGTGCGGAGGCCATGCATGGGTACGGTGTGGGACATCATTGCTCAATTGGGGGTATGGCGGCGGGGCCCGACGAATTGACAGGTTGTCAGGTATGCAATACCTTCCAGCAGGGCTTCCATGGCATTGGTGGTGGACATGGATGCCATCCAATGTAGCGGATGGTGGCTGTCAAGGTGTTGGTCGTGAGTTGTCCCTTGTAGGAGCATGATGGGACATGTTGGATGACATTCGATGTAACTGTGATCCATTATCCGTCGTGTGGAGGCACAGTGGTCCCATTGCAGTGTGGGTCCGATAGTAGCCACATACGCCATGCCCCCATAGGCTGAACAGACCCTGTCGTGGACGTCCAGGGGGTTGAATAGTTGTAGCAGGTCCGCCCTTGGACATGCCGGGTTGGAGAGACATAAATCCACAGGATAGTAGAAGGGACACCTCCGACAGTAGAAGACGGGGATGACGCAGCTGAACAATGCGATGCGGTAAGTTAGTCGGTAACTTACGTTCAGCAAGGCCAGATTGTCACATCCCAATATCTGTATCAGGTTATGTTTGTACAGCTTAATCTGTCCGGCGTAGTTGGGTAGGTGTGGTGCAAGTGCCATTTTGCTGCAGGGCGCTGTGGTGGCGTGCTCCGGCTGTCTGTGCAGTCTGCAGGGTGCAACCTCCGACGTTGCTGGGAATTCTGTAATGGTCGTAGGGAGGCAGGACTTGTGTTATGTTGGCTTGTGCGGAGGACACGGGCCCTCATCCCACATGCTTCTCTGAATGGTCAAGGTCAGTGGTGTCTGACTCCTTCCAGATAACTTGCATTGTGAACCACATGGGGGAGTGTTATCATTTCTTTTTTCCGTTCTGAATGTTCTTTGGTGTTATGCGCTATCTGCCCTGTGGCCGCTTCCCTCTGCATGCCTGTGTTGGGCTTTTTTTGGTGCAATGACTGTTGTCTCCGGCTTGTTTAGTCGGGATGTGGTTTCAGAGTGGGAATGGAAGGTCATTCAGTGCTGTCTCCTCTCCCGTGTGTGGGCGGCAGGCTGCGTTTCCGCTATTCGTTGGGCCTTGTGTTATAATTGGTCCCACCTGTTGTCTGTCCCCGGTATCTTTGATGTTACGTATTGCATGTCTTGTTATTGGGTGCAGGGTGGCATCGGTGTTTCTGTGTGGTACTGGCGTACCTTTTTCCGACGGGGTCCATATTCTGCTGGGTGATGTTGCCGCCGCTGTGTGCTTCGCCGTGTTTTGCACACAGGGGTGTGTCCTAATTTGGCGTGACGTCACTGACATGTTCGGGTCACTTGTGTGACGTCAGGTTGGCAACAGTGAATTGCCGGTTGGGGACATGACTGTGGCAGGGCTGTCACGTGACATGTGCGTTCTGGGTGGTGCTGGTGTGTGTGGTGTTTGGTTGTGACCCTGTGTTGTTTGTGTGCGGCGCATGCATTGCGCTGCCGTTGGCCTCTGCGTTGTGCGCATGTGTGGGTGCAGTGGTGGATGTGTCGTGTCCACGCAGGGGTGTCGGGGGGGCCATATACAGTTTTCCCGCCCTTGCACTGTGTGCGCTGTTTGCGTGCCCCTGTTGTGTGTCTGCCTACCTGCGTCGCCGCGGTGCGTTGACTCCTGGGTGCTGCATCAGGTAGAGCATGGGGAGGGCCTGCAGTGCTGGATTCATGCTCGGGGGTCCGCCTCTTTGCTATCCGTACTGTGCGTTCGGTTTTCCGCCTTGCTTTCACGTGCGGTGTCTCTTAGCCGGGGGAACTGTTTGGTTCTGGCATCGTAATTTGTACGCCGGGCGGTACGTGATTTCGTCGGGCGGTGTGTCTCCATTAGGCCGCGCCGCTCCGTGAACGGGCGCACTTTGATGGCGGAGGGCGTAGCTGGCTTACGGGTGGTGTTTGGCTGACTTTTCACATCCTAATTGGGCGGGCGTGTGTGCTGTGGCGGGCGGACGGTAAATGGTGCTTTTTGCATCCGCCAGCACAGCGGTGGTGCTTCCACCCGCCATCCTAATGGGCCCCTAACATTTTTAAAATGTTTTTTAACAATTTATAAGTTATTAAAATAATTATTTATAAATATTATTAAGTAAGTATATATATTATATTTTATACATATATGTTTAATTTATTTTTACATTAAATTTATTATTTATAATTGTTAACATTTTCTAATCATAATTTTTTTTTTCAAGTTATATGTATTATTTCATTTATTTTACATTATTTTTTATATTTAAAAAAAACAAACGATATTTTGTACTTCGATATTTTTAACAACGATATTTTTTCGATATTTTTGTACTTACCATGTTGTAGATATTCTTGACATCGATATTTATGTCCCGATATTTTTGTACCTCGATATTGTGGTCGTCGATATTTTGTCAGTGATTCATCCCCCCTCTTGAGTTACTTGTGCTAATCAATCAATCAAAAGTGAACACGTGTGATTAACAGAATGCACATTTCGTTTATATTATTATGTTCTGCAAGGTGATAATCACGTTTGCTTGAATATATTCCCAGTATTTTAAATAAAGGCTGTTTTGTTTTACATTATTTGTTATTGATTTCAGAAGAATTTCTAGATGGTTGTTAACTACGAGTCGTGTTTATTATTGTGTTGAAAAGGACTGTCTCACAGAATGAAAATAAGTGAAAGGCCACTCTCAGCTAATTGTTTATTCCGAGAGTTATAACAACAGTGAAATAAGGTTATAAAAGTCGAACACAAAGAGTGATGGCTTAGAGAGGAGAAACCTCATGTCAGGCAACAGATGGACAGGCCATGCAGAATCACAGGCCATTCAGGATCACAGGCCATGCAGAATCATAGGCCATGCAGAATCACAGGCCATGCAGAATCACAGGCCATGCAGAATCATAGGCCATGCAGAATCACAGGCCATGCAGAATCATATCATCGATTCTAATTGAAGGCTACTGGGGAGGCACGTAACCTTCGCCTCTTCACTGGTTGAACTTATCAGAGCAGCTGGCCTCGCACAACAAGAATAGAGGCATTGCAATTATATCTAAAACACGTATTATTGTTCAAACAGGTATGCAAGTGTGAATCATCTTTGAAACTATTTTCTTCTGTGCTAGAATTAGCTTAGCATTTAGAGGTAGCAGAAGTTGTGCACTTGCTAAAAATGTCTAACAGCAATCATGTGGGAGTATTTCATCTTGTTCACATTTTTAGTAAATGTTGCTGTTACCATTTTATTTGTCTTCATTGTAGTTTCAATTCATATTGTGTGCACTAGACTAGGGTTTTGATTATTAAATACATCATTAAAATGTATTCCTTGTGTTTTAGTGTTCTTGGACGTATTATTCCTTAAATGTAGAAGATTTCGGGTTCCGCTAACTTTCCTTGTAATGTCTCATGGGATTAGTCATTACTAAAACACATCTCACTTAAATTTTGGTCAGTGGGTTGTGGGGTGGTTGCAGTACAACTGTTTTTTCTATTTCGGGTTTGACACATTAGAGAGGTGCAAGGATTTCTAGAATACTGCACTCTAAAAACGTGTCAGAAATGAGTTCCCGGGTGGCCATGGATCTAAGCATGGATGTAAAACCAAATGCCATATTTGAGTATAATGAAATCTCTTGGTTTTGCCTAGGCAGAAGTCTTTGTTCACTGCTCAAATGATTTAATTTACCCAATGGAAAGCATATCTAGAATCATAAAGCAGTCACCATCTTTCTAGGCATCAAAGGTGCCCTGGCTACTGCTGGAAAAAAATTCTGATTAAAATGAGTTGGCGTGTACGGTGAGAGAAATGTCATCTGAAGCATTACATTTAATGCATCACAGACTTTGGATGTGGTATTTCTCGGGCTACTCTAGTTTGCGTTTATTAATGTGTCCTGTTTTAGTGTCCACTCGAGGTCCCAAACAGTCCTGCCTGTGAATGCACTTGTATGTGTACCCATATTTTAACTAAAGTCCTCTCACTTTATTCCAATATGGCCGGAAGCTGCGTAGCTTGGTAAAAGACTTCAAAATCTAGGAGTGCCCGAACTCCCTCAAGTCTAGGGTAACTTAAGATCTTATAGGCCACTCCTGGGGCGCTTTCCCTTCCAAATGAAGTTCAGGAGCATTTTCTTTATAATTGTGAAAAGTCATGTGGGATGTAATTGGTAAAACTTGGTACAGGTATTCGGATCTGGGTAAAACATTCATTTTGATTGCATTCATTTTACCCAACCAGGAGATGGCTAGTGCAGTCCATCTACAAAAAAACTCTTTCATGGCAGTCAGCAAAGGTGCGCAGTTTAATTTATAAATTTGAAAGGTTAACTCCAACATACCAGATAAAATTTGTACTCAAATGGAAAGAGGTTAGGTCTCTAATCCTGTTCATTGTGTTGTGAGGGAGGTTTAAGTTCAAAATTTCTTATTTGGTCACTAATTTTCAATACTGCCACATTTTCATATTCTGTACGTAATATTTGCAGTCTGAGGATGGCTCCAGGGGAGACGTCCATGTTAACAGTATGACATTCATGAACAGCCTTACTCTGTGGTTGTCCGGCCCGAATCTCAGGTGCTTCTACCCCTCATACCCTCAAAGCATGCATGCAAATGATTCCATGGCAATGGCAAACAAAAGGGGTGAGAGAGGGCAACCCTTCTATGTTCACCAATCTAGGTCGAAAGGGTGGGAGGCTTCACCATTTACAAGTACTTTTGAGACCAGTGCCCTATATTCTGGTTTGGTCATTGCTAGAAATTGCTGTCATGAGTCTGTCTGCTTCTAATAAAGCCTGATTGATTAAGGTGAATTAGGACAGAAAGGACTGCCTCTAGTCTTGTGTAGATTTTCACATCTATGTTTAAAAGCCCTATCTGCCTGTATGAAGCTGACCATTTTGGGTTGTTTCCCCTTTTATAGAGAATTAGGGAGCACTTGTCCTCAGCCATGGTGTGTCCTTTGGCGTGTTTTAAATATGCTAACTACTTTATTTGTTCGGGCACCAGTAATGATGAGAGGGTTTTGTAAAATCCGCAGGTGAACTCATCGGCCGAGGGCTTTATGTAATTTGAGAGTTTTTATAGAGGCCACAATTTCCTCCTCAGTTATGAGGGCCTCTAAGACCTCCCATAGGATCAACAGCTTAGGAAGAGTGTGTGAGGTTCAAGAGTTAAAAGGATATGCCTGTTGGATTCCAATGCTAATACCCAAGGCTCCACTATTAGAGAGTGATTCTGTTCGGAGTGGCAGTAGTACAGAGCACATGCTCTGGATGGGGGAACATAGGAGTAAGGAGTAGAGAAACACTGGAGGTGTCTTCGGTGGTGCAACATCAGCTTCACAGATTTTGGTAATTCTTCAGATACGCATTTACTTGCACATGTCCTCCCACTACTTCCTAGATAAAGGACAGAGGAGACAGTTAATATAAGGTGGAACCACCTCTAGTCACAACCCCAACCCCAACTCCAGACCAGGCCTTACTAATCTCTCAGTAAGTAAGTGCCGGTAACAGTCCAAGCGTACTGGTAAACTTACAGAAAAATGGAGGGCTTGAGGACAGTGAAGCGGACAAGTCAAGGTGGAGCAGCTATGAAGTCAGAGGAATATTATATGATGAAGCACCGGAGGAACATAGCAGCCAGGTATGTTCAGAAAGTAACAGGAATGGTTAGACATCAACTGCAGGAGTGAATAAGTCAAGGAAGGTAGGCAGCTGCAGAGGGGAAGAAAGAAGCCAGAAAATAACAAAGGTGCCAAAAAGAAGCAAACAGTGAGAGAGAACTTTGAGCTGGGTAGCTGCATAACTCAACTAAACTGCAAGGCAATTACCCACTGTTTGACAGTTCTTAAATTCTCCTGGAATCTTCCATTTTCCCTGAGGCTTTTCCATGATAGTGGTCTTGATCTGAAAGATCGGCTTGATTCATTTGTACCCCAGCTGCCATCGACCAGCCCTCCAAATCCTCCAATTTAGCTTCTCCGTCTTCTTTTCCGACGATGTTTGTCTCCCGTCCGAAAGAGGCTGCAAAACCAGATGAGGTCAAAATGCATTAACACATCTCAAGGGAAACTGAAAAATAAGCTTGAACAGTATATATGACCACCCAGTCTCCACAGGTTAAAAAGATTTGCTTTCAAGCCAACGGTGTCCACACCCTTGACAAAGGACAATAAAAGTGAGGTCCTTGGCTTCTCCATACAAACAGAGTACATTTTGGCCATGCATCTGCTAAAATATTGAACTGGTGTTCTACTATGTTTTTGTTAGACATTGTTTGATGCCCATAAATGTTGATTAGAAAAAAGAGTAACAACAATAAATGTTATGATAATAATATTGTTACGCATTAAATCCTATTTAACCATAGCCACACTGGTGAAGGCTCTCATGGTTTTATGTTTGAAGCACCACATATTCTTTATCCAGATGATCATATTTTAAATGGCGTAATTACTATATATATATATATATATATATATATATATATATATATATATATATATATATGTAGCTTACTTCGCCATGTAGCGCTTTCTGCCGGAAAGATGACGAATGCAGACCCGTTACTGGAGCAAGTTTTTACTTTATTTTGTGGACGCCCTGCACCACCGCCATGACGCGTTTCGAGCAACACAGTGCCCTTGATCACATGACGCGCATGTGGAGTGCTCTCATATATTTAAAGTGACAGTGCTAGCACGTGATAGTTTCAAAAAAATGCATTGGCATAATGAACATAGAAAAAATACGTATATAAATAGCTTAAAAAGACACTGCGAAATCCCAAAATGCATGTATATACAGAGATAAATATATTATTATCATCATAAATATACGCATTAAAAAAGCACATCTTAGTAAAATATTTAAAATATTTAAAACGATCACTAGATATTTCCAAATAATGTACAGACCGTGTATGAATATTAAACCCGGTCTGTAGATGCCATTGTGCAAAAAAGGGTTATAAATGCAATGAATTAAGCCTAGTCCTGCCCAAGTGGGCCTTAGTTACAGAAGTTTCTATGCCTCAAATTACCTAAAGTGCATGTGCAAACAGTGCCAAAATTCACCTATAGAAGTCACAGCAGTGACTTACTAAAGTGCAAGTGTGCAAAGAATAAAATGAAAGCTAAAAAACATTTATCTTGCAGGCAGCAGCTAAATGGGTATAAGATCATACTTAAATCCTCATTTAAAAGCAATTGGAATCGATCACAGGCATGTGTAAAAATCCTCACTCGAGTTCAAGCCCTGGGGTATTTTGCTATCCTGTTCTAGGAAGTACCTAGTCTCAAGTCTTCTAAGCATAGCCTCCTGGTTGCCTCCACGTTTTTGAGGAAGGATTGTATCTAAGACAAAGTATTTCAAATTGTCTAATTTGCTGTTAAGATACTCCTTAAAGTGATGGGCAACCGGGTAGGTGACATCAATGTTGGTGATGGCCCTCAAGTGCTGGAGCACTCGTTTGTGCACCTGCAACTTAGTGCTTCCTACATATTGCAGGTTAAACGGGCACTCCAGCACGTAAACAGCATATTCTGTTTTGCAGTTGAGACTTTTGGTAATGGGTACAGGATTGGGTTTAAAGGGTGTTATGTAGCTGGTTCTATTGACCCCATATTTACATGCCTTGCAATTAGTGCAACGTGTAAAACCATTCCTAGGACTGAGCCATGTTTGAGATACCGCTACCTCTGGGCTGCTCTTTACTAAGGAATTGCTCATAGAGCGGGCCTTCCTAAAAGTAATACAGGGGGATCTAGTGATCTGACGACTCAAAACATGGTCACTACGTACCAAAGCCCAGTTCTTATTTATGATTTTACATAGGGCTTTATGTTGTAAATTGTAGGTAAGGATCAATCTAGTAGGGGACTCTGTACGTTTGTCATCAGAATCATCGTTATTGATTTTAGTGAGTGCTTGGGATTGATCTAAATGGGCAGTTCTATTCATAGCCCTATTGAGCATTTTTTCAGAATAGCCCCTGTCCAGGAACCTATCCTTACTCTGCAGTTGTGCCCGTCTGCATTCACTATCCGTGCTACACACTCTGCGGATGCGCAGCATCTCCCCATATGGGATGCTGTTAATCAGATGGGCAGGATGGTGGCTAGTGGCATGCAAGACTGTGTTCCCGGCTGTTATCTTTCTATGTAATCTTGTTTCCATCTTATTGTTAGCAATGAAAACTTCTACATCAAGAAAACACATGTTTTTTCTACTCATCTGTGCTGAGAAGCTTAAATTCAAGTTGTTACAATTAATGTCCTCCACAAATTTCTGAGCGGTGTCATCAGTACCTTTCCAGACCATGAATATGTCATCAATATATCTATACCAGCATAAAACCTGATTCAATAAAATTTCTTCATAAGAAACCCTTAGGACCTGTTCCTCCCAGAGCCCCATATGCAAACAGGCATAACTGGGAGAGAAACAGGCCCCCATGGCTACACCTCTAATCTGATTAAAAATCTGATTGTTAAATAAAAAGAAATTATTTTCAAGACAGGTTAAAATCATGGTCGTTAACATTTTGTTATGCTTGTACATGACATTAGGTCTGGTATTTAGGTAATGTTCTACTGCTTTGACGCCATCACGATGGTTGATGCTCGTGTATAGTGTTGTAACGTCAAAGGATATCAAAATACAGTTTTCTTCCCACCTCACATCACTCAGTTTCCTCAGAAAGTCTCCTGTGTCCTGAATAAAAGAGGGAAGTTTTTTGACATGGTTTTGCAGGAAGAAGTCCACATAGCGTGACGTATTCTCCAATAAACTTCCACAAGCAGATATGATGGGCCTACCAGGTGGTTTTGATTTGCATTTGTGAACTTTAGGGATGAAATATATGGCTGGAATTTTTGGATGGTCATTTTTTAAGAATTTGAATTCGTCATTGGAGATCAAACCCGCTGATTTCCATGCCACTAGTTTGTTGTAAAATTCGTAGCGTGCTGCGGTTACTGTTTGCATATTGTTTCGCTTATAACAACCCCTATCGTTCAATTGATTCAATGCCTCTTCCATATACATTTCATGAGGCCATAGCACAATATTGCCCCCTTTATCAGACTGGCGAACAATTATCTTATTCTGTGCTTGGAGTTTTTTCACCAGTTTGTAGTAGATGGCGTTCTGTTTGTTGTACTTTCTCGTTGAGTGTGTCACTTTGGAGTAGAGTGTTTTTAACTCCAATGTGACTTTATCATTAAAAAGATCTAAATTGTCTCTTAACATGATTGGGCAAAAGGTCGATGTTGGCTTAAATGGAGTGCACACTGATGTTTGTATCACAGGTTCATCATAATTTGGTGTTTGTAAATTCATTGTGCTCTCAGTATGCAGTTCTTCTAAATCCCTGAGTAAATCCGCATCTTGTGTTGATAACCTGTCTGTGATATCAATTGCTGACGTTTGTATGTTAGCCTGCTTTTCTTTGGTGGTCCCTTGTAACAGATGATATTTACGCAGCTTCAATTTGCGCGCAAATTTGTATAAATCAATTCTCGTGTTTGCATAGTCAAAATTAGCCTGTGGGCTAAAAGACAGTCCCAGCGATAGTGTTGTAACTTCTTCATCGCTCAATCTCATTTCGGTTAAGTTGATTATTGTGTTGGACTTAGTGCCGTTAGCCTCTATCTGCGTCGCCATCTTTTGTTTGTTTGTTTTTTGTTGTTTGGTTTGACGTTTGATGGAACATTGGCACCTTGCTTGGCGTTTTTGGTTCCTGTCTTTGGCGTGTTTACATTTTGCGCACTTGATCTGAGGGTCTGTCGTCTGTCCTGGCGGAGGTAATCGACTTCCTGGGCCAAGGACGGTTTTGGAAACCCCACCACTTGTGAGGATCTTGCTTGGTCAGTCTCAGATTTACTGTCCATAGCCGAGCTGAGATCTGATGTAGATGAAAGCATTGGAGCATTACCACTGGTATTGGGCTGCGCATTTGCGGTAGAGACATTGATGTTGGTTGCTTTAACATTGTCGAATTTCTTAGCGAACGTGAACACGCAACCCTGCTCATAATCGCATTTATCACGCTGGAATTTAAAAGTCTTGCGTTTTTTTATTATGTCTTCTTCCCGCTGTAGTCGTACATGCATTTCTTCCCGATATTTGGAAATTATTGCTGTTTGCTCCAATTTGTTAATTTCATCATTGGTCTCATCAATCTTTGTTTGTAAGGCTATCCGGTCGCTTTCGGCGTACTTGACCAAAATCTGAACTAGGCGCCGTGAAGAGTCCAGATTGGATTCAGCCCATTCTGCTAACATTTGTGGGTCCGGGTTTTCATAGCTTGGTGCTAACATTATTCTTAACCCTCTCGGGATCCGTCCGACTTCTAGATAACGTGTGAGGGATTTATGTTCCCACCATTTTGTTTGTTCAGATCTCATGAGCTTTTCTAATTTCTTGAAAAGATCCTTAACACTAGGATTGGTTAATAGTGCCGAGTTCGAGTAGATTGCCGTCATTGTCTCCCCACTGGGAAGATCATTGCACATGTCTGTGGCCGCTGCCTCGCGACTCCGTAGCGCGTCGGCTGACATAGTGCAAACGTGTGGGCGTGTTGGATAAGTAACTATCAAGCTGTTGTTGAAATAACGGTGCTTAGATTGAGCACTCTCCTTCTCCAGACATTCGGCGTGTCCTTACCTTGATTGAAGATCCCGGCGTTGCACGCGTCCTCTGACGCGGGCTTTGTCCTTTGCTTCAAAGGCAGGATAACTGTGCTGTCTGGGGGCTACCGCGGCTTCTCCTTGCAGGAGGGCTGTAGAGAAAACCCGGAACAGAACCAGGAAGTAGCTTCTTGCCGACCGGCCCAAAGTGAAGGAGGGGTCTGCAGATACCGAGGAAGCTGACTCGGTAAAATATGTAGTTTACTTCGCCATGTAGCGCTTTCTGCCGGAAAGATGACGAATGCAGACCCGTTACTGGTGCAAGTTTTTACTTTATTTTGTGGACGCCCTGCACCACCGCCATGACGCGTTTCGAGCAACACAGTGCCCTTGATCACATGACGCGCATGTGGAGTGCTCTCATATATTTAAAGTGACAGTGCTAGCACGTGATAGTTTCAAAAAAATGCATTGGCATAATGAACATAGAAAAAATATGTATATAAATAGCTTAAAAAGACACTGCAAAATCCCAAAATGCATGTATATACAGAGATAAATATATTATTATCATCATAAATATACGCATTAAAAAAGCACAACTTAGTAAAATATTTAAATTATTTAAAAAACGATTACTAGATATTTCCAAATAATGTACAGACCGTGTATGAATATTAAACCCGGTCTGTAGATGCCATTGTGCAAAAAAGGGTTATAAATGCAATGAATTAAGCCTAGTCCTGCCCAAGTGGGCCTTAGTTACAGAAGTTTCTATGCCTCAAATTACCTAAAGTGCATGTGCAAACAGTGCCAATATATATAGGTATAGGTATATATATATATGATATAGATAGATAGATAGATAGATAGATAGATAGATGAAAGATAGATCCTCATGCATTTTCTATATATTTTTTTAAGAAGGGCTACAGCAAAAACTGCTGAACGGAATTGCACTAAATTTGGCAGGAAGCTAGATCTTGGTCTGCAGATTATGCTTTTTGTGACTTGGGTATCATCCATTCAGTAGTTTTTGAGAACTGAAGGTTCAAAAATAATTGTATGTTTGGACAATTGGATCCACAAGAGGCTCAAGAGACTCTTGCGGGAGAGCCAGTTTAAAAAGTAGAGCATTCTTATTGCCCCAGAAAGCTTTATTTCCCTGGGCCATCTCGCTCCCGCAGGAGTCAGACTCCCGCAGGAGCAAGGGCTCTAACTGGCTACCAGCAACATTAGAAAAATGTTGCTGACAGCCATTACAGGACTTGGGGAAGCCCACTCCCGAAGCCAAAATTTGCAAATATGGGGAAGGGGGCCTCACAGTCCCCTACCTACGAGAGGCCCCAGGGATCCCATTCAACCAGAGCCAAATTCAATAATAAAAGGAAGGGGGGCTGCATGACCACCCCTCTCTGAGCCATCAGTGCCCGAGCAGTCAAGTGACCCGAGCCAGCCAGCAGTGGCCCAAGCAGCCAAAATGGGGAGGGTGGGTACACATTCTCCTTCCCGAACCTCTAAAGGACCCAGGGAGCACACCCCTGGGGCCGACATTAATTAAAATGGTGAAGGAGGCCACGTGACCCCCAATCCCGAGCCAATAAAGGCATCGGGGAGTCCACTCCAGGGGCCGGTTCACATGCTATGTCCCGGTGTTGGACTTGGCCCTTTTTGCAGGGTCATCCCTGAACTTTTTGCCTTCCTCCTAGTCTTTTTTCTGACCTGGTGTTGGTGGTTTTAGGTCTATGGGCACTTTAGCACTGCTGTCCAGTGTAAAGTGTGTGTGCTCTCTGTGGTAAACATGGTAAGATTGGTCTACACCTGTTTGGTGTATTTAATTTACCTATCAGTCCCCAGTAAAGTGGTATCTAATATACCTGGGGCCAGTAAATTAAATTCTACTGGTGGGCTTACAGCGCTGAATGCGCCACCCACCAAAGTAGTCTTTCAAACCTGTCTCAGGCCTCTGCCATTGCAGGGCCTGTGCGCGCAGTGTTACTGCCGCTGTGACATGACACCTACAGTGTGTGCCACGTCTGTGACCCCCTTTTTACTGCATGTCAGTCACCCCTAAGGTAGGCCCTAGCTAGCCCTATGGGCAGGGTGCATTGTAGGTAAAAGGTAGGACATGTACCTTAAGTGTGTGACATGTCCTGGTAGTGACAAACAGCCAATGCATTCCTGTGAGGCTGCCCTCTCATAGGAATGCATTGGGGATTCCCTGATAAGTGTTTCAGTGGTAATTCCTGATATGAGAGGAGCAGCGTGGTCAAGTTTGGTATGTTTTGAATAGTAATAATAAATGCTGCGCAATGGTGTGCGCAGATTTATTATCACTATTTTAGAAATGCCACTTTTAGAAGCTGGCATTTCTGTGTGCTATGTGTCTCTGCCTGCCTGATGTGTATTGCATGTCTGGCTCTGGAGTAACAGGGGCTGGGGAGGTGTGTGGCTCCAGAGGGGCTGGGTGAGTCAGCGCTAGGCTGAATGGGCAGATCTGCATTTGGAGTAGTGGGAGGAGTAGTCCCTGACCCTGAATAGGTCTGTGCCTGCCTGGGTGAATGCTGGCTCCGCCCCCTGTGGTGTGTCTGATGACCGAGCCCCCACCTGACAAAGAAGGGTGTGAGCACTGTACACAAAGTGCTCCAGTACCCCCCAGAACCAGTTGAGACTGGTTCCCCAAGCCCTGTGCCAGGGCAGAACAAAGAGAAACCCTGTATAAATATTGGGGCTGTGACCCCATGTTTGTGTGCTGTCTTGGGTGCTCTTTTGTGCTTGCTGGGCCCCAGGAGGAACCGCCACGATGGACTGCCCCTCTGCTGGAGGGCCCTGTGAGCTGGCCTGCCTGGGCCCAGCGGTGCCCCTCTGAAAACTCCTGGATTCTAGCACTTCGTGAGCACTTCATCTTTACTACTGGAGCCCCAGAGAGGGGGACTCCAACCTTGCCAGAGGGAGAGAGGAGCGTGTGAGCCCTGCAGCGCTGGGCTGCAACTTGTTCTGAGGGAATCCCGGTGTAGGGATTCCCCTGTGCTGACTGGAAATGGAGCGGGAGTCCACCCCGCATCTTTGCGTGCTGAACGAGGCCGCCGCACCACGAGCGGCGACCCGGAAGACAGGCGGACTGCCTGGTTGTGGGCGGGGCCGGCTGGAGGAAGCTGACCCAGAAAGGAAGCCAAGCGAAGGCAAAGCCTGGCGGAAGGCGTGGCCCTCGCAAGGAGGAGAGACGTTGTGGAGCCAAACTTCGAGCGGGAGCCTACCCCGTGCCGCTGTGTCTGCTGGTGAGCCAAAGAGGGCTGCTGGATCATCGGAGACTTCGCTACATGATCCCTAAGGCTGGTAGGCAAGGAGGAAGCAGCCTGACTGGAGGCGGGGCTCCCGTAGCCACGAGGAGAGCCCCGCGTGTCGGCAGTCTGAGAGGGAGCCTTGCGGGCTCCCTAGGCGAGCGCATCCATTCTGCTGCTTGCATCAGCCACGAAAGAAGCCCCGGTGAGTGGGGCTGAAAGCAGGCTTTGTCGGTGCCTCCGAGTGGCACTGGAAGGGCCCTAGTAAAGGGGGCACTAGGGTTTTTAGAGTCCCGGAGTGGGGCTCAGGAGGCACTGCAGTTGCCAAGGGTGATTCCTCCAGCTGCACCGCAAGAGCGTGGGCAGCTGCAACGAAGTGAGCATTGCTTTTTGGTTCACCACAAGTAGCCCAGTGAACAGGGCTCCCAAGGCACTGATGGTGCCGGTACAGATCATTCACAGCTGCATCGCGAGAGCGCGGGCAGCTGCAACGTGAGGGGCCTTTGTTTTGGGTCTCTGGAGAGACCAGGTTGGGTTTCACCCTCGCCCCATTTATCGCCCTGACTTTGGGACAGAGGGCATTTGGGCCCCAAAGAAGGCCAGTTGGCCTGGGGTCACCTTTGTGGTATTGGTAGGGCCAAGGCCCTACAAGGATGCATAATGTGTTTATGCCTAATGAGATTGCATAATGTGTTTATGCCTAATGAGATTACATAATGTTTTTATGCCTAATGAGATTGCATAATGTGTTTATGCCTATTATGATGATGCTAAGTACAGTATTTTACCAGTAGTTACTGGTTGTTTTATATTTGCTACTTGTGCTTTCTAATGGTTCTGACAGCGGCCCGATTGGCCCTGTCATGTATATAATCCCCTGTAAATTACTACCTGGTGCCCGTTGGCACAGTGTATATGTGTGGTTATGATCTAATGTGTTTATGATAATACAAAGGCTATTTTTGATATAACCTTGTGTGGAGTTTCTTTTGTAGTGTGCCTTGTGTGTTGCTGCTGTGTGTGTGTGTTGCGCAAACGCTTTACACATTGCCTCTGGGATAAGCCTGACTGCTCGTGCCAAGCTACCAAGGGGGTGAGCAGGGGTTATCTTCAGCGTATAACTCCCTTGCCCTGACTAGAGTGGTGGTTTCTGCCTGGCTTAGGCGCATTCCCTAGCAAACCAAAAATCCCATTTCTAACACCCGGGAAGCCCACCCCCAGGACAAAGCAGTTTTCCTGTCCACCAGGGCGGCAGGAAAACCTGTGCTTGCTCCCACTTGGCGGGAGCATTTCTGAATTTCCCGCTAGCCAGTGGGAGCTTTAAAAAATTGCTCCAGTCGGCTGGGAGCACACTTTTGATCTGTTTCCCTGTCTGCACTGATGTGGGCATGGAAACAGATCAAAATATTGGTCCTACCCGGAGGGAGCACCATTAGCAGCTGCTCCCTGTGAGTGGGAGCAATGCCGGCTCCCGCTGCATGGATGGATCTGGCTGGGGCCGGGGGGGGCCCTGGTACACCCCCTGCAGCCCCCAACAAGTGGGTGGTAGGTGCCCTGGTTGGGCACCAATCCACTTCTTGTATCCGAATTGCGCTCCATCACAGTCAGCCTTAACTTTTGACTTTGGACCGGTTTTGCATGACTAGATGTCCACAGTTGGCGCTTTGATCTTTTAAGTGCTAGTCTTTACTAAAAACTTTTAAAATTCATAACTCCAGTTCTATTGATTGGAGTTTTGTCATTCTGTCATTTTGGTGTTAAATGAGTTATTAAAATTGACTATTTTTCTAAGTTGGTTTAAGATTATTATTGTGTTGTGTTTCACTTTATTACTGTTTGTGTGCTGCATAAATACTTTACACATTGCCTGTAAGTTAAGCCTGACTGCTCTTTGTACCAAGCTACCCAGGGTTTACCGCAGGTAAATTGTGACTTTTTTTGGTACACCCTGCAAGGGATAGTGGCTGTTGCTTGGCTAGGGTTCACACCCCAATCAATCAACAACCTCACACTGGTGTTCAGCAGTGTGGATCAGGACTTGTGTCTGTGGAGTACCATATAGTGATTAAAGTTACACAAAAATCCCAGATAAATAATTTGACATCAGAGTTACCCCCTTTTAAAGTCTTCCTTCGTTTTTCCATTGGCAATATTCTCCCTTTTCTAAATTTAAATGCCCTACCTTCCTTGTGCAACATGGAGATAAAGCTGTGCAACTTTGATGACCTCAGCAGGGCTGAGATGCTGAAACTCTGCAGACAGAGGAGGCTGAAAGCAGACAAGAAGGCTCCCACACTGGATCTCCAGGTTGCTGTCAGAGCCTTTGAGGAGGTGCAGAGGTGGCAAGCCACCTCAGGCGAGGAGGATGATGATAGCAATGAGGAAGAGGCAGCTCAAACAGAGGATGAGGAGAGGGCGGACCCAGCCTAGGGTCCTGAGCTTCCAGTAAAGCCCAACTCGTACCCAGCAGGTGATCTGGATGCCCTGGATGCTCAGGATGGAACAGGGAGCAGTGTGACTGCAGGGGCTCAACAACACAGGAGCTGGAGTACAGAAAAAATGAGAGGAAGTTCAAACTGGAGCGAGCCAAGTTCAGACAAGAGAAGGAGAAGGCTGAGTCTGAAAGAGCCTTGGGGGAAAAGAGACTGACTTTGCTGGAAAAGAGACTGGCAATGGAGGAGAGGAGGATGGCCATGAGCTCAGTCTCAGGGAGCTGGACTTAAGAGCAAAGCAGCTGGAGTCCAGCAAAATTGGTGGCAGCGTACCACCAGTGCCCACTGGGGAGGTGAGGGTCCGCATACCCAAGGACCTGGTGCCCAGTTGTGTGGTGGGAGATGATATAGGTAAATGGTTCTTAGCATATGAGGTATCTCTGAGGGTACACAAGGTCCCAGGGGAGTACTGGGTTGGAGGGGTAGCTTGTGGAGGTACATGTCCACGGTGGGGAGGGACAAGCTCCTGACACTTGAGGTAGAGGTCCAGACTAAGTATGCCCGCATGAATGCCATTCTTCTCACCAAATGTGAGCAGACACCTGAGAAGAACCATCAGAGGTTCAGGGACAGTCACAAACTCCAAAACCAGTCCTGGGTGGGCTTCTTAGATTATTCCAGCAACGCACTGGAGGGCTGGGTGAGAGGCAGCCAAGTGGATGGTTTCGTTGGGCTGTACAACATGATTCTGAGGGACCACATGCTCAATACCTTTTTTACAGAGCTGTGCCAACATCTGGTAGATCGCAAGCTTGCTGACCCTAGGAAGATTGCTGAGGAGGCAGACCTTTGGGTGAGCACCAGAGTGTCCAAAACGGTACCTGAAGGTGGCCCCAAGAAGGGTAGTTCAGGTTCCCCTCCAACAGAGCGAGGAGGAGATCAAGGAAGAACCAGACAAGTCTCAGGTTACAGGGGAAGGAAGTGGTCCGTACGTCCCTTCTGAGAAAAAGCAGGGAGGTTCTGGTGGGCGTTGCCTGGGGTGCCCCATTTCCAACCTTTGATTGCTCCCAGCTAGGACCCAAGCAGAGGGACTCTATCTGTCCACAGAAACCACCCACTGGTGAGATCACTACAGGGGTGGCCAATATGGCCTATGGGGAAGGTAGTCCTCAGGGTCAGGAAGTAGATCATGCCCTAATCTCCCTTACTTGGAGGTGAGATTTTGGGGTAGACTGGTGATCCTTGAGGGTGGGAGTCGTCCACCAGGTTAGGGTGAATGGGATCCCTATCGCTGCTCTGAGGTACACCGGGGCCAGCCATACTATGGTAGTGGTAAGGCTGGTTTCCCCAGAGCAGTACACCGGTCAGGTGTGTAGGGTAACTCAGGGGCAGGTCTTTGTCTGCCCAAGGCCCTGGTATACCTGGAGTGGGGTGAGGAGGTGACCCAGAGAAGGGCCATAGTTAGTCCCCAGATGCCCACTGACTGTATTCTAGGGAATGAGTTGTCACTGGTGATGGAAGAACTAAGAAGGGCTTCCACCCAGGGCATCCTGAAAGTTCAGACATCTGGACATACCACTTCCAAGTGGAGGGTACAGAGGTCCAGATGGAGGAGTCGGGGAAAGACTCACCCCTGACTCCTGTTCAGCCTCAGTGTAGAGATTTTGGCTGAGTGACCAGTCTCCGTATACCACCCCTGGGCTGGTGAGAAGGCGAATGGAAAAAGGATGCCTAACACCTGGGGCTGCTGCCCCCCCTCTCTGAGAAACCTCAGAGGTCAGAGAACCCGGGGAGGACTGGGACCTGGCTTTTGACACTGACAGATGTCAGTGGCCTCTGTTGTGTGCTATCTTTATGGACAGAGATTTCCTTGGGTTGCGGACAGTAGTCTGATCCAAGGGGTGGAATGGGTCACATCACTTTATTGGCAATGGTGCTTCTGTCTGCCTACTGAGATGCATCTGTGAGCAAATTAAGGTTAGATGCTGCACAGATGGGGTCCACAGGTGACAATTGTTCTCACCCACTTCACAGAACTGCTCACGGGTGTTTTCTCTGAGTTGCCCCAACTATTCAAGGCCGGTACTGTGGGTCCTGTGGAGCTCTAGCTCAGCCTTGCTAAAATTAAAATCAACAGAAAGTATATTTGCAGTTTTTTCTCCAAAACATATTTCACCAACTTTTTCCTAGAATCTTTTCCTCCAGGCTGCTCTGCATCTCCAGAGAATTATAGTATGTGACAAAACCCAAGAAAGCTCTCTGTTCTTTTCATGATCTCACTGTCTTCACAGCCAAGCTCCTACCAAAGATTGCAGACTCGCAGGAAGATTCCCCATATTCATACCCTTCAAGATCCCATCAGGGGGAAGCATGTTTGTTAGAAATGGGATCTCTGGTTGGCTAAGGGTTGCGCCAAAGCCAGGCAGAGACCACCACTCTAGTCAGGGCGAGGGAGTTACACGCCAAAGATAACCCCTGCTCACCCCCTTGGTAGCTTGGCACGAGCAGTCAGGCTTATCCCGGAGGCAATGTGTAAAGCATTTGTGCAACACACACACACAGCAACAACATACTAGGCACACCACAAAAGGAACTCCACACAAGGTTATATCAAAAATAGCCTTTGTATTATCATAAAACACATTAGAATAGTACTCACATAATATACATCGTGCCACCTGGCACGGGGTCATATTTACAAGGGATTATTTACACCTGACAGGGCCAACTAGACCACTGTCAGAACCAGCACAAAGCGAACTTAGTAAAAGTAAAACAGATCATAAACGTACAACCAGTAACTACTGGTAACCACTGTACTCAGCATCATCCTGTAACATAAACCACATTATGCACAGTATCACATTTAGGCGCGAATTGCATTCTGCGCCAACCTCACCAGCATAAACACATTATGCAATTATCTCATAAGTCTAAACGCATTAGACCCTAACCTCCTAAGCATAACTCACATTAGGGGCATAAATCACAGTGGAACATAATCTCACTAGCATAAACCATAATATGCAAACCAACCTTATAATTATAAAAACCACATTTAGAGGTATAACCCAGGGTGCATAAAACATAGTACATACCTTACATTTCCTAGCACCACATAATCACATTAGGGCCTGGCGCCCTACAATCCTAACAGTCCCCCTGGCCAACTGGCCATCTCAAAAAGGGGCTCAAATGCCCTATGTCCCAAGTGTCAGGGCGCACTGCCAAGGCAGCGGAAAGTCAAGGGTGCATACTGCGCAAACCTAAACGTAGCAGCTGCCCACTAATTGCTGGGCAGCTGTGAATGTATGGGGCAAAGGAGTGCATCTCACTCCTAACTTAAAAAAACATGCCCCCAAAGCACTGTGGCCTAAACGATGCAGCTGCCCACTACTTGCTGGGCAGCTGGGAAGCAGTCGAGGCCGGGCACCACGGTGCCTCCTCTGTCCCTCTCAGGGACTATAGACTACTTTGCGCAAAACGTTGCAGCTGCCTGCGCTCTCGCAGGGCAGCTGGGAAAGGAGCAAGGGGCCCTGGCACATCTGGGCCTTCGGGGCCTCACTGGGGCTATTGAAGAAACTTGGCCCCCACGTTGGAGCACACGGGCTCTCCTGAACGAATATGCCCCAAAAAGAATTGGCCCCCAAGCGTTGGAGCGGCCCGCTGTCAGACGGGGCCGCTCTGACTGTGTGCCTCTCCCAGGCACTACATAACTCGAGCCCCACTCACCGGCTCACTGGCGCTGCTCCGGGTCTCTTTGGACTTCGTCCGGGCCCCCTCCTGGGACCCAGGACTTCGGACTCTTCCTGCCGTGCTGCTCCGGTCTCCTCTTAGCTTCACTGGGACCGGCAGCACTTTTCTCGCGGCGCGGGGCTTCCCTTCACTCCTGGGAGCCCCGCGCTGCCGTCGGCAGCCGAGGCCACCTTTTCTCTTCACCAGGGCCCCCTCCTGGGACCCGGGACTTCTCTTTTCTGCTCCGGGAGGCGGGGTGGGCTCCTGTTCTCCCCCTTGGCACACCGGGGCTCCCATCGGCTCACGGGAGCCCCGCATCGACACAGGCACAACTTCCGGTCATGCCGCCGGCCCCGCCCAGAGGCAGGCGAACTTTGCCTGGCTTCCGGGTCGGCGGCCATTACTCACTCGGGCCGCGGCTGTGAAACGCGGGGTGGGCACCCGCAAAAGCTCCACCAGAATGCGGGGTGGGCACCCGCCCTTTAAATAAAGAAATAAGCGGGGTGGGCATCCGCAAAGCTCGGCATCGATAGGGAGGGGGATCCCCACGTCGGGATTCCCTCCCAACAAGCTGCAGCTCAGCGCTGCAGTGGAAAGCAGAAGCGCTCCTTCCTCCTGGGGGAAATGCAAATAAAGCGCTCTTCAGGTTTAGGAGCCACAACTCCACAGCAAAAGTCCAGGAGAGTTTCAGGGGCATAGCTGGGCCCAGGGAGGCCAGCACACAGGGCCCTCCAGCAGGGAGGCAGCCCCCATGGCGGTTCCTCCTGGGCCCCAGCAGCAGCAAGCCCCCCTCCGTCAGGAACAGCACACCAGAACAGGAACAATTCTCATGGGGTCACAGCCCCTATATTTATATGCCCTTTTCCTTTGTGTCACAGCACAGGGCTTGGGGATACCAGTCAGAACTGGTTTAGGGGAGCTTTGGAGCACTTTGTTTTGCTCAGCTCCTCTCTCCTTTGTCAGGTGGGGGCTCAGGGATTAGACGCACCACAGGGGGCGGAGCCAGCATTGTGGAGGGAAGGCACAGTCCTATTCAGGTCCCAGGTGCAACTCCTCCCTCCCATCTAGATGGAGATCTCTCCATTCAGCACTGTGCTGACTCACCCTGCCCCTCCTGGAGCCACACACACCTCCCAGCCCCTGTCACTCACAAGCCAGACATGCAATTCACATCAGGCAGGCAGACACACAGTACACAGAAATGCCAACTTCTAAAAGTGGCATTTCTCCACCAGTCACCATAAATCTGCGCACACCATTGCGCAGCATTTATTCTCACGAGTTCATACATACTAAACTCGCCCCTGTGCTCCTCTCATACCAGGAATTACCATGGACACACATATCCCCCATGCATTCCTATGGGAGGGCAGGCCAATCTCACAAGTACACAGAGAGCGCACGCACTTTCCACTGGACCACAGTGCGAAAGTGCCCAGAGGCCTAAAATCACCAACACCAGGTTACAGACAAGGCAAAAAGTTCAGGGGTGAACCTGCCAAAAAGGGCCAAGTCCAACAATATTCCTTTGGAAAAATGCAGTTTTATGCCAAGGATTGGAAAGTACTAAATTCCACAGTTTTCATTCATGGGTGGAACATTACATTCACCTTTACAGCTAAAGACAAAAGTCAAGACATCTGAAGGTACAGATAGGCACTGAAAGTAGGACACTGCTCAAGTAGAGGGAATTGTGGGAACAAGAAACATGGCAGGAACAGAAAATGGAAGGAAGCGGCTAACTTCATAGGTTCAAAAGTGCGAAGGGTGTGGGACACTTCACAAGTATAGGAGAATGAGTCACATCACATGGTGGGGTGAGGAGAAGGAAGGAAGTGGGACACATCACAGGTGCACAGAATAGAAGGGAGCAGAACACTTCACAGTTACAGGAGAGAGGAGAATGAGTCACATCACAGGATCAGGGTATGGTGGGATGAGGGGAAGGAAGTGGGACACATCACAGGTGCACAGAATAGAGGGGAGCGGGACACCTCACAGGTACAGAATAGAGGAGAATGAGTCACATCACAGGATCAGGGTATGGTGAGATGAGGAGAAGGAACGAAGTGGGACACATCACACGTGCACAAATAGAAGGGAGCGGGACACTTCACAGGTGCAGGAGAGAGGAGAATGAGTCACATCGCATGATCAGTGTATGGTGGGATGAGGAGAAGAAAGAAAGCGGGACACATCACAGGTGCACAGAATAGAAGGGAGCGGGACACTTCACAGGTACAGGAGATAGGAGAATGAGCCACATCACAGGATCTGGGTATGGTGGGATGAGGAGAAGGAGAGAAGTGGGACACATCACAGGTACACAAAACAGAAGGGAGCGGGACACTTCACAGGTGCAGGAGAGAGGAGAATGAGTCACATCGCAGGATCAGGGTATGGTGGGATGAGGAGAAGAAAGGAAGCGGGACACATCACAGGTGCACAGAATAGAAGGGAGCGGGACACTTCACAGGTACAGGAGAGAGGAGAATGAGTGACATCACAGGATCAGGGTATGGTGGGATGAGGAGAAGGAAGTGGGACACATCACAGGTGTGCAGAATAGAGGGGAGCGGGACACTTCACAGGTACAGAATAGAGAAGAATGAGTCACATCACAGGATCTGGGTATGGTGGGATGAGGAGAAGGAGAGAAGTGGGACACATCACAGGTGCACAAAATAGAAGGGAGCGGGACACTTCACAGGTACAGAATAGAGAAGAATGAGTCACATCACAGGATCAGGGTATAGTGAGATAAGGAGAAGGAAGGTAGCGGAACACTTCACATGAGAGAGGAGAAGGTGTCACATCACAGGATCAGGGTATGGTGGGACAAAGACCCTTTAGCAGTACATTGAGTAGAAGGAAGTAGGACACTTCAGTAACAGGAGTGTAAAGGGAGTGGGAGTGGGACACTTCACAGGAACAGGAGAGAGGAGGATGAGTCACATCACAGGATCAGGGTATGGTGGGATCAGGAGAAGGACGGAAGCGGGACACATCATAGGTGCACAGAATAGAGGGGAGCGGGACACTCCACAGGTACAGGAGAGAGAGGAGAATGAGTCACATCACAGGATCTGGGTATGGTGGGATGAGGAGAAGGAGAGAAGTGGGACACATCAGAGGTGCACAGAATAGAAGGGAGCAGGACACTTCACAGGTACACAGAATAGAAGGGAGTGGGACACTCACAATTAAAGGCAAGAGGAGAATGAGTCACATCACAGGATCAGGGTGCGGTGAGATGAGTAGAAGGAACGAAGTGGGGCACATCACAGGTGCACAAATAGAAGGGAGCGGGACACTCCACAGGTACAGGAGAGAGGAGAATGAGTCACATCACAGGATCTGGGTATGGTGAGATGAGTAGAAGGAACGAAGTGGGGCACATCACACGTGCACAAATAGAAGAGAGTGGGACACTTCACAGGTGCAGGAGAGAGGAGAATGAGTCACATCACGGGATCAGGGTATGGTGGGGTGAGGAGAAGGAAGGAAGCGGGACACATCACAGGTGCACAGACTAGAAGGGAGCGGGACACTCTGCAGGTGCACAGAATAGAAGGGAGCCGAACACTTCACAGGTGCAGGAGAGAGGAGAATGAGTGACATCACAGGATCAGGGTATGGTGGGATGAGGAGAAGGAAGCGTAACACTTCACAGGTACAGGAGAGAGGAGAATGAGTGACATCACAGGATCAGGGTGCGGTGCGATGAGGAGAAGGAAGCGGGACACATCACAGGTACAGGAGAGAGGAGAATGAGTGACATCACGGGATCAGGGTGCGGTGGGATGAGGAGAAGGAGGGGAGTGGGACAGATCACAGGTGCACAGAAGAGAGGGGAGCGGGACACTTCACAGGTACAGAATAGAGGAGAATGAGTCACATCACAGGATCAGGGTATGGTGGGGTGAGGAGAAGGAAGGAAGCGGGACACACCACAGGTGCACAGACTAGAAGGGAGCGGGACACTCTACAGGTGCACAGAATAGAAGGGAGCCGAACACTTCACAGGTGCAGGAGAGAGGAGAATGAGTGTCATCACAGGATCAGGGTATGGTGGGATGAGGAGAAGGAAGCGTAACACTTCACAGGTACAGGAGAGATGAGAATGAGTGACATCACAGGATCAGGGTGCGGTGGGATGAGGAGAAGGAAGCGGGACACATCACAGGTACAGGAGAGAGGAGAATGAATGACATCATGGGATCAGGGTGCGGTGGGATGAGGAGAAGGAGAGAAGTGGGACACATCACAGGTGCACAGAAGAGAGGGGAGCGGGACACTTCACAGGTACAGAATAGAGGAGAATGAGTCACATCACAGGATTCGGGTATGGTGGGATGAGGAGAAGGAAGGAAGCGGCACACATCACAGGTGCACAGAAGAGAGGGGAGCGGGACACTTCACAGGTACAGGAGAGAGGAGAATGAGTCACATCACAGGATCAGGGTATAGTGAGATGAGGAGAAGGAAGTGGGACACATCACAGGTGCACAGAATAGAGGGGAGCGGGACACCTCACAGGTACAGAATAGAGGAGAATGAGTCACATTACAGGATCAGGGTTTGGTGAGATGAGGAGAAGGAACGAAGTGGGACACATCACAGGTGCACAAATAGAAGGGAGCGGGACACTTCACAGTTACTGGAGAGAGGAGAATGAGTCACATCACAGGATCAGGGTATAGTGAGATAAGGAGAAGGAGAGAAGTGGGACACATCACAGGTGCACAGACTAGAGGGGAGCGGGACACTTCACAGGTACAGAATAGAGGAGAATGAGTCACATCAGAGGGACAAAGACCCTTTAGCAGTACAGGGGGCAGAAGGAAGCGGGACACTTCAGTAACAGGAGTGTGAAGGGATTTGGAGTGGGGCAGTTCACAGGAACAGGAATGGAAAGGGAGGAGAGGGGGACAAAGTAGAAGCTATTGGAGGTAGAAGAGAGTGGGACACTTCACGAGTGCAGACGATGGAGAAACCAGGACACTCTGCAGGGCACGGTGAGACCTGAACACTTCACAGGTACAGGGGAAAAGGAAGCAAGACACCTCACAAGCACAGGGGATGAAGGGACATTTAAACTAAATGAGCGCAAGGGATGGTGGGAATAGGTACTTTACAAGAACAAAAAATGATGGAAGAGAATGGAGCCCATCACCAGCACAAGAATGAGAAATGAGCAGGACAACTCAAAGGTACAAGTAATGGAAGGGAGGGCTCATTTCATAGCTACAGGGAATTGAAGAGAGCCCTGTGAGTGCTGGGGTTAAGTTATTTTTTTATTTAACAGTTGAACATAGCTATACCAAGTGAAAAAGCACCCTTTAGAGAAGAAAAGCTGTATTCGTTATTTTAGGTAATATTCAATAGAACACATGAGAGAGGGAGAATGTCAACACGTTTGGAGAAGAGAATTGGAATGTTCTGCATTTAGTTGTCTCAAGTTGCAAAGAGCTTTCCTTCTTAGGCCCTGTTCACTGCCAGGTATGAGCAGTAACCTGACCAGGTACTGAGGACTCTTCAAGTGAGGGGTGTCCTCTTTTGAACTAGAGTTCAGGGGTCGCCACTGAGGCTGCTGGAAGGTAGTGGTTCCATTCATGCTTGTCTGAGATTCATTTAGCCCTGGACTAAAAGATTGCCTTGATCGGCCCCAGTGAGGAGAGGGAGGTGGCTCAGAGAATGACATTTCCGCTTTCAAATCAGGAAATTATACGAGTATGAGCTGCTGTGTTTATTTGATTTCAGGACAGAAGGATGTTATGCTCTTCGGAGAATTAGAGGATTGTTTTTATCTCTGTAATTAGTGTGATTTATGTTCAATATATTCATGAAGACAATGCGAGAGGATAGAAGTACACCGCATGTATTCACGGTGCGATTGCTGCAAGTTAGTAAAAACAATGTTTCCTTCTGATTCAAAGCTTTCCATAGCATTGCATTTGCTGATATCTTTTCTAGGCCAAGGTAGGCCCCGAGCCAGGACGCTTCGTGTTGGACACTGCACATTTTAGCAAGTGCAGCCTCATTTTCAAACCCAGCAACGGGGTTTGTAAGAGGAATACATTTCGTATTGGTGGAGATGAAGACTGTCTTCCCTCGGAGGCCCTTTAGTGCTACCTGGGGGGGAAGGTCCCAGACACCTGCATGTTAGAAAGATGCCTTTCTGCTGAAGCCAATTAATTGTTGTCAATTGAGCCTCTCACATCGACTTGTATTCGATGCAAATGTATCCATGCTTGATCACGGTTTGCACGTTTTTAGTCAGCTGCTATGACAACTGTCTGAGAGTTTCCTCTGCTGCTGCTGTTTTGCATTAAACTCTGTTGTGTTTTACTTTTACCAGGTAGAACCAGTGAAGCCTGAAGAGTTTACTGCCAGGACCCCTGACAGCAAGCTGCCCCGCCCTATTCTGTTTTCCTGCAGTCTTTGTGTGTTTTTGACTTTGACCTCAGAAGCCCTGACAATCATGTGTGCTTACTGAGGGTCGCCCTGTTTACATGCCTCCTAACCATGGGTGTCTGAGGCCAGAGGTACACCCACGGTGGGCCCCTCCTGTAGGGAGAGAGTGTTGCCATTTCCACCCAGGGTCTGTAACACTTGACTCTGCAGCAGCAATAATTCTAGAGAAAAAAACCTGTGTTGTCACCTGTCCTTGAGGAGATGAGTACCGGCCTTGCCCTCTCCTCTTAAATAGGTAATGTAGATTTGTCATAACTGAGGTCTTTCACTCCCATCAGTGTATGCCACGTTGTATATGCAGCGCAACATGAGAGTGCAGTCTGGGTTTGTGTGGTTTGACAAAGTGCAGCGGGGAATACATTTTCGGCTCTTTTTGAAGTCGAGCCACCCAGCTGTCTGGTTGGAAAAAGACCTATTGTGGGCTTACCAAGAGCTTAGAATAGGCTCAAAGACCTCCCGTTGCTTACCATTGCTTGGTTTATCATCACTCTCATTTCCTTACTTCTAATTGGATGGCTTGCCTTGTCCATCTTGTTCCATTTTGTGTTTGTCCCTCCCCTGAATCATAGTCTCCTTACCATCCTTTTGATTTGCCCGACTTGTGTCCTTCCACTTTTCTTTTTCATTGAGTACTACATGAGAGTGCATGTGTTTTTCAGCTCTCTGATTCATGTGCTCTCCGCCAAATGCCTTCCACACTCCAAGTTTGTTTCTTGTGTACTTTTCTCTCTGCC
This sequence comes from Calotriton arnoldi, assembly GCA_963921515.1. NCBI lineage: Eukaryota > Metazoa > Chordata > Amphibia > Caudata > Salamandridae > Calotriton > Calotriton arnoldi. Next base: position 500,580 of record CAWUFW010009746.1, on the reverse strand, counting down.
CCCTGAACTCCTTGTTGTACTCCCCCTCATGTGTTTTTCTCCCACCCCCTGCACTGCATGCATTCCCTGCATCCTCCTTCTCTGTCCAGCCCCTCACTCCATCATGTGCTTCCGTCTCAATGTAGCTCTCTCCTCCACTTCCGTGTTGCTCTCACCCATGTGCGCTGCTTTTTCCCTCTTTCTCCAACATGCATTCCCCCACCGACTCCTCGTTTGCCCATATTAGTATAATATATATATATTTTTTTTAAATATGTGCTTTTGAAAAAAAACAAGCTACATGTTTTTATTTAACATCCTAATTGGTGTCCGCCATCTTAGATCAATAAATAATAAACAAAGAAAGTGGACCAAAGTCATTCCACTGTAGTGCATGCATTGTGATGCAAGTATAGGTTAACATAATGATGTCAACACCTTTTTTCTTTTTTTCTATTTATTGTTTCTTAGTGATGTTGCACAGCATCAGGAAAAGCATTGTGCCTTTCCCCTGAAAAAGCATTTTGCTTTCTCTCACACCCTGCACCCCTGATGCTGTGCAGCATCCTGAAAAGCCATCAGCAATGCCGATAGGTCTTAGAAGCGCGATCTATTGGCTTTGCCAATGCTTGTTTGTGAATGGCAATACAGAACAGAGGGCTGGTGTGTTAAGCTTCTCCGGCACTTCCTTGACCTGGGAGCCTGCATTTGAGCATTCCAACCCCTCCACTGTGGTTACACTTTGGCTGAGTCCACCACCTTAGGGGTGAAATATAACATCTGCTCCCATGTACTATGTTTTCTGTTCCTCTGCAGGGATTCCCAGTTGAAGGAGCCCCAAACCCTGAATGATGCTCTCGAAGTGATTGACCAGCTCTGGAGATACATGCTGCGCTCCTGCCCCGCTCAGTGTGCCAGAGCGTCTAATTGACCGGACAGAACCCCCTAGAAGATGACTGTTCTCCAGGACAGGGATCTCTGACTGCTGGTTCTTCTGATAAGCTGGGAAGTGAGCTTGGGTCCTCCTAGGCCTGCTGCCTGGCCTGCCTTGAGAGAAGGGGCCTGCGGTGTGCCTCTACCGAAGAGAACGCTTACTAGAATATGACACAAGTGCCCGTGTCTGGAGGGAAGTACGTGTGAATGCATGACAGGGCACCACCACCACCTTGGCTGTGTGAGGACCATGGAATGATCAATAGATGTGGTGAGCTTGAGAGAAGAGGCCTGCAGTGATCCCCTGCCGAAGATAAAGTTTATTAGAATATGAGACAAGTGCCCGTGTCTGGAGGGAAGGATGTGTGAATGCATGACAGGGCACCACCACCACCTTGGCTGGGTGAGGACCATGGAATGATCAATAGATGTGGTGAGCTTGAGAGAAGGTGCCTGCAGTGTGCCCCTGCTGAAGATAAAGTTTATTAGAATATGACACAAGTGCCCGTGTCTGGAGGGAAGGACGTGTGAATGCATGACAGGGCACCACCACCACCTTGGCTGTGTGAGGACCATGGAATGATCAATAGATGTGGTGAGCTTGAGAGAAGAGGCCTGCAGTGTGCCCCTGCCGAAGATAAAGTTTATTAGAATATGAGACAAGTGCCCGTGTCTGGAGGGAAGGATGTGTGAATGCATGACAGGGCACCACCACCACCTTGGCTGTGTGAGGACCATGGAATGATCAATAGATGTGGTGAGCTTGAGAGAAGAGGCCTGCAGTGTGCCCCTGCCGTAGATAAAGTTTATTAGAATATGACACAAGTGCCCGTGTCTGGAGGGAAGTACGTGTGAATGCATGACAGGGCACCACAACCACCTTGGCTGTGTGAGGACCATGGAATGATCAATAGATGTGGTGAGCTTGAGAGAAGAGGCCTGCAGTGTGCTCCTGCCGAAGATAAAGTTTATTAGAATATGAGACAAGTGCCCCGTGTCTGGAGGGAAGGACGTGTGAATGCATGACAGGGCACCACCATCACCTTGGCTGTGTGAGGACCAGTGATAGCTGTAGTGAGTCCTCTTTGTCCCTGACTCTCAGTGTGTCTCTAGTTTTCCACAACTAACCTCAAAGTTGCCATGGTCCCCCTTTCTGGCTCAAAGGACTGTCTGTGGGGTCGCGAGCTGAGACTAAACTGAGCTGGACCCCACAGCAGCACCCAGGTCCATGCCGAGGTAGCCCAGCACCGCTCCTGTGAGGCTCTGATCCCCCCATCCTTGTTCACTAGAGTTGACAGTAAGCGGAGGTTCACAAGATACACATGTTTTGACACACTGACACCAAAAACATAAAGCCACAAACAGCAGTTTGCAAGATATTGACATCTTAATCTACCTCCTCCCATGGGCAGGGAGACCCCAGTGTGCAACACTGAAAACCTGCTTTAGTCCCCTACTGAACTCCCGCATTGTGCCCCTACTGCTTTGGCCCCTGGTGCCTGCTTGGAGGTCTCTCCAGTCCTGGTTGGGTGGTGTGAGTCAGAGTGACTCCTTCACACTATCCAGGAGCTGCAGAACATCCCCAAAGTGAACTATGGGTTGGAATCCGCCAGCGCCCCGCCTTCTGCAGCACCTGAAGGCCGCCTCTCTGCTTCTCGGGGTAACTGAGCATCTGAAGAGGAACAGGTTGTGCCAATGAAGAGAAACTGCTGCTTTTGAGTAACACATGATAACATTGATTCAAATACAGTAGAAAGGGGCTTTCCAATGTGTAGCCCTGTGACAAATACAAAAGGAAGGCATTTGTATTGTTAACATTGTCTAGACATTTGTACACAGATCTCTAGTTCAGGGGTCTAGAAAGGTGTGTTTCTTTTTGCTAGTGCATTTGTAGATGCGTGTAGACCACACTACTTTTTCTATTTACAAGAGAAAGTGCTGGCTACTTGTTGATTTGTAAAACGCCAGTGTGTGAATTTACTGAGATCTGAGTTTCCAGCCCGCACCACCTCCCTGAGTTTGTGTGGACAGCTCTACCTCGCTACCCTGAGAGTCAAGTGCTAAACATTGTAGTTTGAGCTCAGACTGGGTCTGACAGGAGACTGGCCCCAGAGAATCAGAGGTAAAGAATCCAGATGACACAGTTGGAGCCCATCACCCTTGAATGCCCTGACCCCCTCCTGGACCGCTCCGTTCCCACAGGGACACTTGACAAGTGGTGAGAAGGGAGTGAGACACTTGATGGGATGATGGAGTGCGACACTTTATAGGTAAATAGTACATAAACGAGAGTAACAGTACACAGGAAAAGGGGTGGAGGGAAGGGGGTCCCATTACAGGCACAGAGGTGGAGGGAACTAGACATCACTGGAGCTGAAGGTCTTGTGGGGGTGGGAGAGGGGAGAGCAGAGTCTAATGAAGCGAGAGAGCAGAGATGACTCCAGGCTTGAGACTGCATTTCTACCCTACGACAGAGTCTATTTGCAGTTGCTGAAAAAATTGTGCAATTTTGTTTGTCTGGAATTTCTTTTCCTCACAATTATTTTTACTCAAAAATCAGGACTGACTGAATTTGCAACAGTCTATGGGCAAATTAAACACATTTCAATCAATAAATATTTTCCAGCTGAAGATCCAGTTTTGAGGGCATAAAACTTGTTGTGTGTGGCTTCTATTGAAGCCTTTAGCATTAATAACCAGATTGGAATGTCATCACTGACCGCTCTGATGTAATAACAATGACAAACAAAAGTTGTTTCTCACTGTTGTGACATCATCAGCGGAAGCGAGCACCTCCATCGTGTTCTGCCACATCGCCCAGCTCTCCTGAGACCCAACCAGTGAGTCTGGCTGGTGGGTGGGCGTCACACCCACCTTCTGTCCCCTCTCTTGGGTCAGAGCGGAAAAGTCCGCTTTATGCAGGTCGGAGGAAAAGGCACAGAGGGAAGGTGGGTATTTTTTCATACTTGGCCTGGGGAGGAGGGTTGAAGACCGGGTGGGGCAGGTGCGTGGCTAGACTCGGTCTTTCTTTTAATTTGTGCCGGGGGCAGTGCTTTAAATGGAAAAAAATAAGTGCAGGTACTCACCAAATTAAGGTATGGACTGAGGGTTTGGGGGCGGGGCTACAGGGGCGGGGTTACAGGGGCGGTGCTATGGGACCCGGCATGGGGCACACATTTCATTTAACTTTGATTTAATTAGTGTGCAGATATGTATAATGATACTAAAGCATTTCCGGTATATCTTGAGTATTCCTTTCCCCTTATACGTACAAAAAGGTACATTTGATATTAAAGTGGGCTTCTCATGGTGCAACACCTAAATCACATATGACTTGCACAATATATTTTCCTTAATATTTTTGGGAAACATTTAACTATGGTTAACCCTCTTGTCTCATTGCCACCTAGCAGACATCATCCAGCCCCCCCAGATGGCATAGCTTTGCCTCAAAGCTCCTTACTTGCTCTAAAGTGGGATTCTCTCTTTCTGGAGGTGGGCAAGCTGCTGAAAGCTTGAGCCAGGATGTCTGGCTCTGGCTCAGATCCAGGTTCTCTTGCACCCGCAAGCCCAAAATGAACTGAACTTTGATGTTGCATCTGCCTGCCAACCAAACTCTAATCTCATATGCGAACAATAAAGACAAAATAGTGAACTTTATTGTAATACAGGAGAGAAAGAAAGATATAGCCTCCTAGAGGCTGAATTGCACAAAGTGAAAGCAGAAATTCTGGGAACAATCCCGGCTTCCCCACTGACCAAACTGTGTGATCCCAGACAAATATATTATCTCACCAAGCCTTCATTTTCTTCGTTCGCACATATGATAGATAGTATATTCAAATGCACAAATTCCAGGTGTGTGCTGTACAATCAAATCTTGTGTTAGATTTAATACACTATAATGTTGCTTCATTCATGAAAAGAAAATAGGCCATACATAATGTACACTTCAAAATCACCTTGCTTCCCAGTTCACTAATGGCAGTGTCGTAACCGTGGGAGCAAAACTCCTCTCAATGCTGTGATTTAAGCTTGTGCACCAAGGTGAAATGCTTCCATGGGGTAAAAAACACACTTTTATTTCAGTGGGAATGTTTAAGGCTCCACTTATGCACAGGCTTTTAAGCCCAAGCCAGACTTCGTGGTTCGGGTCTGACTGGGCTCTCCTTGTTAATTTGTTGGTTCTCCCACCTCTACCCTTCCCAGAGCCCCTGCATTTTACCCAAGAGAAAACTGCTTCAAAAAAACAAAATACAATCGTGATGAAACTGCGGAGAAAGCAGATCTGCACTGGAGAGAAAGTGGCCTAGCACTTTCAACATGCAGACCATTTCATGTGCGCTTTATGGGCAGTGTGGTAATTCAAGGCTTGCAGCTATATATCTGGTGCTGGACCCTGCAGACAACATGCACTCATGCAAGACACACCCGCAGTGACATAGAAGCACTGGTGTGCGCAGACAGGACATTCAATACGTGTTTTAGAAAATGCTCAAGTTCGCTGACATCCACATTATTAACATTGACTCTGCTTCTGTGTCACTATCTCCACCTTTGTCCTCAGTCTGGCTCCAAACAAGTGCTGCCCTACTCTGCTATGCCAGCAGGAAGCCTTCTAGATTTCACGCCGAGCCGTGGCTGTTAGAAAGCCCTGCTCCCACACCTACTGTGCTATTAAGCCTGAGTAGACCCTGTGTCAATAAAGGCAGTGTGACTCCAGCCCCTCCCAAACTCCCTGCCAGCCCTGAATAAAAGCATACGGGCCGCTGCTCAATTAGCACCTTGAAAAGGTAAATTAGCACTCGATTATCAGAATGCTTCAACAAAACGGGCCGACTCGCCAGCTCCGTCGCGCTTCTTTTTGAAAGTGCCAAATTGCAGAGCTTGACTTGCTGCCCCATGAGTACCGGTACTCTCTTTGGACAAGGAGAAGTTCCGGTACTCAAACGCAGAAAATTTAGAAGTGCCGGTACTGAGGACCGGTGAGTACCGGCCCATTTAAAGCACTGCCCGGGGGTAGGGTAATTGTTGAGGGTGGTGGGGGAGGGTTTTTATCTTTGTGAAGAAAGATCACATTATGTATGACTCCTCCATTAATCTTTTGCCTCTCCGTAGATGTTGAACCCAGGGGCAGAAGATTTTTTTTTGGGGGGGGGGGGGGAGGGCATATATAACATGAAATAAAGATGTATAAAAAGTAAATAACGGGATGTGACCCCCCTGGGTTCTGAGTGTCATAATAGACACCTCATTGTTACCCATCCATAAATCTAAATGTTTTCGGGAAAAAATACAAGCAAGAAGCTTGAATTTTCTGGACTTTAATGGCCATTTCTATGTGGAAGTAACGAGCTACTCTTCCAGTAGCTGCCCCCTCCTGCCCACAGTCAACGTAAACAGGAAATGCAGACCAAGGGAATAAGTAAGACAAGAGCATCATTTACACCACAGTCTACTCAATCACTCTAAAATGCCAAGAGCCACGTTCACTGATGGAGGCTGAAAGCAAGTGTTTTTAAAGTGCCTCAAACAGCCGGGAAGGAATTATTGTAAACCTCCTCCAGAGAGATCCTATCAGCAGCACTGCAAGCTTCCCTCTCACACAGATTACATCAAAGCCAGCCCTGTTGCAAGCTTCGCTCTCACACAGATTACATCACAGCCAGCTATGTTGTAAACTTCGCTCTCACAGAGATTACATCACAGCCAGCACTGTTGTAAACTTCGCTCTCACACAGATTACATCACAGCCAGTACTGTTGTAAACTACGCTCTCACACAGATTACATCACAGCCAGCACTGTTGTAAACTTCGCTCTCACACAGATTACATCACAGCCAGCACTGTTGTAAGCTTCACTCACACAGATTACATCACAGCCAGCCCTGTTGAAAGCTTCGCTCTCACACAGATTACATCACAGCCAGCACTGTTGTAAACTTCACTCACACAGATTACATCACAGCCAGCCCTGTTGTAAACTTCGCTCTCACACAGATTACATCACAGCCAGCTATGTTGTAAACTTCGCTCTCACAGAGATTACATCACAGCCAGCACTGTTGTAAACTTCGCTCTCACACAGATTACATCACAGCCAGCACTGTTGTAAACTACGCTCTCACACAGATTACATCACAGCCAGCACTGTTGTAAACTTCACTCACACAGATTACATCACAGCCAGCCCTGTTGTAAACTTCACTCTCACACACATTACATCACATGAAGCACTGTCGTAAATTTTGCTCACACGCAGATTACATCACATTAAGCACTGTTGTAAACTTCGCTCTCACAGATTACATCACAGCCAGCACTGTTGTAAACTTCGCTCTCAGAGATTACATCACAGCCAGCACTGTTGTAAACTACGCTCTCACACAGATTACATCACAGCCAGCCCTGTTGTAAACTTCGCTCTCACACAGATTACATAACAGCCAGCACTGTTGTAAACTTCGCTCTCACACAGAATATATCACAGCCAGCCCTGTTGTAAACTTCACTCACACAGATTACATCACAGCCAGCCCTGTTGTAAACTTTGCTCTCACACAGATTACATCACAGCCAGCACTGTTGTAAACTTCGCTCTCACAGAGATTACATCACAGCCAGCACTGTTGTAAACTACGCTCTCACACAGATTACATCACAGCCAGCCCTGTTGTAAACTTCGCTCTCACACAGATTACATAACAGCTAGCACTGTTGTAAACTTCGCTCTCACACACATTACATCACATGAAGCACTGTCGTAAACTTTGCTCACACGCAGATTACATCACATGAAGCACTGTCGTAAACTTTGCTCACACACAGATTACATCACAGCCAGCCCTGTTGTAAGCTTCACTCTCACACGCAGATTACAGCACATCCAGCCCTGTTGTAAACTTCGCTCTCACACAGATTACATCACAGCCAGCCCTGTTGTAAGCTTCACTCTCACACACATTACATCACATGAAGCACTGTTGTAAACTACGCTCTCGCACAGATTACATCACAGCCAGCCCTGTTGTAAACTTCGCTCTCACACAGATTACATCACAGCCAGCCCTGTTGTAAACTTCGCTCTCACACAGATTACATCACAGCCAGCCCTGTTGTAAACTTTGCTCTCACACAGATTACATCACAGCCAGCACTGTTGTAAACTTCGCTCTCACAGAGATTACATCACAGCCAGCACTGTTGTAAACTTCGCTCTCACACAGATTACATCACAGCCAGCCCTGTTGTAAACTTCGCTCTCACACAGATTACATCACAGCCAGCCCTGTTGTAAACTTCGCTCTCACACAGATTACATCACAGCCAGCACTGTTGTAAACTTCGCTCTCACACACATTACATCACATGAAGCACTGTCGTAAACTTTGCTCACACGCAGATTACATCACATGAAGCACTGTCGTAAACTTTGCTCACACACAGATTACATCACAGCCAGCCCTGTTGTAAACTTCGCTCTCACACACATTACATCACATGAAGCACTGTTGTAAACTACGCTCTTGCACAGATTACATCACAGCCAGCCCTGTTGTAAACTTCACTCTCACACGCAGATTACAGCACATCCAGCCCTGTTGTAAACTTCGCTCTCACACAGATTACATCACAGCCAGCCCTGTTGTAAGCTTCACTCTCACACACATTACATCACATGAAGCACTGTTGTAAACTACGCTCTCGCACAGATTACATCACAGCCAGCCCTGTTGTAAACTTCGCTCTCACACAGATTACATCACAGCCAGCCCTGTTGTAAACTTCACTCTCACACGCAGATTACATCACAGCCAGCCCTGTTGTAAACTTCACTCTCACACACATTACATCACATGAAGCACTGTCGTAAACTTTGCTCACACGCAGATTACATCACATTAAGCACTGTTGTAAACTACGCTCTCACACAGAACAGGGACTGATCTGGCTGTAGTAGTGTAAGTGTCACTGCTATAAAAATGGATAACACAGGTGGCAACAGTGCAAGCTTCACTGACACAGAACGGGTACAACACAGTCAGAAGCCATGCAAGGTTCACTCTCATTTAGAATCAGGACAACACGCACGAGAGCAGAGCAACTTTCACTCTTTCCTAAAATAGATCCAGCGTGAGAAGCAGCACTGTACGTTTTACTCACACACAAAAATGGGATACGTCAGGCGGCAGTATTGCAAGCTTCCCTCTGTCACAGAACAGGTACAGCAAAATAACAAACACTGCAAGGCTCACTCTCACACACATCTCGGACAGCACAAGTGGCAGTGGGGTAAGCATCATTTTCACACAGAGCAGCATTAGTGCACGTTTTACTCTCACACAAAACCGCAGTAGCACCGGCAGAAGCTTTGCCAGGGTCCGTCTGGCACACAACATGCACAGCATTGCCAGCAGCGATGCAAGCTTCATTCTCTCACAAACAGGGACAGCCCAGGCAGCAATAATGGAAGATTCACTCTCACAAAAGGCCGGTCCAGCACAGATAGCAGAAATACAAGCTTTACATACAGACAGAACACATTTTGTAATGGCAGCAGCGGAAGAAGCTTCATGTGCACACACACACACACACACTCGCGAAATAGGCACAGTATGTAAAGCATCTGTGCAAGATCCACTCATAGTCATATAAAAGCTTCAGTATGAGTGGAAGCAATGCACAGGCGCGCGCACACACACACACACACATGCACTCACACACATACACACAGAGCAAGGCACAGCCTGTAGCCATGCACGCTGCACTCTCTCAAATAAAAGGTTCAATAAAGGCAGAATGTGCAAGCTTCCACTACATACAGCACTCGATGAATCAGTGTAAGCGCCCAACACACACTGAAGAAGTATAGTACGGACATCAGCATAGACAATCGCCTTCACACATAGTACAGGTTACCACACCAGGGAGAACACGTCATAGGGGGACACCATATTTGTGTACCTGTCACGGACCAGGGATACTCCTGGCCTAGGTGGATAAGACACTCCTGTTCCTTTCTGAACCGGAGGGGAGGAAAGGCGAGCATTTATGAACAGTGTTGTCCAGGAGACAGGCGGCATCCCAGTTCAGACTGAGACACAGATCGACAACTAGAAGCATCCATCAGTGCTGGAAACAAGGGGGGTCCAGCAGTTACTACTGAGCCAGACCCAGGCTGGCCCCACTGAGATATGCTGACTTTTCCCCTGTGTAATCTTCCGAACTCATTCAGCGGCGCCTGCACTTGTGTGCTTTGCAGTCAGAGAAGCAACCTGCAGGGGGTGAGGGAGGTTTCTTATGTTCACTTCCAGCTGAGTCCTACACAAACACTTCACTTGTCGGCCCATCCGCACTCTTTTTGCATGAGTGTCATAACTCGGGTGTAGCTGAAGCCAAACATCTTGGTGGCATCAAGGGAAACATAAGCACTGACTTAACAAGTGCATAAGAAGCTAAGTGTGGTTTGGAAGTAGGTTTTTGACATTTTCCACCCTTGTAGGTAAGAGTCATGCATGCACTGTAAGAATGTCTGATGTAAATTTCTATATGACTAATTACACTAATAACTGATCATTAATGCATCTTTAGTTAATTTGTAATGCATTTCTAAGAGAATTTCCTAGTTAGTAATTGTCTTTATTTAATTTCTTTTAGCGCTACTCATCCCAATATAGAGTGTCAGAGCGCTTGACATCACACAGATGCTGTGCTGAGACAATGATATACAAATGTGAAAGCAGTACAGAGGAAATGTTACATAAGACAATGAGGGTTACAAGGTGCAGGGGCCACACTTCGTCCATACAGATAGGCATGGTGAGAGCACTTGTTCTGGAGAAGCACAAAGGCAGGATTTAAAGCATGTGTCGGGTGTACAGACCACACTGGTTGTGGTGGTTCTGTATACTAGTAAGTCCTTATTACTACCCAAAAGAGCTCTTTTTTTAGCAAACTTTGAATACTGACAGTCTGAGAAAAACAAACTCATGTCCTTATGCCTTGCAGTTTGCATGTAGCTCCTTGATGCTGAGTCGCAGCTCACTGTGCTATATTACAAGGAGAGTAAAATATGTCTTGTAGGTAACAAGGATCTCTACGACAGCCCAATAGGCCATGTACATAAAATACAAACCAGTAACCTGATTGTTACTCACGGAGCTTTGCAGAAGGTGCATTAACCCTCTATGCTACTTTAGGGTGATCCCTGCAGCAGGTGCATTAACCACCAAAGATCTATATTACCCTTATTACACCCAAGGAATTGCTTGGAACACGAAGATCTCTGCAGCAGGTTTTTTAGCCCCTTGAGATATTTGAGATATTTAAAACGCAGCCTTTTAGTGACAAATGAAGTGACCCAGAGCCGATTTTGTCACATTTGCCCTTGTTTTCCATTTCTTTAGAGCATTTTTTATAGTGAATGTTTAGTAAACTAAAAGTATCATATGACTGCAACCGCTGCTCCTCATGGTTCAAGACTCTACCGTCTTTCTGCCGTTCCTTGACCCCCAATCCATGGGATCTCGGGGTGAACGTTCTCCATTTCCAGCCCTGCTCATAGTCAGGAGCCCTTCAACAGGTCGGAGGCAGACGTCTCGGTGCCCAGGGGCGTCGCTGGTCGGTAACACTGGGGGGAGGGGCTTCCGATTTCCCAACAATCATGCTGGCGCATCATGTTAATCAATATATCAGGAGCAGCGCATGAGGGGGGCTTAAGGGCTGGTGGAAAGGAGAGGAGTGCGGATTGTGAGGTGTAGTGCGTGTGTGTTTTTTTTGTCTGAGAGAGTATTTAAAAATCCTGAGTGAAATCCGATAAACACCTATCCATACCCGACTGGAAGCAACTGTATCGACCAATTTATTACAAAGTATAATTATTAAGGGGGTGTAACACCCCCCTGAAGTTACGCCCCTGCCTGTGCCCCTGCTCTCGAGATTCAACCCCGCAGTGCGGAGCAGACGTTATTTGCAGCCGGTGCTCTGTGGTGGGCTCAATGCTTAATGTCCCAGTCACCGTCAATGCTGGATTCGAATTAAGTTACAAGGTAAAGGGCCAACAGGGAAACCGTTATTCGAAAACAATTTTTAAAAATAATTAGCTTAAATTATCTGTCCCAATATTGACAGTGGAGAATGAATCACAACACAGCGCTGCTTGTGATTAATGGAGGAATTCATCTAGAAGAATCGGCGCACACAGATTTTAGATTGGGTAAGGATCCTTATATTCAATAGAAATAATTTGGGGGTACCAATCATGAAATTCCATGTAAACATTAATCATGTAAAGCATGTCAAAGTGGTGACGTCAAAGATTACTGTCTGTACAGTCCACTCTGCTTGACATCAATATCTTCAGCGCAATAAATAATTCAAAGGTGCTGGTCCAATAATTTCAGGCGGAAGCAGTTGGATTTAGCGTCGACGTTTCGGTCTTTATAGTTCATAGTCCGCGAGACCATCCTCAGGACAACCATATGATTAATTCCTATGTTCCCCTTTCTCTAACCCAACCCTGGCAGATGTGTTCATTCAGCGCTCTATCAGTGATGATGTCATGCCTTTGGTCACTCTGTAGACCAGCACGGGGCCAATGGCCAGCTTAGTGACCACATCAAGCATGTAAGTGCCTGGTGCAGAGATTAGCGCCTCCATAAATCATTTAACCCATTATCATAATGTAGCTGCTGCAGAAATCTGCGAGAGCTCTGGAAATTCTCAGTTATGATTCAGCAGGGCTGAGTCCCCCCTTCATTCTTGTGATGTCGATAAAACAAGTACCATTTTCTTGGGGGGAGTGTTAGTTACATAAGGCGCTACGTAGCGGAAAAACAGTAGCAGGAAGAGGTGCCTGAGGCTGCCAGTAATCGCAGTCTCAACTCACATTCGGGAACGAGGGAGTTTGGATAACCGCGGTCTCTCCAATGCGCCTTTGGGGTCTCCCACAGACAAGTATGTCATTTCCAGACTTGAAGTCACAGCTTGGGAGGGGTGGTGCGCCCCTGCTCACCCCCCTCTTCGCCAGCAGAGCCCCCTCTCGTTAGCAGCCTCTCCTCCTGGATGGGGAATGTGCCGCGCACCGCAGTGGCGCGTCGGGCGCAGCTTGCGCGCTGATTGGTCTTGTTTTGGCGCAGTCCGCTCGGCTCTTGACTGGCAAGGTGCGGGGGTTTCCACGGGGCTGGGGTCAGTGCGGCTGCAGAGGCATCCCGGTCGCCATGGCAACCGGTGAAGACCAAGGATGGAGACAGGTGTCTGCGCGTGTTTGAGACGGCGGGGGAGGTGGGGATGGTTCAGCTGCCAATGGCGGAGGGGTATCCGTGATGAACGGCTGGGCTGGGGCTTGCGGCAGCATCCGGCGTGTCCATGGCAACCGGATAATGTACCCTTCTCGAGGGACGACATGGGTCGTGCTGACAAAAACAAGCACCGTTATAGTGGAATCTATATCCGTTTCCTCAGGCTGTTAGCTCTTTTCCGTGCCTTGTCTCTTACTTCATTCCGTCCTTCCCCGTTCCTTAGCCTCCGAATCCCTCCTCCCTCATTCCTCCCTCCCTCTCCTTCCTTCCTACCTTTCTTCTTTTCCCTCCTCCATTCCTTCACCTTCCTACCTCCCAGCCCCCCCTCCACTTCCTGATCCAGGTAGAGACATGTTAAAAGGCCGCTTCCCTCCCTTCTGGAGAACACTCACAGGTTTGCGATGGATGTTCAGCGGGGACGAAGGCCAGTGCGCATTTCTTTGTTTTAAAATGAATATATTTGATTCGGTGCGCCGAAGGAGTCCATTTACCAATGGCACGATCAATTCTGTCAAGCTATTGGCATTATCTAGTCGAAAAACGCTTTCAAGGGGGAAAACGAGGGAGCGGGAAAGAAAAACAGGGTGCGGGTGAAGAGGCAGAGTGTATTTCGCACTATGGCTTTGATTTGATAGACACTACTATGTTGATCACTCTTATGCACTATTACACTAACAGGTCTAACATTTTGGCAGTTCAACTTAATTCAATTTCATTAAAAACACTTTGCGGCCAATTACCTTCCGTGTCAATGAATTACATTTTATTTAATAAACTCGGCTCATAGACATCTCGTTGGGAGCATTTGCAAGCATTACACACATGATTAACGTTTTACAATCCTAGTGGAGGCCGGATGGAGCCCCTCACCGCGGCTCATCCACAGGGGCTTGTGCTAGAGCAGGGGTCGGTGCCTCAGATGGGGGCTCCGTTTGTCCCTTCAGGCCCGGCCATGGGCCCCTCTTTCTTTTGGCCACGCCTCTTTGAGATTTTCAGACACCCTTGCTGTCATTTAAAAATCTGGGGGCTTATTTACAAGCCCCTTGCGCCGCCCGTACATCACGTTTTACCATATTAAAAGTGATGCACCGGCGGCGCAACGGGCTTGTAAATACGCTCCCTAGTCTCCCGCAAGGAAAAGAAACATTTCGTCTGCTTTACCCTCGCATAGTCCACGTGCAGTCATGGTTTACTTTACCTGCTTCTTTTATTTATTGATCCTAAGTCAGGCTCCTAAAAATAAAGTGTTCTGGCGCTATCCTCGCCCACATTGAGCACAAACCTCTCCACCCAGAGAGGCTCCTCGCTTTTAATAACGGCCTTGGCTGGCAGATTTCAGTATGTTTTGCTGCCACAATAGTTTTTATTCCGGTGAAGCAGCTCACTTTCATTACAATGCATCGCCCTTTAATGTTCGAGAAGAACAAGGCCATCATTAAGGTGTTCGTTCATTAATTACTCTGCAGATGAGGCAGCAATGCAAACACCACCCACGCGGATCAGGGGTGACGCAGAAAGTCGTGCATGTGACGCACAGCGTGCGTAGCACGTCTGCGAGCGGAGCCTACAGGAGAATGTCGATTCTCATAGGTTTACTGCGTTGAGAATCGTGATGTTATTAAAGACAAGGAGACTAGCATTATACTTTTAATTACCACCTCTGTGCAGCAAACACTTCATAACAGAACTTTGAACACCAAACACTAGAAATAGATTTTCAAGGTCCCATATAATCCTGCTGTCGGCCATCTTCTCCCTCTTGTGTTTCCATCTTCTCCCTCTTGTGTTTCCACCTTCTCCCTCTTGTGTTTCCATCTTCTCCCTCTTGTGTTTCCACCTTCTCCCTCTTGTGTTTTCATCTTCTCCCTCTTTTGTTTCCATCTTCTCCCTCTTGTGTTTCCACCTTCTCCCTCTTGTGTTTCCACCTTCTCCCTCTTGTGTTTCCATCTTCTCCCTCTTGTGTTTCCATCTTCTCCCTCTTGTGTTTCCACCTTCTCCCTCTTGTGTTTCCATCTTCTCCCTCTGGTGTTTCCATCTTCTCCCTCTGGTGTTTCCACCTTCTCCCTCTTGTGTTTCCATCTTCTCCCTCTTGTGTTTCCACCTTCTCCCTCTTGTGTTTCCATCTTCTCCCTCTTGTGTTTCCATCTTCTCCAATCTTCTCCTTATAATACCCAAACCTTCATCCAATTCATAAATCTCATCACCACAAACAGATCCTAATTTTCTGCAAAAACTAAAAAACTTATCATAATAAACTATTCATTGTATTCATAATCTGTCAAACCACAGTCCGATCACAAGTATGGCCACGGAATACAATCATTAATTTCAAGTACTTACATAAAGAGAAAAAACTATTATTTTGCCAACTCATTGTAATCTGCCTCGAGAATTATTTGT
The DNA here is from genome assembly GCA_963921515.1 of Calotriton arnoldi. Lineage (NCBI taxonomy): Eukaryota > Metazoa > Chordata > Amphibia > Caudata > Salamandridae > Calotriton > Calotriton arnoldi. The sequence continues at coordinate 484,968 of CAWUFW010009746.1, read as the reverse complement.
TAAACCATTTGCATGAGAAAAAACCCTCAAGCAATCCAATCCCACAACCAGGGTGGGAGGAGGGATATTGCTAGCCACCTAGTCATTGATAAAATCACAATTCTCTATGCAGTAACCCTATGAGAATCTACATTTTATGGCAAGACAGGAGGCTAGCATTATGCATGTTCAAAGCCCTCCAAAACTTTATTTGAAACATGCTCTATAAGTTTGAAATACAAATTCATGAAAATCTCCGCATTAGACCAATCCGCCGCCTTTAAAATCTCTCCCAGGCTACCACCATTGATTTAAGCCTTACTAGCCACGGCACCTCTGACCGAAAATGCTGCAAAAAGATTTAAATCCACACCTGCTTCCTTCATAACTGACCGTACCCATTTAGCTGCAGTAGAAACGCCTTTATATGTTTTCACATAAGAGATCAATAACTGATCTACTACATGATTCCTAGTCTCCAACACTCTACTCTCATGTCCTTTAAGCACTTCAGACTTGCATCAAACCTTGGATAAAAAACTGACACTGACTTGTCTTGGTTCTTCTCCAGATTTCAAACAGAATCCCTTTGTGGTTGATAAAACCTAGAGCTTATGTCAAGAGCCCTAATGTCTGACACTCTCCTAAAAGAAACCATGCATAACAAGGTTGCCAACTTCCAAGTTAATTCATTCAGACCCAAAAATCTATTTGCAGGCCAACTCTCAAACTATTTAAAAATCAAATCAACATCCCAAACAGAATTAGACCTTGCTATAGGAGGTCGTTTCAACCTGATCCCTTTCATCACTTTGCACACCACAGGACATCTTCCTATAGACATACCTTCCACCAAAGCATGACCAGCAGAAACCACTGATCTATAACAGTTTACCGTTCTACAAGATAAACCCTTCTCAAAAATTTCCGCCCAAAAATTTGCTACCATCATCTCATCAACCTCCACAGGATCCAAATCCCTTGCCATGTAAAAACGTAGCCAAACTGACCATGCACTCCGATATCTCTTCCGAGTTCCAAGCGCCCATGAGTCATTGAATAACTCAGAAGCCGTTTGCGAAAGCTCTGACAATCTATTGGATCCCCTGATATTTTCCAATCTAGTAAGTTGAGCGAACGTGCCTCAACTAAAGGATGTTGTATCCTTTCCTCTCACCAACATTCCTTTTTTCATTAAAAAAGGCTCCCCCCATCACCATCTCCAAAACAGAAGGGAACCATGCCTGACCGCTCCAAAAGGGAGTCACTAACACAATCCAACAGACTTGCCTCTGCACCTGTATCAACACCCTCTGAATCATAGCAAATGGAAGGAACACATATCCTCTCATTCCTTTCCAATTCTGAGTAAATGCATCCGCAGCCAGAGCCCTTGGGTCTGGCCTCCAACTGAAGTAATCCCTCAACTGGTGCGTCAAACATGAGGCAAACAGATCCATCTTCAGAGGTCCCATACAAAACTGAATCTCCTGAAAAACTATACTATCCTGTTTCCAATGGCTGTAATCTAACAAGCTCCTTGCATTCCAATCTGCCACAATATTCTGCACCCCTGGCAGATACTGAGCCTCCAAAGCAATCTTATGATCCAGGCAAAATTCCCAAATGTCTTTTGCCATCTCTGTCAACTTCTTTGATCTGCTTCCTCCCAGCTTGTTTACTATGTTACTGCTGTTATATTGTCCATCTTGAGTAGCACTGAACCACCCAAGAACATCGACTTAAAACCTTGCAATGCAAAACTCCCTTCTTTAATCTCTAAGGGCCAGATGTACGACCCTACCAATTTGCGAGACGCAAATTGTGTTGGTTTGCGACTCACAATTTGCAACTCGCAAATAGGAATGTACAGCAGTGTCTCAGACACTGTTCGCGATTTCTAATGGGGTCGGAAATTGCCTGCCTCATTAATATTCATGAGGCAGGTTCAATTTGCTACCCCATTAGGAATGGCTAGCACTCCCAGGGATGGTGGCCTGCTGGGGTCAGCAGACCACCATATCTGTGACTGCTTTTTCAATAAAGCATTTTTTTTTTTTTAAATGCGGGCTGTTTTCCTTAAAGGAAAACGAGATACATTTAAAAAAAGAAAAATGAAACGTTACTGTTCCATTTTTTAAGAGTAGGCAGTGATCCATGGGACCACTGTCTGCTCTTAAAAAATATTTTCAATGCCAGTCACAAAGGGGAAGGAGTCCCTGGGGACCCCTTCCCGTTTGAGAGTGGCTTACCACCTACTTGAAGTAGGTGGTAAACTGCGAGTGTTTTGCGACCGCAATTGGGCAAACCAATGGTATATTGAAGTGCAAGTTGCTATTAGGAAGGGACACCCTTGACATGCCCCTTCCTAATAGCGAATCGCAAACCATATTTTGCAAGTCGGTAATAGGTAACCGACTTGCAAAATAGGGGTTGTACATGGGCCGATTTCCCGTTTGCGACCGCAAATATCTGGCCATAAATAATTTATATGCTCCATCTGTTCCATCTTGCGCCATACTCCACTTGTATCCTGTGTTGAGCACAACGCTCCCCAACCAGACTTGATTGCATCTGTCGCCAACACATAACCTGGTCTTGTTCCAAAAATCGCTCGTCTATTCCAGGCCTCCAAATTTTCCAACCACCAGCTTAGTTCCTTTGCTGCTTCCTCTGACACATAATCTCCGTACCACAAACTATTTGCCAGACCAGCCATCTGTAACCGTTGCAAAGCACTGTAGTGCAAAGACCCTTGAAACAATGCCTGTAAAGAGAAGGATAAAAGACCGATAATCCTTGCCAAATCTCTCAACTTCACCACTTGCCTTTTCAGCAGTGACCTCACTTCTTGCGTTATTTTTCTTATCTTCTTCTCCAGTAATAACAATTGACCATTCACCGTGTCCACCACAAAACCTAAAAAATCCAGAGACTGAGATGGCTCTAGCACGGACTTCTCCAAATTTATGAGAAAACCCAAGGACTCCAACAGGGTTCTCACTGTTTCCAACTGCGTCCTTAACAAAGAACCATCCTTATTCATTATCAGTAAATTGTCCAGATAAATGATCATACGTTTACCTCGCTCTCTCAAAAAACCAACTACTGATCTCATCACCTTTGTGAAACACCAAGAGGATGAAGATAATCCAAATGGTAGACACACAAACTGGTTCAAGTGACCTTTCCATCTGAACTGTAGAGGAAAATTCTTCCTAAAGATGGATAATGACCCTATCGTAGTCCTCGCAGACTCCGTCAAGGAATCTGTAGAATATTTGCTTGCAAATCGGTGGCTGACATCCCAAGGTACCAGGATTCAGAATAGCCGGTGGGATAGGTAATGGGCACTGGTCACCTGGGAAAATACTGATTAATCCCTCGTGGTGTATTCAGCCAGGAATGGGTCTTAATCCCTGATAATGCCTCCGTGTCGATGAGGAGCACGCCCCCACAAAAGAAAAAAGAAAAAACTTCTACCATGTCAAACATTCTAGTAGGAGGCCCTAATGTGTCCAGGAGTTTGTCTTCACACTATTTGCTTTCTCAGATCTCTAACTAATTTAAGCATGTAAGTGATTAACTCCGGATAAAGGTTTGGAGTCATTGAATCCTTTTCCTCGATAACAGGGTGGGAACACTCCACTCTCATTACATTACATCCCCCTTTGTCTAAAGGCTGTCAAACCCAATGCCTCATATGCTCTGCTACATGATTCATGGGCCATCAATCAGACTCCCAGGAATGACGTATCTCTTTTGGGTTAAAAAGCTTCTGACCAAGTGGATCTACCACCGTCTTCTCACCTTTGCTTCTGCTATTCTCACCACCTCCAAAATCATCATCCTTAGAATTTGTGTCAACAATTTATTTATCCAAATCATCATTACCCAATCCTTCTGCAGGGATATCCTCTCCATCTGAAGTGTTGCCACAAACATCCTCTCCTTGTCAGCTGCTTTGGACTCCTCTTCCCTCTGCATTGTGTTTCAGGTGCTTTCTTTTACCAGAGCATTTGCCTCCTGGTCCTCAGAAAGCTCTTTCTTCCCCTTGAGAAATCGAAAAATACTCATCCTCTTCTTCAGCATGACTCATTTTCCTAATGGACACAGCAGACCTCACAGAATCCTTAACTAACTCCTACGCTCACCTCTGTAAACAATTTCTTTATCATACTCTCCTGATCTCCAGTACCATTCACTTCATCAGCCGTGACTGGAAATAAATCTCCTTTATCAATTTATTAAAAAACCCAAATAACTCACTCCTACCTGCAATGCTACAACCTTGAGCCTAAAGAATATCTAAAATTCCTCTCAACTATATGCGCTCAGAAGACATTTGCCGTTACTCAAACGGCATAAACCTTTGCCTAGTGAAGTATATTGCATTCTATCACATTTTTTAAGTGTTTGGAAATGTTCTCTGTTTGGCGCAAGCTGAGCGACCTCACTCAGCTCTACTGTATGTACTACTGCCTTGTATGGTTTGAACCTGTTGTTCCACGAGAACGGTACGGCTGCAAGCAGGGATCCCGTTACAGCGACAGACTGCTGGTGGGATCCAGGCTGGTAGGTCGTGGTGTGTCGTGGGCTTCAATGTGTGGAATAAACATGACTTTCTACTTACCACCTTGTGCATCAGTTGTAATCATTTCATCTTGGCGACGATTTTCCAGCTCACCAACACACAGTGGAGATTATTGGAGATTTATCGGAGATTCGTTGGTGAGGGTCAAGATCTATCGGCGGATGGCATACAGAGCAGCATTATTGATGCTCGTTCCAGGCTCATCGCGTAACTTGCCCCTGCTTCAGTGATTTGAGAAATTTCTTGCCATTTTCAGCACTTCTGTGGTATTTCCCCACTTTTCCTCCGGAGCCCGCGAGCACCAGCTAGAGTGAGTGCATCACTTACGAGTGACCTCACGACTTCGGGGACAGCCATCTGAAATCAGGAAGGATTCCACTCTTCACATGCCGGTTTGCAGACAGGCACGTCAGCACACGTCATCTCGCAGCACATCAGCGGCAACCTTCTTTAATCAGGAAGGGATCTACTTTGCATGTTCGCTGACAGGCATACGACTTCCTTAACCAGTTCACACATTTTAATTCTAGAGTTTGCCCTCAGCTTTGGTGATGGGCACATCTTTCTTCCAGAAATGACCCACTCTTTCCAACAATCGCATCGTGATTGAATTATTTGTAAGGTATTTCAAGTAAAGGTTGCCTGCACACTCCGTGACCGGCACACCATCTCATCTTTATCAGTACACAGTTTGGCATTAATATTATTATTAGTACTTACGTCAACGCCGCATTACTTTTCAACTTATTTTGTTGGCTATTCTGCTATTTTATATGTGTAATGGCTCCTTCGCAATAGGCATTGGTCACTCAACCGCCACCTTTCTTGATGTCCTGGTAAACCTAGCATAAAATGGGTACATTGGCTTAGGTTATTTGAAAATCATATTGCTGCTGTTGATGCTGCCAGCTACAGTCCTGTGCCCAAAGTGCAATGCTGTATGGTAGTCTTGGTCTTGCCACTCAACAGATTTTTGATAGTTTGCCAACTATTCCTGCACCATCTGGGGATGGCCCTTGGAACATATACCTTGTGGCAATTGCAAGAGTATGTAAGTAATTTTCTGATGCACCAAACATTATGCTTGAGAAACATGCATTTTTCAAAGGCAAACAGCAGCCTGAAGAGAATGTTGAGGAGTATGTGTTAGCTCTTAGGGTATTAGCAACCACACATACATTTGAAACCAATTTTGATAATTAAAATCTGGGACCAATTTTTTTAAATTGTGCATGTAGTAAGGCACAAGAAAGACTTTTAAGTTGTCGAAACCCCACTCCTTCTGAAGCTCTTGATCTTGCAAAGAGCATTGAGTGCTCTCTTATGTCTCAAAAATGTTACATCCAGAATCTACTATGGTTAATGCTGCTTCATCCACTGAGGAGTGTGTAGATTCTGTATGTGCCCTTAGTGCCAAAGAGGAAGCCTTTAAGTGCATGTTACCATTGTGGGTCAAAATCTAATTTTAGCAATGCGCAAAACTGCCCCGCACTTGGCAAGTAGTGTATCCTTTGCAAAAAAATGGGGCATTTTCAGCGTGTTTGCAGGAGTTCCAAACAACTAACAAAAATTGGTAGATTGTATGTAGATGTAGTCTCATGTACCGACACTCTAAATAATGTCATTCTTACGCTTGATGGTGTACATCAAAACTTTCTTGTCAAAGGTCCCATGTGTGAGGTGTTAATTGATGATGGAACGCTAATGGTCATGGCTGACTGAGGTTCATATAGAGAAAAAGGGAGCGACCCCACTAGCCAAGAGACAGGGTACCTCAAGTAATGATCAAAATGAACTCTCTTGGACCAAATCAAAGGTTATGTTCTTCACTCACATTCAAAGTTATTCAAACTTTCACCAAACGGTCATACCAATACCGCAAATAAGACATAAACTTGAACCCAGAAAACAATTGCATAGACACATATATCTTTAACCACAATCAATTTAAAAAAACATGTTTTTTATTATTATTGACAATTCATCATAATAAAAAATTCTCCTTGATCAAAAATAAAAACACAAATATCAAATTTTACACAGTAGATACATATACAGAATCAAAAAATACGAGAGACAACTGGCATGTGAAACATTAAAAACATCATCAAGTGGTTATTCCGACCGGAATCATTCAGATTACTAAAAGGTCCACTATTCAATAGTTAAGTAGGACCATACAAGTTCCTTGGATATAACCTCAACAAATATGGCGTCGACGCGTTTCGGTGGAGAACAACTGATTATACAACCACCTTCCTCAGGACACGATTAATAAGTAGTCTCTCTTAACACCTTTACGTGGTGTGGCTCTAACTGCTATGTGATAATGGAACAGCGAAATTAAAACTGGAAATTTATCGGCCCTTTCTAGTATTAGTCGATTCTAAGACTGCGTTTTCATCTAGTCTTAATCACTCTCGAGTATAATAGTGGGGCATCAGTGGCAAGATAACCATGTTCCCCAAAGCCATCGGCGAAATCCTTAAATAGGACCTCAAAACGAAAATAAAGGGACCTCGCCACCGAGATAATCTTTTTGGTAATTTTCGATATTAAAACGGTGCACCGGGAAGCATTATTTCTTTTATGTGGTCACCCTTAAGGTTTGCCTTTTCTTTCAATTTGTAAACGGACGCTTGGTTGTCAAGTAGTCCTCCGTGTAGTGCTTCCCGAATGCGCGATGAATTGTCAATAATAATAAAAAACATGTTTTTTTAAATTGAATGTGGTTATAGATATATGTGTCTATGCAATTGTTTTCTGGGTTCAAGTTTATGTCTTATGTGCGGTATTGGTATGACCGTTTGGTAAAAGTTTGATTGACTGAGGTTCAGCCAAAACTATTTTAAGGGACACTACTTTTCATGAATGATGGGTGGTAAGACAATCCTTGTGTCCCACCGATGTTAATCCAAAGGCTTTCGGGGAAAAGAACACTGAAATGTTAGGTTATTTCATGGCAAAGGTTACATGTCTTTGTGGGAAGACACATACTAAAGTTTATTTTGCCATTAAGGGCAGTAATATTGTCAGGTGGCAAGACCTGGCAAGAATGGGTTTACGTCTGTTAGGTGGCTCAGACAATTTTGGGTAAAATATTGGGTAAAGTAGTATTGGGTGAAACTCCTATCTCCTTGATTGATAATCCACAGGAGACTGTTAGCAGCATTTTGTCTGACTTCAAACCACTTTTTGATAAACATGTGGGAAAAGTCGCAGGTTTTGAGAATAAAATAAGGTTACTTCCCAATTCACATCCTGTGTCACATAAGGTTCGCCCAGTGACTTTGAGTGCGAAAGAAGATTTTAAAAACACCCTAAATGAATTGTTGTCTCAGGGAGTCATTCAAACCACTGATTCCTCACAGTGGGTGGCACCCATCGTTGTAGTGCACAAGAAAACTGGTGAGATCAGGCTATATGTCGACTTGCGTGCTCTCAACAAGAATATAATTGTGGAGTGTTACCCACTACCCAGGATTCAGGTTCCACTGGCTAGTCTGGGGGGAGCAGTGTGGTTTTCTACAATCGATCTCAGATCTGCATATCAGCAAGTTGCCTTATCTACAGAGTCACAGGAACTGACAACCTTTTGGGGTGTATAAGTACCTTAGACTGCCATTTGGGCTTGCGTCTGCCTCCAGCATGTTCCAAAAACTGATGGATAGTTTATTCAGGGACATAGCTGGTGAGCAGGTGTACCAGTATGACATATTTTACGCTAAAGATTTGGAGGAACATAACATTTTCAGGAAAATGTTATCGATACTACTTCAAAGGGGCAAGACAATAAAGATGGAAAAATGCAAGTTTGCAACCACTGATTTGGATTATTTTGGGCATATCGTGTCACATGATGGCATAAAGCCCAAAGAGTCGTTGATTAAAGCTATTAGCGATGCTAAGGCCCTAGGTGTTAAGGACGCACTTTGCTCATTCTTGGGCTTAGCAGAATATTATGCTGTTTTGTATCTGGATATGCTCTGTCTGTTGAGCCTCTTAGAAATTTGCTAAGAAAATGTCAGACATTCACTTGACCTGAGGAGCACTCTGCAGCTTTTGAAAAGGAAAAACAGCTATTTGTGACAGCTCCTGCTCGAAGTGCATTTTGTGAGGGTCGCACTTCTACAATTACGATGCCAGTGCTCAGGGCCGAGTTGCGTGCTCAGTCAGAAGACAGTTGCTGGTGATAAAACTATTGCATTTGCTTCTAGAGCTCTCAAACCATACTAGTGCCGTTATAGCACTATAGCACCTGAGGCTTTGGCATGTATATGGGCAGTTCACAAATTTAGAACGTAAATTTGGGGCACAAAGTTTGAGATGGTCATGGACCAAAAACCTTTAATTCATTTATGTACAAATTGTGCAAGTGGCAACATGTGGAGAGATGTGGTGCAGCGGCCAGGGCAGCTGACTTCGAAGCACAGGGCTCACGGTTCGATCCCCGGCGGCAGCTCAGCTCAGCACCATGTGACTCTGGGCAATAGCTCACTTAATTTCCACGACGGCCCCCAGCGCCTTGAGACCCGTAAGGGTGTGTAGTTCGCGCTTTACAAATACGGATTTACATTTCTTCCAGGCTCACTACATTGGTATCAAAGCTGCGGGATTACAACTTTAACATTTGTCACATTGCCGGGGAAAGAACTTTTGAGCTGACTGTCTGTCACGTTTGGCACCTGATGTAGATGAAGACGTATCTGATGATGTAGAATGTGTAGCAATAGTTGATGCCCTCTCTGAATGCAAGACTGTAGTCTGTGAGCAAGACTGGATCAGTGCTTTTGAAGAGGATTTTGTTGTGCCGAAGTAATGGATTATACCATGAGTGAATGGTCTGAAGCAAGGTGTTTGGAAGGAGATCTGAAGCTATTTGTGCAAGTCTCATATGAGTTGCCGGATTCGTTCTAAAAGGTGACCGCTTTATACTGCCTTCCAGGCTGTGTAAGGCTATTATTTCACATGCTCACGGAGGGCATTTAGGCAGCACCAAAACATCTATGAAAATGAAACAGCATTATTGATGGCTTGCAATGGATGGTCAAGTCAAGTTTATGATAGATAAGTATCCTGAGTGTCTGTTATCAGAAAAGCACTGGAAGTGTGTGCGAACCCCACTTTGCCTAACGCCATTCCCTGGAGAGGCATGGGAAAAATTGGGGTTGGATTTCTCAGACCCATACTCCAATTTACCCAGTGACATTCTACTTGTTGATTACCATTCCAAGTGGTTATATCATGCATTTGCAGAATCCCCTGATACACAGGCAGTTGTTACATTTTTGGAGCATACGTTTTCATTAGAAGGGGCTCCCAAATGTTTAGTCACTGATAATGGCACTCACTTTGTGACTGAACGTATGAGAAATTTCTTATAAAACAATGATGTCAAACATCTCAAGGTTGCCCTATTTTCGCCATCCTCCAATGGTCTTGTTGAGCGCGCAATAGAGTCATCAAGGAGGGCGTTCACACAGCCTTGGCTTCAGGCTTGTATGTTGCAACCTTTGTGGGCCAGAAGGTCTGGAGCTATAACACTTCACCGCATTGCACTACAGATGTCATTCCTTTCTCTTTACTCAGAGGCAGAATTGTTCACACACCTGTGTGTCCATCTTGGTTTAGTGACAAATCTCACAGAGACAATAGTGGCATGTCATCCAAGGATGTTGTGGCTACAAAAGGTTGCCTTGCAACAGGCTGAAATCAAGTTGAGGTTTGAAAAGGGTTGTAACCAACAGAATGTGGAAGTGAGTGCAGGTGATTGGGTAATGATCAGAAATCCTATAAAAACAAAGAAGGGGGAGTCCACGTTTTCTGCCCCTGTTCAGGTAGACAGAGTTAGTAAAGGTGCAATGCTCATTTTAGGCAAGGTTTGCTGGAACAAACGTCAGCTGGTTAAACTTGCACCGGATCAGTTTGGTATCATGCATACCAGGAGAGATCTGGCCCAAAATGCAAACCAAAGTGCAAACTGAGCACAGTGGATTCATTCACAGGGTCAGTCTTCAACAAACAACCTGGTGGAGGTTGTCCAGAGAGATGCAAACAGCAATATTGACACTGGTTCTCAGAAAACAAATATAGCTTCAGATGCGCTTTTGACGGGATCACGTGTGAGGAGAGTCCCCAGAAGATTTGATGATTTTGTTCTCACTAAGCCTGTTCTTATTTGTTTCTTAGAAGTAACATTTTTTCTATTTCAGGTTAAAAGGGGGAAGATGTTGTAGTATATTGCATTCTATCGCATTCTTTAAGTGTATGGGAATGTTCTTTGTTTGTCGAGAGCTGAGCGCCCTCACTCAGCTCTACTGTATGCAATAATGCTTTGTTTTGGTCTGAACCTGTCCTTCCACGTGAACGGTACAGCTATGAGCAGGGATCCCGTTCCAGCGACAGACTGCTGGTGGGATCCAGGCTGGCAGGTTGTGCTGTGTCATGGGCTTCATCATATGGAATAAGCTTTACTTTCTACTTACCACCTTCTGCATCATTTCTAATCATTTTACCTAGCAACGTCATCGCGAGCCTGCGACATGCCTAAACTCCGTTAAAAACAATGGAACATCTCCGTGAAAGCCCAATTCAAAATGGCGCTCCCAATTGGATAATCCAAATAATTTCCCACTGGAATCGTTTATTTTAATTGGCTTAAAACAAATTCATAAAGCTAAAGTGCACCATAAAAATTCCATTATTTATTCCACCTCAGAACGAGGCTTGCGTCCATGAAATGCGTACAAATGCATCTGACCCATAAAATGGACACCGGATTGCAGCCAAGCCTCGCGCTCCTTGCAGCTTTGAAAAAAACCTCATGCCCAAACGGTAGGTGCGCTCGCCTATAGTACTGCTTTTTCCCAAATTCTGAAAAATAAACGCTGGACTCTTGAAAAACAGATTCCTAAATACAAAGGGACCTATTTTTTCCCCTAGTTAGGGACTTTTCAAGGGCAAACAAACATCTCTTCTGTCTAACAGGCAATAAAAATTCCCACTCTTAAATAAACAACAATATGTATATAACCAGATAATTCTCAACAAACACACTTGGCCCATAAATTAGAACCAATTCAACAAGTGGAATTCAACACGCTATTTACATCCTCTAATGTAAAAAATCAATCACAAAGAGAACTTATCTGCTCAGAAGCAGCAAACAAAAGAAGGAGAAGATGGCGGGCGGCAGGATTATATGGACCCTTAAAGTTCTATTTCTATTGTTTGCCGTTCAAAGTTCTGTTCTGAAGTTATTCTTTGAAGTGTTTGCAGCTCAGAAGTGGTAAATAAAAGTATAATGCATAATCCTAGCCTCCTGTCTTGTCATAAAATCAGAGGAGTGTTCAAACTCAACCTGCTGCTCACGCGTGACATCCAAAGGTGACTCTTGAATCCAGCAGAAATGTAATCATGTCCAGTTCCGTTGCCAGTATCAGGGTAGTACCATAGGCCCCTGCACCGCTGAAAGCAGATTGGCTCCAAGCCCTTGAGGGGCCCCAATCAGCCCAACACCAATGAATATCTTTGAGATACGGGAGACTTGATAACCTCTCATCACGTTTTGCGGGGCATCATTAGGCTTTACGCCACTGTCCAGTATGTCATGGACCCTGGTGCAAGGAAAGAAACAGACCCCTCGCTGCTGTTTGAACTGTTAAATACAGCCCCTCTGGCCATTGGAGGCCATTCGCCTGACTGACCTTTTCCTCAAGTCGACCCCCCCCTTGGGTCTCCTACACCCCTCCCATCTTATACTATCACCGATACACTGGATGTTTAGGATTGTTGGTCCCCAGCCGGTTTGTTTGTCTTTCACTTTGACTGTTTTGTCCCCCCTGAATTACTTTCCCCCCTGCCGGTCTGCCTTACCCGATCTGCATTCCTTACCCCTTTTTACCATTCCCCCTCTACCTTCCATGCCCCATTGGACGTGTGTCTTGGCTATGCTATGCGCTAATAACTCATGTTATTGTGTAATCACTGTTTTTCTCCTATGTTTTACTTGGCTCCTGTAACTGATGTAATTTTGTAACTTGCAACTCGCTGATCCTCATGTAAAGCGCTCTGATACCTCCGGGTCTAGCCAGCACTATATAAAACTCTGCACATAAATAAATAAATAAATAAATAAAAAGCCTTCCTTGTTGGGGTTTAGGAGGTTCACTTAAGAGAAACTACATGTATTGTGCTCCTCCGCATCTCATTCTAGTTTCACAAAAAATAAATTTTCGAATGGAGCCAGTTCAGTTCTGGGGCTCAGGCCTGATGATACCACTAGGCTCATAACCGAGATGCCATATGATGCTAGATTCTGGGTATGCTGAAGTTTCCGCAGGTTCTTGGTGGGCGGCACCGGTAGATGCAGTTATAGTTGACATATGAAATGAACACAGGTGGAACTGGGGCGATCTGTTGAATAATGAGCTTAAGGGGGAACAGTCCTGGAGATTAGGTACCAGTGGTGGTAAACAGTCCTCTTGACAGAACGGAACACAGGTTCTCGCATGTTTTTTCCCCATGTCACCATGGTCTTCCTACCGATTGTTAACACCAAGGCTGTGTTGGTACCCACACGGAGTCCAGGCGAGGTCCACAGATTAAAGTTGCTTGGGTTGTCTTGTGGGGTACCTTTACCACCCTCCACTTACCCATATTGTCCACAGACAGCTCTTCATCACATCCTACATACGTCTGGTGCATTACGGCTGCAGCAGAGGACCACGGGGCACTCTACCAGCACCTCATCAGTAGGTGATACTGCAGCCCAAGCCCACAGCCCTTTACACTTCACCGCAGCACGATGTGGGTGACTGCTCCTGTAGCCATGCCGCAGCAGCAAGTGACAGATGGGACTTCCTACATTAACTGAAGCGCTGGTAATTCCACTCCATCATTTTGTTCCGGGAAGGGTATTGTTAAATTATCATCCATAAGAAATGGAAGTAGAAACTGTAGTTTATTCTAAATTTATATCCTGAAGTGTAAGAGGAGGCCTGATGTACCCTCATATTGGCGCCCTTATTCAGGGGTCAGTCCCTATCAGTAAGGGGCCCTTTAAGTATTTGGTTTTTACATACTGTTGTTTGCAAGGTCTTATTATCTCAATGTTTCTTATCCATATTGCAGATGTTATCAATGAGTAGGTTATTACCATTGTATCCTTACACTAAGGTGTACTTGTGTGCCATTCTGCACGCTTTGCAATATATTCGGATCACTCGGATGCCTGGGAGCTTTACAGGTATTTCCTGTCTATAGGACACTCAAACATTACATAAAAGAAACCTCTATATTTCGTTTTTTCATTTCTCTTTCTTTCTTTCTTGTTTGGGATGTCCTCTGCTCTCCTGAGTCCTGATGAGACTCTAATACCCCCACTAAGAGTCGAAACGTCGTCAACATGCTTTAGTGACACACATATAGGACATTTGTCTATTTTAATCTAGAATGTTTTGCATAGTCTATAAGTTGTTTTTTGCTGTTACAAAAGCCTATGCTTACCCGCAGATTGTGGTTAGCTTTTAAGTTTGGGCTTTGACACTGGGGATTCATTGCACTGTTTCTTAATGTGTTACTGTGTTGTTTTAACAGGTTATTATGGTTTTTTTTTTCTACCAGGACTACATAGATAAATTGTTGTCTCTTTTCTCACATGTCATAATTTCTATATATTCTATAGGCCATTAAATGCATGAGACTACTTAGTCTGTTTATTGGAAACTATTGGGGCATATTAACAAGAGAATTATCGCCGCTTTAGCGGCCGTTTTCGGCCGAAAAGCTGCGATAATTCTAACGCATTATTAACAAGGACACGCTAGCGCGTGTATCCTTGATTTAACTCCCGTTTCTGTCACCACTCGCTACGCATCGATAATAAGATGCAAAGTAGGCGTGGCTGACAGAAACAACATGGGAAAATATCTCGAAGGCAGCTTCGCGATATTAGCAAGGAGGGGTAGCGATGATAATAATCGCGCTACCTCTGGCCTAACGCAGGAATTTAACGTCTGCTAAATTCCTGTGTTAGGCATACCTGACATGGGAGGTGGATTATGGGGTTAAGGCCACAGAGCTTTATCACCAAGATCATCGCCGTTTTGGGAGGGACATCGCTGTTTTTTAGGCGATGTTTGGCCATTTGCCCGCTATCGCTGGAATATTTATCGCCATAGCGCTGAGCGTTGGTAATACAGCGCTAGCTTGGCGAGATATTCCAGCGATAAGGAAAAGCGCGCTAAGCGCGCTTGGCGATAATTATCACCAACCCTAGATAATATGCCCCTATTGTTTTTATAAATAACACCAATATGAACCATTGTTGCCAAAAGATTGTTAAAAGTAACTCAATGCCGTAGGGTTGTATGTAGAAGTAACTCATTCCAAAATGTCAGGGAGTACCCAGGCCGCAGTTTGGTGTCACTGGGAGATGAGTGGGAGGGAATGACCTGCATATTGATGGCTGTATTAGATCTTGTGTCCCGAGGGAGGGGCACAGGGTGACGTCCACACAGACCTGATAGACCAGGCGGCTCTTCAAGATCACACTCAGACGTGCTGCTACCACTGAAGGCTACTGATCGTCTTTCCTTAGGCAGAGTGGCCAAAGCAGTTGAAGTTGTTGACTGAGATCTGGCTACTTGAACTGTCTACAACAGATATATACGTATACACAAAATAGGTAAACTTCATTTTGTTTCCACTTTAACACTATTTTGCTTTTACGTATTCATAAAAATATGTTGTTAGTAGAATATGTTAAAATGAATAAAACTCAATTCCACAATGCAGTGATATGTTATTCCCAAAAGCAGAACTTGAACATTGTAATACAAGTGACATGGATTCATCTGTTTAAACTTCTACAACCACAAGATTATTGTTTGATACTGTATATAAGATCATTAAAAATATTATATGTTATGTGAAGCTGATAATAGTGGGTTGAGCTTACATTGTTATGGGAGACTTGACAGATGTTGACTATACATGTGTTGTGTGTTTTGATGTCTAATTGTATGATGATACTTGTGTGATAGAGTTTTCTATATAAGGTGCATTAATAAGAATGTTGTACCAAATGAGTATCTGTGAATTATGAATACATGGAGAATGTAGTGAATTGTGACAGACATCAGTTAGCATACTTGTGTGAATTTGTTGTCATTAGTGTTTGGAGTTTTAGATTATGGATTAAGGGTGTAAAATTGTGGATAGGGAGAATTAGGACCTGATTTAGAAATCAGCAGACCGGTTACTCTGTCACAATGGTGACGGATATCCCATCCACCGAAATATAAAGTCCCCATAGAATGTAGTGGGATTTATATTTCGGCGGACAGGATATCCGTCACTGTTGTGACAGAGTAACCCATCCACTGAGTTCTAAATCAGGCTCTTAGTTATTTTGTGAGGTGTAGTGTTGGTACTTACCAATCTCCACTCCCTTTCCCAGCAGTGCCTTTAGTGTGGAGTTTATAAAACGCCTTCTCTTCCAGGGGCATGAGATTGAGGTGGCTGGGAGAAGGTGTCTTGGTGTGCTCTGGCAGCGAGCAAACTGGCGCTCCCATGCAGGTCTTTCCACTGCTTGTGGATTCCCTCCTGTCAGCATCTATTGTTAGAGACAGCATTCACCTCACCTTATCCACATTGCTGTCCCACATTTGCCTTCTGTGGCTCATGGTTGTTGTCTAGACGTGGGCTCCAAACAACTGTGACTCAACCCTAATGATCTCATCCACCATTGCAGGTAACTCATTTTTAGAGAGCCTGGATTGTCTTCTTCCAGATATAGTGAAAAGAAGATAAAGGTCTGCTGCTGGTGCTTTTGTTGTGAGTGGTAAATGGTATCTGTGTGGTTTGAGGAGCGCCTTTTGTATTGTAAGCAATAGGTATTGTTGTTGAATAGATTTCTATCACACGTGTGTTGACAGATGCGTCTGTCAACTTTGACAGATGCTTCCACCATCAGGCACGCCATCCACCATTGCTGTCTCCATCATGAGGGTCTCTCTGTCTCACTCGGACAGTGGACAACTCTAAATTTAGTGGATAGGGGGCTGCATACCAACATTGACTAAGTTGTATCCATCAACAGTAGGCAAGGAGACTGATGATGAAGGACTGAGGTTCTGCCGATGGCTCATCCTCCAGTATAACAGACGGCGGTCTGTAGGCCTAACACTGAACATGGAGGATGGATGGAGGAATGACTTATGTAGGAATAACACCAGCCAACTTCTTCTTCAAGTGGGTTTACTGTGAACAGATGTCCCCAGCAAATTCACCTCTACACGGCCCTTCCGCCAAACTCTAAATCAGGTCCTAAAACTCAAAAACGTGCACGTACAAAAACACTCAGACATATAAAACCATCTCCCATTCAGTATTGGGCGCATTTAATCTCTATTTTTCTGTCTGTAGCTCTGTATCTCACGCGCTCTCACTTTCTCTGACTGACACTCCCTTTCTACGCACTCTCTTTAATTGTCTTTGATTGTCTGCCTGTGTTTACCTCTTTCTCAGTCCCCCACATGATTATGTTTGGATGTTTTTTTGTTTATTTTGTATTTATGTGCATCTTGACAAATATACACAGAAAAGGAACATGAGGACTTACACTAATGGTGGCAAATATAAACTATAAAGTGAGTGGAGGACAAAAGTCAGGAATATAAGATATAAGAGTACATACAGTACAAAAAACTGAATAATATTTGCAGAGCATTACAGAAGTCTAGCAAATAAGATACTATAAGTAGACGGTTGGGAGGTCGCTGGGGACAGTTCTTGGGGTGAGAGCCAGGCAGGATGTGCTTACATGCTTTATTATTAGAGGTAATTATAGAGTGCAGGTCTGGTCCATGGGGGGGAGAGGCAACAGTGACTGGAACTGAGCGGTACACATGATTCCAAAGCTCAAAGTGCATCTGAGGACATGTCCGAAGTGCCGGGTGCGCGAGTACAGCACATTTTGAGATGTGGGAGAGGGGTTTGTGGTGCAGAAAGAGGCCTGGGATAGTGCAACAGAGGAGGCCGCTGGAAGTCAGATGGCAGGGAGCAGACATAATGGTCAGAGGTGGATTTTTCGCTAATTTCATGCTGTGCTGCGAGCGGGGAGCTTCATTGTTAGGCTCCAATTACGAGTCAGTGGGAGGACTATTACCAGAATGGTTTTATGCATTCATTTTGAACCGTCTAATTACAAGAAATTATGCTTTGGGATACATCGCATGCGGAATAACCATTCATTAAAATTCGCATGCAAAATATCACGAGGAAACACTCGTTTACCATGCGATAAAATCACATATATAAAAAGTAAACATGCTACTGTGAATGTATGACGGAATTCCGCATGCCTTTTTCACACATGCCTTAGGAACTCCATAATTTGAACGAATGCGTCTTTAGCACGCATTTGTTCTGCACGCGTTGTTTTAACGACTTGCCCTAGGGGGCACTGGATATTGGAATAGTTTAATTTACTATTCCAACTCCAGTCTGCGCAACAATAGGGAAGGTGTTGGACTTTAATTCCAACACAACTCCACCATTGCGCCCCCCTAAAGCAAGTCGTTGTAATGTCTTGCGTGCAGAACGAATGCGTGCTAAAGACGCATTCGATCTGTCGCCGACGATGTGAAGGCACAGCGTGATTCCGGCTTCGTCCTACAGGATGTTTCCCGTAAATCATATTTAAACACCGCAGCTTAAATGAAATGTATAATCACAGGCCAGATGCAACCAGATGTGAAATACCTCAAAGTGCACATTGAAAAAGAATTTTATTTTTTATAGACAAGTGTTTTTGGAATTTTTATTTTATTTCAGAAACACAAAGAAACATCATTAAACAACTCCACACAGGTGACTCCTACTAGCCACAGGCTATATAAAAGCAGCCAAGACCCGCAGACACTTTTTACTTCCTCCCTGGTTATGGAGCAAGCACTTACAGCACAGTGCTCTGCTATGCATGGGACACAACTCCTCATTTACCAGCCTCACATGCGATGCAGGAGAAGGCCACAGCCCTGAAGGGGGGGGGGAGAGGCAGGTCAAAGGCGTAGAGGGCCTAGGGATCCTAGAAGATGTCCACAACCCTTAAACATGAATGAAGCCTTTGGTTTACAGACCTGCAGGCTCAGCAAGGGTTCATCAGCAACCTCCTCCATAACACTGGAACCTAAGACTTCAATCTGGACACAAGTGCAACTCCTTCCAATGAAACCACAGACTGTCCTACATTTATTCGCAACAAGGGGAGATCAGAGCCCAGTAGGAAATCTTCATGGTATATCACAATGAACATTTTGTAAGGTTCTCAGGCAGGCGATGGGTGCACTCACCCCATCAGTGCCTCCGCATGTCACTTTCCCTATTGACTCCCAGCCAGTCAGTGCTACAAATACAGCTTATATGCTACTGGTGAGTTGTCTAATGTTTTAGGTTGTATTAGATGGATTGTACGCATAGAAAACCTAATACCACCAAAAATAGCAGAACTGATATCCAGAAATTGAAAACAACAAAACACTGTAAATGCTCATAGCTGACCTAATTATTGCATAGTGGAGCAATGCATGTCTCCATGATCCGTGGTCACGGCAGGATCCATACCCCATGCAAACGCTGCATCCAAGAAGGACGCGGCGAGTGAGGGAGTGCACGTGTCTCTTAACTCCAGTCTCATCGTTCAACACCCCGGTGAGCCATGAGAACCATCAACGCTACACTTAACAGCTAACGAATGGATGTTATCTGACACTAGTGTTGCAAATTTTATTTTAGATTAAAGAAAAAACATATCAGAACCACAATAGCGATGCATCATGGTGGTTGTAGTAACATATAAAAGCTCACATCAACTTTTTTTAAATTTATTATTAAACAATAAGTAATTGTATTGCCATCTATAAGAATACTTTTTAAAGTGTGCTGAAACGACCAGGACTTACATGTAGTTCATTTCAGATCCCAAATGTATTGAGGGACAGCAAGAGGATGGATGAGCCATCTTCAGTCAGACTTCCAACTGACTGTGTGCCTCAATCACACTGAGGTTCTATGATGACCTATTGATGATCTAAGTAATGAACGCATTCCAGTCACCACCTATGTCCTAATGTACTCCAGCCATATGCTCCTAACTTTACCCACTTTAACTTTGGCTCATGAATCCACGTCATGGCCCTAGAAGAACAGCGGAAAGGGCTTACAATGAAGCGCAGAGCCGTATATGGAATCCAAATGGGTGTACATTGCACTACTAACAGCATGCATTAGATGCCTGCACCATGTGGGAGGTGTATTGACCTACACCTGAAAAGGTGTGTTATATTGCTGTATAGACTAACACTGTGTGTAAAGGCATCAATACAATGGTGCAAAGTGTCTGTTAATTGAGCGTTAACGACAGATCTACTATGAGGACGTATGGGAGGCACCTATTGGGAAAATGGTGAAGTTCTTGATATGTTAGTGTAGGAAGGTAGGATCCTTCTGCATGTGTACCCCCACTTTTTGCCTGGTGTTAAGCTGGTTTTCGACTTGTCTGACTGGGATCCTGCTAATCAGGACCCCAGTCTATATGCTTTCTCCCTAAACTGTTATGTTATGTACTTCAGTACACTCCAGATTGGATAATGGGGCACCCTTATCAGTCCCTAGTATAATGGTACCCATGTACCCAGGGCATAGGTACCACAGAGGCTTCCCATGGGCTGAAGCATGTATTATGCCACCCATGAGAGGCCATGCAAAATGGAACTCCAGGTCTGCCATTGCAGCCTGTGTAAGTTGGTGCATGCACCACTTACTTAAGATATAGGTTTACTATACCTAAGGGTCACTGCACTTAAAACTATAAGTCACCCCTATAGCAGGCCTTAACAATCCTGAAGGCAGGGTGCTTGGTTCTAAGTGAGAGTGTGCCACTGCACGAGCAGGACACCCCTGTAGCCTACGGAGTCCATTCTCCCGGGTTGTCAGTGCATCAGCCATTTACGACATATAGAGTGGTATTATGTGACAAAGTGATGACCAACTCTAAAACGGCTGAAATTAATCCTATTGTGTTTGGTGTCAAACATGTTGGAATCATACCCCCACACCGGTAATCGGTGTGGGAGGTATGATTCCACCCCTCAGAAGCGAGCTTTGTTGGGTCCCTGGTGTTCCCGGTACCAGCCTTCTAGTCCCAGGCAGCACAAAATGGGTGCTGCCGACCAGAAACACCTTTCTGCCCTCCTGCTGCTGAGCCAAGCTCGAGCAGGGCAAGGCAGAACAATAGGCATCCTGTAACAGGGAGGTGTGACGACCTCCCAGACAGGATTTAGTGTATTAGGGCTGGGTGGGTGAGCTTTCCAGCGACCGAAAGTCTGCATGAGGGGCACATTTGCTGTCCCTGTGCAGAGTCCAGTTCAAACCAGTCCTCGGAGCCGTTGGCTCCTGCTCTGGCGTGAAACTGGACAAAGGACATGGAAGTAACCTTCCCCTGTCCAGACCCTCCCGTGGGAGGCTCCCCTGAATCTTGCCAACCCTCTTCCTTGGGTACTTAAGGGCTTACCTGGCTGTAGGACCTTAGATTCGACGTGGACAAGATTCTGAACCAGAAACCACTGAACTTCGACCATATGGACACTCTGGACTTCACTGGACTTCGTTTGGGCCCGACTTCTTCTCCCACTCAGTCTGCTGCATCGTCTGTGCCCGTGCACCATACAGGATCTGTGTATGACATGTGGAGCATCAAGGACAACTGAAGATATCTCCCTTGGAGTGAAGAAGTCACCCCCCTGCATTCACAGGCACCACAACATTGCTGTCCGGTCTGCTGACCCTGAGCTCCTATGGACTCCAAAGCCTTCAGCAGCACAGGAGGTAGTTTTCTCAGTTCCTCAAGGTCGGAGCTGCCTTCTCACCAAGTTTGAGGTCAGAATCCCTCGTTGGGGCTGCAATACTCGAACCCCTGTGCACCGCGTACATTTGCAAGTGCATATGCTTGTTGGCGTTTCCCGAACAAGTGCACTGAGCTCCAAGTATCCCCAACCTCTGGCACCATTTCCTACAAAGAACTCTGTCCTCCGCGCACCGAGTGGTCCGTGGGCTGCTGCTTTGTGAAATCACTTGAGGTCTTCTCGCGACTCCTGTGCCTCCGGCCTGTGGGTCCATTTGAGGGTCAACTCTGCTTTTCTTGGGCTCCCCTAGTTGCTCCAGGCCTGCCCTGACTCCCCCTGCTGTGGTGAGTCTCCTGGACCTTGCTGGTCCGAACCGTACACATCCTTGACCTTCTGCGTGGGTTGCCGTTGCCAAGACTTGTTGGTGCTCCCGCCGGACACCGACCTCTCAGCACTCAACATCCTTCATGGAACAGCTCATATCCAGCTCCTTGATGTCCTCGACATCTCCTGGTCCCGGTAGCTGTAGAGTCAAGAACTCCATCAACGCACCTGAAGCACCCGACATTGGTGGGCATTCGTCTACCAAGCCCCGGGTCACTCCTGAGTGACCCAGACTCTGTCCCCTCTGCTTTCAGGTACTCTTCGACAAGAATCCACCTTCGGATTCCAACGGACACTTTTCTTCCAACCAGCAGCGGCTCTTCTTCCAAGTCCTCCATTGGGTTCGACAGCGGTTTCCGACGCCACTTCAGACCTATGCACCCGGCTTCCCTGGGATAGGTAACTTTGATACCTCGGTATCCATGGGTGGGGTGGCTCTCCAACCTCCTAACTTCCACAGGGTTTCTTTGAAGTCCACTGGGGAGGGTCCTTAAACTCTAAAACTTCAACCGCGACTTCCCCATACAATTGTACGGAGCACGCGGTGGTGTTCCCACACTGCACCCGTCTTCTGTGGGGTCCCTACTTACTCTACTTGGGTGGTTCCTTGGGGTCCCAGTGATTCTACAACCAATAGACACTGTCTTGACTCGAGTCGTGATTCTTATACTGCTATTTTAGTATATGGTTTGGTCCCCCCCTGGGGCTCACTGTGTATTATTGCTATTTACTGTCATTTATGTGCTTAAGTATTGTGTGCTTTGTGATTATCCTTGTGTAGGAAATACTGTGTCATACTAGAGAGTGTTATATTATTAAATACATATTTTTATAACTACTGTGTGGTTCTCCTTTCATTTAACCAATACTATAAGGTTGCATTCTGGTAAAAGAAGCTGCTTAACATTCCTTCAAGACTAAGCCTGAAGGCTGCTCTCCACAGCTACTACTAGGATAGCTTTCTAAGGTTATCTTTGACCTCTTAAATCACCATAAGGGTTGCTTGGACTGGTGCAAGGTGCCCGCTTTAATTAGTGGACAGCATATGCCAGGCCAACTTCTTACATTGGTGTGCAGCGTTTGGGATTCAAGCCTGCATTGTTTTACCAGATAAATCTTTGTATTGATTAAGTGAAAAACCACTAGTACGAGGTACATATGATACTAGCTTAGAATAATTAAGTTCTACTGAACTTAGGGTTGGGTAAGTCAAGGGTCTAGCACACCCTTTCTCCAACCTCAGAGTTTAGTTCCCACTAGGTTAGGTAGGTGCAACACCTCACCACACTTAGTATGTCTACTAAAGGAGATGCCAGTGGCTCTCTGCCTTCTAGATACAGTGGGGTTTCGTTCCATGAACTGAAAGCCCTGTGTGCCTCTAGAAAGTTGAAGACAGGGAGAAGTTCCAACACCCAACGCCTGGTAGAGGTGTTACTTCTAGATGAACTGAGGAAAACCTGTGGGTCAGATGAACAGGAGAAAGTGGGTGGGCCAGGGCATGAGGATAGGTCAGGAGGTGATACCTTTTATGACCTGGACTCTATCCCTGACCAGGGGGAACCTGAAGGTTCCCGCCTGGATAACTCAGATCTTCAAGAGGAGAATGGAGGAGCCCATGAGGCACCCCTCGTTACTCCTCCTGGAAGAGTGCAGAGTTTACCAAGGAGATCTAGATCCCCCCTACACAGTCTAATCACTCAGGACAGTCTGTAGGGACCTCTGTATCTAGCAGGAGGGACTACTCTTATGATAGGGAATACCAATTTCTTGAGCTTGAGAAAGCTAGGCTTAGGCTCAGGCAAGAGCAGTTGGCCCTTGATAAAGAGTCCCTAGAAGTCCAGAGAGCTAGAAAAAAGTTGCGACTAGAGTCCCATGGTGGCAGCAACAGTGTCACTAGAGTTAAGGAACATTCCTTTGATAATAGTAACCTGAGCAAGATTATCCCTCCCTACCATGTTGGGGATGACATCCACAAATGGATAACTGCTTTAGAGAGGGCCTGTAAAGTTCAGAGGGTCCCTCAGAGCAGTGGGCAGCTATCTTGTGGCTCTCCTTTGCTGTCAAAGGTAGAGATAAGCTCCTCACTGTTAGAGAAGAGGATGGTGACAACTACTCAATCTTGAAGAGTGCTCTCATTGATGGGTTTGGCTTAACCCCTGAAGAGTATAGGATTAAGTTCAGAGACACCCAGAAGACACAGACTCAGGATTGGGTAGACTCTGTGGATAGTGCTACAAAGGCTCTGGAAGGTTGGTTGCTTGGCAGCAAAGTGCATGACTATTTAGGATTGCACAATTTGATTATGAGGGAGCAGATCCTTAATAATTGTCAAAACCAGCTTTTGCACCAGTACCTGGTAGACTCAGATCGGACTTCTCCCCAAGAATTGGGAAAGAAGGCAGATAAATAGGTCAGAACCAGGATTAAGCAGAAAAACCCAGGCGGTGGTGGCCAGACGAAAGATACTTCTAAAACCCAAGAGAAAGGTGGGGATAAGACCAAAGAGAAGTCCTCTGAAGGTCCCCAAAAGTCCTCCTCTGGGGGCGGGTCCCAAAATCCTCCTTCCCCTGGAAAAAAAACCTTATTGCTTTGTTTGTAAAAAGCCAGGTCACAGGAAGAATGAATCTGACTGTCCTAAGGCCAACAATAAGGAAACTATTCCTCCTACTACTACAGCACCACCCAGTGCTCTCAGTAGCAGTCCCCCCAGTAGTAGTAACCCACCCAAAAGTTTAGTTGGGTTCTCTTGGGGTACTGAGGTGGAAACTGGCTTAGCCAGATCCCCCACACAGGCCTCCTTAGTCTGTGATGGTGACATGGGGTTTGCCACTTTTACTGAAAGTCCCAATACTTTGGGCAAGTACAGACATAAGCCTCTCATTAATGGCCAGAAAGCTGTGGCCTACAGGGACACAGGGGCTAGTGTCACCATGGTGACAGGGAACGTGTTTCCCCCCCTTCAGCTTTTACCTGAGTACCAGTACCAGGTGACCAATACTGATGGTGTTAGAACAGATCATCCCATGGCCATAGTCAATCTCAGCTGGGGAGGTCGCTGATCCCAAAAGAGTTGCAGTGTCCCCAAACTTACCTGTAGATTGCCTCTTGGGTAATGATTTAGAAACTTCAACCTGGGCTGAAGTAGAACTGAAGGCCCATCTAGAGAGGTTAGGCCTCCCTGAGAAAGCTGGTGTGACCCTTAGGGCCCCAGGGAAATTCTGGAGCAGTGGAGCCTGAAAGAATGGCCCACTCTGCTCCACCAGAGAGCACAGGGGATGAAGAAAACTCTCCCCCCCCCCCAGACTATAAGTAAAGGTCACCTTACTCAGGGAACTGATCCTACCCCTTGTGAAGGAACTGCCCCAGAGGTGGTCAGTCTTGTCCTGACAGGACCACTGAGGGCAGGGGAGCCTTCCAAGGAGGTACCCAGTCTTGAGCAGGTATCCTGCCCCTCCGTACCTAGCCTCAGTCAGCCTAGGGCTGCAGAGGTCAGGGATGTCAGTGGACCCCAGAAGGCCCACTGCCAGGAGGAATCCCATCACCCACAGATTAGGAACCCCCAGCCTAACAGTACTAGGCAGGTGGATAATCCTCAGCAATCTGAGGGATCCCTCTTACCCTTAGGCAATGACATTCCTAGATGGACTTTGTTGGGCAAAGGAAAACCTGGGACCAAAGTGTTCCAAACCTTCCCTGGCCCTCCACTGTTCCAACCAGAAGGGATCAACCCAAAGCTGTAAGAAGCCAGAGGCTGACCCCTAGGGATAGATATGTCAGCTATAGAAAGAAAGGCCTCCATGGTGGCCAGTGTGGTTCTCCTTTCATTTAACCAATACTATAAGGTTGCATTCTGGTAAACAAGCTGCTTAACATTCCTTCAAGACTAAGCCTGAAGTCTGCTCTCCACAGCTACCACTTGGATAGCTTTCTAAGGTTATCTTTGACCTCTTAAATCACCATAAAGGTTGTTTGGACTGGTGCAAGGTGCCCACTTTAATTAGTGGACAGCATATACCAGGCCAACTTTTCACAGTTAGTAAATTCATGGATAGCTTGCATCAAATGATGAGAAGACCACCTACTTCCCCTTTGCTCGGCTAGATCGTCTGACACTACCTTTGCGCAGACCTCATGTCGCGATGGCTATGTGAATGAATGAGATGGCTTGTTGCTGATTGCTGCTCCAGTTGGTGCACCCTTACCAGTTGTCCAATCGAAGCAGATACTGACTGCAGGTGATTACCCACTGTCACAATTGAATCAATACATTCACATGACTGTGCCTGCGGTGGCACCACTGGACTCCATGGAAGCTACCTTCCTAGACATGTCTTCCAGTCTATGGACCACCATGCTAGTGTTGGTGGGCGCAGATAGGATTTCCGGAGCTGCCACTGTTCCTCTAAAAGAGGACTCCGTTCATTGTCAGCCCTTGGTTCTTGAAGTGGTACATTCTCTTTCGCGTCTTCCTCCTCCACTTCCTGCATTGACACCTCAGTGATGCCATCAGAAGTAAGGGCAGCTTCTATTGGTGTAATTGCAAGATTGTCAGTCAGTGTTGCCCTAGAAGAAATCTCTGGAATTTCTATTGTGGCCTTTGGTTGAGCACTAGTGTCACAATAGTACAGATGGTGCATGTTGTTGCAGCGGCGACAGAAGCAGAGGTGTGGGATTAGACTCTGGGTTAATGTTGCAGATGAAGTGGGCAATACTACTGGAATTGTTGTAACAGTGGCAGTGCTGGCAGTTGTTGCAGCTGTAGTCACTGTTTGTGACTTAGAACACTGAGTCCCTAGCTTGATGGGATGTTTGCCTTTTGTCTGCCGTGCATGGGGTGATTGTCAGGCAGAGCCGGTAGAAGACAGTTCTGCATCCTTCTGTGCTGTGTGTCCTGCAACAATAATGGAGGGAACATTGGTTAATGTCCTAAATAAAAATCACAAAACATGCAAATAGTGTCTTACAATTTCATGACTCTTTCTTTGCTCTTATAAAATGTACGTGGTTCATACATGGACCAAGAAGGTATTGATGAACCTATCGTGCCATAAGACATTTTTCAAGCTTATTCTGATTATATCCTAAGCAACAGTAGGGAAGGTTTTTGGCTTTAAAGGGGTCCTATTTATTATTCCAACTCCAACTCAGGCAGCAACAGTACGGGAAGCAATGGATATAGGGGAGGGGTTCAGATTACTATTCCCACTCCAATCTAAGCATCCTTGGTGACAGTATTGGATATAGGGGAGGGGTTCAGATTACTATTCCCACTCCAATCTAAGCATCCTTGGTGACAGTATTGGATATAGGGGAGGGGTTCAGATTACTATTCCCACTCCAATCTAAGCATCCTTGGTGAAAGTATTGGACTTTGAAGGGGTGAGATTTACCATTCCCACCCCAATCTAAGCAACAGGAGGGAAAGTGTTGGACTTTGGAGGGATCAGATTTACTATTCCCACTCTAATTTAAGCAACAGTAGGGAAAGTGATGGAAAAAAAATAATTATAAAATATATATATTAAAAAAATCACAACATTAAAATGTAATACAAAACCACATAACAGAAAATACTAATGAAACGTTTTTTTAAATTTCTATAAACAAAAAAAACTTTAGAAATTGCTTACAAAATCGAAAAGATGTAACCATTAAAATGAAAATAGCAATTTAAACATAATTTACCAATTAAAATCACTAAAAACATACTAGTAAAAATGCTTCCCACCCAACTGCCCTAACATCTCAACAACCCACAAAAAATGAAACGATACTAAGAAAAATTTAATAAATCACAGCAAATAAAATTTTAAAAAGTAAATATTTCAAAAAAACTAAAACTTAACTCATTAAAATAAATTACATTTATTAATTTAACTAATTAAATAATTTACATAATTAATAGTGTAATTATCCAATTAAGATTCTACATATTTAAACAATCATTACGTTCATCAATTTGAAATTTGCATAACTAATATTGTAATTAACCAATTGAAAAAAATAACAATATTCATTAATATAATTTAACAATGTAGCAATTAAATACTTTAGATCAGAGGTCTTCAAACTGTGGGGCGCAACCCCCAGGGGGGTCGTGGAGTCCTAGGAAGGGGGTCGCAGATTCCCCAGCTTCACTTGTCCCTGTAAAAATACAGCCGTCCTGGGACGGCTAATTGAGATCGTTGTCAGCTGTTTGCCTGAATGAAAGGCAAATGCGCCTTATCTGGTAATCTGCCAGTGTAAAGTATTCTTGGGGGCAGTTCTGGCTCTTTGTGAAGGCAAAGATGCGTGTTTTTTTTAGTGGAAGTGCAAAGAGTTAACTACTGGGCTGGGAAGTTCTTGCTTTTAATTTTAACTGCATTTACACAGCCCTTAGTGCCCCTAAAGAGGTGTTGAAGGGACAGTTATGTAAAAAAAAAACTGCATTACATACGCTCTGGTATTATTAAAACCTACATTTTGAAAGCACCATTTTATTGTAAAACTATTCGCACGTTTTGAAGCATTCTATCTTACCCTGTGTGAAATGCAAGTATAAAAAATTGACTTACATATTCACAGTGCTTTCCGTCACAGGCTGTGACTTCGTAGCACTAAAAATACACATCACTATTCTCCACTGCACCAATCAAGTTTTAATTCTGTGGTTCTCTGGTTACACACAGACCTCTGCAGTGCATTAACTAATAGAGGTTTCATAATGTACTACAGTGTATTCCCCACTGAGCAATAACTTTTTTTAAATTTATTTTTCATTTACACTGCCCATTATTTTATATGTAGATACCTGAAGGTGAAAGACCTAAAAAACGTACAGAATATTTTGGGCTTATTTATGAGAGGCGTGCATCGCCAAAGCATCACTTTTTTTGATGCTCCGGTGGCGCAAGCATCTCAACCATACCTATGAGGCAGTGCAAAGTCACCCTGCATGGCTTTGCATTGCCTCATAGATATGGAGTAAGACATAGCAGCGCAAGTCACTGCGTTGCCTTACTCTGCGTCAAGGAGGTGTTCCATGGGCTTTGCCTTATATTTACAAAATCACGTAAACCTGGGGCAGCTCCAAAAACTGACGCCTCTCCAGTGGAGGCGTAACGAGGAGAAATGTTTTAATTTCTCCTCGTTTTTTTCCTCTTTCCATGTGTGCTGCATTCTGCAGCTCTCATAGAAATAGGAAAACGCCCCTCAGGATTGTTTTGGTGAAGGAAGGTGCCTCTTCCCGTACAAAAACAATTCTGCCTACGTTGGTGCTAGGCAGCAATTTGTGAAGGGAAACGGACTGGAATGCATTGTATTTCATAATTACAGTGCATTCCTGCACTTCACATTGGCATAGGGCAGCGCCGCAAGAAGACTTGCAGCGCTGCCCTACACCAATTCCTCATAAATTAGGCCCTTTGTTTTTAGCTACACCTTTGGCTACACCCGACGCTCAATGACCTTTGGTTTGCTAAACACTGTTTAATATCATTTCCCCACCGTAAAAATTATTTGCTGTGGTAATTGGGGGCTGTTAGAAATGGGGGTCTCTAGTTGGCAATGGTTTTTACCTTTGTCCAAGTAGGGACCCTTCCTTCTAGTCAGGGTAAGAGGGATACACTACTGAAATAACTCCTGCTCACCCCCTTGGTAGCTTGGCACGAGCAGTCAGGCTTATTTCAGAGGCAGTGTGTAAAGGATTTGCACATAACCAACAGCAATACACTGAAGACACTACAAAGGACACCACACCAGTTTAGAAAAATATCCAATACTTTATATATTCAAAACAAGACTAAAACGATAAAAATCCAACATACAGTACTTAAAAATATGTACTTTGCGAGGAGCTGGCGTTGGTCGGTCCGGACTGCGGTGTGGGACGGGGCAGTGTGTCGCTAGACTTACGAGCAGTGCCCCCAACCCACGGTGCGGTCACAGTTGTCGAAGTCAGTGACAGCATCGGTGAGACCAGGGCAGCAAAGTGAAGCGAGGCGGTGCGGAGTGCGGTGCCCACAGGTCACGGTGCAAGCAGCAGCTCGACGGCTGTCATCAGTGAGACCAGGGTTGGGGTGCGAGATGCAGCGGTGCCCTCTGGGGTGCCTTCTGGGCACGGAGCCAGCAGCAGACTCAGGGTCGGAGTCGGTTGCTTTCCACCTCTGTGGCAACTGAAACCACGGTTCCAGAGGCGGTACTCAGGTCAGTGAAGTCTGTGCGGTCCCTGAGACTTCAGAACAGCAGGCAACAAGTAAAGAAAGTTCAGTCCAGTCCTTTCACTGCCCAAGGCAGAAGCAGCAACTGCAGGCCAAACCAACAAAGCAACAACACAGCAAAGATGCAGTACTCCTCTTGGCAGTTCTTCCAGCTCTTCTTCTTGGCAGGTTCCTTGATTCCAGCGAGTTCTAAAGTTCTAGGGTCTGGACCCCAATATTTATACTCAGTTTCTCTTTGTACTTTTGGGCAGAGAGTGCCTGTGCCCAGCCCAAACCAGTTCCATCTTTTCTGGCCCAGCTTCCTGGCAGGAGGTGGAGACAGCATTGTCCAAGGCAGACCAGGCCCATTCAGGTGCAAGGAAATCTCCTCCCACTACTTTAAATACAGCCCAGGTCTATTCAGCCCAGCCCTGACTCATCCAGGAAAGGCAGGACACACCTTGACCCCCCCAGTGGCTGTCTGATGAGAATGCACATCCCCTGCCCCTGTCACTCAAAAGCCAGACAGTCAATCCACAATCCCAGCAGAGGCACACAGGATGGCTAAGCAAGAAAATACCTACTTTCTAAAAGTGGTATTTTCAAACACAAACTATAAAAATCATCTTTACTAAAAGATGCATTTTTATATTCTGAGATTCAGGCATGCTAAACCCCATTTCTCAATCTTGTCCCAATGGGAAGATATGCTTATAAGATGTTATAAGTAAACTCCCATTCTATCCTATGGGACAGATAGCCTTTCCATAGTGAAAAACGAAACACACTGTAATTCACTGCCAGGACATGTCTCACACACACACCAGTACATGTTCTACCTTTAATATACACGGCACCCTGCCCACAGGGGTACCTTGGGCCTACCATAGGAGTGACTTACATGTAAGAAAAGTGAAGATTAGGGCTTGGCAAGTGTGTGCACTTGCCAGGTCGACATGGCAGTTACAGACCGCGCAGACACTGCAGTGGCAGGTCTGATAACCCTTTTCAGGGCTGCATGGGTGAGTGGCACAATCAGTACTACAATCCCACCAGCAGCATTTGATTTACAGGCCCTGGAACCCTCAGTGCACTTTACTAGGGACTTACTAGTAAGTCAAACATGCCAATCATGGAAACACCAATCCATAATACAATTTACAATAGGAGCACTTACACTTTAACACTGAAAAGCAGTGAGAAAGTGTGCAGAGACACTGAACCAGCAAAAACAGACCCAAAACTAGGAGGTCAGAAAGGAAAAAAACAGGAGAAACATGCCAAAAGATGCCAGGTCTAACAGGGGCATTTATGGTTGTCGATAAATGTTGATGATGAGGAGAACCAGTTTCTAGAAAATTTTGTCAGAAGGGGTCCTTATGCCTAAAAAGGTTTGACCAGGGGGTCTCGACATCAAAAAGTTTGAAGACCACTGCTTTAGATAAATATTAATCCAATTTATTTATTAGATTTTAGATTACAAAAATATATAATAATTAAAATGTATGTTTAAAGATCTTACTACCCTACTCCCCTACAAACTCAAGAACCTGTCAATTAGTGCTTAATTTGAAACAGTGGTTGCCGGTGGGTCCCACTGTCACAAATCTTTTGTACTTATTTCATTGACATTCCCCCGTGGGCACAAGAGGGAAAAACAAACAAAGGGGAAAGAAGGAGAATGAGAATGATGAAAACATTATCAGAATGGGAGAAAGCAGGGACCAGCAGGAGTGCTATAAATGAGCAGAGAGTGCCTGGTAGTGGACTAAAGCTGCAGGAGGTGGATTCAGGAATATGCCGCCTTGGTATTCGGCACTCTGACATTTAACAGCACGAGGCCCCAGTCCTCTGAGCAGAGCTTTGGGCACTGGAACTCATTCTTTTAAAAAATGATGTACACTTGCCAATAATTAAAACAAATAAAGTAAACTCAAAAATAAAAGTTAAAAAATATTACCAAAAAAATAAAACTACTTAAAAATTGCACACAACTTAAATTAACATTAATAACTTAAAACACACAAAATCATAAAATATTACAAAAACGAGATTGTATACAGTTGTATTTGAAAAAGAAAAAATATGATATTAAGCAATTAAAAATATCCCAACCTGTTATATTCTGTTCCACAATATTCATACCATACCAATATATTTTTTGATGGTATTTCTATCTGACGATATTTTTGAGAGAATATCAAAGTTGTGCACCATTATTTTGTTGTAGATCCTTGTTCATTTTTGTGAGAGAGTTTGTTTTTTTGGTGTTCTGGTGTTTTTCAAACAGATCGACAAATTTTCGATGTCTTGATCTCAAACCCATTGAGTTGTCCCTTGAGCACTAATGGCTTATGAGAATCTGATATAGCAGAAAGGTATATGATAGAAGACTTAAATACTGCGCCGTTCTCTACTGCACTTGTGGTGAATGAACAACGACAAAGATTTGGGTGGTTGGGCTACTGCCACAAAGGCAAATAGGGTTTCTCCTAAGGTAGCTTTAACTTCTTTTGGAATGTGGCTTCAGATGCAAGGCTATTTTTTAAACAAAAGTACATACACACATTATATTCAAAAGAACAAAACTTCAAAAGGCAAAACTAAGGTCAGATAATAAAATAGTGATTTAATACAACTAAAGGGAAAGGCTTTCAAAATGCAATCAGTTGATTAAGAGTTAAAAATCTTTTTTTTTTTAAAGTTCCAGGAGCAAGTGTAACTAAATTAAAAAACAAGAAAACTCTTGAATATTTGTCGAAGCTGTGTATAACCAGGACAGCTTTGCTTGAGCCGGGAAATATCAAAATCAAATGTCTCTGGTGAGGAATATGGGAACCAAATTAAAGGCAATAGGCTGAATCCTTCTCAGAAGCCTTTGAACCGCATAACCCGGTTTCCAAGATGTACTCATTTTGGTGACATTGAGTTGAGGTCGGCAATCAGTAGATGTTGAAGCACATCCACTCCAAGCTGATCCCATCTGACCAACCCCATCCAGTCGTGTCTAGTTCAGGCACAACCTAGACCAGACCGGGCTACACTGGACCGGACCGGACCGGATCAGACCAGACTGGCTGTGTCTCAACAGCTGCTGATGCAAACTCCAGGTAAGATCAGCCTGACCTGGCCAGTCCCAGTCTGATGCGGTCTAATTTACTGTTGTGTTGTCACAAGTATTAAACAACCGTGTATGGAGGCAACAGACACGTTATAACCCACACTTTCCCCTCAGCTTAGCTGGAAATAATGCATATTGGGCATCTCACAACGGCCGACACTGTCAGTCATATTTAGTTTATTGTTACTGTGCGTTATGACAACGCACACAAGGAATCCACACCATTGTAAGGGGGTTTATTTGAAGACGGTTTTAGTGCACAATGTATGAAAGTACAACTGCTGAAATCAGCAAAATCGTGTCAAGGATGGTGGCCGGTGTTTTAGTTTGCCAACCTGTCTGCAACATTAGCCCAAATTATGTCACCACCCTGAGAAAATATTATGAGAAAAGCAGCCTTGGATGGCTGAGCTCGGAGCCAGGCTGCACTGCTGTCTGGATCTCTCCTCGGGAGAGGCCTGTGAACAATTCGTCGATACTCTCTGGGCTATTTATTGGAGCAAAATAAACCTTATGATCAGGAAAGTGGCTGCGAAAAACCATGTGAGAATTCCCTTCTATGCTCATGTTAGGTCTTTCCTGAGCACCAGCTATTAAAAGAAATGCATGAATATATAGACTAAAAACATGCTTTTAAAATGTACAATAAATGCAGTCCACTTTCACATTGTTGCACAATAATGAAAATCAACGCATGAGCTACTGCACATGAATAAGGACTTGTGAGGCCTAAGTCCCCAGTGAGCAAATAAGCAAAAGACCGATACGGGGGGCTCCTAAGAGGCACAGAGAGCAAAATACATCACACTACTACCTGCAGGTGGAGGCGGAGGAAGGATCCTGTGGTTGGATGTGGCTGCTCCTGGCAGATGAGCCACCGCGGCCTGGATGGTGCTTCTACCTGCAAGCAGAAGGTGGAGGAAGGCTACTGTGGTTGGACATGGCTGCTGCTGGCAGATGAGCCGCCGCGGCATGGATGGTGGCTTCTACCTGCAATCAGTAGGTGGAGCCAGAGGAAGGATCCTGTTGTTGGATGTGGCTGCTGCTGGCAGATGAGCCGCCGCGGCCTGGATGGTGGCTTCTACCTGCAAGCAGAAGGTGGAGGAAGGCTACTGTGGTTGGACATGGCTGATGCTGGCAGATGAGCCACCGCGGCATGGATGGTGCTTCTACCTGCAAGAAGAAGGTGGAGGAAGGCTACTGTGGTTGGACATGGCTGCTGCTGGCAGATGAGCCGCCGCGGCCTGGATGGTGCTTCTACCTGCAAGCAGAAGGTGGAGGCGGAGGAAGGGTGCTGTGGTTGGATGTGGCTGCTCCTGGGAGATGAGCTGCCGCGGCCTGGATGTTGTCTTCCACCTGCAAGCAGAAGGTGGAGGCGGAGGAAGGGTGCTGTGGTTGGATGTGGCTGCTCCTGGGAGATGAGCTGCAGCGGCATGAATGGTGCTTCTACCTGCAAGCAGAAGGTGGAGGAAGGCTACTGTGGTTGGACATGGCTGCTGCTGGCAGATGAGCCGCCGCGGCCTGGATGGTGGCTTCTACCTGCAAGCAGATGGTGGAGGAAGGCTACTGTGGTTGGACATGGCTGCTGCTGGCAGATGAGCCACCGCGGCATGGATGGTGCTTCTACCTGCAAGCAGAAGGTGGAGGCGGAGGAAGGGTGCTGTGGTTGGATGTGGCTGCTCCTGGGAGATGAGCTGCAGCGGCATGGATGGTGCTTCTACCTGCAAGCAGGAGGTGGAGGCGGAGGAAGGATCCTGTGATTGGACATGGCTGCTCCTGGGAGATGAGCTGCAGCGGCATGGATGATGCTTCTACCTGCAAGCAGAAGGTGGAGGCGGAGGAAGGATACTGTGGTGGACTGTGGTTGCGGCCTGGGTGTTGGCCATACAACTGTCGGCCAGATTAGGTGTAGAGGAGAGCCACTAGTTTGTTCCCCGATTGACTGTAGGCCATGTGGCCCTGAGAAGTGGATGAGTGTTGATGTAGTGAGAACGGTAGTGCGGAGCACCCACCAGTACCCATCTGAAGAGGCGGTGGAAAAAGTACACAGCAAGATGTGTGATCCTGCTCCCGCCCGGATTATGAAGGTCGACAAGCAGGCGTGCATTGAGCTTGGGAGGTGCTGCTCTGACTTGAGGGGGGCACCAGGGTGGCGCAAATTTTAACTGTGCTCAGAATAAAGTAGAGAAGTTACTGGAACCCTGTACTATTCGAAGCGATAGAAACAACGATCATGCGGTCAAGCTACGTGTTCTGAGATGCTGTCTCACTGTGTGACTGACATGCGCACTGTCAGTCTTGCTCCGATGTCTCCTTGCTTGCGGCTACATGGAGGAATGTCCTGTAAGCTGTTTAAAGATAAGGGCATGGAGGGCTGCAGTGGGATCCTGTAATTCAGTGCTGGGTGAAAGAATGAGTATGTGGTCAAGTCTTATAAGGAGTCCTTTCCAAGATGATGGCAGTGCATATAATGTTGTCAGAGGAACCCTCTCAAAGATTAAGAACTTTTCCTGTTATGTCATATCCTGTTAGACAATAAATAAAGAGGCAGTTTCATTGCAACACATTTGCCCCTAATTTTTCATCTTCTTCCTCATACTTTTGCTTTCATTCTGTCCCTAACGTTTGCTCCTTGCAGCTGGAACATCTACTGGATTCCTCTCTTGATATGTAGCCTGGATCTTTAATCCTTCGTGTTTCATCAGGAGGAGTTTGGTGCTCGACAGTTTATCATTTCAACTTCAGTAAATATTCTTAAGATTGTCAAGGAGCTTTTTCCACCTTTGTGGGTATGTAACCCTGGGCGGAGTATGCGGAGTGATGCTCCGCGTAGTTCCACGAAGTTTAAAAAAACTCCGTGGGACTTCACTCCGCTCCGCGCCCTGCCCTCTCCCGAAGTTATTAGAAATAATTAAAAAGGCACTTACCTGACGTGTCTGCCTGGCTGCTCTCTCCTGCCTCCTCCTCGCACTGAATAACCCCTACGTTGTACGTCTTGCGCCAGTTGCGCATAACAAAACATACTATGTGACTATCTGCTGATTACTCATAATCTTGGAATGATATTCTTCAGTGAGGGTCAGTGCTGACGTACTGACATGCCTTCGAGTGGGGTTGCTGCTCCTTCGCTATCACCCTCCTCTCTCCGTTTGTGTGCCCATGCCACTATTACATAAGTGACCGCTGTGAGGTCCTACGTGCCAGAGAGTGCTCCCCGAATACGGAATGATCTTGCTTGGTGTCTCCATTGGAACTGAATCTGATACATGTAGACTTGAGGCAAATGACTAATTCAACTAAATCACTGCAGAGGCAGCGTCGGGAGGGACCTCAAACATGAAGGATCTACTCAATGCAGTTATTAAGCTGTGGAAAGACATCAACACTCTCACAGCACGAGTGGAAGATGCAGAAGGGTGCACTCAGAAGAGAAATCTCAGGTTCTTGAGTTTTGGGGAGGGAGTTGAACTTCACTCAATTTAAATATTTCTAGATTCTTGAATATTGAACAGAAAAGCCTTTCAAAGGTGCTCTTTAGAGAAAGAGCACACAGAGAGCTGGTGCTGAAGCCGGACCCCCGACGCCTCTCCACAAGGGCTGTATTGTAGGCCTGGGTGAAATTTAAATTACGCCAGCGTAATTCGGGTAATTTCAGGAATGTTACATAATTCTTGTTATGCGAAATTCCAGAAATGATGCTATTGCATCACTTTTGGTAATTAGGTACCATTTGCTGTAAAATTTTACCACAATTGCACGGGAACAGCAGAACACAAGTGGCTGTTGTTTACAATGCTTTTGGGTTTTTTTGTATTTTTTTTTAGGGCAAAATGCACTCTTTTCTCAAAAATTGATGCAAGCGTGCATTTCACTCAAAAATATAGCTCTAAATAATGGATCAGAATTTTGCCAAAATTAGGTGGATTTCACAGACCCCTACTTTCATACTCATTTTCTTCAATTCCTTGCTCTCTATAGAAAGAATGCACAGAGTACTGGCCATTAAGCCCACCCAGACCCGGATGTAATACCACAGCTGGAGATGCTCTGCAGTAGTGTGTGAGGGCCCAAAAACTATGATCTTTCCTGACTACATCCAACTTATACTGCGACTGATAAAATCATTCATTGCAGTGAAATGTACACTCGGGGAGTGCGGTCTCGGATATATGCTGTTGTCCCATTTAAAGATGATCTTTGGTACACCTGCATCCGCCGAGGGTTGGCTGGAAATAGCAGTCTCTGGGCGGAGCCAGAAGATGGAACTGTAGTAAATGAACTATAGCAGAACTGAACGCCTCAGCACACGCCAGGATGTGGAGCCTGGCGGAGAGAGCACAGACACTCCGCATTCATCATGGAGAACTTGGCCAATCTGATGAACTGATTTAAAATGTTCTGAATGTAACTCTAAGTTCGATTAGATGCCAGAGCAGAAATATGGGTGAAATGTAACATTTATAACTACTCCTTCTTCATGATTTTCAATTTTTGTAGGCACCCGTTAATAATATTGAGTGAAACAAGATTGATCTGAGACCCGCTAAAGCCCTTGTAGTAGCAGTCCATACCTGCTTGGGCAAATAAGGGCTATGTTTGGCCAGAACCCTAATGCAGTTCTCCAGTCTCATTAGAAACTGGTTGACTTCAGCTATGGTGAATGGAAGATCTACAATAAAGACAAACGCGTTCCCCTTACTGGAGACATTAAGTGGTCGTACAAAGATTCTAGTTTAGTAAAGATCAGATTTTTAACCCATGATCATAAGATCATGTTTATTTGCAATCAATGTGTTAACAAGTGGAGAGAGCGAGGAAAGTTATATGGGGTACGTCCCTATCCCCAGATAAATGTACAGAAAACAAAGTGGACGGACCCACTAGCAAATTCGACTCACTGTTATTGTTATCAGTACCAGAACCCATTAGGTTTGTTAAAAGACCCCTCACCCACCAACCTAGTTGGTGGCATGCTTCATCATTGGGGTCCCAACCGGGTAGCCGAGTGCCACCCAGTTGTGCTACAACGCCTGATTACAGCAGAGCTGGATTTGTGTAATTGTGTGATGAAATAGTGATGAGGGAGTGGTGCAAAATAAAATTGTCTCTGGGAGTCCTTACTGAATAGTACTTTATTCCCAGCGGCCCAGGACAAGGTTAAAAAGAGAAGGGACAACTTTAAGATGAATTGATCTTTGTCACTGTGGTCGGTCTACATGTATCAGCCTCGTAAAAAATTGTGAGGCTTTCTTCATGACCAGGTGAAATAAGTGAGGGTGTGGCAAAAACACGCCACGTGTATCGTTTATTCAACACACACGCTAAGGTGTGTTGTGCAAATAGTGGTGTCTGTGTACTTACGGACCCACTGGAAAAACCTGTAAGAGAAAAAAAGAAGGAAAAGACAAGTAACAAAAAATGCAATCTTATTTACAGTATTGTTGTGCCACCTTCTTTGTCTCAATCGGTGTCTATGGTGATGTGGCATAAACGTGAGTCGATCAATATTGCCAACACGATGGTCAGCCATAAGTGCATACTGTTCAGGTATACTGTGCTCTACTGACATGCATTGATCTGCTATAGATGGTGCTGTCGTTGCATGCCGTGCAGTATACTGGAGGAATTTGAGAAGACTAACGATGCACTGGCAAGTGCCACAAGTGTGAAATATAGTGTCAATAGCTCGACATTTAAATGTTCAATCAGAAAAAATACATTAGAATACTTTCAACAGGAACATATATTTACACTGGCTACGTGTTTGTAGTAGCTGTTTACAGGACCCGGGAGGTGCGCCCGTCTGTAGTCACACACTGGGGGGGGGGGCAAAAAAGAAAACAGAGAAATTCGAGCGGTCACATACCGGGGGGAGAGAGAGAGAGAGAGCAGAGATACCTAAGGTGAAGCCGAACATCACGAATCTGAGCGGCTCGCAGTCTACTGAACAGCTCAGATGGCTGTGCAGTCGCTGTAAAAGAAAGATCTTACTTCGTCAAGACGGAGCGTCCGCTCTCATCACCTATTGTGGTCTCCTCGCAGTCCTGGATGTTAAAGAAAACGCCGGTTGGCGTCTATTTTAAAGAAGGGGAACCCGGGATCTCTGAGGGGCCGTTGCGTACTGACGTCATTGCGTGCACGCGGGTGCGTGTGACGCGATGACCGTCTATTTACTAGAACGCTGACCTCTGTGGCTTGCAGGTGATTTGAGGAGTGTGCTGCTGTCATTGTGTTTTGTGTCTTTTACAGCGACTGCACAGCCATCTGAGCTGTTCAGTAGACTGCGAGCCACTCAGATTCGTGATGTTCGGCTTCGCCTTAGGTATCTCTGCTCCCTCTCTCTCTCTCTCTCTCCCCCCGGTATCTGACCGCTCGCATTTCTCTGTTTTCTTTTCTGCCCCCCCAGTGTGTGACTACAGACGGGCGCCCCTCCCGGGTCCTGCAAACAGCTACTACAAACACGTAGCCAGTGTAAATATATGTTCCTGTTGATAGTATTCTAATGTATTTTTTCTGATTGAACATTTAAATGTCGAGCTATTGACACTATATTTCACACTTGTGGCACTTACCAGGGCATCGTTAGTCTTCTCAAATTCCTCCAGTATACTGCACGGCATGCAACGACAGCAGCATCTATAGCAGATCAATGCATGTCAGTAGAGCACAGTATACCTGAACAGTATGCACTTATGGCTGACCATCTGGTTGGCAATATTGATCGACTCACGTTTATGCCACATCACCATAGACACCGATTGAGACAAAGAAGGTGGCACATCAATACTGTAAATAAGATTGCGTTTTTTGTTACTTGTCTTTTCCTTCTTTTTTTTCTCTTACAGGTTTTACCAGTGGGTCCGTAAGTACACAGACTCCACTATTTGCACAACACACCTTAGCGTGTGTGTTGAATAAACGATCCACGTGGCGTGTTTTTGCCACACCCTCACTTATTTCACCGGGTCCTGAAGAAAGCCTCACAATTTTTTACGAGGCTGAAACATGTAGACCGACCACAGTGACAACAAAGATCAATTCATCTTAAAGTTGTCCCTTCACTTTTTAACCTTGTCCTGGGCCGCTGGGAATAAAGTACTATTCAGTAAGGACTCCCAGAGACAATTTTATTTTGCACCACTCCCTCATCACTATTTCATCACACAATTACACAAATCCAGCTCCGCTGTAATCAGGCGTTGTAGCACAACTGGGTGGCACTCGGCTACCCGGTTGGGACCCCAATGATGATGCATGCCACCAACTAGGTTGGTGGGTGAGGGGTCTTTTAACAAACCTAATGGGTTCTGGCACTGATAACAATACCAGTGAGTCGAATTTGCTAGTGGGTCCGTCCACTTTGTTTTCTGTATTTGCAATCAATGACAGCCAGTTACTATCCATGTACTTCTTAATAGACTCCAAATGACAATTCATCGGCAATGTCTCTTTGTCAATGATGGAAAATGCCTCGATTCCAAAATCATGAAGCAACTGCCCTGTGACATATAAGATTCACCAGATGGTTGGGGAATGGAGTAGTGCCAAGATGTCCCAAATGTGATAAGGAGAAAGGTGATGATACTCACATGTTTATGGATTGTCCGGTGATCCAAGAGTTTTGGTCTGATGTGAGTAATACAATCTTCTCTATACTTGGTGAAGTGCTCCAGGTAAGCGTATCACTGGGTTTTTGGGCTCCCAAATAATTATGAATTTTTGTTAAAGAATATTAAAAAATTGATATTTTATCTAATACTACTCGCTCGTAGGGAAATTTTTAAAAAATGGGTCAAAGTCACTCCCCCTAGTAAACTAGAATGGTGGGCCTCAATAAAATATATTAATACATTGGATAGATTGCATAAATGTAAGCGTAATGCTTTTTGGCTTCCCTACGAGAATTGGGTACAGACATCAATGTATGAGTCAATGATTAGGCCTCTATACCATATTGCTAAAATACTCTGGCGGGTGTCGACAGATGACAGGGCGAAAGTGGCACCGATGGTTGAGTACAGATGGCAAGGTGTAGAGTGTATCACACCAGGACTCTTAAAGATCACGTGAGGCGTTATCTTGGAAGTGATCACGGAGTAACACTCCTGCTTACCTGGGCAATGAGGACTTAAAAAAAAAAAAATTCACCAGATGGAAGTCTCACCAATGAAATAACATATGCTTGTGTTTTTTTGTCCAGAGTTCATTGCTTTCCTGGCTGGGTGCAAGGACCATTAGCCGATTCCTCTCACATGAAGTACCAGTATCTTGCTTCTATCTGAGGAGACACTGGAGTTATAGGACCACTCATTTCTTGGTTGAGGTCCTACGGACTTGGCTTGGGCTCCCACATCAGTCCTGATGGACAAACTCCAGTGTTTGACTGGACCTGCACAAGCACATCCACTAGACCCTACTGCGACTCAAGGAGGAACAGCAGCCGGCTATAACCAAACTCTTTCTGTCTAAACCTTAGGATCTGGACTCTATTCCCCTCCCTCTTCATTACATCAGCACACTTAATCGCAGCATCCAGGTTTACAAACGTAAGCATGTTTCGTTGGCATCACAGTACCCTTTTTTATTCGGATTACTTCGAATCAAAAACTCTTCAAACCATGCAGGGTCAAGGCTGCAACCAATAGAAGAAAGCAAGCCACATCAGTGGTAAAGCATACTATAAAAATCCAGGTAACAAAAGTAATAAGCATGAAGCCCAGGTCTGACCTTACAATAGACCGCAGAGGGGTTTCACACTGATAGAAACTGAGAACAGCCAAGACGCCTGTGGAACAACATCAACAGCTCTCACTCGGGGGCCATAAATCCATCAGACTTCACCTTCCATGTCCTGTTAGCTGGTGAATACCTAGGACTGCTGGATACACCAGCAGCTTTCTGTGGCCTACTACTGATGAAGGCAAAGTGGTCAATTGAATTGAATGAAGAGCAGGTGTGCTATAGCACCAAGAGAACTACTAAAGCTTGGCCAGCTCTTAGAAGCAGCGGGTCACTGACAACAAGAACAACAAGCTTCCGCTATTTATAAAGCCAACATGGTGCTTCCCAATAAACCCTTTAAATTCTAGGTCATCTGTTATCTTTACTCTGCTAATCTTTAGTGGTATACAAAGTTGGGAGCTTTGTGAGATTTTAAATCTACTATGAAGTGCCGTGGAGGTTAGTGGTTGGCATATCGGCATTTGGCAAAAGCCCCATGTCTCATCCCCATCCCAGTGCATCCCCTGACCCATGCGTCAACCTCTGCTGTATGTTTTCACACCGCCTCCCTCCCCACCACAATTATTGTGGGCGAGTCCACCCGCCGCCCACCAGTCCCTTTGTGCGGGTCCCGCCGGCCCAAGTCCTAACACCTGCCTCGTTCCCTGTACCACCTCATGCATCCCCCATTCACCCTCTCAAATGAGTTTCATTCGCAGGATGTCCATCCTCTGTGGGCCTCACATCTTGGCACTGGAAACCAGCTCCAACGTACATGCCGCTGGCAAGGAAGCGTTGCTATGTTGATGATGGGGAAGACTTGCCCACTTTCCTAAAAGAGAAGTGGACATCTTCGCTTCACTCTGTGGCCGGATGGTTTTCCTTCAACCAGCCACAGCAACTGCTCAATATCTTTTACCAATAAAGGGCACCAGCAACAGGACAATAAGCACCTGGAACTTTGAGTCCAATGGTGCTTTCTTGATTAATAGGGCCATTTGTGCTTGATTGAAGCAATTTCAGTAATTGTTTTGACAACCAGCATATTAATTATTTTGGTAATAATGATTGATCATCATTGTGCATCGTTGTATATGCAAAGTCTGAACCACTAAAGTAGTGCAGATGTCACGTGGATAGTGTGTGACGTACATGCTTTTATAGGTGAATTTTGTTCCTTCCAGCAAAACAGCCTTCAGTGTAAACACAAGGCCTGCGCT
Source organism: Calotriton arnoldi (assembly GCA_963921515.1). Classification (NCBI taxonomy): domain Eukaryota; kingdom Metazoa; phylum Chordata; class Amphibia; order Caudata; family Salamandridae; genus Calotriton; species Calotriton arnoldi. The sequence continues at coordinate 441,865 of CAWUFW010009746.1, read as the reverse complement.
GCAAAGCTCGCTTTTAGTGTGGATACATGTCCTAGCATGCAGAGGGCAGTAGAAACCAGCGACAGAAGGGCGTGGCACAAACCAGGCCAAAAACTGAAGACAAAGGCAAGCCAGGAGCGAAAGCGGAGTACACGTTAAGCAAACAAGACATCGATTCTGCAGAGGCTGCACCTGAGGTGCATTTCTGTGTGTGTCTTTGTACGTATGTATTTATGAGGAATATAGCTGTTTACATCGCATGCGTTTACAACGCATGCGATTACAACGCGGTCGTTACAACGACCGCGTTGTTACATTGCAGTACCATTACAACGCAGGTCGTTACAACGACTTGCTGTAGGGGGCGTGCTGGAATTAGGAATAGTATAATTTACTATTCCAACTCCAGTGTGTGCAACAGTAGGGAAGGTGTTGGAATAGTAAATTATACTATTCCTTAGTTTAGAACGCCCCCTACAGCAAGTCATTGTAACGACTTGCGTTGTAATGGTACTGCGATGTAACAACGCGGTCTTTGTAACAACCGCGTTGTGATCGCATGCGTTGTAACGCATGCGATGTGATGGCTGTTTCCCATTTATGAGCCACTGCATGTGAGGTGTGCATGCCAGTGTGTGTCTGTGGTACATATGTATGTATTTATTAGAAACTGTAGAGAAGTGTGCATGCTCGTATGTGTTTGGGATACCTATGTATTTGTTTGTGAGAAAGTGCATGTGAGGTGTACATGCCTGCGTGTGTCTGTGGTATGTATGTATTTATGAGAAACTGTTTGTGAGGTATAAATGCCTGTGTGTGTCTGTGGTACCTATGTCTGTATTTATTAGAAACTGCATGTGAGGTGTGCATGCCTGCGTGTGGCTGTGGTACGTATGTCTGTATTTATTAGAAACTGCATGTGGGGTGCGCATGCCCGCGTGTGGCTGTGGTACCTATGTACGTATTTATTACAAACTGCATGTAGGGTGGGCATGCCCCAGTGTGCCCGTGGTACGTATGTTTGCATTTATGAGAAACTGCATGTGACGTTGCATGCCTGTGTGCGTCTGTGGTACGTATGTATGCATTTATTAGAAACTGAATATGGGGCGTTTAGGCCTGCGTGGGTCTGTGGTACGTATGTTAGTATTTATCTGGTATTTCCTTTGCGCAGCTTCACCACGTGAGCTGCTGAATCCCAAAAACGCCTCTCAGAGAGAGCACACCTCTCAGAGTTATACCTCAAGCAGATGAAAGGGCCTTCGATACACCCTGGCCTGCGCTATTGGGAGCTAGTCCAAAGACCACCCCTTGTGTTACTGCCTTTGATGCTTCAGCCACCAAAATATGCAACACCACTGGGAAATACTGGCCCATCCTGGAAGCACAGAGTCTCTGGTAGAAGTTACCACCACCACAATCACTGAGCCAATTGTACTGTCTGCTCCCTCGCCACAGCCGGCAAAGACATCTCCTACACAATGGAAGACCGTGGCAGCAGGACAGCCGCTTGTAACAACACATACATTATATACAGGCTTCACTGGGCCTGTAACCTGCTCTATGTGGGCTTAACATAGCAGCACCATTGAACACCAGCAACCACCCTCGACACTGGCTGCTCAACTTATTGAGGTTGAACACCGCCCAGAGACTTTAAATGGAGAGTACTGGGATATGTCCAACCAACAGCCTGCCAAACACAACACAAACTGCACAAAAAGAAGCAGAATGTTCTGAAATCACAGACCGGGAAGTACCTAACTACACCATCAAATGGAAGAACATTTCACACATTTGAGAGGGGCTTGTTTTTAATACCTGTTAAGTTGTGAAGACAAACAACACTCCGAGATGCTTCCAGATCCTGTACTGGACTCAGCTTGCTGCACACAGACCAGAAACCATAAGTAGAGCTTCCAGGACTGCAGCTAACCCAACACTAGACTCTCCGCGTCATAGGATGCACCGCAGTTCCACATTCTAGTGTGCGGTCACTAGCTAGGTATCAGCATATAAACATCATTTTCTTCCTACACCGACGTGAACGTTGGAGGAATTAAAAGTGCTGCATATTTCACTCCAGGTACATACATATAACACATTTACACTGGCATCTTGCCACTATCAAACACACAACAGGTGATGGGAGGAATGCTTGCAATGTGTCTAACCACTGGCCATCGCTCGGGGTAGCCCCCAAGCCGCTCTCACCATAGGCTTTAGCTTTTACAAAAAAGGCTAATAAAGAGGTAGTGTACTCAAGGGTATCTCAGGTACAGGGTATTTATGCTTTAAATTGGGGAATTATGGGCAATCAACAAGAGAGCGTTGCCCTCTGGGCTTTTCAGGAGGGTGGTGCGGTCCAATGACTGCAGGGGGGCTATTTGTCTAGGGTAAAATGGGTGGAGTTTAGAGTGTTAAAAAGTAGGGGTCACAGGAGGGAGGTCCTCTTTGGAGTACGTAGGTACATGTCTCCTACTTTAGGGCATCTGGTAGAGTTAGTTTGTGTGTAGACGGGCGGTAGGCTGGTTGGTCGTTCAGAGGTGGGCGTAGCCCTGCTGACATTAAGGGAAGGTGGCAGAGAGGACCTTTAAAGCCGGGTGCTGGGGAAGGGCCAGTGAGGATGTAAGTGGAGAGGATTACAGCAGCAGTGCTTGCTTGCTCTCCCTCATGGAGTAAAGTGCAAAGAGGTGAGGCATTGGGGGCCATGAGTAGGGGCTTGTGGCAGCTGGAGGTGCGGTGCATGGTAGAGGCTGGCAGGTGGTGCTAGCCCTGGGCATTAGAGCAAGGCCATCCGCTGCAGGGCAAGATTGCGGAGTGTGGGAAGGTGGTGACGTATGCCCAGGCACTGACAGTGAGGAGGGACTACGGCAGGCATTGTAACCGGGTGAAAACGGACCAGCTCCACTAGTAATAAAGGAAGTGGGCAATGGGGAACACAGCAGAGGTAGTGAGGGGAGTTTGGTCTGTGGTAAGACAGACATGGAGTGTGACATTGAGAGGGTCAGGACAGACTACATAAGAGGAAGGGGTGATAGATTTGCTTGAAACTGGGGCAGAGGAAAAACAGGGGATGATAAAGGTATGCTTTAGCACAGTCAGTAGGAAAGGAAGGGGGTAAGGCAGGAGAGAAGAGAGCAGGAGGTGGTAGGGCCTGAAGAAGGATGATGGGTATGGAAGGAGAGAGTAAGGGGGAAGAGGAGGGAGGGAGGTGTTTAAGCTCTGGCATCCAGACAGGTGGGTCAGATAGTGCCACAGAGGAGGAGCAGCACTCAGTGAGCACGAAAGGTTGATGTGAACATTGGCTTGAAGACCAGGTACAGCCTGCGTAGTTTCCTTGGAGTCATCAAGAGACAGGCGGGAGCAGCTCAGGGACAGCCTGGTGCCCTATCTGTGGGAAAACAGTTAAAACTTTGGACTTCTGAGTTTGAGGGCAGTGGTGTTGGGGATGGGGATTACCCATTATCATTGGTGTGGGGGGGTAGGAAATTGAGAAGTGACCTCACTGGATTTTCATGAATTTGATGAGGATATGGAGGAAGGCAAGATGCAAATAAAGCAGGATGCTTCTGGTGGTCTGAGGAGCTGAAGGGCCAGCGTAGTCCCAGGACTAACAAGGAAGAGGGGTCGCTGGTGTTTTATAGGACTTTATAGGTAGCGGTACCCACTCAAGTGAGAAGTCAGAGGTGGAGGACAGGCGGATGGTGGCAGCATCATAGAGGGCTTCAGCATGGGTCCTGATTGTGCGGGCTGGTAAGTCTGATGGAGGAGCAGTGCACTGTGTGGGAGTGGGTGGAGAATTGAGGTTTTGGAATGGCAGAAGGTCCGCTGTGTAAAGGAAGGTACATTGTAAAGGAAGGTACAGGGAACGGATGAGGAGAAAAAGTAGTGGAGGCTGGAAGGCCAACAGGAGACGCAGGGAGTGCTAAAGAAGGAGATAAATCCAATAATAAAGAAAAAAGGAGACTAGAGTGATCAGGCACACAAAGGTGCCATATGTGGTGACTACGGAGACTCTATGAGCTCACCAGATGGTGTCAATGAATGAAGCGAAAGTCTGGTAAGAGGGGCACTTGGAGGGTTTTTAAATTACTAAACTGGGAGGCAAGAGTGAAAGAGGGCTCAAAAGAGGAGGAACATGAATTGTCAAAAAGGCCTAAAGTACCAGTCACAATAGAGAACTGGAGAGCTGTGTTTTTAATATACGCAAGTATCTACTGCGAAATGTATTCAGTCCCATTTGTGGCCTTGTTCAAGTACATTGACTTACTACTCAAGTCGCAGATAAAATGGCATGTTATGTTATTTTATGTGGATTTGTAAAGCGCGGCTTATCGCCGGGTATGGTATGGGTAAGATACGACGAAGAGTTCAGGGCTCACTGGCAGAGGATGTGGGCGGTAAGGGGGGGTGACAGACATGGATTTATGGCTGCCTTGGATGGCAGCTCTGAGACCGGTGCCTGTTGCATATAAGGTGATTGGGCTTTCTTTGGTTTAGGAACCCTTTCCAGATTGGCCTCACAATGATGGGTGGGCGCAGCAGGGAGGGGATAGACCGGTCAGGCTGGAGCATGCTAGGTATACAATAATAGGTTTTGCAATTGAGAATATTGCTGCTTTCGGTACAATTGCTCAAAATGCATGAGGAAACATCCCCTCACACACTGTGTGCAGCACATTGGAGGGATGCAGGTTGGGCAAGATGAAGTAGGGAAGCTTAGCATGAAAGATGAGTCCATGCACACCATTTTATCACTTTTTTAACATGATTGATATTCTAAGCAGATTATGCGTGCTCACTCGTTGTATGCCCTGTCCCAGTGAGCACCTTTGTAAAGTTCCAAATGAGACTGGGGCAATCCTTCGCCCCAGTCACAAGCTGCACAGCGGGGGTTTGTTGAATGAAAAGTATATTCGATTTTCCTTCATATAAATCATTTTTATTCATTGTTCTTCGAGCTTTTACAAATCTTGAACAGAGGCGACTTAATTCCAAGCTTCAGATGCTGTATACATGCCCATCCAGGCTTTATCATGCAGCACGATGGAATCAACAATACATCCTGGTTCATTGCGCAAATATAGACCCATTGCATTTCGGGCTCAAAGCCCTTCTTCAGGGGTAACTGAGATTTTAAAAGAGGCCCATTAGCATTATATAAAATCTTAAGTGATAGAATTCAAAACAAACCTTCAAAATAAAGAGTACATAACCCGAGTATTCAAACAGGTGCCTCTCTTTCCAAGACTACGCCGTGAATTACATGCAAACTTAACCCAAAAACCACTACAGTAACCCTAAACCCTGTAACTATCTGCGCAAAAAATATAGGGGCTATCGCCCTGAAAACTCATCATGAACTGTGCCTCATACCCAACTCAAATGAAAATACCAAAATTATCTTAAACTTAGTTCACGACTTACTTTGCCTCAACTGTAACGAAAAATCTTTTCCATTTCTCAGCGCCGAATCGGCTGCTTGATACACATGATTGCAGTGCCATAATGGTTCACCCAAATGAAAACCAATGCGAGTTTTGAAGCCGTTTGAAAACCCACAGGTGCAAGCCATTGAATTAAACCCAACCACGTGACAGACTTCGTTAACCCGAGAGTTAGCTAAAATAAAAACAAGCATTTGCAATGCAATAGGTCTCGCATTTACGCGACTTTGAGCTATTAACATTGCAAATGAGAATGCCTTTTATTTTTGTTTTCGTTTTTAAAACATAACTAAAAGGCATTGTCATTTACAATGCCAATAGCTTAAACTCGTGTAAATGCGAGACCTATTGCATTGCAAATGCTGGTTTTAGTCTATAAGCACTATTTTCTTTAGTTTCTCCTTCTGCAGGCACGACATGCTTTCCTGCAACATTTAGCGCGCCATGCACGCTTTCACTTTCTAAGCAGCCCACGATAATGGCGGCCTCTTCTTTGAATGGGTCTTGTATTTACAAGTGTTTGAGCTATTGGCATTGTACATGACAATGCCTTTTATTTATGTGTTAATTATCAAAACATACAAATAAAAGGCATTGTCATTTACAATGCTCATAGCTAAACTCTTGCAAATGCAAGACCTATTACATTGCAAATGTTTGTTTTATGCGAAATCATTCTTGCATTCAAAATGGACACAAGGAAGCATTTATGCCAAAATATAGCCCTAAATGTCAGTTTTACATTTTGTGTAATTTTTGCAGTTTTACATAAGCAAATTGTGCAAATATTGGACACTCCTATATTAAAGCAGCCAAAGAACGGAGCACCCTGTGACAGCAGTCTATTCAAAGGGAAGTGTATGGCACCAGGCCACGCATAGATCACTGTATTACACCACCCGAAAAGCACTGTATGACATCAGCCCATCAATGCAGTACTGTAAGACACCAGTCCATCCATATAAATTAGTATAAAGCCAGCCAAACCACAGAGCACCCTGTGACACAGCCGTTTCATAAGGCCCCGTATAACTCAGATCATCCATGGGGCACTGTATGACACAAGCTATTAGTACAATAAAAAATGCCGACCACCCCCTGGTAAAGAGGGTGGGGGAGGGGCGGAGAGTATCAAGCGGCAGTCTGAGGCAGGCAGTGACATCTGTGTGAAGTTCGTCAGATGCATGAAGGCCATCAGAAAAGCTGTCCAGAGCTGTTCCCAGCCGTGAACTCAGGGGCCCTACATGCTTAGGTGCCTCCCCACCAACTTCACTGGTAAAAGTAGCCCTGTGTGCTTTATATTTAAGCATTGTAGTGCCAGAGTTACGCTCCAATCAGCTTATCACCTCACCCTTTCCCAACTCGTCATACAGTTAGGAAAGGGTAGGGTGAAGGTAGGATGGAGCTATGTGCCTGCCACGAGGGTCAGTGAAGCACCAGGAGCTGAAACAGAAATTATTTTGTCAGCTGAGGCAAGGAAAAAACTTTCAAATTTTGTGTGCAAGAGCGCAGGTGAAAGTCTGTGTGTGAGAGACAGTGTGTGTGGCAAAAGTCAGTGAGAATGAGCATGAGTGAGTCCATGAGAATGAGTGAGAGCACATACTAGTGAGTATGAATGAATGTGTCGGAGAATTACAGGGACAGTAACAGAATGAGAAGGAGCGAGCGGAAATACGCAAGACACACTGAGAATGAGAGAAGGTGTGATCAAGTGAGAAAAAATGGAGCAAGTAAGGGTAAGAGTGACCTTAAGTCCCAATGAATGAGTAAGAGTGAATGTGAGTGAGATAATGAAAGAATGTGAATGAGTAAGAGTGAATGTGAATGAGAGTAAATGTGAGACTAAATAAGAGATTGAATGAGTAAGTGAGTAAATGCCAGTGTGTGAGCGAAAGATGCTTGTGAGCCTACTGCTAAGCCTGGCATACAGGAGGTAATTCTCGCATATGAGGCACTCATGAAGGGGTGCGTCAAAGCCGTTTGAAACTGCAAAGTTCGGTATAAATATTTAGTACGTCACGGCCAACCAAATGCTCTTTGTCGTGTAGGTCTGGTGCGAGGCTCGCAATCGTTGTTTAAAAAGGTGAATCTGAACCATGGGAGTAACGGGCTGCTGTGTTTACCTCGTCGCTAGGCAGTGCGTCTACAAATCGAGCGAGGACTCCCCGAACATATGCAAGACATGTAGAGAGTACGGGGTCTATAGATGGTACACTTAGTGAAGGCTCTGAAGCCCGCGAGCCGCCGTGCGTGTGCACATCTGCTGTCGGGCGCCGGGCGACGTCAGTTGCGTGGGGCATGGAGCGCGCGGCCGGAGGTGTCCGGGGCTCCCGTGAGCTGAGGGAGCCCCGTGTGTTGGAGAAGCGAGGCGGGAGCCCACCCCACACAGGGAAGTCCGGCGGGAGCCCACCCCGCAGAGGGAAGTCCGGCGGGAGCCCACCCCGCCTTCGTGAATGCCGCATGGTGCGGCCGGAGCAAGAATCAGCGCAGAGTCCCCACAAGAGCCGGTGAGTGGGGTTAAGCGGGAGGCATGCTGGACGCCACGCCTGGACAGGAGATATGCACGCGTATGGTGCGAGCAGGAGTTGTGATAACGCCGCGAGCCGTACGCGTGCACATCTCCTGTCTGTTAAGCTTTGGCACAGACAGTTGATGTGCACGTGTACGGTTTGCGGCGTTATTACAACTTCTGCTCGCACCATACGCGTGCACATCTCTTGTCCAGGCCGTGCCGTACGCGTGCACATGTCCTGTCCTCCTTCCGACCCAAGTCGACGACAATAGATCTCGCATAGCTATTGATATAATGTCATACGCTTACCTCAAAGAATTATTAAGGGGCAGCAACGGCAAATTCAGAGCTGTCTAACGGCAACAGGCATATATCCAGTGAAGCCGCGACCATCTGTCTAAAAAAATAACAGGGAGGTAGATTCAGTCCAAGCTAAATGTTTAAAGTATTTCGCGCACACAGACAGACACGCGTTGTGTCTATATTGACATGCGCTTACTTCAATAATTCAAGAAGAGACAGCAACGGCAATTTCAGTGCTGTCTCACGGAAACAGGCATGTGTCCTGTACAACCGCGACCATCCGTCTGTAATCCAAATGTAATCGAAATGGCTCTCGGACAGCATTCAAACCCATGCTTAATAACACGCACCTTTCGAAATACTTTAAACATTTAGCTTGGACTGAATCTACCTCCCTGTTATTTTTTTAGACAGATGGTCGCGGCTTCACAGGATATATGCCTGTTGCCGTTAGACAGCTCTGAATTTGCCGTTGCTGCCCCTTAATAATTCTTTGAGGTAAGCGTATGACATTATATCAATAGCGCGTGTCTGTGTGCACAAAATATTTAGCTTGGTCTAAATTAACCTTTGCTTTATTCTTAGATTCATCACTCGGACCTTCCATTTTTTGAGTGGTGTTATCTTACACGTTGGCTATGTATAGTCTTTTTCTGATGTTTTCGTGCTATGCACATGGACTTTTTAGCTAGTTAGTAACATCTTATCGATAAATACGGAGCCCTAAAATATATGCTGTTGGGCTTTTGATCCCTTTTTTTAGGTTGTTGGTTTGATTATTCAATATCGAGCCTCTAGTCATGCTAATTCAAAATATGATTTGCTGATCACATCCGCTGCAGGGGTCGTACGTGACTAACACTGACCCTTTGATTAAATGTTGGAGGGGTGTGCGTTGCTTGTTACTATTAATTGAACTGTCATTGGAATTTTTGTTAAGTGCAGCATGGGCGCCTTCTCTGTCAGGCCTTCGGCTTGATTAGATAATATCGAGCACCTTTTTAGTGTGTAATTCAATTTTAAACTTGACTTGCTGATCATCGTGGCTGCTGTGGCTTAAATGTTGTACACCGAGCCCCCATTCAAATTTTTTTTTTTTTTTTTGTGGATTGAGTTAAATATGGCTTAGACGCCTTCTAGCCTTTGTATCTTGTAGTTAAATATTCAACTACACTCAGTTGCATGTGAACTTTTGATCTTCTTGGCCTAGGTAATTATAGCTTCCTTTGGTCATTGGGGCCGCTTGTACCAATATTTCTTTACGTAATGAGCTCTTGAACCTAAATCGATAGCCAGTTTGATATGCAGAAGGGTCTGAATTTGATTTCCCTTCTTTCTTTTAGATTTGTGTCATTAATTACAATAAAATTGGATTTCTCTATCTTGATCTGCAAGATGTATGAATAACCGGGAATTATTCAAGTGTTATTTGGGTGAGTATTTGTACCGCCCGCTCCTATATCTCGTCCAGACTGAGCCAAGGAACACGCATAACTCGTGTTCTTTTTATTGTTAGGCTGTCACCCTTGACCCCCGTTCTTTGTCCTGATGAAGACCCGTCCTGACTACCTAATGGAGCAGAATTTGGGTTGAAACGTCGACGACCTCACACGGTCCAGACTGATCGAGGCTCTACTTGACTAATAAAATTCTATATTTAGTAGAGTTATTGTTGTCTTATAAAATTCTGGCCTATTCCTTCCCATGTACATATTTTAAACACTTTGTATATATTGCGCACGGAGCACTAGCACTGAGCACTTATATCACTTGATCACTTATCATAAAACCTCACCTTGTGTTGACAGCCGTAGTTACGTATTTGAGTATATATATGAATGATTAAATTTATATAAAAAACGAAGAAATAGATAACAGTTTGTGTCTTGTGTGTTATTGTTTTTGTCTGGTTAAACCGAGATATTGATGTTCATGATTATTGAATAATATGATAACACTAGGCGTCTTCATAAGAAATATTTAGGTAATACCCAACAGAACCATTGTTTTTGTTACTTTATCTATACCCAGGTTCTGAGGGACACCGGGTCGCCCCATTATTGTTTAAACTTTAGCACGTTGGAGGGATGCAGGTTGGGCAAGGTGAAATAGGGAAGCTTAAGCCACCAAGAAGAATGGAATGTTCAATTGTGAAAGGGCTCATACTGAAGTTAATGTGGGTAGCTTCAGTATTGGTAACAGTTTTACCATAAGTGAGAGGAGGAAACCACATTTTTAAAGGGCTTTCAATTTGGTTTCCGGTTAAGTTATGCAGGCTCTAGGCAAAGCAGAGGGAGGAGAACTTGTGGGCAGTGACATACATCATGAGGTCAGGGAGAAGAAGCTGAGGAAGGAGGTGGCCGATAATAGGACGGTAAGAGAAGAAACCAATCTCGTACAGAAGAAAAGTTTATTTATTTTTAAGCTGAAAGCTAGAAAAACCCAACAGTGCCGCTGATCTGGCTGAATCCAGTATCTTTCATAACTAAACATTCCTAACCAGGACAACGCTCTAACAGTTACTCTTAAAGAAACATATAACTACACAGAGTACAACACATTTCGCCGTTATAATATTTACAACAAACGCTAACATTTTTTTTTACATATAAGCACTAATCTAAGTATGTACAGGTATCGACAGTAATAGAACTTTTATACAGAATGATAAATAGATTGTTTAACATAGTCCCTCATCCATGTAGGACACATCCTTTTCCTGTCAGGATCAGTTTCCCTGACCTCTTCATTTGAGGAGGTTTTAACACCAACAATTACGGGCTTGGCAACAACCTCAGGCCTGACATCGGGACCACACTTACTTTTCTTACATTTCTTTGTGGTTGGACAATGAACTAGTCTTCTCAGATTCCCTTTTTTACCACCTTCCAAGATAACAGTGATACTTACAACCTTGCTAATTCTGTAATCTTAGATTCTCCTTGTCTCACAGTTATCCCCAGCTTGACCCATAACCAATCTCTTTCTGTAAACTGATGAGGATTTCTCTTCAACTTTCTGTTGTGCCTCTGACCATAAATGACTTGCTTAGCTCTCACTTTCTCAACCACTTCCTCCGAATCATACCCCTTATCCACTTCTTTCTTCATCCACCACAGACACATAACCGTTGCAGGTTTCCTTCCACGTGAAAGCATAAAAGGGGACTGTCTAGTAGTAGAATATGGCGTGGACCTATAATTCCACAACATGCTTCTCAATTCCTATTTCCAATCCGGTTAACTCTTGGTGGCCAATTGAAAGTAATCCCCCAAAACTATTAAATGTATCTACCAACCCATTTTCTCTTGGATGATATAACGCAGTTTTTGACGTAGTATACTGTAAACCTTGAAATACCCCAACATCTTCTCTGAAAAAAACCGAGGACCATTGTCAGTAACAGTTTCTGGTGGAATCCCCGCTCTAGAAAATACATCTTCACCAAAACTAGTCAAAATATAATTTTTCTCTTCATTTACAATCAAAAACTCATAGCACTTGGAAAATAGTTGACTACTACCAAAGCAAACTTGCCCCTTAGTCTGCCATGGCTAAATGAACCACATATGCCCATACCAAGTTTCTTCCACAGATTACTGGGAAACTCAATTGGCAGTATGGGAGCCTTTCTAACTATACAGGCTTATGGCTAAAAACACAGTTCTTTATCGTTTTTGGTCTTGTTTTAATTATATAAAAATATTGGATATTTTTCTAAACTGGTGTGATGTGATGTCCTTTTGTAGTGCGTACACTGTATTACTGTGGGTTATGTGCAAATGCTTTACACACTGCCTCTAAGATAAGCCTGACTGCTCGTGCCAAGCTACCAAGGGGGTGAGCAGGGGTTATTTTAGGAGTGTAACTCCCTTATCCTGACTAGAGTGGTGGTTTTTGCCTGGCTTTGGCCCACGCCCTAGCCTACCAAAAATCCCATTTCTAACATTGGTTGTCAGCGGTGAGGATAGGACTTGTGTTTGCACTTGACTTACAGTGATTGGTGTGCACTACTACCATATCGCAGACCATTACGTACCACATATAGGTTCTTTTTCTTTTTGGCCTATTTTTGATCTTGCCAATTTGAACTTGCTACTTCATCATGCCTGAATCAATTGCATCATCTGTTGCATCCCTGGAAGTTGCCTTTGAGGAGGATAGGTTGGAATCCTACAATGTAAAAGAATTGAAAGTGATTTGCAAAAACCTGAAAGTCCAAGTCAGAGGCCTCACTAGGAAAGAGGAGATACAAAAGGCGCTGAGGGCCTGGGTAGCAGCCAGACGTGCCAGTGGGCAGTCTGGTGATCTCAGTGGAGAGGCAGAGGAGCCTACTCCTAGGGTGGATGTGCTTTTGGGAGGGGGGGGACCCTCCAGGCCAGGCAGCAGTGGCCTGTCCCCAGAGGAGCTGGAGGACAGGCGGGAAGCAAGGAAGTTCGAATTAGAGAAACTCAGGATGGAAAGTGAGAGGGAAGACAAAAGAATAGCCATGGAGGAAAAGAAGATGATCTTGGATCATGAGCTTAAAATGAGAGAGCTGGAGCTGGATTGGGAAGCCGGTAAGGCTTTGTCCAGCCCAGATGGTGGCAGCAAAAATGTAGTGTCTAGTACTGAGGGGGAGGTACATGCACACACAGATTTGGGGCCCTGCTTCAAGGAGGGGGTTGACATACGCCCGGGGGTTCAGGATTGTGAGGTTACTCCAGTGGTACGCAGTGTCCCTGAGGTGGATTGGGGAACTGACACAGGGGATCATTTTCCTAGTAGTGGGAGGGACACTCTACTGACTCTAGATGAGAGGTGCAGGGAGAGGGGTTCCCCCATGATAGAAGCCCCAGTAAGTGAGTATGGAGACCAGCCAGAAGAGTATGGGTTAAGAGACAGCACCAGTCAGACACTGTCTCGCCAGTCTTGTGAGAATGATGTGGGGTAATTTTCTGAGGCACGGGATGGCTCGGTGAAGGGTAGTTTGGTTAACACCTGTGTGGGGCTGTGTGATTCAATTGTTGGAGAGCATATTTTAAGTCCCTGTTTTCCAGATCTATGCCAACACCCAGTGGAGTGTGAGTTCTCTGACCCAAGGGAGCTTGCACTGGAGGCAGACCTTTTGGTGGATTCCAGAGGGTCTGGAGAAGCATCTGGGGGTGACCCGGAAAGAATCGGCTTAGGTATTTCCCAACCGAGGGTGGTGGGAAAGGTTTGTGGTAGCCCAGATAGGTCCCGGTGTCGTGGGAAGGGTGTAGGGACTCACGTCCTGTCTCCGCGGAGAAGGAGTGGGAAGGGGCTGTGGCCCAAGGAGCCCGAAACCCGGTCCCAGAGCCTGGGTGGTTCCAGGAGGGAACACCAGGTGGGGGGCCTAGGCTGCACTGATAGGCCATCCGTTGAGGGGGATCTCCTAGAGTCAGGAGAACCTGGAGCATCTGAAAGCGGAGCTCCAGTGGTTCTGGTGTCTGGCGGTGCCGCTCCTAAGTGGAGGGTACAGAAGTCCAGAGTGAGGGGTGAGAGGGGGATGTGTTCCCCAGTGGGAGAACCAGTGGGTCAGGGGCCAGCCAGAAGGGCTGAGCCTCCTAGGAGTGACCATGGTGACACCACTTCTGTCCTGGGGGATCTTCCCGCACTGTCAGCTGCACAGGGGTCGGGAGATCTGCGCCAGGCAGACTGTCACAGAACACATGAGTCATGTGTTACCCTCAGGGGGGGCATGCGTGCTCCCCAGGAAGTCCTGGTGTGCCAGGCAAGTGCCCAACAACAGGGTTTAGTCCCTGGGTTGGGAGGCCAGGTTCAGGTCTTGCCTGACCTGGAGGGAATGACGACTGTGAGCAGTGTCCTGACCGGGTTGTCTGCTGGGGGTACCGCTCCAGGTGGGAGGGTACAGAACCCCAGGGAGAAGGAGTGGGTGTGGGAGAGCCCACCGCAGTCTCCTGTCCAGCCGCAGGGTACAGACCCTGAGCTGGGGCACCAGTTGCAGGATAGCACCCCTGAACTGGTGGGCGAATTGTGCAGGACACCCACCACAGGTGCCCTGACAAATCTGGAAGGGGGTACTGCTCCAGGTGGGAGGGTACAGAGCCCCAGGGAGAAGGAGAGGGTGTGGGAGAGCCCACCCCAGTCTCCTGTCCAGCCGCAGGGTACAGGCCCTGGGATGGTGGGCCAGTGTCAGGATGCCATAACTGACTTGGCAGCGGGGAGAGTGGAGAGAGGGTGCCAGGCACCTGGGGCTACCGCCCCCCACTCTCTGACGCCACCGTTGTTGGAGTGGCCGGAAAGGCGTAAGGCCTGGCTCTCATCACTGACAGTTGTCAGTGGCCACTGTGGCTGCCTGTCCTGGTGGACAGAGTTGCCCCTGGGAGTGGGACAGGAGTCACTCCCCGGGAGTGGACTGGGCCACGCCACTGTGTTGGCCATGTGGGTACTGTCTGCCTGTTGGGACACATCTGCGAGCAAAGTAAGTTTAGGTGCTGCACAGATAGGGTCCACAGGTGAGGAGAAGGGTTCCCCATGGGTCAGCTTATTGGGCCCTGAGAGTGAGGACAGAGGGATCCAACTGGGTTTGGAAAGGCGTAGAACCAGAACGTGCCCCCGCTGTTGTGGGCCAGGTCTATGTTCTATCGCCCCAAGCAGGGAAGTCCATCAAGGGATTGATTAGTCTACCCTGGCTTTAGGCTGGGAGGGGGTTGTGTTAGACTTGGCTTTTTCAGCGGGTTCACCCCCAGACTTTTTGCTTTTTCCTCCTATTTTTCCCTGACCTGTTTGTGTTGGTTTTAGGACTCAGTGCTAAAGTGCATATGCTCTCTGTGTAAATTGTGTTATGGATGGGTGTTTCCATGATTGGATATTTGATTTACCTGTTAGCCCCTAGTAAAGTGCACTGCGTGTGCCAGGGCTGGTGAATCAAATGCTACTCGGGGGGCCTGCAGCACTGGTTGTGCCACCCCCGGGAGTAGCCCTGAAAACGGTAACTCAGACCTGCCATTGCAGAAGTCTGCGCGCAGTTTGTAACTGCCATGTCGACTTGGCCAGTGCACACACTGGCCGATCCCTAACCTTCCCTTTTCTTACATGTCAGACACCCCTCAGGTAGGCCTAAGGTACCCCTGTGGGCAGGGTGCAGTGTATGTGAAAGGTGGGACATGCCCTGGTGTGTGTGGCATGTCCTGATAGTGAATTACAGCCAATTTTGTTTTTCACTATTGCAAGGCTACCAGTTCCCCATAGGATAGAATGGGAGGTTTGTTTATAACATCTTATAAACATAACTGGCCCAGGGAATTCGGTAAGAAAATAGAATTTAGTATGCCTGAACTCAGAATCTGAAGATGCATCTTTTAGTGAAGGTGATTTTTACATTCTGTGTTTGAAAATACCACTTTTAGAAAGTAGGTATTTTCTTGCTCAGTCATCCTGTGTGCCTCTGCTGGAATGTGGATTGCCTGTCTGGGTTTTGGATGACAGAAGGCTGGGGGAGCAGGAGGGGCGCCAGATGGTCTAGGTAGGTCAGGAAAGGGCTGAAGACACCTGAGCTGCAATGGGGAAGGGGGAGGAGATTTCCTTGCACCTCAAAGGGCCTGCTCTGTCTCTGACAAATGCCGTCTCCACCTCCTGCCAGGAATTCACACCAGAGAAGGCAGAACTGGCTTGACCGGGCACAGGCCCTCTCTGCCTAAGAGATCAAAGGATTTTCGGACATAAATGCTGTGTCCCAGACCCCTGAGCTTCAGAACTCATCTGGACAAGAAGACTGCCAAGAAGAAGAGCCGGAGAAGCTGCAAAAAGGAACGACTGCTTTACTGGGTGCTTTGCTGGGCTGACCTGCAGTGGCTGCTTTTGTCTTGGGTAGTGAAAGGCCTGGACTGGACTTTCTGCAACCTAAATTTGTGAGTCTCTCCAAGGGCTTGAGGTAGAGCTTGCCCCCTGTTCACGAAGTCTCAGGAACAGCAAAGACTTCAAGTTCTTCGACCCGCAGCACTGGGGACTGTGTGTTTTGTGCTGCAACCCGAAGAACACCAACTCGACGACGTCTACAACGCCACTGCCGACTCCGTGTCCTGAAGGCAACGCAGAGGGCACCGCCGCAATGCTGCACCGCAACCCTGGTCTCACCGACGACGCTTGTTGACGCCGCCACTGAGCCGCTGCTTGCACCGCAACCTGTGGGCACCGCACCGCCTCGCTTCACGCCGAAGCTTTGGCACCGCAGAGGGCACCGCCGCAATGTCGCACCGCGACCCTGGTCTCACCGACGACGCCTGTTGATGCCGCCACCGAGCCGCTGCTCGCACCACGACCTGTGGGCACCGCACTCCGCACCGCCTGGCCTGCCTGACGCCGCCACTTCCCGCCGAGATCGACGCCACTGCTTGCACCGTGGTTCGGGGGCACCGCTCGTAAGTTACACGACGCACCGCCCTCATCCCACACCGCAGCCTTGGCCTACTGACGCCGGCGCCATCGACTCCAGTTCGTCAGCCGACGACAGCGCTTCAGCAACGACGACGCCGCTGCTTGCACCGTGATCTGCCAGCACCGTGACCCTGGTCTCACTGACGACGCCATCTGACGCCGCCACCGAGCCGCTGCTCGCACCGCGACCGGAGGGCACCGCGACCTGAGGGCACGGCACGCCGCACCGCTGCACTGCGCACCGCAGCACCCGACGCCTGCCGAAGCCAGCGCTCCTGACTCCATCAGAGAGGAGATCGACCTGCAACGCTTGTGACTTCGAGGGCCCCATCGCCCTGCATCTCTGAAAGGTACTGTTTGCGTGTCTTCCCCACACCGTAGCTGGCCTGCAACCCCGCGGTCAGCCAGAACTGTTTTGGATTTGTGTGTTCACGACGCCGTGGTAGCCCGGACGGCGCTATCCACACAAGGAACTCTTTTTAATCAGCGTATTTTTGAATTGTGAACTTTTAAGTATAGTATTGTGGTTCTTTATCGTTTTTGGTCTTGTTTTAATTATATAAAAATATTGGATATTTTTCTAAACTGGTGTGATGTCCTTTTGTAGTGCGTACACTGTATTACTGTTGGTTATGTACAAATGCTTTACACACTGCCTCTAAGATAAGCCTGACTGCTCGTGCCAAGCTACCAAGGGGGTGAGCAGGGGGTATTTTAGGAGTGTAACTCCCTTATCCTGACTAGGGTGGTGGTTTTTGCCTGGCGTTGGCCCACGCCCAAGCCTACCAAAAATCCCATTTCTAACAGACAATAAATCATGTACATGAGTAAATCAATGTACAAGATGAGTTACATGACACAGTGATGGTTTTGAACCTCCAGGTACATCTTTTCTTGGAGTACTATTTACAGAACCTCGATTAGGCAAGTCCATAAGTGATATTGTGGATTCACAGTCACTAAATTGATCCTCAATTATAACTGGAGCTTCAGGTTTGGGATTATTCACAGGAGTAGGTGCAAGTATCGGTGGAGGACAGCTTCCCTGAGTACCATATAATGGAACTACTGGACCAATTGTTACAGGTATGGTCAATGAATCAGGATGTACTTTTATCTGAGTTATTTTCTGTATTAATTCTGTTCTGGTCTTTTCTAGGGCTTCTTTTTCTTTCTCATGAAGTATTCTACTAGTGGTGAATTCATGCATTACCTGTGGCACAAATGGAGTTTTTGGTGGTGCACTTGGGGTGCATCCACTTGTTCCTTCCTGATATGGTGGGGGATTTCTTAACATTTCCTCCATAAATTCGTCTTCAGACTCCTCATTTCTCATTAAATGTTTTGTCTTTTCTGTGCACTTACTTTCTAATTTCTCCTCTGCTGAGAATAATGGATATAATCCTTCTGTAATCATTGCCCTTCTCCATTGTTTCATCTGACCGTCCCTAGACTCACGTAGATATCTGGGGGAAAATCCTGGATAACTCCTATTACTTCTAGATCTATCCCGCTCAAATGCCTCGGTTTCCCATTCTTCTAGAGCTTCGTACTGAGTTAATCTAGGTCTGGGTTCTAAGTCATTCATCCTCAATCTCAAATTCTGAAGAATTCGCCCATTGAACGTGCCATTCTTGGGAAATGCTAGTATTCCATCATTTTTGGTATATTCTATCCAATTCTCCATCCACACACAAGTATGATAACCTCTCTCCATCATCATGAATGAAGCGGGCGTTTTAGCTGGTGGAATAATAATTCCTTCTCTAGTTTTGAGTGGTTTATCCTTTTTAAAATAGTTCTTAATCTCTTGCAGAAAGGACATTTTTCTCCTTTCTCCGTACATATTGGGTAAGTATTGATGTATAAAATTATATTCTGCAAACCCTAAATATCTCCTATCCGGACGAATTCCTGTTAAAATCGGATCGCGTTTTAACATGCAATCCTTATCCACTAAGAATTTCGCTTTTATAATTTCGACCAATCAAATGTCTGCTATCTTTTACTTCCGAGCCAATCCTTGCGCGGCCTTTTGGTGACGTTTTATCTGTCAACCCCTCCTTTACAATCTGCTCTTTCCTGTCCTTGCTGGTTCAACAAATCCCAGCACGGCACCTATGACGTCAGTACTACTCCTGACTACTGACCCCTCCTTTACAAGGGTTTTTCCACACCCGCTGATTCAACCATTTTCAGCACGGCGTTTTGTGACGTCAGCTCCCTCTCCGGCAACTGACCCTCCCTTTACAAAAAATTTACGCAAACTTATTTTCTCTACAATTCTTAATTTCAGTAACAACATAAAACATTCGCTATCGTGCCAGTTTCTCTAAAATAGAAAAGATAGTTTTCTCTCACACTTAGTAAAACCTTTCCGTTTACTAAACATACACTACGAGTAAAACACTTCCGTCTACTCTTCACACAAGCTCCAGAAGTACCTGTTACTTCTCCAATGTTACCCTTTCTAGGTGATATAACATCAAATTTTTACCAGCGTACTCTTTTGCTATTACTCACACGCATAGAGTCCCTAACGAGTACTGAAAGTCCTGCTTAACTTCTCAGTACTATTTCTGCCTGACAGATAACCTCACTGCAGTATGGCTTCCACTTGCCAACCGCTATTCTTTTTACCCCGGGGTATTCTGGACAACATAAAACAAAACTCAAAATTTAAGCGGATGTTAGTTCATAAAAATACAGATAAAATTCTCATTACCCAATTAACAAGGAGTAACCATCCTCTGATAACCAGAAAACTGATCCAGCGCGATATTAGCAAACAGCATTCATACACTAGATTCTCACTTGGGCCCATACATTCATACTACGCTAATACTTACGCTGGGTTTTTATCAGTTGTTACTCTCTATCAAAATCCCTGCTACCAATTACCTTCTGATTGAAGAGTAATGACTTACCAATGAATCCTTTGCTAATTAGGAAATTTAAAATAAGTGACATTCATTATAGTACATAATCCTGAAATAACCACTGAGTCAGGAAGTTTTAAAATGTTTATCTAAAGATTTAGCAGAGTAAAATACAGAGCCACATGGTACTTAATCGCAATACCCAAGATTAAGCATAGAAATGATTATTGCTAATCAATGACGGTGTTTAAAGAAGAGGAGAAGATAGAGACAGCAGCGCAACTAAAGGTTGCATTATATTTACCTAAGTGCGAGAACCAAACCCCTTAGCCAAGGAGTTGAAAGAATAGGACCCAGGAAGGATGAAGAGCAAAGACTTCCTCCGGGATCAGGACAGGACCGGTGACCTCTCTACAACGACGCCTGCGTCGTTCCCCTCTCTGATACTCGACTTCTCTCGATTCTCCCATGCCGTCCTTCTAATTGACTCCACCGCCCCCTCCTCAGGACCTCTTCTGGACAGGGATTCAGTCTGCAATCGATCAGCTTAGCGGTCTGGAGCTCTTCCTGTCAGCATCTCCGCTCTCCTGTGCTTCAAGACTTCTGACTCTCTAATTAACTAATTCTATATCTATTATACCCTTCTACGCCCATGTACCTCCCCTTAATGTTGCTAAAATATGGGACCACTACTTCTGATTGGACAGGGACAGGGGGTGGATTCTCGCACCATGTTGATTTGGCCTAAATTGTAAAGCCTATTGTCTTTACGTTCCCACCCCTTCAAATTAATACATTCGCTTTATTTCCCACTCGTCTCACGACAAATGTTATACATTTTACAGGGGAAAAGTATCATTTTGTCCACAGGAAACATAAAGTACAGCATCTTCGGCCAATGGGTCATGGCCTTGGGAGACGTCCAAGTTGACTTCACTTGGCAGGCACACAGGATACATGCGCAGAACCATCGTCTCTCGAGTTGCAAGTCACCAACCCAGGCCCAAGTTTACGAACTAATAAAAGTGCAAGAAGAAAATATTAGAATCACAAATAAAATGTTTCACTGTATACCCACTATTTCTATTCTATTCCCAATTAAATATATATACTATTCCGCGTTAGTAGCGTTAGGAAACGACAATTTAGTAATGACATGAGAGCAAGCCGAAGCATGTGAAAACATCAAGCAGCCATTTTACTACACACTGCGCAGAAGCAGAAATTTCCCACCAAGCAAAGAAAGACGTCACACCATGTGATCAGGTTGCGACATGCGCAGTGAGGTTCCCGCGCTTTAGCGGCCATTTTGGATTACAGACAAGCGTTATTCCTTAGTAAAACACATATGCAAGCTTCTCTCCCTTTGTGTAGTGTATGCAAAGGTTAGTATTAACAATACAATTTTAATAAATTAATACTATGAGGAGGATTGCGTACAAGCAAGTTTTATTTATGAAACCTTGCTCCATCAATTGCATTAAAATTATGAAAATGTCACACATACTGATCTGAAACCTTGGCAGCTATGCCCCTCTCTTCATCGGGCTTGCAGGTTTCCCTTCTCCTTGGCTATGGGCTCTGACATGTCTCTGCTTTCAGCCTCGCTCAGCTCTCAGCCTGGCAGCCTGCCAGTCATGGCGGTAATCAGGCGTCTTGTTACCGGCAGTGCCAGCTCCTCGCGCCTCATTCTGTGTGATCTGAAAAGAGGAGGTGAAGGCGGGAGGGGTTGGGGCCTGTCAGGGCGGTAATCAGGCGCCTTGTTACCGGCAGTGCCAGCTCCTCGCGCCTCATTTGACATTCTGTGTGATCACAGGCGCCTGTCTGAAGAGAGGAGGTGAAGGCGGGAGGAGGGGGGCAGTAACGGGCGGCGGGAGGGGGGCAGTAACGGGGGTGGGGGAGCGTTTGGATGCGAGAATGATGATGAAGGGGGATGGATGGCAAGGACAGGTGCCTCTATGAGAAGAAACAAGTAACTGTGGGGGTGTCATCTGCACCCAGCGCACGTTCCGTCGAGGAAGTACTATGGTTCAACAAAAGTAATCCCGAGAGGGGCGATCTCTGTGGGATGCGGCACAGAGGTCAGTGCGAGAATTGTGCTTTTGGACAGATATTTCCCTCTTGCGACGCACAGCTGATTGGAAGTGCACCCCATACCCGCAGCTCCCTCTAGCCGCATGGCATCCCTCCCTCCCACGTGCAGCACCCATGGTATCCCTCATCACCCGCAGCCCCTCCACCGACATTTTACCCCCCTCTGCCTATATGGTATCCTACTTCCCAGGTGCAACCCCTTCAGCCCACGGATA
This sequence comes from Calotriton arnoldi, assembly GCA_963921515.1. Taxonomy (NCBI): domain Eukaryota; kingdom Metazoa; phylum Chordata; class Amphibia; order Caudata; family Salamandridae; genus Calotriton; species Calotriton arnoldi. The sequence continues at coordinate 420,033 of CAWUFW010009746.1, read as the reverse complement.
CCTGCCCCTCCCTGTTGCACCTCCCTCCCCACCACCAACGGCATCCCTCCGTGCCATCTGCAGCTCCCTCTCCACACAGGGTATCACTCCTCCTCCCACCTGCAGCCTGTTAACAGGACAGCTCTCTATTTCACCTGCAGCGCCCTAAGGCCCCTCTCTTCCTCCGGATACCTCCCCACCCACCTGCAGCTCCTTACAGCCCCCTCTGCCTATAGTGCTTCACTCTCTCTTTCTCTCTCTCTTTCTCTAACTCTCTCTCTCTCTCCCACCTTCAGTCCCAAATTCTCCCTGTGCCAGCAGAATGCTTCCCCCTCACACAGGTTGCATCCCAATGCTCTCACTGTCCACCTCCTTACTACCCCATAACCACCCCCCCAGTGCCCACTGGATACCTTTCCCTCTCACCTGCAGCCCCTACTGCCCACAGGATACCCCTCTCTTACGCACGCAGCACCTACTGCCCACAGGATACCACTTTCTTACACACGCAGCCCCTTCTGCCTATGGGATGCTTCTCTCTTACACATGCTGATCCTTCTGCCAACGGGATACCTCTCTCTTACTCACGCAGCCCCTTCTGCCCAGGGGGTACCTCTCTCTTACACATACAACCCCTTCTGCCCACAGGATACATCTTTCTTACACATGCAGCCTCTTCTGCCCACGGGATACCTCTCTCTTTCCTGCCCACAGCATTCCTCTCTCTTACACATGCAGCCCCTTCTGCCCCTGGTATACCCCTCTCTTACACATGTAGCTCTTTCTGCCCATGGGATACCTCTCTCTTACACATGCAGCCCCTTCTGCCCCTGGGATACCTCTCACTTATAACACATACTATGTACGGGGTGGATATAGTGAGAAGAACCGATATAGCATGAGTGGAGCACTGCGCTGTTTGGACGAGAACCCTCACTCCCCCGAAGGTGACATGCTTCATCGTTGGGCTCCCTCCACACACTGGGACTGCAAGGAACCCAGTGTGGGTTACGACTCCCCGAAGGGAGGGGCGGAGGTGTTATATAATGAAGATGAGCTATGTCGATGTATGGGGGTGAGGGGCAGAGTGTAGAAAAAGTGAATCCTGGGTATCCTGCCCCTCCCACCTACAGACCGCAGACTGTTCCTGCGACCCACATGGTACTTCTCATCTGCCGCCCCTCCAGTCCCTCTGCCCACAGGATACCGCGTCCTCCCATCTGTAGCCTCTACAGCCTCCTCAGCCTATAGGACACCTCTCCTTACTCACTGCCGCCCCTCCAGTCCCCTCTGCCCACAGGATACCGCGTCCTCCCATCTGTAGCCCCTACAGCCTCATCAGCTTACAGGATACCTCTCCTTACTCACTGCCGCCCCTACAGCCTCCTCAGCCTATAGGATACCTCTCCTTACTCACTCCCGCCCCTACAGTCTCCTCAACCTACAGGATACCGCTCCTTTCTGCCGCCCCTACAGCCTCTTCAGCCTACAGGATACCTCTCCTTACTCACTGCCTCCCCCTAGAGCCTCCTCAGCCTCCAGGATACCTCTCCTTACTCACTCACTGCCGCCCCCAACAACCTCCATAGCCTACAGGATAACTCTCGTTACTGCCCACAGCCCCCTACAGACCCTACTGACCAAAGCAGTGCTTTAAATGGGCTGGTACTCACCGGTACTGAGTACCGGCACTTCTTAGATTTATCGTTCGGAGTACCAGCACTTCTCTACTGCCGTGGAGAGTACCGGTACTCATGAGAGGTAGGCTCATTGCCTGTGCTGGTGAGCAGGAGAGGAACTTGTCTCTGGCAGCCAAGGCGCCGCTTCTGCTGCCCCTGATCTGAGCCCCAGCTGAGCTATTCAGCAGGGCTCATTTGAATAATGTCCGGGTGCTCACCATCACGCTGTGCTTGACAGAGCAGGGTCCATTCAGGCCCTGTGCTGTCAATCACATTCACACTATCCTTTGCGTTCGTGCAAGCACAGGAATCATGTCAGTGCCCTGGCAGTGGCCATCAGGCTAAGGCCAGTCCGGCCCTGGTGGCAATTAAAAAAGCCATGGTAGGTGAAGAGTATAGCATGGCTTTAATCATACCCTAGTATTTTGTGTGTCTGCTTATGTTTGTGTGTATGCCTGTTTTTGTAAGAAAAAAGTGAGAGAAAGAGAGAGAGAATCCAGACACTCTCAGGAGGTATTTTAAAGAAAATGGGTGGCACTTTGTTTGTACATGTCTGTCGGCGACAAAGATTCATTAATAACGTAAAAGGGAGGGTGGGTGGGTGAGTGAGTGGATGAGTGAGTGGATGGATGAGTGAGCAAGGGTGGATGTATAGATGGATGGATGAATAGATGGATGGATGAGTGAAAGCATGCATGGGTGAAAGAGGGTGGATGATTGGATAAAAGGGCGGATGATGGGTGGATAAGTGAAAGATTGGATGGATGAATGAAAGGTAGGGAGGATGGATGAAAGGGTGGTTGATGGATGAGTGAAAGGAGGGATTGAGTAAAAGGGTGGATGGAATAAAGGAGTGAAAGGGTTGATGGATGGATGAGCGAAGGGATTGATGGATGAGGGAAAGGGTGGATAAAGAGATGGATGAGTGAAAGGATGAATGGATAGGTTCGGAGATGGATAGGTTTGGATATGAAGGGTGGATAGACAGAATGGTGAAAAACTGATTGATTGATGAAAGACTGAATAGAGGATAGAATGTAAAGGTTAAATGGTGGACATCAGCAGGTAAATGGTAGGATGAAAGGATGAATGGATAGATCGATGGAAGAGACAAGAGATATCTTCTGGGGAGGGTCATGATGAGTTGCTTCATTTGCTTGGTGCCATAAGAGCTTTGGTTCGACGTGGGGGCATTTTCAGTTTCTTCCTACTCGTGTGCTCAAAAATATATAGTATTGTGCCAAACAGCAATTAACAGTATGAAATTAAGAAGGTGCAACTATTGCAAAAAAAGGAAATGTTAACATATTATCGCATTTCTCTTTCATTTTGTGTAACGAGTTAACCTGCTTTGTTTATATAAACACATTTCTCATGTGTTTTGGTATGTGATGCAACTAATATAGAAGTTGTAAAGTATCATCATGTCTTGCCCGTAGCCCCGCCCCTAGCCCCGCCCCCTCACTACACCTCTATCTCCTTTTAATGAGTACCTGCACTTATTTTTTCCCATTTAAAGCACTGGACCATAGGGTACCTTTCCGTTCCACCTGCAGCCGCCTACCGCCACCTTTGCCTACAGGATTCCTGTTCCTCCCACGTCCGTCCCATATAGCCTCCTCTGCCCACTCCACCTGCCACCTCCTGCCCACTGAATACCTTTCACTCGCACCCCCTACTGCGCCCTCCCCTTGCTCTCCCTCCGACCTGTCGCCTCCTCGGCCCACGCGCTCCATTCGGGGGATATATATTGCATACATCCCGGCAGGATCGATGCTGCTCTTCCGGCCTGCGGCTTCGCTTTCCCGCTCTTTTCTGTTATTGATCGCCGGCGGCGGAGACATGACGCGTTTCACGGGGTTCAGCAGCTGGGCAAGAAGAACAGGTGACATGTTAGCACCGTCCCCGGGCTGCCTGGCTCTCGTCACCCCTTGTGTGCGTGCACCGACTGATTACCGACAGCAGGGGCGCTGTGGAGCGCAGAAGACGTCGGATCCGTGGAGGGGACGGGGAGGGTGGAAACCACCAAAGGCGCCTTTACCACCCCTTTCCTGACATAGCACACACCGCCCAGATGATTCCACGTTATCAGAGACGACCTTTCTTTTATCAAAGGATGCATTCTGGGAGTTGTAGTTATTGAGTGATATTTGGAAATGCATGTGCTTGTCAAAACTACCCCCCCCCCCCCCATCCCTCTGAACTGGTAACCAGCATTTTCTGAGGCAAGTCATTTGTGGCATCCGAGGCAAATAATTCATCCTACAGCATATTGCTGTGTCACTGCCCGAAAGTGCAGAGCATTTTAAGGAAATTTTACAAAACGTTAGCATTCCTCTGAGGAATTTTTGGGAATATGAATGAAGACTAAATGGAGCTTTTTAAAAAGTTGTGGACGAGTAACACTGATCACAAAATATGTTTTATAGTTATGGGTAGACGGATTTACCTTAAGAAGATTTTGGGGAAAATAGGTCCATATTCCCTTTGATGCCCCCTGGGCCAGTAACATTGCTTAAAATCCAGTAAGATTCAAACACAAAATCACATGGGAGTATTAGTTTCTCTCCAAGAAGTATTGAAACAAAAAGCATAGTGTATTCAAAGCACTTGTGGAGTAACCGTGACCAGAGAATAATATGGTGTGCAGAAAAAGTGAAAAAGAGTGCTTTTGAAATGCCCTTCTGAGTAGGGAGATTTTAAACCGGGTGGTGTCTCTGGAAGCGGGGATGAGCTTTGACTGAGTCGTCTGATTGACTCTAGCCCAGTCCTATCAGCTGCTAGAGACTCTCATAATTACCAATTTGTGTAGCATCGCAGCATTTGTACAGTTCTTTTGGACCTCTTGTTATGCCTCGAAGGGTCCTCTACGCAGGTGATTCCAGAACCCAACCTTGCAACGCATGCACGTGCAGGGTGCTTGTTGCTGTGTCATCTGAACTGTACAATCCCAATGTTGTATTGACATATGTGAGCGCCCCTAGTGTGCGGTCTCAACCAGTCACAGCAGCATATGCCTGAGGCAGTAAGCAATGCTGAGGGTCATTTAGGGTCAGTTGCGTCTCATTTTAGGACGGCCCAATCCCCAGTTAGTGATCTGAGTACTGGTGGCGTCGATGATGATTCTATTTTATAGGAGTGAGATGCAAGGTTTGCAAGACAGCACAAGGGAAGGTACCTCGCTCAAACATTTCCCGACACCTGGAGGCACTATTAGGCTAGCAGTAGATCACTCTATGGAGCCACCCAGGTATATTAAGAGCTCAACCTCTGGAGCCACGGTTACAGCAGCAGCGCATCACTTTATGGAGTCTGCTCAGGAGTGACTGGTGCCCAGACCCCGGAGGCACTGTTACACCAGCAGATCCTCACTTTATGGAATCTGCTCAGGAGCGGTAGGTGTCCATTCCCTTGAGGCACGGTTACACTGGCAGCACATCACTTTATGGAGTCTGCTCAGGAGTGACTGGTACCCAGACCCCGGAGGCACGGTTACACCGGCAGCGCATCACTTTATGGAGTCTGCTCAGGAGTGATAGGTGCCCAGACCCTGGAGGCACGGTTACAGCAGCAGCGCATCACGTTATGGAGTCTGCTCGGGAGCGATAGGTGCCCAGACCCCGGAGGCATGGTTACACCGGCAGCGCATCACTTTATGGAGTCTGCTCAGGAGTGACTGGTGCCCAGACCCCGGAGGCACGGTTACACCGGCAGCGCATCACTTTATGGAGTCTGCTCAGGAGTGACTGGTGCCCAGACCCCGGAGGCACGGTTACACCGGCAGCACATCACTTTATGGAGTCTGCTCAGGAGTGACTGGTGCCCAGACCCCGGAGGCACGGTTACACCGGCAGCGCATCACTTTATGGAGTCTGCTCAGGAGTGACTGGTGCCCAGACCCCGGAGGCACGGTTACAGCAGCAGCGCATCACTTTATGGAGTCTGCTCGGGAGCGATAGGTGCCCATACCCTGGAGGCACGGTTACACCGGCAGCGCATCACTTTATGGAGTTTGCTCGGGAACAGTAGGTGCCCAGACCCTGGAGCCACGGCTACACCGGCAGCGCATCACTTTATGGAGTCTACTCATGAGCGATAGGTGCCCACACCCTGGAGCCACGGTTACAGCAGCAGCGCATCACTTTATGGAGTCTACTCATGAGCGATAGGTGCCCACACCCTGGAGCCACGGTTACAGCAGCAGCGCATCACTTTATGGAGTCTACTCATGAGCGATAGGTGCCCACACCCTGGAGCCACGGTTACAGCAGCAGCGCATCACGTTATGGAGTCTGCTCGGGAGCGATAGGTGCCCAGACCCCGGGGGCACGGTTACACCGGCAGCGCATCACTTTATGGAGTCTGCTCAGGAGTGACTGGTGCCCAGACCCCGGAGGCACGGTTACACCGGCAGCGCATCACTTTATGGAGTCTGCTCAGGAGTGACTGGTGCCCAGACCCCGGAGGCACGGTTACACCAGCAGGAGGCCTCTTTATGGTCTTCTCCAAGGAGCTCAAGCTGGCCCAGGTCATGGAAGCACATTTAGGCCAAAGTAGGATAAGTACCGCATATTACAGGGATATGCAGGTTGGTTTCCATTCCTGCTGGTCACTTCCATTTTTTTGCTTTTCAGGGTCCCTAGGTTTGCTGGCACTAGGGCTCTTTATCCCGTGACACTGTGAATCAGTGCCACAGTGATGTGCCCTAGCCCTGAAATGGTGGTGGTAAAATTCTTAACCCAGTTGGTCAATATAACTGACGTATACGGCCTCTGTTGAAGGTGCACAAAATGCACTTACGATGTGGAAGTTAAATGTCGTAAGTGGACTGCAGTGTGCGTTTACACCACCCGCATATTTGACAACAATATGTTTGCCAGGAGAACCATTGCGCTCTAGGTCGGCTGCAGTTTAAATGCACTGCAGTGACACGTAGCATAGAAAGGTGCCTTTGCCATGTAGTAATAGCCTCATTTTATGCATTCGTATTTCACCTGAAATGTGTGTCTTATAAGCCCACAGGGCAGGGTGCTCATATGTAAAAATTAGTTACACAGAATATTGAGGTTAGTGTGCTCTCACGGTGAAATTAAGCCCAGGAGCTATTTCGCTGGGTCTGCCTAGCTAGACTTTTCCCTGACAGGCCAAGAGGGATTTAGGCTCCTTGTTTCCTTTCTCCACTTGGGAAACTGCTATAAACCAGGTGCGTAGCTACCAGTGGTGCAGCCGGTGCAGTGCACCTGGGCCCAGGTGGCGAGTCAGAGCCAGTTGTTTCCAATGCCTTCAAATTCTATTTTAAGCGCCTTCAGTGTTTACCTTAACCACTCCAAGGGGAAAAGAAGGAAATTCAAAGGGGTCGACTGGGGGCGGGGGGGAGGGGAGGGGGTGGGAGCGTACCAGCCTTCAAGGCAAGGCAGGCACACCTTGAATTCCTGATGGGGCTGGTGACTCTGTGACCGGCCCCACCCGCAATTCCAGGGCACTGATAATGAGGCCCTAAAAGTTTATTTGCATTCAAACCTAATGCAGGGACTTTTATCTTGTTCTAAACCTAATGCAGGGACTTTTATCTTGTTCTAATGTTGTAACGTTCGTGGAGATCCAAGTGAACTGGGAGTTAGAGCAGTAAATTATATTTAATAAAAGGTACGGATAATAAATGGGTGTGAAATGTGAGTAGTAGTTGAGCCTATTGTGTGTGTGTGTATGTGTGTGAGAGAGAGAAGTTGAAAGAGAACACTGCATTCTGGGTGCTGTAGTCTGCTTTCCTTCCATTCAACCACTTGACTAGGAGCTGATACTAGTGATTTGTGCTAGAAAAGGCCAGGATTGGAAACATGGTCTGCTGACAAGGAGTGACGTTTTCACCATACCTTCTGCCTTCTCTGAAGAAGATGAAGGTTGAAACGAGAGGGTGGGGGGTTGGGGGGGGAGGGGTAAGAAAACAAGGGAAAAATAAAATGGCAACAAGGGCATGGGAAAAAAAGAAGGCGACAATGGTTTGTGATGTTATGTAACGTGCTTGTATAGCGCTTGCACTTACTAAAGACCCATTAAGGCACTAGGAGGTGGAAATAAGAAAGAAGATGGGACAAGGAGGAGGGACGAGCAAGGGAGAATCAGAGGGAAGTGAAAGGAGGAAAGAGAACCCGAAGAGAAGCAAGAAGGGAGAGTGATGGCGTTGCATGTCATGCTGGCATAGCACATATGCTGTGAGAATCATATGTATCAGAGCATAGCTGCCAAGGTTTCAGATTGCTTATGTGTGACATTTTCCTAATTTCAATGTAATTATGAGTGACATTCAACGACTATGAGTGACACTTACTCGGAAGCAAAATCAAGCAATGAAGACGAGGGAAACATATAAATATCAGAAATTACACCCATTTGAGCAACGAGAAACTCCAAGTAGATCTTAAAACTGCTGTAAATCACCATAAACTGATGAGCACTAACCTAGCAAAAAGCAGTAACTCACAGATAAATCCTCATAAAATACATGTTTTGTGAACATGCCTGATTCATGTTGGATGAGGTGTGTGCTAGAGAGACATCTATAAACCTTCCAGCCCCCTGCAGTGGCAGTGTGGGAGGATCAGGTACACAGTGTCCTAATCTTGGAATTAGTCCAAAACTGGTTCACCACTGGTGTGACAACAAGGGCACAGCAAGTGAGTGCACCCCAGGTCACCAAATGAAGGTTCGTCATCTTGAGAACAGGACGCTAGAAAGGTCCCCAAAATCTTGATGTTCCCATCAAAGTGAAGAACATTGGTTTGGGGCTGGGAAGAAAACTGAATGGTTCAGTCAGAGCACGTACTGCAGAGATCTGAGTCCACAGGACTTTTCACGGTGAGGGAAATGAGGGATTTCAAGCAAGCGCTCTTTCTACAAGTACAGGCAAAGAATCAGAAGTAAATAAGACTAAACAAGACATAAAACTATGATGTTTTATTTAATCCAGAAACATCCAAACTGCGTGGTTCGAAACAATAAGTTTGCCAGTGTACCAGAAATCTCCTTCCTGTCTGTTTTCCCAACCTCGTGTTACAAATAAATCTTTATTTGATATGACAGTTCAGCTCGTTGAAATCTACTCAGATCCATTCCAGGGCAGGCTCAGGGCCTCCTGCAGTGACAGACCCTCTGCCAGCCCCACCCACTCCCATGGACCCGGTTTCTAGCGTGCTTCCACGACCTATAAATCCCCGATATGTGCACCTAAACAATACAGAATATTTTGCCCATTAAACCATAATTCACCCCAATCTGACACTCGCACAGACATCCCATTGCACTACTTCAGTGCTCTCTCACCTGTACCCCCATGACGTGTCCTCCTGCAGTGCCAGGGTGAGCCAGAGCATCTTTTACCAGGTTGCTGTGAAGAGGGTCACGCAAGCTGCAGGCAGTAGTGTTGTAGACTGACTGAAGTTGGCTGTCTGTGCTGTTAAGAGGGTTGGCCTGCCTGGTTGGTGCAGTGACCCCTCACTGCCACTGCGCTGAGCTGCTCTCTCTGTTTGTGTCCCCCTGATGGCCTTGGTCCGGTCTGACATGTTCTCATTTGGGAGCTATGGTGTAGGCAGGAAGCTGGAGCTTTCATGTGTGCATGTGCCGAGCTCGCTGGGGCTGCATTGGTGAGGGCTGCTTTTCACAGGGCTTGGCTGAGCAGGAATGGGGGTCCTGGGTTATGATTGTTAAGAACTTGCAGCGCCAAGATACCCTTCGAGTGAGTCACGCTATATGAAAGTTAATTAATATAAGTAACAGGGCCGGCAGGCGGGGAGCCGCTACCGATGTCTGGTGGCCACAAGCACTGGGGACTGATGATGTTGGGGCCGTGTGCAGGACTCGTGACACTGCAGGCAGAGTGTGGCTGGCTTATCAGCGCTCGGATCGCTATTTATTATAAAGCAAATGTTTATTTGATTTTAAAACGAAAGCGAAGATACCGCACTCCACTTACACTTTGCTGCAGGGGTGGCAGGCAAGCACGGCAACTCAAACTGGCGGCAATCAGTACAACCCTGATTCTCCCGTAGGCTGCTGCAGCAGTCTAACGCGGGGCATTCTTCGGTTCGGGTCGGTGAGCCGCAGCCAAGGTCGCCAACTCCACAGCCCGGCCGAGGCCTCTCGGGTGCCATGATGCTGATGCTAGTCCCGACGGTAATTTAAATTGTGCGCAGTCAGCTGCGCACTGTCTGGTATTACTGCGGACACCGGGACGCGGAAAGGCAGCCACCACTGACCAGACGCAGTGATTGCGCGCCGGTGCGCAGCACGCTTCCAGTCCCCGCTTCCTGAATCCCCGGCCGACCTCACTTCCTTCCAGGACTTGTGGTCACATGATCCCCCCCTGAGTGACTCAGACCCGCCCGGGCAGGAATTTCAATGCAGCACTGCAGCTATAAGATACATTGTCGCAGCAGAGTGGTAAACTGTTACAATACTGAGCCTGTGCTGGTGGCAGCGCCCGGGCAGGCAAGTCTGTCTGCGGGGAGCAGCAGAGCCGGCGCAGGCGCGCTAGCAGCCTGGCGTGGCTGGCTTCAGCGCTGGTACAGCAGAGAGCCACAGTGGCATTAAAATGCGTGACAATGCATTTCAGTGCGGTGATGCGGAACACCACACTGAAATGCGTTAGAGTCACGCCGGGTGCGTGATACTTGGCAGACCTGTCAGAGGCATTATGCAGGCATGCACAGAGACTGTAAACCTGCACCATTAGCATCATATAATGCCACATATAGAGACAGGAAGGAGTGCTGGGATGTGTCGCCTTCAAGGACTCCCGCCCAGTGACCAGCAGCTCGAGGACCTAAAACAGGAAGTCCGATAGGGATGTAACACAGGCAGGTCACAGGGTGCAGTGATGCACAGTGCTGGCTTCACATCTCCAGCCTCCTCCCAGTCAGTCTGCTCTGGGTGCGCTCCAATGCTGTTTCCTTATTCTTGGGGAGAAGGGAGGAAACTCCCATTCGCCTTCTCCCCTTTCATCACCTCCGCAGGGAGGTACCGAGGCTGGAATTACCACTTCCGGCAGGTCTCTTTCTCTGAGTTAATAGGGACGGGTAGTAAAGCCCCCAGAGTGGGCACAACCTGCTGGCCCTGAACTAGTGGGACCTTTGGCCCAGAATTTCTTTGATTCTGGATTAACGATGATCGTTACTATGAGAGATAAACGGGTAGTAAATGTCGGCAGGGGGCAGGAAGGGGGTTTGTGTAGTCTGGTGTGTTAGGTAGGAGCCTGCGGGGGTGGGGAGGGGTCGCGGGGTGAGGGAGGGCATTCAAGGGGTGGGAGTTTTGGGAAAGTTGGGAAAAATGAAAAGAAGATACCAGACTCCGTCGGGTAAGTAAAGGGGTTTATTGCCAACAAGACACAGCAAGGGACAAACAGCACCGCGCCACACCACTGCTAAAGTAACTGCCAGTCTACCAGAGCAGTTCTAGAATGCCAAGAACGAGGGTTCTTGGCTACACGTGGATTCGCGCGCACATGCAGGAACTTACAACCCAACACATCTTTCCCCTTATAAGGATAAAAAGAAAACAACAATAAAGAAAATTAAACATTAAATGAAAGTACAAAATGCTGTTACATATACATGGAAACGTAAGAAGAACTTCAAACTAGTTTTGCATACTAGTACATTACATTACATAGTCTTGAAATTTTTTTGGTAATCTGGACACTCTGGAGGAAGGAACACGGTTATTGAAATCTGGACGCTTCAACTCATGTGTCAGAACATGGGGTAATTTGGAAATAGAAATTTTGTTCTTGTTCCACCACTTCCCATCTTCCAATTGTACCGCACTCTTGTTAACTCTCACAATGGTTTTGAGACCAGAAAATTTGGATTCACCCTTGGGCAAAATCCTAGAACTTTTGATTCTGACCTGATCACCCACCTTCACTTTCAACTGTCTAGAAGACTGTTGTATGTACTTGTTTTGAGCCTTAAGCCTGTTTTTGTTCACTTCCTTTATTTTAGTAGACGGAAGTTTGAATGACCCCATCCACTCCCTCAACAATTTCGAAGCAGGAAGACGCCCTCTTAATAAAATAAATGGAGAGACATCAGTATCAGCATTGGGAGTAGTACGCACAGCCCACAATAGATTTTTGAGTTCATTTTTGCAATTTAGACCACTGGCCTTTGACAACTGTATGTTATCCTTGACTACCCTATTGAACCTCTCAACGAGACCATTGCTGCGAGGGTGATAGAGTGAGGTTCTGGTGTGTCTAATACCCATGAGATCTAAAAATTTCTCAAATTCTGAGGAGGTGAATTGGCAACCATTGTCAGAAACAATTTCATCTGGGACACCTTCCCTAGCAAACAGAAACTCAAGAAAATCCACTACACAAACAGTAGTGGGAGTTTTAACAAACTTTAGTTCTGCCCACCGACTATGGTAATCCATTAGCACTATGCCATACTCTTGAACACCATTCTCAGATAAAATTAGAGGACCAATGATATCGATGGCAAGTTTTGACCAGGGTTTGGATGGAACGCTCACAGCTTGAACTGGACTGGGAACAGTAACCTGAGATTTGTCACTCACAGCACAGGACATACAATCCCTCACGAAATGTTCAACCTGCTTGTCTAGCCCAGGCCACCAAAAACGTTCCCTTATTCTTCTTTTCATAGCACGTATACCAATATGCCCTTCGTGAACTAGATTGAGAATCTTGTCCCTCATCCCTACAGGAACTACAAGCAAAGAACAACGATACAAAAGACCATTATCAACTGAAAGCTCATCAAATATGTGTTTAAATTTGCATAGATCGTGGTCTTGAGAACATTCTCTAGTCCAACCAGTGTGAACAATACTCATTAGTTTCTTGATATCTGTGTCAGAATCATGTGCATCTCTCCATTCTTGTTCTGAAAGAGCAGCGTTCTGAAGTGATACAGCATAACAAAAAACATCAGAATCCAAATTCGTTTCACTATCATCACATAACGTATGTGTATCGCATGGCAATCTGGACAGACAATCAGCAAGGACATTCCGTATCCCTGGAATATACTCAACATCAAAATTATGGTCTAGAAGTCTGTACTGCCATTTGGCAATCCGAGGAGTGGCCTTATCACCACCCTTGGTAGTGAATAACTGGACCAAAGGTTTGTGGTCTACTCTTACGGTGAATTTAGACCCCCATAAGTACTGCTTAAAGTGAACAATGCCCCACCAACAGGCTAACGCTTCGCGTTCTATCACAGAATAGGTGGCCTCTGCACCCCTGAGACTTCTAGAAGCGAAAGCTACCACTTCATCTCTACCATTTCTATGCTGCATTAGCACAGCTCCTAGACCCTTTTGGCTGGCGTCAGTCATAATTATGGTGTGGTCATTAATATCAAAAGGCTTCAGTGGGATGGCATGAGCAATCTCTTCCTTGATTAATTGAAATTCATCCATACATTCAGAACTCCACTTAAAAATGATATTCTTTTTAAGTAGATTTCTCATGTGAAACGTCTTGCTTGAACAATTGGGTACAAATCTTGCGTAAAACTCGATGAGCCCCATGAAGGATCTTAACTGATCTTTATCCTTAGGAGCACCAAAATGTTCAATAGCTCTTACTAATGATTCTTTTGGTTCCACACCTGCAGCAGATATCTTGTATCCTAAATAGTCTACAAAAGGTACATTAAGTTTACATTTCTCAAGGCTCAATGTTACCCCCTTTTCTTGTAAAATAGAGAGAACATTGTTCAATCTCTCGTTGTGCTCATTCTGATTGGAACCATAAACTAATACATCGTCCTGAAAGGCGACCACTCCAGGTATGCCCTTGAACATGCTCTCCACAACTCTTTGAAATACTGCTGACGCAGAGGCAAGTCGAAAGGGCATACGCTTAAATTGATATAAACCCTCAGGGGTAATGAACGCTGTGTAATGTCTCGAATCTGGATGCAAATCTATTTGGTGGTAGGCCGAGGTCATGTCAAGTAAACTAAACCACATGCCACCTTTTAATGTAGAGGTCATTTCAGTGATGTTGGGCAAGGGATGTTGATCTATCCAGATATTATTATTTAAATCTCGGAGATCAACACACATGCGCAACGATCCATTTCCCTTGCGGGCCAAAACAATGGGGGACACCCAATCAGAGGATTCGATAGGTTCTATTACATTACTAGAACACAACTTGCTTAGTTCCTCCTTAAGTGCATCCCGTAACGCTAAGGGTACCCTACGAACTTTGTGTATAACTGCTTTGGCATTATCAACTAATCTGATTTTATGTTTAAATCCTTTGAAAAGACCCAATTTATTACTGAAGATTCCAGGAAACGTGGATCCCCATGACTGTTCTTTGACAGCTTGAATTTGAATCAAATCTTTCTTTAATATGACCTGGTTGGGATCATTGGGATCTAGGATGATGCCCAAATTGCCTTGGTCATGCCATCCTAGTAAACAAGTATCATCCTTGGCCACATAGATGACCCCTGGTGCACAATTGCCTTTAAAACATAAGTTGGCTTGAAATTCACCTAACACCTGAATAGACTTGCCACCATACCCAACAGGATGAACATTTGAATGATCTAATTTTAAACTTTGAAAGAGATCTTCCCATATTTTATCACTTATAATGGTAAACGGAGATCCAGAGTCAGCCAAAACGTTGACATCTATACCATTAACAGATAGAACACACAAAGGACGTTTTCTTTCTTGCAGAACAGCTGACACAATATTATTAGTTTGGGATGATTCAGTTATTAAACAAATTTGATCTTCATCACTTGAAGATGATTCAGCGGTGGGCTGCTCGATGTTGAGTACTTTCTTTTGAGAAGACCACCTAGAGTTAGTGAATGCTTTCGAACTGATAGAGGGTTTCTTATTAGATCTACAAACACTGGTGAAATGTCCTTTTTGAAACATTTGGCACAAATTTTCTCTAAAGCAGGACAAAAAGTAGCGTTACCAAGATGGGAAGCACTCCCACAACGATAACACTCCCAACGTTTTTTAGGGGGTTGGTGTTGAGCTTGGTATCATCCTTAAGTTTCTCTTGATGGGGCGTCACTCTTGACGATTTGTATTTACTCTTTACGGCTAAAACGTCTTGAGTAGAAGAAGATGAGGTAGAAACAGACATCTCTTCCAAATATGACGTAGTGCTTTCAATTCTTGAGGCAATTTCCAAAGCGTTTTGTAGAGACAGAGAAGGTTTGGATAAAAGGGCTTCTTGGATTTTTTGCTGTTGGTTTTTTCCACCAGTTGGTCTCTTATCATTTCTTCTTCAAATGTCTTGTATTCGCATGTACCTGCTAGGATTCGCAAAGCACAAACAAAACTGGATGCAGACTCCCCAGGAAGTTGTGCTCTCTTGTAGAATTTGTGCCTCTCCAATGTTGTGTTCTTACATGCTTTGAATCTGGTATCCAGTGACTTAATGGCGGTGGCATATTCGTCCTCAACACCATCACCTTCACCTTCAATGGACAGCACGAGAACTTTAGGAATATGTTTGAGTATCTTGCGACCATCTGATCCCAAACAATGTCTTAAGATAGCAAATTTTTTTTACTTGTAAAAGACTCACCGTCGAGGGCATCTAAATAAACCTCGAAACTTTCCTTCCATTTCTCCCAATCTGATTCTGGAGATGAAGGATTTGGAGAAAATACTGGAGGTGCTTGCAACGATTGTTGCATGGTGAAATAACGTCCCTAAACTGAGCGTTACAATCACAGCGAAAAAAAAAAAAAAAAGTGTGAATTAATGGTAGTTTAAAATGTGCACCAAAAATTATGGGCTTGTAGGAAGTATACTAACTGTGTGCTTAAGCTTTGAGTTAGATTGTGCAGATCAGTGAATGCAGGAACAGAAGTGCACATATATCCTTGCTTGAACTGTGTGCAGTAAAACTGTGCACATCAGTGAATGCAGGAACTGCAGTGCACTGTGCTTATAGTGAAAGCAGGAACTTTAGTACTTAAACTGTGCGCGTCAGTGTAGATGAGCGCTAACTTGGAGTTAAACTGCGCGCATCAGTGAAGATGAGCGCTGTGAGAAGTTGTAGGCTCCTTGTTTGTTTTAGTTGAACTGTGCGCATCAGTGAAAATGAGCGCTAAATTTGAAGTTAACTGTGCGCATCAGTGAAGATGAGCGCTGTGAGCAGTTGCACGCCACTTTAAATGAAGCGTCAGGCTCCTTGTTTGTTGCCAGGTAACGGTAGCGGTGAATGGCACAAAATGGAAGTACGTACACGGACGCAACGTCCAGGCAACAGGAAGAAGTCTTGACGTGAGTACGTCACTGAAGAGACGTTAGTGAACGCCAGAGACGGAGTGTGGTGCGCAAGGAGAGTGCGTAGTTGCGAGGGTGTCAGAAATGAACAAAATTCACAAAGTCTCACCGCAAAGTCCGAGGATGGTGTGGCTTGAAGGCGAGGGGTCTCCGCGACAAACTGCAGCGGTGGATGTCCGATGCTGAACTTGGTCTTCAGAGGAGAAGAGTTGAGACTTGAGGCACGCGTGGAGGGTCTTGATGGCAGGAAGATCGTCGCCAGTGAAAAGAAGATACCAGACTCCGTCGGGTAAGTAAAGGGGTTTATTGCCAACAAGACACAGCAAGGGACAAACAGCACCGCGCCACACCACTGCTAAAGTAACTGCCAGTCTACCAGAGCAGTTCTAGAATGCCAAGAACGAGGGTTCTTGGCTACACGTGGATTCGCGCGCACATGCAGGAACTTACAACCCAACAGGAGGGCATTCAAGGGGTGGGAGTTTTGGGAAAGTTGGGAAAAATGGAGAAGATTCAAACATTTTTTAAAAGCCACATGTAAAAAATATTCTGAGGAACAAGGAAGCGATGTATTGCTTAATTTAGTAGGAGATGAAGTAGAGGATATAATAGTAACATTCCCCAAACAAGAATGGAGTACATAAAAAGGACACATAAAGTGCTGAGATGAGAAATGTGATCCTCAAAGAAATCTGGATTTTGAAAGATATAATGTCAATGCAGCGCTTCAAAGAAGAGGAAATAATGGATGAATATGTCACAAGATTAAGAAAGTTAGTGACTTTCTGTGAATTTGAAAAGTTGAACAATGAGGAAGCAATAAGGTTAAGAATAATACAAGGATGCAACAGTGAAGTTTAAAAAAAAGATGTTGGAAAAAACATATGATCTGTAAGAAATTTTACGCACGGCGAGGACAGAAGTGCAAGCACAGAAGCGTGTGTCAAATATGGAGGAATATTCTGTCTCAGGTGGAAAGCCGATCTGCCACGGTGTTACGGACATTCAACAACGAGAGTGTTGACTCGCTAAATATATAAACGTCGAGAATTCTACACAGACTGCCATAAGTCACTTTCATTTACAATTCGCAACAATTATGCTGACCTTTTTCATCTTGACCAATTATTTAAAGGTCTTGAGCCGATTTTATCTCAATGGTCTTCAGTCTACATATGAACTCTTTGTCCTGAAGATGGTTGTTAGACTTGGCCCTTTTTGCAGGGTCATCCCAGAACTTTTTGCCTTTCTCCTAGTCTTTTTTCTGACATGGTGTTGGTGGTTTTAGGACTCTGGGCGCTTTATCACTGCTGTCCAGTGTAAAGTGCATGTGCTCTCTATGGTAAAACATGGTAAGATTGGTCTACACCTGTTTGGCGTATTTAATTTACCTATCAGTCCCCAGTAAAATAGTATCTCCTATACCCGGGGCCAGTAAATTAAATGCTACTGGTGGGCTTGCAGCGCTGCTTGCGCCACCCACCAAAGTAGCCTTTCAAACCTGTCTCAAGCCTCTGCCATCGCAGGGCCTGTGCGCGCAGTTTACTGCCACTGTGACGTGGCACATAAAGTGGTTGCCACATCCGTGACTCCCCTTTCACTACATATCAGTCACCCCTAAGGTAGGCCATAGCTAGCCCTATGGGCAGGGTGCATTGTAGGTAAAAGGTAGGACATGTGCCTTAACTGGGTGGCATGTCCTGGTAGTGACAAACAGCCATTTTGGTTTCTCACTACTGTGAGGCTGCCCTCTCATAGGAATGCATTGGGGATTCCCTGATATGTGTTTCAGTGGTAATTCCTGATCTGAGAGGAGTAGCGTGATCAAGTTTGGTGTGTTTGGAATAGTGGTAATAAATGCTGCGTAATGGTGTGCGCAGATTTATTATCACTATTTTAGAAATGCCACTTTT
Source organism: Calotriton arnoldi (assembly GCA_963921515.1). Classification (NCBI taxonomy): domain Eukaryota; kingdom Metazoa; phylum Chordata; class Amphibia; order Caudata; family Salamandridae; genus Calotriton; species Calotriton arnoldi. Next base: position 402,158 of record CAWUFW010009746.1, on the reverse strand, counting down.
AGAAGTGGGCATTTCTGTGTGCTATGTGTCTTTGTGCCTGCCTGTTGTGTATTGCATGTCTGGCTCTGGAGTGACAGAGACTGGGGAGGTGCAGTGGCTCCAGAGGGACTGGGTGAGTCAGCGCTAGGCTGAATGGGCCTGATCTGCATTTGGAGTAGTGCGAGGAGTAGCCCCTTACCCTGAATAGGTCTGTGCCTGCCTTGTACAATGCTGGCTCCGCCCCCCTGTGGTGTGTCTGGGGCCAGAGCCTACACTAACAATGAGGGTGTTTGAGCACTGTAAAGAAATGCTTGAGTGCCTCCCAGAACTGTCTTGGACTAGGTCCAGTGCCCTGTGTCAGGGCAGAACAAAGACTAAGCGTGGTATAAATATTGGGGCTGTGACCCCATGTGTGCAGTTGGGTGCTTACTTGGACTGCAAGGAGGAACCGCCGTGGGACCCAGCTGCTGCCCTCTGCTGGGAAGCCTTACGTGCTGGCCTGCCTGTGCCCAGCTCTGCCCTGATGTACTTGGGGGCAAAGAGCACTGTCTTCAGGAGGGAGACAGGCTGCACACTTGTGGATTGTGCAATTGAAGTTGAGGGCAGGTGGGCGCTCTGGTCTGACCCAGGAACAGATGAGTGGGGAGCGCTGCATTGCTGTATGCTGGTGCCCCTGAATTGCGGGGTTCCTGCCCAAAAAAAGTGTGGTGTGAGCGCTTCACCTTTTGTCCTCCTTTGAGCCCAAGAAGGGGGCTCCGGCGGTGGGAACGGCAAGAACCGCCGCACTGCGAAACGGAAGTCAGGCAAGCCTGTGCCCGAGTGTGGGTGGGGCTCCCCACGTTGCCGGAGAGCCCCGCGTGTTGCCCACGAAGGAAGAAAGGAGCCAAGCTGGTGGAGACTTCCTCCGCATAAGGACGGTCCTCCCGAGGCCGGACGTCAGGCCGGAGAAGCCTGGTTGTGTGAGAGAAGGCCCGCGGAAGAGTCGGAAGTCAGGCGACGACTCGGCCTGACTGTGGGCGGGGCTGCTGCCAGGAATCGGTCAGCAGGGACAAGCAATGCCGATGGAGGCTTCGCTCCGTGGAGAGAGGCCGGCCCCTACCTTGCAGGCAGAAAGAAGTCGGGTACATGGTGACCAGTACCTTGCTCAGCTGGGCAGCCGACAGCTGTGACCTGAACCGCTCCACCCCCAGTGTTTGGTGAGTGGGATGGAGCTAGATTATTGCAGCGGCACCGCGGGCTAGCAGGTAGCTGCACTTCTGAAACTCCTGAGGAGGGGGGGTTTGCCCGACGGGAGGCCCGACTGCTGGGGGCCGTCTCTAGCTTACTCCAGGCTGGAGAGCAAGTTCTGTGTTCGCAGCGACACCGTCGAATTACAGGCCGCTGCAGAGGGGACACAATTGACAGAGCCCTGACTCTTGGGACAATGGTTGCAGCTGCACCGCCGGATCGCGGGCAGCTGCGCGAAGGATCCAAGTATTGGCCTAAGCCCTGTCTTTTAAGAAGGGGCATTGTGGATATTGGGGGCATGACGTACTGGTACTAAAGTGCCCTGATGAGAGATACGCCTGGTGGGCTAAGCTCAGTACCATGGTTGAGATTTATACCTGAGAGGGGCATGGGGCATTTATAATGTGTGCCCTCTATAAGTGTTCATGATAGGGCATGGTGGGTGTGATTTATGCCTAATGCTGTGGTGCACTGTTATATTCCATATAGGTATCATAACATAAGCCCCGGTAATCTCATTACCCGCCACCTATATTCTCTCCCTACATTACACTTGTCACTGTTTACAGGGACTGACCTTTTACCTAGATATTACATTGCAGTCAGAACGCGGGTTTTCCCTAGTTCGAAATCTCATACATTATGCATGAGGATTCTTTGAAGCACAACAGGACTACCATCTCCTGTATAAAATCTATGCACAATGTTCATGCCCAACGTCAACTTTAGGCTGACAAAGTAACACAGCGAGGTAGGACCCCAGGGGAGACCTATGAGTATATATACATCACATCTTGATAAGATAAGACAGACGAGACCGAGACTTCCCGGCCGACACACTGACCAGAGACGCTGAGGTTCCTGCATGCAGACACTCCAGCTCGCAGTGGTCTAACATCCCTCGCGGGGTGTCCAGCTCGAGACCAGGACCGGGTCCCATACTCTCACTTCAGGTAATGGGGTTGAGTAAATCCTAGAGGGATTCTTGGCTTAACACCTGCATACATGCTAGGTACAGTTAGGTACATCTAGTTAGGGAGGCATCGTAGGAGTACGCATCTTTTTATCATGTGTTTTATATACTCTAATGTATTCATGATTATTGCAAGATGGTAGAACTATACCATCCATTCACCTTCATCATACTGCTAATCATTTATATCTTATACTGCCTAACGGTTGTTGCAGCTCATTTATTCTACACCAGAATAACAACTGTTCAATAAATTCTTATTGAAAACACCCAGCCTCTTTATTCTGTGTATTTCTCTGAGACAGACTAAGTAAGCACGAGTGACTGAGCGAAAGGTATTATATTGTTTCCACGGTCCTGAGGGATCAGGGTTGTCATGTTTGATGGTTGCCAGGAACTATTCTCTCCTTGGTAAGAGGAAATTCTAGTGGCACTGTGAGCAAGTTGGTACAAAAGGGCCAACATACCCGATGGGGGTGTTCAAAGTCAGTCTGACACCAATCCTACAGTGTGTGTTGTCTAAACCTGCAGATCCTGTATACTTTTTATAGGAACTACACAACATGGCGCCACTAACGTTGCTTGGGTACTTATTTAACAGTAGAATCTGAGCAGTTCAGTCGTGCTATTCTCAGAAATCCGTACTCACAACTCCCCAGAGACGTCTGGAGTAGGTGGGCACAAACTCCGGCACAGCTGAGTAGGCAAAATACTATTTATTAGCTGTTGGTTAATCAAGCTTGAAGGACACAGTGTTCCTAAAAATTGTGCAAAATACCTTATCTTAGTTCCCTTGAAAAGTTATTTCGTGCTCTAAACACAATGACTACCAAGGTCTTAGACACACTAAACCAGCCATTGCCGCTCTCGGAAGACGAGGACGATGCAGACGCAAAACATATTACGGCAAACATTAGAAATGCAGTCACCCTGAAACTGCTTGCGCATGGTTTAACGCCTAGGGGTGGCGTAGTAGCTTTTGTGATTGAGGCACATGAATCATATAGAACAGAGGTATTTTATTCGTGGGTTACATTCCCAGCAGCGAATGCAAGAACAAAAACGTTTCATTTCTACAAAGAAGATGAACCACCAGCGGAATATTGTCCGTATGAGGACATTGAGGTTCCGCTCACGTACCAGGAACATTTATACTGGTTTAAAGGCACCCTACCCCATACAAGAAGTAGAGGAAGACTCGGCCTGCTCGGAAGAGAGAGAGAGAGAGAGCAACATGGCCAATATTAGCAGCCTACACACCACATCCTGACATCGAAACAATGCCAGTGATCCAGCGGTGTACTAACAACAGATACTCCACTACCATATACTCACCTGGGCCCATATAACTTCTTCCACTAATACCAAGTAGACCGCTGGAGCTTGTAGTTTATAGATTTCATGCTTCAGGAATAGTTATTGTTCCGTTCTAACTAAACCTTCCACTGATCAAAAGTTCTTTCCTCTGGTCGATGGACCATTAGTTGGAACTAATTGATGGTGATAATTAACATAATTTATTAAACATTCTTGATTGAAAGTGAAATAATCACAGACTCTGGAAGTTTTAAAATCTTTATCTAAATTAATTGAGTGTGAACCATCTCAAAGTTTTCAGTACAAACACCCTCATTCGCAAGAGTGTCAATTCAATCAATAATCAATAAGCAAAAATATTTCAAACTCATACAATAACTATGCTCAGAAAGGAGAGGACAGAGAGAGAAGAACATCTATCAATACAATGAATTTATATTTACCAAGAATGGTGTGAAGACCAACCCCCTGGCCAAAGGGCTGGTAAGGGTCCCCGGGATAGATCAGGAGACAAAGACTTCAGGACAGGAATCAGGACAGGATACTTCACCTCTCTAAATACCGACGACTGCGTCGCACCCCTCTCTGCCACTCTCTTCCTCCTCGTGGTTCTTCCGCGATCTTCTTTCTAACCCAATTAAATTAAGTTGGAAGTTTCTGCATTCAGTTTCTTCATCAGCGTTTTTCTCAGCATCAGCACCACCCACAGCATCCCGAGCTCTGCATTGCCTCTGCTCCCGTTTCTGCTGCTTCTGCTCCCGTTTCTGCTATCTAACTAACTAAAGCTACCTCAGTTATACCTTTCAATATTCATGTACCACCCATTAATGTTTCAATATCATATAATGCTAACTCTGATTGGACAGGCGAGGGGGGGATGATCATCACACCATGCTTACATTTCACTTATTTCATTGAACCATTGTTTTCAAACCCATCCCCTTAAACTTTATTAAATCGTTTACTTTCCCATACATCTCCAAACTTTATTAATACAAAATGTTTCAATTTCATGAATAAGGCTTCTTCATATGAACTCTTCACCCTCATGTTCCCAGGGCACATCTTCTCTGGCCTTGGACGCGTGACAAATCCTTACTCATCCTTCCTTATTCTCTCTCATGTGCGCATGTGCGGGGTCAAGTCAGTCAGCTCAATTCAGACAAGTGTGGAAGGCCCAAATGCACACTAATAATAAAGTCAAAAGAAGAAATGTTATTTTCAAAAATAAATGGTTTCACTGTATACCACCAACCTCTACTCTAACCCACTTTAATTATTATTACCTTTTCTGCATTTGCGTTAGTATAAAACTTATTTTCTATTTAGCCAAGCAGGTGCCATGCATGTGAACTTTCAAGCTGCCGTTTTAATGCCTTTTGCGCATGCGCAAGATTTTCCCTCCAAGCGTTAAAACGTCATACTACGTAGATGCAGTAGACGCATGCGCAGTAAAGATCCCTTGTTAGAGTGCATTTTAGTCCTTCGTTCATTTTGTTAAAGTTAGTAAACAGATACGCAAGCTTCATTGTCCCGCGTGTCTTTCTAAAATGCGAATTATTAATTACAAACACATAGTTAGTAATTCGTTAATGAGTTAAAACGAGAGGTTTGCTTCCGAGCAAGTCTCATTTACGAGTCCTTGCTCCATCACCAGGACCAGACTTACCTATACTTCACAAAGAATTAATAAAACTTTACAGAAACATGACGCAATTCGTCATGAGGACACTTACAGTCCAGCCAGCGATGGTAACAACAAATACAGCTCACGTTCAAAACACAGCAACTAAGATTACACCACAAACGTTACATGCAGTAATGGGTCAAATGCCCGCAAAGCGTGAACAAATGCCATTCTGGATAGCGCAGAAAATAACACAGCTAGAAGCAGTATTCCCAAATACCAGCGCTTATGAAAAACACAGGATGCTGACAATCTGCTTGCCCATGGGAATAACACCACAGATAGAGGATTGTACCTCTTGGGGTACAGTTTTCGCTGCCATATATACCAGAACTCATGGTATACCATCCTTAGCAGTAATACCAGATGTATTAAGACAAATACAAAATGAGTACGGAGCAGAACCTGCTCTGAACTTGGGGATGAAGTTACTAGGTAACTATGCCAAGTATCAGCCATAATATTAGCAAATATTAAAGGGGAGGCAACATCAGTGGCCATCCGCCAACGCCTAAGGGAATTCAGTCCTTTACAACAGGAGCACGAACTACCCAAAATAATTGAAACTGTGTATGCAGAGTTAGGCAGGGACAGTTTGGGTGGAAAAGCGTTAAACTCACAACTAATGGGTAGTCCAGAGAAGGAGACTTTGAAGCAGACACCTACTTCTTCTAAAAAGAAGTGGGACAATAACAAAAAACAAAAAATTAAAGAAAACAGATCTCAATCCAGAGGTAGATCTCCTCCACAGGAGCCCTCCGAAAGGAGGTATAATCTTAGAAATAGGGATAATATTAGGAAACCTGACAGGTTTCAGGATACTGATACATGTTCTTCTCGTTCCTTTCGGGGTTCATCGAAAAACTCTGAGAGGAAAGGACAGTCAGACAGACAAGAAGAGCGTACAAAGTCTAGAGACAAGCAGAACGCTCAAAACTATACTTCCTAAAAAAGAAGATAAAGCCAAACCAAAACCACAGTTCAAAAAGAAGAAGGTTGCAGGTCTAAAGATCAGACATGCCCGGAATTCTGAGGACTCGACTACTGAACGGGGAATGGGCTCTGACGATGCTAGACAGTGCGGCAGAAGTAACAATAGCTCGCCAGAACCTGATGGAATTTCTGGTGACAGCGGACTTGAATGATTATATCACGGTGGAAACACCCGATACTAGGGTAAGTGTCCCACACAAACTATATGAAATTACACTCCAAATGGAGGGGGACATATGCAGGACAGTTAAAGGTCTCTTTTGGGAGAACCTAACGTTTGACTATGACATTTTGTTAGCTGAACAAGATTGGCCGCCAGCATTCGTCATGGATTGCCCTAGGGGAGAAACGGTAATTTTACCAACATTTTCCGACCACGTTCCCAAACATTTAAAATATACATATGCGCAGGAGTGGGCGGTAGCCCAAGCTCCAGCATTATACAAAAACCATGTTGGATGGGATGAGGATTCAACCCACCACATAATTCCATTAAAAAATACACCAACTGCACAAAGGCAGTATCCAATAAAGCAAGAAGCAAAAAAACAGGTCAGGGAGATCTTAGATCAACTTGAATATCAAAGAGTGATTGAAACATGCACTTCTCAAATGAATAACCCTTTGTTTCCCGTATCGAAACCAGACAACACATATTGTCTAGTTTTAGACTACAGACATTTAAACACTTGCACTAAGACATTTGCAGTTCAAAATGCATACAGTGCCGCATTAATGAATAACATTGTGTGGAAAAAATACAAAACAACACTAGATATCTCAAATGGACTTTTTTGCCAAAATATAGCACCTGAGAGCAGATATTTGACAGCATTCTCAGCGCTAGGGTCACAGCGTCAATTTTGCTGACTCCCCCAGGGGTATAAAAACAGCCCGGGGTTATTTTCAGCCAGAGTAACTGAGTTACTTCAAAATCTGGATGAGGAGGCATTGTCCTACGTAGATGATATTTATCTAACGGATGATGACCTGGAGGAACCCTTGAACAGAGTAAACACCATAATTTTGGGATTTGCATCTGAAGATTACAAATTCAACTTAAAAAAATCGAAGATTGCCCACCTTAATGTCCGTTTTCTGGGATATGAACTTTCAAGTGAAGGAAAAAGTCTAGCGGCTAACTTTTTAGAAAAATGCGTGCTGCTCCAACCTCCAAAATCACAAAAAAATTTACAATCAATATTGGGATTCCTGAACTTTGGCAGAACATACATTTTGGATTACGCAGAAAGAGTTAAACCTTTCTATGATTTGATTAAACCTGACTTTTCAGTCAGACAGTGGACACAGAAACTCACAGATACTCTTCGTTCCTTATAAGCTGACATGATAGCTTCAAAACACTTACAGACACGCGTAAATGTACGCAACCTGTGATCCGTATAGTTGCAGGTCAATCTGGGTACACCTATCTAACATATAATGAAGGTGAGACAGTACCAATAGCATACAAATCGCATTTGTACACAAATGCTGAAATGCGTTTTGCATCCACTGAAAAAATTCTAACAGCAGTACTGACTGCTATAGTCAGAGAAAGAGCCCTGGCTCAGGGAAACATATAATAGTCGTTACCCTGGTTCCAACCTTAGAGGCTGCGACAAAGGCAAGCGTTCCCAATGTTAAAGCCTTACATCCAAGATGGATACAATTGGCTAATTCTCTCACTGCAACAGATGTAGAATACAGGTACGACCCAAATCTAAAAACACAAGCATTTCTGCAATACGAACAAGAATATCCTCTACCAAACGAAATAATGCCTCTAGATCAGTATGAATATATTATTTATACTGACGGTTCTGCGCAACCGGCAATAGGGAGCAAACAGCAATACAGCGCTGCGTGTGCTATTGTTAAAGGATGCATGCGGGATGGAAAGTTTCATCCAAAATGCACAAAAACACAGTCTCTAGGAGACTACACGGCACAGCTGGCAGAACTAAAAGCACTAATACTGTAACTGGTAAATACGGATCGAGAATTCCCCACACTAATCATTTGTGATTCCTTCTACTGTGTACAGTCATATAATGAATATTTACATTACTGGGGACAAAATGGGTTTAGAGATGCAAAAGGTGGCACAATTAAGCACAAAACGCTATGGGAACAGGTAGTGGAGTTGAAAAACGAACTACCAAGGGCTCACGTGATACACACATTGAGTCATCAACGTGATGGCGTTCACGTTGAAGGGAATTCATTGGCTGCAAAGCCGCAAAGGGGGCTGTACGAATGGCTTCCGTAGCTGCAATCACTCGTTCAAAAACGAGGATAGACAGTGAGATAATGGTTACGATTATTGCCACACGCAATAACACAGCAGTACCGAAAAATTTCCACTCAAGTACTCCTACAAGTTAGATGCAAACAATGTTCCATTTGCTCAAATTCCAGGAGTGGGGGATAGAGTAATACCAAATATGGATCGCAGGTTAGGATTAATTCTAGCAGCACACAAGGGTATAGGTTCCTCACACGCAGGAGTTTCTGCTATGGTTTCTCTATTGAAACAATGCTACTGGTGGCCAGGACTATTGAGGCAGACTAAGGACTATGTCCTGAAATGCGACATCTGTCAGCAGATGAAAGGCTCCACCGTAACACGTCCAGCGCAGACACCATTACTAATATCAGACAAACCACTTGCGTGTGTTTATTTGGACCACTGCGGCCCCTTACAATCGGATGGGGCTTACAAGTATATAATGGTTGTTGTGGATTCATGCTCTATGTTCCTATGGGTGTGGCCCCAGCGCTCGGCTGATGCTCGAACTGTCATAAAAGATTTGCGAGTCTTCATAGGGACATACGCAATTGGCACATTACATTCTGACCGTGGCCCCGCGTTTAGCTCTAGGGCTCACAAGGAGGCCATGGGAAGTTTGGGTGTAGCATTGCGGTACTCCTCTCCGTACCATCCCGAGGGAAATTCGCTTCTGGAGAGGGAAAACCGGGACTTATGCAATCTTTGACAGCTAGAGTATTAGGTTCGGGTGGAAATTGGGTAAAACATCTGTATGGAGTCCAGAGGGCATTAAACAATCAGCCAAGAAGCTCTCTAGGGGGTGTCACTCCTTATGAGGTCCTATTTGGGACGAGAATGTGGGTACCTGATCTTGATTGTGAAGGCACAGTGGCGGATGGAAAACCTTTTGACATCCATAAACGTTTGGCTGTTTTACAGGACCTGAATGAATCCAGGGTACTACAGAGTAATGTCCAGGTGAAAAGGACCGCCACTGGGGAAGCAAAATGTGTCACGGCAAGACCTGTCTGGATCCCTAAAGTCGGGGATCTGGTCAGAGAAAAAATAGCGGACAAAAAAGAATTTGGGCAATCATATAGAAAGCCTGTACCTGTCCTGACAGTTGAAGGAACAAGAACAGTACTTCTGCCACCTCTTGCCGGCAAAAAGGAGAAAAGATTTGTCTCAATTGACCTAATCAAACCACACTATGTGGCCGATACTGAATAGTAGGCCATGTGGACTCTGAAGTAACAGACACCCTCCTCTCACAACTATACAAGAAGTTCAAACAGAAAGACTCATCACGTTTGAAGGGTCACCTACACGGAATGAAGGACTAAGCAACAATGCAATGGAACTCGTTCCTCTTGAAACTGAAGTTCAAAATGAGAACTCCACTGAAAGACAAATTTCAATTTGACCAAACATGGATATCTACTTCAACATGCCCCAACAAGATCAAGCTACAGTTTCCACAAAACCTGCAGAACTACCGAAAATTGATTGAACTGCATCTGGCTATTTCATTGACTTTGACACCTTCTCGTTAGATCCAAGCGAAACTGAAACAACGCCAGCCCAAAGAACTAGTGTATAGCAATTTAAAGATTTTCGGAACTTTCTTAAAAAGACTTACCTGGTATCACCTTGGGTGGAACTCTGGGTATCTACAGCAATACTTTTCTTTCTTTTCTGGATTGGCCTAGTGACTGTCTTTAGTATGCTTGTTAATGGAACTTATCTTCGAGAAAGCTCTGCAGCACAAAAAGTGAATGTGATTCTAAAACTGCACCTATCATCACATTGTGAAAAAAGAGACCTGTCATCAGTGAACATTACAGCAGTTCCTATACCTGATGGTATAGTGTGGGACAGGGTTGATTTCGATATATTTGGCCCGACTGAACTTTTAAAAATACCACATTTATTTAAAATTTCATTAAATGATATCATTACCTCCAGTACATTTTCCGATGATTGGGATTATGAAACTGTAAATAATATGTTGTCTGATTTAGAAAAATCTGCTGCTTTTTCTAATAATGAAATGTTAGAGGGCACATCAGACTTTGAAACAATGTATTGCTATCAACATTATGGTCATCACTTTCTGCATAAATCTGCTAATCCCAAAAATATTTTCACATACCACTAATGGGAACATTGCCCGACACCGCCAAAAAGCAGTTCAAAAACATTTGTACAGAAGTTCTCTTATTTTTCAGGGTTTAACACATCAGGCCCAGCCTCATATTATTATAAGGTTGCACCAACACCAGCACAAAAAAATACGTTGACAAACACCAAACAGATTTATTCTGCTTCCTTTATTGCCCAGTTGTCTGAACAAGGTTTTGACTTTTGGAAAGACACCATAGACTTGAAATCTGTCTGGGGTACTAGAGACTGGCAGGTCCAGGGAACAGAGGCACTATTTAGAGCATGTCTTATTCCTCGACAAATAATGTTCTTGAATGAAACAGTGCAACAAACGACCTGCCTTGGGTTAGCAAAGAGTAAAGATTTGAATACACCTTGGATGCCCACACCATCACACACTGAGGGTAATATAACATCACAAGAAGAAGTTACAATAGATGACATCATGCAATACAATAGATCAGACCCCGATTGGAAGGGATGGTTGGTTTGGCCCGTAGACACCAATAACTGTCAGGAAAGATTCTTGGGTAAAACTAAAGGATTTAATATCAATAGGCCAGATCCACGTTATGTACAAAGACAACATCCAGGGGTAGTGACATCGTACAGTGTTGGGACGTTATGCCTTGATTGGCTACAGACCTCAACACTCACACATGCGAGACAATGCTTATCCTTACTTTCACAAGATGTGGACCTACAGGATTTTTTATTAGGTCCTAGGAAGCCACGTCATAAACGTTTCTATTATGCTGTCTACAATGAGATTTGGAAAATATCACAACAAGAGGCCGCAGAAAGATTGCAAGAAATAGATCGTATAAATCTAGAGAAAGCTCTAGCAGTGGTCGATAATGGGTTAATGACACTAACATCCACAATATATTCACTGGGCAACATTGTATCATCTGCTATCGATGTACTAGAACAAGATTTGTCCATATTACAACATGGGCAATCACAATTGCGTTCTATTATGTTGCTAAGCTGGACACTGCAATATTTGCGCGCAGGCTGTGTGCCTTGGCGTTTCATAAACAGCACGCCTCTGTTTTCCTCAATAAACTGACAGAAAAACAGATGGAAATGGCACAGAGGGGAGCAAAGTATACAATGCTGGGCATTGAAAAATTGGACAGATTAGCCTTCACAGTGGCAGAGTAACCATCCACAGAATGGTTAACCCACGGCCACATAAATCTTCCGGTCACTACTTTTCAATTTCAATATTGCCTTGAGCAAATGCAGGCAGGCAGGCAGATATGAAGAAATGGGTAGGGAATTCATCAAGGAATCCTGGGAATTACCGTACAGATTTCAATGCCGGAGTGGGGAAAAAGAAGTGTTTCTGAGCGGTACAAACTGCGAGAATACCTTAAGTGGATCACTTGTATGTCTGGATATAATGCTTCATGGGGCCTGTAACGGTTCGGTGGCAAACTTATCCTGTCATTTAAAGGGTGCCCCAGCTGCCGTGATCACTCCAGTGTTCAGGCTACTTTCTAATGGGAGTTACTTGATGCTGAACGATCAAGGTTGCTGTGGAATGCTTCCGGGCATCGCATATCTGGTAACCGTGAGTTCCAGGGTTACTTGCTGTCTGCAAGTATTGTTTCCACCGACACATACAGTCAGGAAGGCGCCGTTATGGCCTTCACTAAATGTTTAATTAATACGGTTTGATACTTTGAGCTGAATGAAAGCCATGCTTATACAGAAATCCGTGCCCTTAACCTCCGCTCAAGAGACTTTTGATCTTCAAGTAGCAAGGTCTTCGGCAGAGATACAGGCACTCATACGTACAAATTGCCCTTTTCATTTTGCAGAAATGGTAAATCGTATCTTTAACATGTCTGATACGACAGGCATTGTCCACCTATTTAAGACCATAGGTTCGGGACTATTAAGCACCTTTCAGACGATCCTCGGAGTTATACCAACCTTTATACACTCCTTTTTTGGAAGCATCTTTGGAGGGCTGCCGCTGATCCTGTTTCTAATAGCAGGTTTCCTGATTGTCATTTTGTTGCTACGCAATGGACGTCCCAGTCACCAAAGAGATGGAAACAGTACTCCTGGAGAGAAAATACTGTGATCGCATGGTACAACTTCTAGGCACACATCGCCTATGGGAACTAAGTGCTTTTTGGTTCTTGCCATTTAGACCAGTCTGGATGGACTGCATCTTACCTGTCCTCCCATGCCTGTTTTGCGGAGAAGAATGCGTGTTGGATCTCTGTCTGACACTCCCATCATGTGCGCAATCGGACGTTGATGCTTTACTGGACCCGATAACGGCCCATGTTCTGCAGTGTCCCCAGCATATTCCTGTGTTGTTGGCGGCATTCCTAGAGCCACCACAGGTAGTATCACCTCCTGTTGGTATGGACACCAGCTCCTCCTCTGACACCCAGGCCTTGGATGGCACACAGGCTGCCCCAGCACCGGCTGTGCATAGTACGGAAGATCATCTGTGCTCCATTGACATAATATGCGAGGTGTTACCAGGACCGCCAGCTGCGGAAGCAAGCAACGAGAATGTTGCGTTTATAAGCCAGGACACACAAACATTTGACTAATTTGGCCCATGGTGTACTGGGAAAAAAATTCTATTTTTGCAAAACAAACAAAAATTGGAACTCCATATCACAATTGACATTCTTTTTGAGCATGCATGGCTTTCAAATGCTTGCAGTAGTTCAAACTATACCTACGGACATATTAGAGCTATAGCTTGAGTGTCAATTTCCATCTTTTACCTCTGTTTTAGAACAATTTTTTTTAAGAACCTTTTTTTTTAGCATTCTAAACATTGTTTTTAAGCATAAAAAGAAAATAATGTTTTTTATCGTTTGCTTACCAGTATCTAGTCAGCCTAGTTTAGAATTTAACTATGTCGTCCATTCGGAAGAGGAGTGGGTGTTATATTCCATATAGGTATCATAACATAAACCCCGTTAATCTCATTACCCGCCACCTATATTCTCTCCCTACATTACACTTGTCACGGTTTACAGGGACTGATCTTTTACCTAGATATTACATTGCAGTCAGAACGCGGGTTTTCCCTAGCTTGAAATCTCATACATTATGCATGAGGATTCTTGGAAGCACAACAGGACTACCATCTCCTGTATAAAATCTATGTACAAAGTTCATGCCCAACGTCATCCTTATGCCGACACAGTAACACAGCAAGGTAGGACCCCTGGGGAGACCTATGAGTATATATACATCACATCTTGCTAAGATAAGGCAGAGGAGACCGACACTTCCCGGCCGACACACTGACCAGAGACGCTGAGGTTCCTGCATGCAGACACTCCAGCTCGCAGTGGTCTAACATCCCTCGCGGGGTGTCCAGCTCGAGACCAGGACGGGGTCCCATAGTCTCTCACTTCAGGTAATGAGGTTGACTAAATCCTAGAGGGACTCTTGGCTTAACACCTGCATACATGCTAGGTACAGTTAGGTACATCTAGTTAGGGAGGCATCGTAGGAGTACGCATCTTTTTATCATGTGTTTTATATACTCTAATGTATTCATGATTATTGCAAGATGGTAGAACTATACCATCCATTCACCTTCATCATACTGCTAATCATTTATATCTTATACTGCCTAACGGTTGTTGCAGCTCATTTATTCTACACCAGAATAACAACTGTTCAATAAATTCTTATTGAAAACGCCCAGCCTCTTTATTCTGTGTATTTCTCTGAGACAGACTAAGTAAGCACGAGTGACTGAGCGAAGGGTAGTATATTGTTTCCATGGTCCTGAGGGATCAGGGTTGTCATGTTCGATGGTTGCCAGGAACTATTCTCTCCTTGGTAAGAGGTGTGAGCTAGTTGGTACAAAAGGGCCAACATACCCTGTGGGGGTGTTCAGAGTCAGTCTGACACCAATCCTACAGTGTATGTTGTCTAAACGCGCAGATCCTGTATACTTTTTATAGGAACTACACGACAGCACTGTTGCTGATGTTTTGGCCTAATATGTTTATGCTAAGTGCCTTTACTGGTGGTTACTTTAGTTTCACTACTTATGTGGTCTAATGGTGATGACAGTGGCCCGAATGGCCCTGTAATGTATATAATCCCCTGTAAAGGAATACCTAGTGCCAGGTGGCACAGTGTATATATGTGATTGGGTTCTAATGTGTTTTATGAGTAATACAAAGGCTATTTTTACATAACCTTGTGTGGAGTTTCTTTTGTGGTGTGCCTAGTGTGTCGCTGCTGTGTGAGTGTGTTGCGCAAACGCTTTACACATTGCCTCTGGGATAAGCCTGCCTGCTCGTGCCAAGCTACTAAGGGGGTGAGCAGGGGTTATCTTCAGTGTGTAACTCCCTTGCCCTGACTAGAGTGGTGGTTTCTGTCTGGCTTAGGCGCATGCCCTAGCCAACCAGAAATTCCATTTCTAAAATGGTCTTCCAGACGTTTCACAAGATAAGACCAAAATGTCGACATTTGTAACCCATTTTCTCAAAAATTATTAAATAGAGGTTAATCATTGTATTTTTTAATGATAATTTCTATGTGTTAATACGCAAAAGAAATGGTTTTTTTTGCAAAAATGATCATGAGATTAGTTCATTGTAAAGATCATCAATATCAGTCATTATTGTTTATGTGAATTCTGTTCTGTACCCTTTTGCTGCACTATTTTCACATAAATTGATACAGAAAAAGTATACCCCTGTTTGTTTGTTCTTTTTGATATATTCTTTTGTGATTCTCTCAATTTATTTCAATAATTCATATATCTGAGGCCACTAATCTGGGCTCCCATAATTTGTTTGTAAAAAATCAAGCTGGATTATGTTGAAATGAAACCCCTTGAAAGCACTGTTACCTGATACTTAGTTCTTGTTACCCAAGCCTCCAAGGGTTTATCAGGTTGCCCAATTTCTTGAACAGAATATGGAGAAAGGCAGAAAGAAAACTATAGAACAAGTAAGACTGTCTAAAAAGAAAAATGTTAGAAAAAAGTAGAACCACAAAATAAAGAAAACAGGTTGTGTTACAGATGTGGTCTGTAATTTCCACACTGGAAAAGAACATGTCCAGCACTGGGGCAGCAATGCAGAGAGTTTGGAAGGCCCAATCACTTTGCAAGTGTATGAAGTTTCAAAAAATATAAAAAGAAATGTGAAACAAAAAAAGGGAAGTTGTAACAAACAAAATATATCAGATGCTAAAAAAACAGGAACCAATATATTTGTCAGACTAATGGAATGTGTGGTGTATGACTCAGAGGAAGACATTGAACAGTCTGAAAGGCTGCATATGATGTGTGAAGAAGATGAGGTCAAACAAATTAACATGTTAAAAAGGGACAATATAGAGAAAACAACATCTGTAGATATAATGGTTGACCCACAGAAAGTTCCATTTGTTCTTGACAGGGGAGCAACATGTAACATTATGTGGATCACTGAGTATCAGAAAATGAAAGAACAGCCCTCTTTAACCCCTTCGATGCTTATGACGAGCTGGACTCGTCATGGCACACAGTGGTCGTAGTGCTCATGACGAGTCCAGCTCGTCATAGACTCCACCCACGGGGAAGCGCTGGCGCTCCCCGTGGGAATCCGATCGTTGGCTTTTTTGGGGGAAGGCAGGGAAGGGCTTCCTGCCTCCCTCCACCCTCCTCAATGACGCCAGCGCGCGAGGCGCGCTGACGTCATTGGGGGTTTCCTTTGTTCCACGACGCGCTGGAAGCCATTTGCTTCCAGCGCGTCGGGGAATAAGGTGAGTTTTGGCTCCGGGGAGGGGGTTTGAAACAAAGAGGCATCGAGGGAAAGGAAAGGGTTTTCCTTTCCCCCGATGCCTCTTTTGTGCATTCCTGCTGCACGATCATGCGATCGTGCAGCAGGAATGCCCACTAGACACCAGGGAATTTCTTTTTTTTTTTTTAAACGTCTAAATACTGTTTTGGGGAGCGGCCCCTTGGGCAAGGGTCGCTCCCCTTTTGGGGGCCATATGTTTTTGGTGCTCTGCCCCCCCTGGGGGGGCAGTTGTTTTTTTAATAAATCGGGAGAATGGGGCCTTGAATCGGGTTACCCATGGAGCGCAATATGGCAGGCAGACAGAGGGTGATGGCAAGTGTTGTGCACTGGCCTGGCAGGTTGCTGGCAGTGCATACACCCCCCCCCCGTGTGTGGCAGCCCGGGCTGAAACAGCTTCCGGGCACACACACATGTGCATGATATAGAGGTATGCTGCAATAAGTGGCACTCAGAACACAATGAAGAGCGAACTAGGGGGGCTGAGAGTGAAAGTATAGTGTCTTTGGAAGAGAAGAGATTTGAGGTCAGCTTTGAAGATCCGGGTAGAGGAGGTGGCACGGAGCAATGGGGGAAGCGATTCTCACCGGATTGCGCCATCGATCTTTCCCTTTTGAAGACGGGGGGGGGGGTGCGCAAGCAGAAGCTTTTCCGCATTGCAGCAGCCACCGGACAATTTCAATTCATTTGCCAGGTAACGAGGGAGGACGTGTGTAAGGCTTTGTGTGTGATGCAGGCAGTTTTGCTGAATGGAGGATGGATTTGAGAGGGGAGAGGTGGGATTTGGGTAGGCCCGTCAGAAGAGAATTGCAATAATCCAGTCTTGAGAGAACCAGAGATTGTACCAAGGTTTTTAAGTCTTTCTCCGGGAAGAACCGATGGAACCCCCATAGAAGGCGCAACTGGTAACGTGCGTTCTTAGCAATAGAGTTGATGTGGGAGATTAGGTTGAGTCCTTTGTCAAGAATGACACCTAGGGATTTAGCGCTGTCGACAATGATGGGTTTGTTGTTGAGTAGGTTCAGCTGATCCATCCAAGATTGAACAGGAGGAGGTGAGAGAGAGGTAGAGAGGAGGAGGAATTCAGTTTTGGCGGGATTCAGAATGAGTTGGTGAGCTAACATCCAGTTGTGAATAGAGTTGAGAGTAGAGTTGAGTAGTGAGAGATCGTGTGCGGAAGATAAAGGTATCTTCCCACTAGTCCACCAGGCATTTATTTTGGAGAGTGACCCCTTGGGTGGCAGAATAGCAGTATGTTTTTAGGCCCATCTGCCCCCAAGGAGGGCAGAAGCTACTAGACACCAGGGTTTTTTTAATTTTTGTGTTGGGGAGTGGCCAAAAGGGCAAGGGTTGCTCCCCTTTTACGGGGGTGAATATTTTATTTATACTCTTTGGCCCACCTACCCCTTAGCTTGGCTGGTGGATTGTGTGTGGACTGGTGCATTATTTGCATATGTGATTGTAATGCTTTTTTTCTCCTTTTTATTCTAGTGTAAAGCTTTTGATTCATGTTTGCGGTTTCGGCAGTGGTTGTTCTGCAGTTTTGCGTAATTGCATTTATTTGGTAAGAAAAATATTTTTGTTGTGTGTACTCCAAATGAGTATTATTGTCATGCATGAATGAATTTTTTTGTAAGTGGTGTCATAATGGCAGCATATTTGTTAGTGTTCAGAGCATGAAATTCTTTGCGATGTTTTGCATTGTCTTATGTGTAATTTTTTTCTTCTTCTTTTTTAGTGGGATATTGTTGATCCTTACTGTGTCTGTGCAGAGTAGGTGGTGGTGAGTCTAGCTGCTTCTGTCACGTGAGTGGTATAGTGTTGGAGTATATAGGTCTTTGTGATAAAGCTACTTTTTGTTTATTTCTTTTTTTTACAAAGGGTTTGTTGTTGTTGACTTGTTTGACAAGTAACCTTTATTAGTAAGCATTATGGCTAGCCGTAGAATTACTGCTCAGCAGGTGGTTGGTTTGCTTCTTGAATCTTCCTCTGAGCAGGATTATGAGACTGACAGTGCGACTGAGGGAGAGGAGGGGGGGGAAGATTCAGGCAGTGAGTTTTCTCTCCACATGGAATCATCGGATGATGAAGGTACTCTCAGTGCAGATGAAGTGCCTGATTTAGAGGAGGATACTACTGTGCCGATGGTGCAAGAGGCATCTGGATTGCAGCCTGGGGCTGCTAGGCTTCCTACTGGAAGTGCTGGACTCTGGGTTGATCCAAACATGGTGCAACCGGTGTTGCCTGCTTTTAGTGGTTATGCAGGGGGTAGAGTGGATTGTGAACATTATTTGCCTATACAGTATTTTCAGTTGTTTATGGATGATGTATTTTTGGGTGAGATTGTTGAGCAGACTAATTTGTATGCTGAACAGTTTTTGAGGGACAACAGTGCCAGACTTAGGCCCCATTCTAGAGCTACCCGGTGGAGTCCCACAAATCTGGAAGAGATGAAGAAGTTTTGGGTTTGACTTTTTTGATGGGTTTGATAAGGAAGCCGTCCATGGGTTCATATTGGTCTACCAGTCCCTTGATGGCAACGGCCATATTTCCTGCAGTTATGACTCGTGATCGGTATTTACTTTTGCTTCGGATGCTGCATTTTGTTGATAATGGTTTGGCGTTGCCACGAGATCACCCTGAATGTGACCGTCTTTTTAAGATTCGGCCTGTTCTTGATCACTTTGTAGATCGATTTTCAGAGATCTATACTCCAGGGAAAGAAATATCTATTGATGAGTCTTTGGTCCTGTTCAAGGGCCGTTTGGTTTTTAGGCAGTACATTCCTAGCAAGAGGGCACGCTATGGAATTAAGCTGTATATGTTGTCTGAGAGTAGGACAGGATATGTTTTTAATTTGCATGTGTACACTGGTAGGGATTCCACTATTGACCCCCTGGTTGTCCGTCCACTTTTGGAGTTTCAGAGAAAATTGTGTGGGATCTTGCTAGAGGACTGTTTAACAGAGGCCACCATTTGTACCTTGATAACTTCTACACTGCTGTGCAATTGTTTAAGGAATTGTTCAAAGTGGACACTTTTGCTTGTGGCACAATCCGCTCTAACCGTAAAGGTTATCCAAAGAGCTTGTTTGCAAAAAACTTCAGAGGGGACAGTGCAGTGCCTTGCGTAGTGAGGAACTGCTAGCTGTGAAATTTGTGGACAGGAGGGATGTGTACATGCTGACTACCATCCATGATGAGAGTACTTCACCTGTGGCTGTTTGGGGTCAGATTGCTGAAGTGCGCAAACCTGTGTGCATTTTAGACTACAATAAGCACATGGGTGGTGTTGATAGAGTAGATCAGAGGTTGGAACCTTACACTGCTATTCGTAAGGCTTACATTTGGTATAAGAAGTTGGCCATCCATCTCTTCAATTTAGCAACTTTCAATGCTTTTGTTGTGTTCAAGGAGTGTTCTCCTGCGTCAAAGTTGACTTTTGTTCAGTTTCAGCAGTCTGTCATAGGCAGCCTTGTTGTTGTGGAACAGGCAAGTGTTCCTAGAGTTGGAGTGGTGGAGGATGTGGCTCGATTGAAAGATCGCCACTTTCCTGATCACATTCCTCCTACACCCTCAAAAGACTTTCCCACTAGGAGATGTAGAGTCTGTTGGCGAAGAGGTACGCGGAAGGAGACTCGTATGTACTGCCCTGAGTGTCCTTCTAACCCTGGGCTGTGTGTGCCTGCTTGTTATAGAGCGTACCACAAGCAAAAGAATTATTGGGAGCAACCATGAGTGGTAAAGTGAACTGCCTGGTCTGTAATGTTTAAGAATTGTTGTTCTGTTTCAAGGTTGGCATTAGTGCAATGTATTTAGTTTCTGATTTTGTGTTAGTAGATTTGTATCTATTTGCAATTTGTTTGTGTTTTCTTTTTGTATAAAAAATCCTAAATGTGATGGTGGTGTGTGTAGGCTGGTGCTTGGCTGGCGGTGTGCGTGGAGTGGCGCTTGGCTGGCGGTGTGCGTGGAGTGGTGCTTGGCTGGCAGTGTGCGTGGAGTGGCACTTGGCTGGCGGTGTGCGTGGAGTGGCGCTTGGCTGGCGGTGTGCGTGGAATGGCGCTTGGCTGGCGGTGTGCGTGGAGTGGTGCTAGGCTGGCGGTGTGCGTGGAGTGGCGCTAGGCTGGCGGTGTGCGTGGAGTGGCGCTTGGCTGGCGGTGTGCGTGGAGTGGCGCTTGGCTGGCGGTGTGCGTGGAGTGGCGCTTGGCTGGCGGTGTGCGTGGAGTGGCGCTTGGCTGGCGGTGTGCGTGGAGTGGCGCTTGGTTGGCGGTGTGCGTGGACTGGCGCTCGGCTGGCAGTGTGTGAGTAGTGACTTGCTGCTGGTCACTACACACACTGCTAGCCGAGCGACACTCCACGCAATCCATCAGCTTGTGTGGTTGCTGTGTTAGGAATGTGGGCGTGTGAAAGTGATGGGCCCTTGAATGGCGCTGTCTGCTGGTGTGAGTGTTGTAATGTGATGGGCCCGCGGCTGGTGGTGTGAATGGTTTTGTATTTGTCACACGTATGAAAGGTGTATGAATGGCCTGTAAAGAGGTTGGTGCCTTGTCGTGGCTTTACAGCTCACGAGCTGTGAGTCAATGGTTCAGTTTCTCGTCCTTTCAATTATTAACAGTGCATTTCATTTTTGTGAAATCACTTGTTAATACAATTGTATATACTGAACCATCACTCACCCTCGTGCCAAATCCAACCAGTATGTGTGTGTGCTTGAGGATTAGATGGCTGTGCAGTAATATTTTTTTTTGTCTTTCTCAAGCAGGGTGTACCTTGTCCCTTTTGTGAATGTTGTAATGTGTTTGTTTCGTGCCTGGTGGTGTGAATGGTCTTGTGTGTATCACGTATGAAAGGTGTGTGAATGGCCTGTAAAGCGGTTGGGGCCTTGACGTGGCTTTACAGCTCACGAGCTGCGAGTCACTGGTTCAGTTTTTTGTCCTTTCAATTATTGACAGTGCATTTCATTTTTGTGAAATCTCTTGTTAATAAAATTGTATATACTGAACCATCACTTGCCCTCGTGCCAAATCCAACCAGTATGTGTGTGTGCTTGAGGAATAGATGGCTGTGCAGTAATCTTTGTCTTTTTAGTCTGTCTGCCAAGGTGTACATTCCATCTAAGAATAACCTACCAACTGTAGATATTGTCGTAAACGAAACACCCATGGGAGTACATGGTGATATCTCTCTTGTGGATCCCAACAAGTTATGGTACCCACAATGTCCTGCAAACCTCAAAATGTCTGTCACATTTTCCTTGCAATATTGTGCCAAAATTTTCACGCTGCAGAAATAAACAACACATTATCTCAAAATGACCTGGTTTTGCAAGGGGGTCACCTGGGTTTTGGCCCGGGCTCGGCGGCCACCTAGGGAAACCTACCAAACCCACACATTTCTGAAAAGTAGACACCCGGGGATTCCAGGAGGTATGGCTTGAGTGGATCCCCCAACGTTTTCTTACCCAGAATCCCCTGCAAACCTGACATTTTGCTGAAAAATCCCTTTTTACACACATTTTGTGTGGTAAAGTTGTGGCATCACCGGGCTGACACAAATTTCCTACCACCCAGCGTCCCCCAGGTCTCCCGATAAAAATGGTGCCTCACTCGGGTGGGAGGCCCAAGTACCTGCGACAGGCAAGGGCCCACAACGTATTGAGGCGACCTCAAAATGGCCTTTCACAAAACGACCTGGTTTTGCAAGGGGGTCACCTGGGTTTTGGCCCTGTGCTCGGCGGCCATCTAGAGAAACCTACCAAACCCACACATTTCTGAAAAGTAGACACCCGGGGCTTCCAGGGAGGTATGGCTTGCGTGGATCCCCCAACGTTTCCTTACCCAGAATCCCTGCAAACCTCAATTTTAGCTGAAACAAATCACTTTTTTCACACATTTTTGTGTGGGAAAGTGTGGCATCACTGGCCTCACACAAATTTCCTACCACCCAGCGTTCCCCGAGGTCTCCCGATAAAAATGGTGCCTCACTTGTGTGGGAGGCCCAAGTACCCGCGACAGGCAAGGGCCCAAAACGTAGTGAGGCGACATCAAAATTGCCTATCTCAAAACCACCTGGTTTTGCAAGGGGGGTCACCTGGGTTTTTGGCCCTGTGCTCGGCGGCCATCTAGAGAAACCTACCAAACCCACACATTTCTGAAAAGTAGACACCCGGGGGCTTCCAGGGAGGTATGGCTTGCGTGGATCCCCCAACGTTTCCTTACCCAAAAACCCCTGCAAACCTCAATTTTAGCTGAAACAAATCACTTTTTTCACACATTTTTGTGTGGGAAAGTGTGGCATCACTGGCCTCACACAAATTTCCTACCACCCAGCAATCCCTCAGGTCTCCCGATAAAAATGGTGCCTCACTTGTGTGGGAGGCCCAAGTACCCGCGACAGGCAAGGGCCCAAAACGTAGTGAGGCGCCATCAAAATTGCCTATCTCAAAACCACCTGGTTTTGCAAGGGGGGTCTCAATCAAAAAGGAGCTTAAGAGGGAAACAAAATCACAGGTCGCCCTCCCCTCAACATCTCATTAAATCAAAAAGACCTGTGTGCGTAAGGCTCCTCTACTTGAGGTATATGTATAAGTGGCGGTAGAGATTCCTTCACTACTTATCTATCTATACCTCCTCATTTGGAAACAGAGGTAGTGTCCTGCCACTTTACTGCCCAATTTTTCTAAAAACAACCTTTTTGCGACTGACAGTCAAACAACCATATACCCCCTCTGCACATAGGGGTGTATTTTAATTGTTATATAAATTAACAGGTTACACCCATATAGATGTTACCTTAACCCAAAAAAACAACAAAAATTGTGAAGGGGCAAGATGGCACCTCACGTGCGCACCACCAGTCGAGCTTACTGATTGGTGCTCATCAGCTATGCTCACTTTCCTCATCATCGGCCACCATATTGCCCAAATAATGTGCGTTTCCCAAAACAAAATATATTAGTGCCAAAAAAAAGTGTTAGTGCCAGTTGTATATCACAACCACCACCAGAACATGACCCCGTGCAGGATAAAATTGAGATAAGTAACACAATCACAAACTTTTATTCTTCACTTGTGTACTTATTCAAATTTAAAAACCGGCTGCTTTACGCAGACCTTTGCCGCAAGCAAATGGGGATTCTGGGTAAGGAAACGTTGGGGGATCCATGCAAGCCATACCTCCCTGGAAGCCCCCGGGTGTCTACTTTTCAGAAATGTGTGGGTTTGGTAGGTTTCCTAGATGGCCGCCGAGCACGGGGCCAAAACCCAGGTGACCTCCCTTGCAAAACCAGGTGGTTTTGAGATAGGCAATTTTGATGTCCCTTCACTACGTTTTGGGCCCTTGCCTGTCGCGGGTACTTGGGCCTCCCACACAAGTGAGGCACCATTTTTATCGGGAGACCTGGGGGAACGCTGGGTGGTAGGAAATTTGTGTGAGGCCAGTGATGCCACACTTTCCCACACAAAAATGTGTGAAAAAGTGATTTTTTTCAGCTAAAATTGAGGTTTGCAGGGGATTCTGGGTAAGGAAAGGTTGGGGGATCCATGCAAGCCATACCTCCCTGGAAGCCCCGGGTGTCTACTTTTCAGAAATGTGTGGGTTTGGTAGGTTTCCTAGATGGCCGCCGAGCACGGGGCCAAAAACCCAGGTGACCCCCTTGCAAAACCAGGTGGTTTTGAGATAGGCAATTTTGATGTCCCTTCACTACGTTTTGGGCCCTTGCCTGTCGCGGGTACTTGGGCCTCCCACACAAGTGAGGCACCATTTTTATCGGGAGACCTGGGGGAACGCTGGGTGGTAGGAAATTTGTGTGAGGCCAGTGATGCCACACTTTCCCACACAAAAATGTGTGAAAAAAGTGATTTTTTTCAGCTAAAATTGAGGTTTGCAGGGGATTCTGGGTAAGGAAAGGTTGGGGGATCCATGCAAGCCATACCTCCCTGGAAGCCCCCGGGTGTCTACTTTTCAGAAATGTGTGGGTTTGGTAGGTTTCCCTAGATGGCCGCCGAGCACGGGGCCAAAAACCCAGGTGACTCCCTTGCAAAACCAGGTGGTTTTGAGATAGGCAATTTTGATGTCCCTTCACTACGTTTTGGGCCCTTGCCTGTCGCGGGTACTTGGGCCTCCCACACAAGTGAGGCACCATTTTTATCGGGAGACCTGGGGGAACGCTGGGTGGTAGGAAATTTGTGTGAGGCCAGTGATGCCACACTTTCCCACACAAAAATGTGTGAAAAAAGTGATTTTTTTCAGCTAAAATTGAGGTTTGCAGGGGATTCTGGGTAAGGAAACGTTGGGGGATCCATGCAAGCCATACCTCCCTGGAAGCCCCCGGGTGTCTACTTTTCAGCAATGTGTGGGTTTGGTAGGTTTCCCTAGATGGCCGCCGAGCACGGGGCCAAAAACCCAGGTGACCCCCCTTGCAAAACCAGGTGGTTTTGAGATAGGCAATTTTGATGTCCCTTCACTACGTTTTGGGCCCTTGCCTGTCGCGGGTACTTGGGCCTCCCACACAAGTGAGGCACCATTTTTATCGGGAGACCTGGGGGAACGCTGGGTGGTAGGAAATTTGTGTGAGGCCAGTGATGCCACACTTTCCCACACAAAAATGTGTGAAAAAGTGATTTTTTTCAGCTAAAATTGAGGTTTGCAGGGGATTCTGGGTAAGGAAAGGTTGGGGGATCCATGCAAGCCATACCTCCCTGGAAGCCCCCGGGTGTCTACTTTTCAGAAATGTGTGTGTTTGGTAGGTTTCCCTAGGTGCCGGCAGAGCTAGTGTTCACAAACTACAGCTAGGCACTTTGCCAAAAAAGGGTCATTTTTCACTGCGAAATTGAGGTGTGACCACGTTGCGTTTTGCGCCGTTTCCTGTCGCAGGCACTAGGCCGACCCACACAAGTGAGGTACCATTTTTCTCGGAAGACTTTGGGGAACGCGGGGTGGGTGGAAATTTGTGGATCCACGCAGATTCCAGAACTTTCCACCACAGAAATGTGGGGAAATGTGGTTTTTTTGACAGTTTTTTATGTTTGCAAGGGATTCTGGGTAATAGAACCTGGTGGGAGGCAGTCAAGTCACCCCATCCTGGATTCCCCTGGGTGTCTAGTTTTCAAAAATGTATAGGTTTGCCAGGTTTCCCTAGGTGCCGGCAGAGCTAGGGTTCAAAAACTACAGCTAGGCACTTTGCCAAAAAAGGGTCATTTTTCACTGCGAAATTGAGGTGTGACCACGTTGCGTTTTGCGCCGTTTCCTGTCGCAGGCACTAGGCCGACCCACACAAGTGAGGTACCATTTTTCTCGTAAGACTTTGGGGAACGCGGGTGGGTGGAAATTTGTGGATCCACGCAGATTCCAGAACTTTCCACCACAGAAATGTGGGGAAAATGTGTTTTTTTTGACAATTTGTTAGGTTTGCAAGGGATTCTGGGTAACAGAACCTGGTGGGAGGCAGTCAAGTCACCCCATCCTGGATTCCCCTGGGTGTCTAGTTTTCAAAAATGTATAGGTTTGCTAGGTTTCCCTAGGTGCCGGCAGAGCTAGGGTTCAAAAACTACAGCTAGGCACTTTGCCAAAAAAGGGTCATTTTTCACTGCGAAATTGAGGTGTGACCACGTTGCGTTTTGCGCCGTTTCCTGTCGCAGGCACTAGGCCGACCAACACAAGTGAGGTACCATTTTTCTCGTAAGACTTTGGGGAACACGGGGTGGGTGGAAATTTGTGGATCCACGCAGATTCCAGAACTTTCCACCACAGAAATGTGGGGAAAATTTGTTTTTTTGACAATGTTTTAGGTTTGCAAGGGATTCTGGGTAACAGAACCTGGTGGGAGGCAGTCAAGTCACCCCATCCTGGATTCCCCTGGGTGTCTAGTTTTCAAAAATGTATAGGTTTGCTAGGTTTCCCTAGGTGCCGGCAGAGGTAGGGTTCAAAAACTACAGCTAGGCACTTTGCAAAAAAAGGGTCATTTTTCACTGCGAAATTGAGGTGTGACCACGTTGCGTTTTGCGCTGTTTCCTGTCGCGGGCACTAGGCCGACCCACACAAGTGAGGTACCATTTTTCTCGGAAGACTTTGGGGAACGCGGGGTGGGTGGAAATTTGTGGATCCACGCAGATTCCAGAACTTTCCACCACAGAAATGTGGGGAAAATGTGGTTTTTTTGACAATTTTTTAGGTTTGCAAGGGATTCTGGGTAACAGAACCTGGTCCAGTCACCCCATCCTGGATTCCCCTTGGTGTCTAGTTTTCAAAAATGTATAGGTTTGCTAGGTTTCCCTAGGTGCCGGCAGAGCTAGGGTTCAAAAACTACAGCTAGGCATTTTGCCAAAAAAGGGTCATTTTTCACTGCGAAATTGAGGTGTGACCACGTTGCGTTTTGCGCCGTTTCCTGTCGCAGGCACTAGGCCGACCCACACAAGTGAGGTACCATTTTTCTCGTAAGACTTTGGGGAACACGGGGTGGGTGGAAATTTGTGGATCCATGCAGATTCCAGAACTTTCCACCACAGAAATGTGGGGAAAATGTGTTTTTTTTTACAAGTTTTTAGGTTTGCAAGGGATTCTGGGTAACAGAACCTGGTGGGAGGCAGTCAAGTCACCCCATCCTGGATTCCCTGGGTGTATAGTTTTCAAAAATGTATAGGTTTGCTAGGTTCCCCTAGGTGCCGGCAGAGGTAGGGTTCAAAAACTACAGCTAGGCACTTTGCCAAAAAGGGTCATTTTTCACTGCGAAATTGAGGTGTGACCACGTTGCGTTTTGCGCCGTTTCCTGTTGCAGGCACTAGGCCGACACACACAAGTGAGGTACCATTTTTCTCGTAAGACTTTGGGGAATGCGGGGTGGGTGGAAATTTGTGGATCCACGCAGATTCCAGAACTTTCCACCACAGAAATGTGGGGAAAATGTGTTTTTTTTTACAATTATTTAGGTTTGCAAGGGATTCTGGGTAACAGAACCTGGTGGGAGGCAGTCAAGTCACCCCATCCTGGATTCCCCTGGGTGTCTAGTTTTCAAATATGTATAGGTTTGCTAGGTTTCCTTAGGTGCCGGCAGAGCTAGGGTTCAAAAACTACACCTAGGCACTTTGCAAAAAAAGGGTAATTTTTCATTGTGAAAATGTGGTACGTCCACGTTGCATTTTGAGCCATTTCCTGTTGTGGGCACAAGGGCTACCCACACAAGTGAGGTACCATTTTATTCGGGAGACTTAGGGTAACACAGAATTGTAGAGCAACTGTTATTACCTATTGACTTTCGATGCATTTCTGCCTTCCAAATGAAAGACAATGTGTAAAAAATAAGTCATTTTGAAAAAGGACCTATAATTCTCATGCTAGTATGGGTACTCCCAATTTCGGAAATGTGCAAATATCTACTGTTTCTAAAATCTACATTTTGTTCCCATTTCAGAAATACATAGGTGTCTTTCATAACAATTTTTCCATGTATACATTTTCCCAAAATAATTGCTATATACCCGGTACATAATAAAAAAACATTGCAAGATGCTGCTCAGTTATTGGCTCTGGGTTCGTCGGGCTCTTGGTGAACCTACAAGTCCTATATATCCCCACAACCAGAAAGGTCCAGCGGATATAACGGTATATTGCTTTCAAATAGCTGTCATAATTAGAAGAAGTTACAGGTGAAAACGTTGACACAAATGGCTGTTTTTTTCAACTAATTTTCAATTTTTCCTTCATTTAACTGTTAGTTTCTATAAGGAAAACTTTAAGAATCTACACAAATGACCCCTTGCTGAATTCAGAATTTTGTCTACTTTTCAGAAATGTATGGCGTTTTAGGATCCATTATTGGTTTCATACCCATTTCTACCATTAACTGGAAGGAGGTTGAAAGCACAAAAATAGCAAAAATAGGCTATGTCCCAGAAAAATGCCAAAACTGTGTAAAAAGTTGGTTTTCTGACAAAAGTCTGCTTGTCCCTGAAAGCTGGGAAGATGGTGATTTCAGCACCACAACCCCTTTTTGATGCCATTTGCAGGGAAAAACAAGACGCTTTCATCTGTAGCCCTTTTTCGCATTTTTCCCAAAAAAACAAAATTTTGCTGTATTTTGGCTAATTTCTGGGTCCCCTCCAGGGGAATCCACAAACCCTGGGTTCCTTTACAATCCCCATGATGTTAGAAAAAAGGACGCAAATTTGGCGTGGATACCTTATGTGGTCAAAAAGTTACAGGGGCCTTAGCCCGCACTACCCCAAATAGCCAAAAAAAGGCTTAGCACAGGGGGGGAAAAGGCCTAGCAGCGAAGGGGTTAAGTCCGTCCAATGTCAATGTTTTCCAATGGGGAGCAAAGCACCCTGTTTCTTGCTTAGGGAAATTTAAAGAGATGCTACAATATGGAGCTATGATCAGTAAAGAAGAGATACATGTGTTAAAGGGTGAGATTCCAGGGCCATGTTTGTTGAGCAATGTCACTGCTCAAGTCATGGGTTTGTTAGCAATGAGGTGTCATATTGTGACAGATTATCCTGTATTACAAATGTACCCAGAATTGTTCAATGGATTGGGTAAACTAAAAGATAGAATGATTACGCTACACATAAATGAAGCAGTGAAACCAATAGCCCAAATGCACAGAAGAGTTCCAATACACTTGCAAACAAAATTAGAGAAAGAAAGAAAAACACTCCTACAACATAACATAGTTGGACCAGTCACTGGTCCAACACTGTGGGTATCCTCTATTGTAGTGATTTAAAAAAAAAAAGATACCTGAGACATCAGGATCTGTGTGGATATGAGAGTGCCTAATACGGCAATTGAAAGAGAAAGGTACCCGAGGCCCACATTTCAATGATATGATCAGTAGTATCGGTGGTGCTACTATTCTTCCAAAGTTAGATCTATGTAAGGGGTTTCATCAGCTGGAAATACACATTCAATCGAGATATATCACAACATTCTCCATGCATCTTGGGGTATTTGGGTATAAAGATTGAATTTTAGCATATGTTCAGCTGTGGAACATTTTCAGGAAATCCTAAAGAATGTGATAAGACCTGTAAAGAACACCATGAATTACAGTGATTATATTTTACTTTTTGGAAAAATGCAAGAAGAACATGATCAAGCATTGGATTGAGTATGTCAGCAACTTGTAAAAGCTGGTTTGGTGCTCAGTTTTAAAAAGTGTGAAATAAATAAGCCAGAGCTAAAAAATTTTGGTCACATATTTTCCACTGAAGGAGTAAGGCCAGACCCAGTCAAAGTGGTGTGCAGTACTCAGATCTAAAGATGTATCAGAATTATGTTCATTTTTAGGGATGGCTACTTATTGTTCATGCTATATGCAGAGAACTAACAAAGAAAGGGAGAAAGTACACCTGGAATGATGAATGTGAGCAAGCTTTTAAAACGGTAAAAGAAGAAATATGGTCTGCAGCTAATTTGAAGTACTATAATCCAGAGTTATGTATAGAATGAGTAGTGAATGCCAGTCCTGTAGGACTTGGTGCAATGCTGGTACAACACAAATCTGGCAGAGAAACTCCTCGATATGTGATTTTGCATGCTAGTAAAAGCTTGTCTGATATTGAACAAAAATATTCTCAGCCAGAAAAAGAAAGCTCGGCGGTTGTCTGGGACTGTGAGCACTACCATGATTTTTTATATGGAAAACCGTTTGTAATTATAATAGATCATCAAGCTCATCTTTCTATTTTTGGAAACCCAAAAGTGAAAATGCCTCCACGAATGGGGAATGAGATTAATGGATTATGACTTTAAAATTATTCATGAACCAGTAAAGAAGTATAATCCAGCAGAATATTTGTCAAGACACCCTTTGAAACCTGAAATGAAACATCAATTGGAAGCAGAAGAATACATATGCTTCATATTTAGTCCAGCAGTGACACGAATCATTTCAGAAAACAAATTGATTGAAGCATCACAACAGGATGAAACAATTCAAGAAGTGAAAAAAAATCATACTTGAGAACAATTAAAGATGGATAAACGATGCAACTAAGTTTCGAACAAATATAAAGAAACAAGATATTTTGGCATTTAAGAACATACATTCTGAACTATCTGTGGCCTTATCTGGAATACTGTTGAGAAGTAGTAAATTGATAATTCCGTCAAGTTTACAAAGATATGTGATTGATTTGGCTCATGAAAGCCACAGAGGTGTCTCTGCTACAAAAAGTTTTTTAAGAGAAAAAATGTGGTTTCCCAGATTAGATAGTCAAGTGGAAGAAGTGATTCAGACTTGTCACTTATGCCAATGTACTACTAAAGAAAGAGTGTTAGAAGGATTGCACATGTCTGAGTTGCCAAATGCAGTGTGGTCTAATGTAGAAGCAGATGTTCATGGACCATTGGACTTAGGGCACTATTTATTAACTGTGATTGATGAGTATTCCCATTTTCCTATAGTAAAGGTGGTGTCGTCAACATCTACATCAGTTGTACTTCCTGTTCTTCATGAAATATTTTCTACCTGGGGAATACCAAATGTATCAAAAATGGATAATGCGCCACTGTCCAGTGCCAATGAATTTCAGAAATGTATTATCTGGGGATAATGCACAGAAAAGTGACTCTTAGTGTGGCCTCAGGTGAATGGAATTGTTGAAAGATTGATGGCCACCATTAAAAAAAGCTGTGCAAAGGGCAAAATGTTCACATATTTCGATAAACCAAGCTCTATGTCAGGTTCTACATGATTATCGAATACTCCTCATGGATCAACTGGAAAATGTCCTTCAAAACTGATGTTTGGTCAACAGAGTCAAACTCGATTACCACATCTTGCTGCCGATCTGGTGAAATAATGGAAAACTACAAGGAGGTGAAAAAAAATACCATGCAGAATGTGAAAGAAACATTCAAGATTGAGAATATCAGATAGGCGACTTGGTACTAGTTAGGCAACAACAACAAAAAACATTGAAAGCAGATTTCACCCTGCACCTATGGAAGTGGCAAAAATTCAAGGGACGGTGGTTATAGCACAGAATGACAACAAATTCATAACAAGAAATAAGAACTTTTTCAAGAAGTTTAAAGATGGAGTTACTGCACAACATGATGTGCAACTGGAAATTCAACAAGCGGGACAGGCACTTAAAAAATCTGTAAGGATTTCAAGAAGACCAGATCGATTAATTAAACATTGTTGGATCATCAAATATATGATTTTTTCTCTCTTACTCTATTTCTCTATCTATCATCTTTTCTTAAAAAGGGGGGAGGAGGGAGAAATGCAGTAAAGTGATGCAATGGATTATAGGGAAAGTGTTCTTGGTTGGAATGGAAGGGGTTTTAGAATATAGGCAGTTAAGTTGTAACAGGCTGGGGAAGGCAAAAGGTGGTTTCCTTGTAAGAGATAAATAAAGAGATTCAAGCCCACTCTAGAGGTTGTGTATTACATACATTGTGGGCTATCACACTCTCTGTACCCCTGTCTCTATTTCAACTCAATCTCTCTATCTCACCTTTCTCCATCTCTAACTCACCCACTCTCTATGCCTGTATCCACATCACATCTCTTTCAATACCCTCCCTGTCTCTCTATTGCACATCTTTTCTCTCTGAAGCTCATTTTTATTTCTACCCTTTACCCCTATATCACCACATTTCTCTCTGTCTCACCACACTTTACCTCACCGGTCTTCTCAGTTTGCCCCTATCTCTACCTCACACACTCCCTGCCTTGCATCTAAACCTTCTTATCAAGCTCCCATGCCCTCTCCTACATGTTTAAAACTCACCTCTCTTTCTACCTTACTTCTCTCTAAAAGTCAACCATAGGGTTACCCCATCAATCTTCCTCTCCACATATCAATTTCCTTATCTTCAGCACACCCTACATCACTCTTAAACCTTACATATCTCTATAGCAATTTCTTTACCTGTTCCTTGTGTTACCTCTTTGCATCTTTCTTTCTGGATACCACACCTTGCTCAATCATGTGTCTCTCTCTATCTCACCTTTCTCTCTACCTCATCTCTGTTTCTACCTTTCTTCTCCTTCTACATCACCTTTCTCATTATACGTTTCTCTTCACGTCACTGTCTTACTTTCCCTCCGATTTCTCTTACTCAGCAAAGTTGGATTTCAGATTAGATCAGATTTTACCTGATGGGAATGTTGAAAAAACATCAGAGCAGTTCTTGTATTTTCACTGTTGAAGTAAGAATGGCAGTTGTACAGGTACAGTCATTAGTGATAATAGATATCTGGCAACTAAAGCAGCAATTTCAAGTGTTGTGTGTATATGTTTCATTTCAATATGAGGCACGAGTCCAATAAACATCTACCAAGTCACCCTTTTGCAAGACAAAAAAACTAGAGGCAAGCACAAAAAATGGCTTTATCAATGCTTATTCATTCTTTCTTTTGTTTGTTACTATATGGCTGGTGGATTCAGGGCGGGTTCAGATTTTGGCTGCTTTTGCAGCCTAGTTATTTCAATGTTGTTAGGCGTCTCAAGGTCTTAAAAGCTGCAAATTGGCAAAAAAGTGCAAAGTTGTTCCAAATAGACAGCTCCAAAGTGTCTTACCTAGGACCCTAAAAATACTTAAGAAGGTACTGCAAATCTATTTGGTCGGTGAAGCGGCCTTGGGGGCTACAAAATCTTGCTCGGAGCTTTTGGAACTTAAACTAACAGCTTCAGTGGGAGATCAGCAATGACTTATCCAACTGTGAGGGATCCATCCAGCTTTGGATCTTGCCCCCTTGAAGTTTTTGACTTCCATTTCAGAGAATACTTCAAAGGTAAAAACGTTGTGCATGAGTGGCTGGATAGGTGACTGAGCAGGTACATATGTGTCTGTATCAGTTTCAGGGTACATGACTCGCTGTATGGCTGCATGAATGGGTGTGTAAATGGCTGTCTGGGTGACTGAGTGGGTGCATAAGTGTATGCATGAGTGTGTGGGCATATGAATGACTGTATGAGTGAGTGAGGGAATGTTAGAGTGGCTGTATGGATGGGTGTGTGCTTGTGTCAGTGACTGTATAGGTGAGTGAGTACATCTGTTAGTATCTGTATGAGAAAGTGAGAGGGTGTGTGAGTGGCTGTCTGTGAGAGGGAGTGGCTGTATGAGTAACTGTATGGGTGAGGGAGTAGGTGTGTGAGTAGCTGTATGGGTGACTGATTCAATGTGGTAGTGTCTGTTTGGGTGTAGGAATGGGTGTGTAAGTGTCTATGTATCTGTATGACTGGATGTGTGAGTGGCTGTATTGGTCAGTGAGTAGGTGCATGAGTGGGTGTATATGTGAGTTTGTGGTTGCGTTATTAGGTGTATAAGTGAGTAGATGTGTGAGTGGCTCTATGGATCAGTGAGTAGAGGTGTACATGTTCGTATGGGTCTGTCAATCGGTATGTCAGTGGTTGTGTGGGAGTGAGTGTATGAGATGTTGTATGGGGGTGTAAGTGGGTGTGTTAGTGGGTATGTGGATGATGTCATCAGTGATGTCATCAGTGATGTCGTTTGAGATGTCATCTGTAATGTCATTTGAGATGTCATCAGTGATGTCACTGACCATGTCACGAGTGATGTAATATGTGAGATCATAAGTAGTGCATTGCGGGGGTGTAAGTTATAGTTAGCTCAGGTACCTATAGCTGCTGGATTTCAATGGTTTTGTATGAGTGAAATCTGAGCCTAACTATAACGTCGATGTAACCTTTTTTTTCAAGGAATTTCTCAGGTTTTTTTTTGTTTGGTTTCCTAACTATAACATACTTTTAACCTTTGGCTTTTTCAGAGAATTTCTAAGGTTTAAAAAAAAATCATATGTAAAACATCCTTGTAATGTTTGTTTTTTTCTGTGAATTTCTAAGATTTTTTAAATTTCATATCATAAATTTTATCTGGTTTTTATAAATATATTTCTTAAGTATAAGATACCTGTAAATATGAAACTTACAACCTTTCGTAATATACATTTTTTAATGTGTGCGTCGCATACTGATCACACACCTGTCGCAGTTGGTGAGCGGACCTGGTGTGATTTGTGGAGCAGTTACACTCTTTTGTTTAAGATATGTAGTTTTAACTATATTAATATTAGTATAATAATTATAATGTGGAAATATTTTAAAGGTGGTTGGGATAGCTTTTTATATGCCGTGACGCCTCCGTGCACGTTCGCGCTATGTTTATTCAAGTGCACGTGGGTGTACGGCTCTGGTGTGCATTTTCAAAAGTAAAATAGGTATTAAATATTATATATAGGTTTTGTCGATATATGTAGTTTCCTAAGAAACTAATAAAAGTGATGTTATCATAAACAATAAACTTTTTAAAGTAATTGTTATAGGTTTAAGTAAGCTGTGACGCGTCCGCCACTGTCACAGCACGTATTTCCGGGTACACAGTGGGTGCGCGACTCCGGCGTGACTTTTATAGTTGAAAAAGACATATATGTCCAATTTTACATTTTTGATTAAAGAGGTTTACTATTACAGTTGTAAAAGTGGTATATTTCTATTTGGAATGCATTTTAAATGTTATTGTAATGTATTTTGCAGCATCACGACAGCGGCGCGACGGATGCGCGATGGGTACGCAAACCGCATGTGACTAAAAAAAAACAAATGATCTTATTGGTTGAACATCTTTCTACCTCATTTTCTTCTTTCTCTTGTCTGTGTTAGGTGAAGAGCTTTTTGTATTTTCCCTGGCTATTCCCTAACTATTTTACTTGTTTTTTTGGTGTTTGTGCTTTTTTTGGGAGCTACTTAAGATGGCATCTGCTTACCATCTGCAGAAGATCTGGAAGATGTTGAGGAAGAAGAATAACCTAAAAAAAGAGAGTATAATTTGGACTTTCTTTTCAATTCCAGAAGGCAAAAAAGTCAATGAAAGGAGGGTGATGTACATTATGTCACAAGGTTCTCTCTTGTGGTTCTGAGAAAAAAATTTCATGTGGAACTCAAATCACCTTATGAGAGAGTAGAGAGACCGGGAAAGGAGAGAGTGTTCAGAAAGGGGAGATAGTGATGAACCATGCACACACATTGGGTTCAGTAATAACAACAGAACCACCTCTGACTATACCAGAGTTTTCTGCACTTGGCCAACACTGTTTGAAATGCAAAAGTGTCTTGTGTATGGGGAACAGTTAATCCTGACAATTCTTCAATGTGCAAAGAATCACAAATGTTAGTTTCTAGGTTTTTCTTTTTTGGGGGTTGAGTTGCTGCTGCAAGTTCTATCTCCTCTGAGAATGTACCATGTTTTAAAATGTTTGGAAATAAACTTTTGAAAAAGCACCCAAAAAATGAAATAGTAAAAAAACAAAAAAGAATCCCTTCAACCTATTTTTTTTTAAAAGAATGGTTCTTCTCTGAACCTCCGATTCTGGTTAAAGAAAGACTAATTAAGTGCTATATGTATGTTTGTAATTGTCTGTATGACTGGCTATATGTGTGAGTGAGAGTGTGTGGGTGTTGAGTAGCTTTAGAAGTGAGTGAATGGGTGTTTGACTAACTGTATAAGTGAGTGTGTTGCTGTATAAGTAGCTATGTGGGTGAGTGAGTGGGTATGTCAGTGCTTGTATTGGTGAGTGTTTGGTTGTATGGCTGGCTTTATGTGTGTGTGAGTGGGTCTGTCACATGATGTATGAGTGAGTGGGGTGTGAATAGCTGTATGATTAACCCAGTAGATGAGTTAATGGGTGTGTTAGTGCCTATGGGTGAGTGAGTGTCTAAGTGGGTATGAGCGAGTAAGTAGAAGTGTTACAGGCTGAATAGATGGGTGAGTGGGTGTGACAGTGCGTATCGTACACTGTACTACTAACTGACAGTGTGTGAGCAGACCATGGGTGAATACGTCTGTGTGTAAGGAGATTTTTGAGTAAGTAACTGAGTGCATGAGTACTTTTATGAGTGACTATATGTGTGTATGAGTGCCTCAATGAGTGAGTGTATGTATGTGTGAATGAGTGTCTGAGTGTCTGTGTAGGTGAGTAAGTGGGTGTGTGAGTAGGAATCTGAGTCACTGATAGGGTGCCTAAGTGAAGTATTTGTGAGTGATTGCATATATGAGCAACTGTATGTGTGAGTGAATGAGTGACAGTAACTGTATAGGGGAGTGAGTGGATGGATATAAAAGTAGGTGTATGGGTGAATGAGTGAATGTGTCGATTGCTCTATGTGTGAATGAGTGGATGTGTGGGGGTTTCTATGTGTGAGTGAGAGGGTGTTTTAGTGGCTCTATGAGTGACTGAGAGTGTGCATGAGTGGAGTATGGGCGAGTAAATGCCTGTGTTAGTAGGTATATGGATGAGTGAATGAGCCCATGTATGAATGGTGTATGGGTGAGTGACTGTGTGTGAGTTCTTGTAGGGATGAATGATTAGGTGTCAGAGTGACTGTATATGTGAATGAGTGGTTGCATGAAGCGCTGTATCAGTAACTCAGATTGTGTCTGAGTACACTATGGGTGAGTAATAGGTGTGAGACTGGCTATTTGAGTGAAGGAATGGGGGTGTATTTTGTACTAGAGGTATGAGACTAGTTCTATAACTTGACATATGGGTCTGTAACTGCAGATGTGAAAGACTGAAAGTTGATACTATACATCTTATGTTTTAAGCACACAGCTCACTGCCTATGGTCTACTTACAGTGTACCTTAGAGGCTACTAATATGTAGTAGGAGAGGACTTTATAGACTTAGAAAGATGTTTTAAAAGTCAACTCTGTGTAGCAGTTACATTGGTCAGATACGCTGCCCAGTAGTAGGCCTGAGACATGATAAAAGGTGGAATAGTCTGCAAGGCTGAGTTGTTATTGTCACTTTTTCTGCACATATCTGAATGAATGTCTAGGTCACTATTTGTGTGCAATTTTATATTTAAAAAAGGATATTGGTGTCAAACCACCTTTATTAGTGACTCTATGGATCTGTAAACGTGTATGGAAGCAGCTGCATGGATTAGTTATGGGCTCTGTTTCAGAGTAATACGGTATTTAAATCTGTGTGCAACTGCCTTCATTATGGCTAGTTACATAAGAGGTGTGTCTGTCTGAGAGTGAATGATCAGTGTCAGTGTTACAGTCAAGTCTCCTTAGCAGTTACACTGCACACACACACGCAATCCAGTCGTAGGTGCAGCACATGACAAAAGGGAAAATAGTCTGCATGTCTGACTTCTTAGTGTCAGTAACTTACCACATATGTGAATGAATGTGTTAGTCTATATTTTGGTCTGATTGTATATTTAAAGAAGTATATTGGTATGACAGGGCTTCTGTTAGTGACTGTATGACTGTAAATGTGTATGGAATTAACTATATGGATTAGTTATTGGATATGTTAGAGAGTACTTGGGTATGTGACTCTGTATGCAACTGTATCCATGAGGCTTAGCTACATAAGGCAAGTGTTTGTGTGGCAGTGAATGCTGAAATGCATCTGTCCATGTGTAATTGGGTATTGCAGAGGCTGAATTCTGTTCTAGATAGTTAAGTCAGTTGCTCTACAGGTGCGAGACTGGATATATACTAGACATATAAGTCTGTAGGAGCAGATGTCTGACACTGAAATGTTATGGTATATGACTTATATTTTAAGCATATACCTCACTACCAATGGCTTAGTTACACACTACCTTAGAGGCCACTTATATGTAGTAGGAGAGGGTTTTATAGACTTGGGAACATGTTTTAAATGTTGTATGTGTTATAGTTAAACTGCACATACACGCTCTCCGGTAGCAGACCTGACACATGATAAAAGGCCAAGTGATCTGCATCACTGACTTGTTAGTGTCAGCTCCTCAGCACATAACTAATTGAATGTCTCAGTACCTATTTGGGTGTGATTGCATATCTAAACAAGTATATATATTGGTTAGTTACTCTAAGGGTTTGTAAATGTATATGGAAGGAGCTGCGCGGATTAGTTACTAACTATGTTACAGACTATGGCAGTATGCAAGTGTGTGTGCAATTGCCTATATTATGCATAGTTTTTGTTTTTTTAATTTTGTTTTTATTAAGCATTTATCATGTATATATAAATGATACATAGGCAGAAATATACCCACACGTCACATATATGTATCAAACGTTTGCTGTATCTAGTACTAAGCAGTTACATTTTGGTCTTCCCATATATAGTAACAACATATATTATACTTTGTCATATAATCAGATGGATTCCTCTATTTATAATAAGTAAACAAAATACTTTTTCCCCGGTCTCATACAGGCCTCTCAGCCCATTTTTTCGTGTGTCCTAGTTCGATATATTATGCATAGTTACTTAAAAGTTGTGTCTCTCTGGGAGTGAATAGTGAAGTATAGGTGAGTAAGTAGATGTACGAGTTCCTGTAAGTCTGAGAGACTCTGTGAGTTATGGGGTATGGAAGTATTTCTGCATAACTGTGTCCAATAGGAGTACCGATATACAATATATCTCTATAAATGAATGAATGTGCTATTCAGTGCTATTTAGAGTTTGTGACTTGTATAATAGTGCCTCTATCCTTTTGGTGATAGGTATGTGAGTTGGAATATGACTAGCAGGCTGGATGTATAACTGATCATAGGGGTCTGTAAGTGCACATGTCATTCATTAAAACTTTGAAATATATGTCTTAGATTT
Source organism: Calotriton arnoldi (assembly GCA_963921515.1). Lineage (NCBI taxonomy): Eukaryota > Metazoa > Chordata > Amphibia > Caudata > Salamandridae > Calotriton > Calotriton arnoldi. Next base: position 363,161 of record CAWUFW010009746.1, on the reverse strand, counting down.
GAGCACATAGCTTACTACCTCAGCACTGGGAGAAGATCTTTTGGGTTCCTGGCAGCTAAGGCCTGGAATAAGCTTCCTGTGGACTTGAGGATATCTGAGTCAGAACCTTGGTTCCGTAAGAAATTGAAAACCTGGCTCTTCCGTGATTCAGGGGGCGGTCGTCAATAACTCTGCTGCCTTCCTTGCTTAGAGGTTATGTAGGTAGTCGATTAGTGTGGTATGGGTTGGGGCTCTCAGTTGTCCTAGCGCGGGGACACTCCGTTGGGAGTAACCATTGCGCTTTACAAACGTCTGAATAATAATAATAATAATACCTATGGCCTACCTACTGCCTACCTTAGCAGTCAGTTATATGTAATGGAAGAAGATCTTAAGGCGTGCAAAGCAGTGTTAACACTCAATTTGGTCTATTGGTAAACTTGTAGACATATTATGGCCTAGCTACAGGGTACCTTAGGAGCGAGTTATATGTGGTAGATAGAACAGAAGCTTAAGGCTTGTCAAGGTGTTTTAAATGCCAAGCCTGTAAGTGCTCGTGCCCGACCTGCTTGTGGAGGTGCACAGGTACAGGCGTACGGGTGGGCAGCAGGCTGGTTATTTAGCAGGCAGCCCGTGTGTTTGGGCAGTGGATGCAGGTTCTGTGCCAAGTAGGTCAGAGGGGGTGGCATAGTGCCCAGGGAAATATATGAGCCCTCTGCATAAATCCTCTGTGGCTGTGAGGAGAGAGTTGCAGCTACATACTGGCTGTAGAAGCTGCAATAGCTGATTATTCTGGCTGCTGGGAGCCTTTGGAGAGACCAGACCAGGTTGGGGGCAGCCGAGTTTGTAGCCAAGGCTTCACCAACCCACCATCGACCAAGTAGGCAAGTCGGGCAGTAATCGAGTGGTTCGTAGCAGAGCAGCGAGTGAAGAGAGTGCAGGAAGTGACCCTGCAGCCCCTACGACCTTGGCATGTATGCGTGGGTGGAGGCGGCGGCCAGCAAGAACATGAGGAGGAGGAGGAGGTAAGGGGACCATGTTTTTGTTACTCCCACTGACACTGTTAGTGCTTCTGCCTTGTACTGCAGGTTTGTTGCCCAAGTTCTCGTGTGACATCGTCGATGTTGATGCCTTCCTTCTGCATCTTCTGGACCTTTCCCTGCCTGACTTGGTTCTGCGAATAATACCTTCCCATCTAGTCCCATCTAGTCCTTCGGGCTGAAGAATATCCCCCTTTATCCTCCTTTAGCTGTCGGTAGAGCAACTCTGTTAGAATTCTGTTAGACACGAGGAAACGGAAGACGAACCCCACGACGACAGCCCCTAGCACTACAATGGATAGTTTCCTGCAGCGAGCAGTAAGTGTGATAAGCAAGGAAACCAAACTGGCTGAAAAGAGGTTGTCTCTGTCCTCCACTTCTGTGTCTACCTCTGTGTCTGCCTCCCCCCCTGGCTTATTGGTGGTGTCAGGCGGAGGCAGAGACTCCGCGAGCAGCACTTGTGCAGATAGTGGGAATTTTGATCCCGAAATTGAGATTGTGAACCTGGGTTTTGTCCTAAAGCCAACTCTAGGGGACCTGGTTAAAGACTCACAGCCACTGGGTCAGATTGGCGCTAAGAAGAAAACACAAGTAGAAAAGAGGAAAAAAGGCAATGGGAATGTAAAATCTAAAAGACCCCACCTAAATTCGCCTCTAGGGAACTGTACTCTGAGAGAGGGCAAGGATATAGACATAGACACAGACACGGACCCTCCATAGATGGGTGGGGGTGGGGGTGTGAGGGCCTCCTGGGTTAATGAAATGTCTAAATGTTCTCCCCTTTACTCACCTCAGCTTTGGGTCCAATATTAACAAGACTGGCCAAAATTGAAGAGACAATACTAGATATGAGGCAATTGGTGGGACAGGAGGGAGGGACAATGCGATCCAATTACCTTCAAGGAAGGACTGTTGTGGTAAGAGCGTTAAGTGCTTATTAGGGGAATAGGCACTAAATGAGCCTATGCAAGAGGGTCATGCTCTCTTGGGAGGGACGTAACAAATGTTCCAGAGAAACCATGTTATTCCACTGCAGGTGGGCGACGTATGGATAGTAAGAGGGAGCGATGTCCACTTAACAACTCTAAAAGCTCTGGGGCGTGTATGCAGGGGTCAAATGCACCCTCAAGTACAATGGGCATTCCTCCTGTAGGGTCTACTTCTCTACCTCTACTACCCACCTTACGACTACCCCTATAAGCTAGTCCGTATGTGATGGTGTTGAAGGGTGGACCTCCATTATGGCAAGACGCAAGGGAAGATCATATGAACAAAGTTGTACACTTGGTTTACAGTAGAGTTGGGAGCCAGGCGCTTTTGAATCAGCAGATCAATCTTGTACGGTGGGTTGGTTGGGTGGGCCTTTCACCATACCCTGATTATATGGATTGCTTTATCAATTTTAAAGACAAATCAGTCACTAAGGACATTCTGTCTAAGATCCATTTTTCAAATTGCACGCCCATGCTTATCAAGGCATTACCCTTTGGTTTCTTTTACAGGCCACAATCATGTCCATTTTCCCTGTCCCTGCTGTCTCGGTTCTCTTTCCTCAGCAGGTCCTACCCCAGCAGGCTCCCCAGCAGGTCCCTCAGCAGGTACCAATATGTAATAGCTTCTCTGCCCTCTTGCACTTGGACTCTCAAGATTGACTCCTCAACCAAGCCCTTCTCCTCTGCGTGAATACACCATACAACAGTTGCCATATCAAAATTATTAGCACTACTGTAGAAAAGAAGCTTAAGGAGCCAAAGGGGATTAATAGTTACTACATGGAATATTGCCAGCATCTTTGGTAAAAGGAAGTCGGAGGAATGGGAAACTTATGAGGTACCTGCGTACCTTGTGTGCTTGCAAGAAACATGCAGGCACATGCATCAAGAAAAGCTTTTGCGAGTCCTTAATTGCGAATATTAAGGAACCGCAATTAAGGACTCTCAAAAGCCTATGCATGTAGGAATCACTATTAAAATAGCGATTCCTAAACATTCCTTAATTGAGACTCGCAAATTGCGAGTCGCAATTAAGGAATGTCTTCCCATTCATTCCTATGGGCCTACATGCGCAATGCGAGTACCAATAGGTACTCGCAAATTGCGCATGCAATTTCAAGGGTGCCCAAAGGACACCCTGTTGCACCCCTGAAATTGCTCTGTGCACACATGTTGCACACACACATGCCATAAGGGCATGTGTGTGTGTAACCTACAACTTTGAAAAATGCACTTTAGTGCATTTTTCAAAGTTTTTGCAAATTACCATCAAGTTCAACTTCATGGTAATTTGCGCCTCTAGTAGCGAAATCGCTATTTTGAAGTGGTTCTTGCATTGCATTTAAGGAATCGCAAAATGCGATTCCTTAAATGCAATCGCAATTTGAGAAATCGCAATTAATTGCGAATTCTCGAATTGCGAGTGCCTTGAACCTTGATGCATCGCAAATGCCCTTTTGCGGGTGCAAACGGCCGATTTTTGCAAATCGCACTGTTTGCGCTCGCAAAAATGGTTGATGCATGTACCTGATGGTCACTTAACATTATTGAGCAGGATGGGTTTGCAGCTTTTAATTTTCCTGGCACCCCTTCGGAGACTTGTAGGCCGAAGGAGGAGAGGGGGGGGGGAAAAAACTAAGAAGAGCCTGTTACAGTCCCCTTATATCGACTCAGCTCTTTTACTCTGGGAATCAATTTGGACGTTACAGTTATACATTTTTATAACAATGTTTTTGATGAATCAAGGGTGGATATGGTTAATTCACTTCAAATGGATTTGGAAATTTTATTCCTGGGCCATCCAGCTAGGTTTAAAAACGCCTGGGCAGTAAGGAGGGGTGAAGGAATCTTAATCGTCTCCTTTCACCACCATCCTTCACGTTTTTAAACCTAGCCAAATGGCCTAGGAATAAAATTTAGAGTGGGTACACATCCTAGCTAGTTTTAACTTTCACTGGCTGCACTTTTCTTCGGTGATGCCAACATGCCATTGTTTGTATTGTTTTCCCCTCCCTTTTGCTCCACCCCAGGCGTTGGTCTGCGCAGTGGTGTTAGTAAGCCAGCCCAATGATGAAGCATGTCACAATTTTGTGAGTGAGGGCAGTTTTTTCTCACTGAACACGTGTCACCTTTTAATATACACTTTCCTACTCCTTTGTGTGTGTTGTAGTTATCGATTGGGGAGGTCGGAGTAGGGATGCTACCTCTCCCCCCTTCAGGTTGTGTAAAAGTCAACAAACCTATAGCCCAGATGCTTACACTTTATAACGCTGAAACAATTTCAAATGCAGTGTATGGAGATGGGATCTGGGCTATAGGGGAGAAGAGTGTTCTACAGACAACAGAACATATCTTTTTAAGGAGATTGCTGCCAGTACCCCAGTCTACCCTGGCATGCATTGTGCATTGGGAGTTGGGTGTTGACTTCCATTCGGATATCCATGAAACTAAACCCCTATTATTGTGGCGATCTGTCAGGCCCAAGAAAGAAACTCTGTTCACTAAGTTAATTCTTAAAGACTGTATTGGCCTAGATATGATGCATAGAATCCCGTGGTTAAGGAACATAGAACATAAAACAGGCCCTGTTGGACCTAGATCAGGCAGAAAGGAATTTGTGGTCTCATCCAGAGGATGTCTTAATGTATTCAAAAAAAGAAATTAGAGAGCACGTGTTGGAAGTCTGCTGAGGGAAAAGGGAACAAGTAGACCTTCCTAAGGTTACAGTATGGAATGAGCAGTCAGGATGTAAACTGTACCTTACGATAGTTAACAATGTACAGTACAGGTATCTCATTTTCCATTATTTGATTCATTTCCAAAAATTGAGAGCTGGGGCACAATTTCAAGAAAATGTCCCTGCGATAACCGATGAGAACAGTCCACTCAGCACATAGCACTTTTCTGTAAATTTTATTTGATCCCTAGGAAATCCCTTCTTAAACCATTATTTTTACAAGTGAAAATTATTTACCATCAGGCGGCTTTTATATTTTTGTATGAATTAGGGGACGCAAGAGTATGTTGTAGAGTTGCCTTGTTTCTCTCTAGAGTAATCTGCATTAGAGCATTCTTAGATGATTCAGGAAACCCGAAAACCTAATAAGGTTAGTGTGCTAATATTAATTTCACATTTTGCTTTATTAGTGATTCCATTAGGGATTCATGAATAAATGAAAAATATGACAAGAGAATTCAATTATAACCTTGTGGATATTATCTGATTTGGTGTATTTATGCATGATGTTTGTACATAATTCATTTTTAATCACATTTTATGTTTTATTTGCTATGGCACTGTGTGAATTCTGGTTTTAGGAGAGCAATGTTTTTAAACAACACTGTAATAATTTATTGTAATATTTGTGCTTTTATGGCCTAGACTATTTGTGATGAATAAAGCTTTTCTGTCTCTCTGTATGTGTAGTTAGTATTAGTGCCTTGGTAGATATATAAATGAGTGTCTCAGTTCCTATTTGGGTGTTTGTCTGCATATTTAAGGAAGTATGTTGCTATACGACTATCACTCTTAGAGACTCTTTGGCACTCTAAATCTGTATCTAAGCGGATGCATGAATTGCTTTGAGGCTGTATTAGTGAGTATATAAGAGTGCAAGAGTGTGTTTAGAACTGCCCCTAGTAGGCTTGATACATATGATGTATCTGTATATGTGAAGGAATGGCTAAGAGCTATTGTAAGTGAGTTGCTTGGTGTGTTAGTGGTTCAATCCCTTTGCAGATAGGGATGTGAGTTGCAATCTGACTGTCAGACTGGATGTATAACTGGAAGGGTCTGTAAGTGCGGTTGTCTGTGAAGTCAATGTGAAAGTATATGTGTAAGTAGCCCATTAAACATGTCTCAGGCCTGGTACACTTGAGCTTGTGTATACAGTTGCTATATGACTACCATTCTCAGTGTCTTTATGGTTTTCTAAATGTGTATCTACGGGGCATCATGGACTGCTTTGAAGGTATGTTAGGGAGTATTGGTGTATGCAACTGTGTCTGTAGAACTGTTCCCAGTCGGCCTAGATACATATGATGTATCTGTATATGTGAGTGAATGCTTAGGTGCTATAATGAGTGTGTGACTGGGTGTATTAGTGGCTGTATCATTTTTCAGATAGGTACATCAGTTGCAATGTGGCTGTCAGACTGAATGTATAACTGGCCATAGGACTCTGTAGGTGCAGTTGTCAGTGACTCAAATTTGAAAGTATATGTGTTTAGTTTTTAGTATATAGCTGACTGCCTATAGCCTACCTACTGCATACAGGTCAGTGTGTGGAATTATAGAGGAGCTTAAGGCTTGGCAATCACTTTTTAAAGTCAATTTGGCCTAATATTGAAACTGCACACCTAGGTTATGCAGAAGCAGGTTTGGGACATGTTTGAAGCAGCAGTTGTTTACATGGTTGCTCCCAATATGGCAAGATACATATGATGTATAAGTATGTCTGAGTGGATTCTTAGCTGCTAATGTAACTGAGTGAGTGAGTGTATTAGTGACTCTCTGTGGGGCTTTACACATATGATATATATCTATTTATGAACACTGAATTAGTAACTGAGAGTGTGTGTGAGAACAGTATGAGTGAGTAAATGGGTGTATTAGTGACTTATTCGAGTAAAGAAGTGATGGTGTGATACACTGTATGAATGAAGTAGTGGGTATGTTAGTGTTTGTAAGAATAGCTGTTTGAATGAGATGTGTGAGTGACTGTAAGTATGTAATTTCACACTAAAATGTTTTTTTTAATTATTTTTATTAAGTTTTATAGTTCAGAACAAAGAACAAAAAAAATAACGTCTCATTACTATTCTGATGTATAGTACAATCATGTGTAGCATTAAGGTCTCATTCAGCAGGCAGTATTTCAGTCTGGTAGTCATTATGGCTCGGTACATCAATACGGGTCCACATTATTAGAATGGGCAGTTTCAGCTCTAGAGCTGTTCTTCCCCCCATCATTCCATTATCTTCAGGTGTTCTATCCTTTGCAGTTCTTGGATCTAGGTGCTCCCTCCCCAATGGCCTGCGTCCCCCCATCCCCTCCCCACTGTCTATCCTGTATGTATGGACTCCCCCCATGTTTCCTACACAATGGTGTTCGATGTAATTGGGTGTTCTATCAAGTATATCCGCAAAGGGTCCCATATATCGTGTGGCCGGGAGGCAGGCGTGCATTAACTCTGCATATGTGAGTAATTGCTCTTGGCAGAATATTAGATCGTGCATCCACTCCTTAAACTTGGGGACCCGTCCTCTCCCCCATCTACAGGCTATTCTGCGTTTGGCTTACAACAAGCCCAACAAGGCATATTTTCTGAAAGAGGGGTCTATCTCTTCTGTGTATCTCAGCAATGCCGTGAGTGGGGTGTCTGGAATTGGAGAGCCGATCATCTGTCCTAATGCCTCTAGGACCTTTTGCCAGTATCCCCGAATAGGGCCACAGTCCCATGCCAAATGTGGGAAGTCAGCTCCTGCTCTGCCGCACCTACCACAGCAGTCTTCGTCTCGTAGCTGGAATCGGTGAAGCTGAGCAGGGGTGTAGTATAAGCGATGCAGGTATTTAAAATGTATGATGCGCAGTCTACTACTTACCAATACTTTCTCAGTTTGTTGGCAACAATATTTCCACTGCTCATCACTAAGGGGGGTCCCCAAGTCCTCATCTAAATGAGCCTGTGAGTTCTGTCTCACCTCAGGGCTTGCTGCCTGGGTAGTGCGATAAAGCATGGAGACCACGTGTATGGGGGCAGCTCTTTGAAGCAGAGCATGCAATGGGGCTAGGATCGTAGGTTCAGTGGGGAAGTCAGGGGTAGCAGTTTTGACGTATTGACGCAGTCTGACATATAGGAATTACTCCATTGGGGTTGGCTGCCGGTCCCGGAAGACTGCTTCGTGGGTGCGGAAAGTTCCATGTTCATATAAATCCCCCCAGGTCAGCGCCCCGATTTTCCAAAGCATTTGTCGACAACTCGCCTTGTGTGTAACCGGAAGGTCTGGGTGATTCTGCGTTCCCAGCATCGGGGAGTACAGCATGGGCGCTTGTAATTGCTTAGCAATATCACGGCAGGCCATGTTTGTGCAGTCGACCGTCGTCGGGTCCTTGTTCCTGGGACTCGAGGGAGAGCTTAGGTATGCCGTAACCGGAATGGGAGACATGTACCCTGCTCCACAGCCAAGTGTGGCATATACGCACCCAATATGCTGCGAAATGTGCTTGGGCGCACAGAAAGTAAAGTTCCATATCGGGTGCCTCGAATCCCCCCTCGTAAAAGGCTGAGTCAGGACCTCCCGCTTCAGTCTGGGTTGTTTCCCCCCCCCCCCACGTTAGTCGAATCAGTTGGGTTTGGAGAGCTTTAAAAAAGTGCTTACTGGGTGCATAGGGTATATTGATGAAGCAGTAGAGTAGTTTTGGAAGGATTATCCTTTTAATCAAGGAGATTCGACCCGCCAGTGAGAGGGGCATGGAAATCCACCTCGTAATGTTCTCTGTCAAGGCCTCTAGCGTTTGTCCATAATTGATTCGCATCAGCTCTGTCCTGTCTCTAGTTACCGTAATCCCCAAATATTTTACATCAGCCTCACACCAAGTCAGCGGATAGTCAGGAGTATACTGTTGGACTGACTGGGTAAGGGGGAAGATTTGGGATTTTTCCCAGTTGATGTTTATCCCCGAGCACAATCCGAAGTGTATGAATTCTCTAAGTTTTGGGTTGAGACTGACGTCAGGGTCTCGCATATACAGTGTGATATCATCAGCATAAAGAGACATCAAAAGATGTCTTGTGGGGTACCGGATCGCATATCCTTGATGGTGTTGCCGGAGATTAGCTGCAAATGGCTCTATGACCAACGCAAAAAGCAAGGGGGACAGTGGGCACCCTTGCCTTGATCCCCTTGTGATTTGAAAATGGGAGGAGCTCATCCCATTAATCATCACCTTGGCCTGCGGTTGATTATAAAGCAGCTGGATCCAGGATAAAAAGGGAGGCAGGAAGCCAATTCGGCGGAGCACACCCGCAAGATAATTCCATTCAAGGGAGTCAAATGCCTCAGTGGCATCTAAAAAAAACGCCAGCGCAGCTAAGTCAGGATTTATATCCTGCAGAAGGGCAGAGAGGGTGCAGAGGTTATGTGACGTCGCTCGTCCAGGGACAAATCCCGACTGGTCAGGCAATACTAAGGCGTTCATGAGCAGACCCAGCCGATTCGCAAGTACTTTTGCTAGTATTTTCGCATCACAATTCATCAGCAATAGGGGCCTGTATGAATCGCATTTGTTTCCTGGATTCCCGGGCTTTAATATGGAGATGATGAGTGCTTCTTGCATTGTCCACGGCAGGATGCCCAACTCCAGGGCCTCCTCATACAGGTTTTTCAGGATCGGGACTAGGCAGTCACTATATGTCTTATAAAATTCTGCGGTAAGGCCATTCGGGCCTGGGGCCCGTCCAGAACGGAGCTGCATTATCGCTGTTTGGATCTCCTCCTCTTCAAGCTCAGCAGAGAGGAACTCTCTCTCTGGGCTTCTCCTAGCCAACCCAGTTCCACGTTTTCAAAGTAGGGTTCAAAATCTATGGGCTGTGTCCTGTGCGTAGTGTATAGAGAGGTATAAAAAGTATGAAAAGCCTTCATTATGTCTGGCATGTCCCTGCATACCCTCTCATCTGATTCTGTTATCTCTAGGATAGTATTAGAGAATCTCGGTTTTCGGATTAGTTCAGCAAGGGCTTTTCCTGGCCTCTCTCCCTCCCCATATCTTCGAGCTTGATGATACTTCCCTCGAAACAAGCATTCTCTTTCTGCTGTGTCTTAGTATTCAGACAGTGTGTCCCTGATTTTCCCGCGCAAATCCTCACTAGGGGCGTTCTCAAGCTGGGCCTCCATCCGTCGAATGTCAGTCTCTATATGTCGGAGTGTGGTGCAGATATCCCTTAGTATCCCCCCTCCCTTTGCTATGCCCACCCTTCGATAGTAACTTTGAAGGCTTCGCACACCGTGGCCAGCAGGAGTACCGTATCTATATTTCGCGGGAAGAATTGTTTAATTTCTTGTTCTAATTCCAGTCTAAATGGGGTATCCAGAAGGGCATGGGGGGGCAATCGCCAGGACTGGTAAGGCATTGATGTGCATGGGGGAGTCAGCGTCATTACCACCGGTGAGTGGTCAGAGTACGTGCGCGCTAAGTTGCACGCTTGTGTCAACCAAGGCCTCATCCCCCCTAGAGATCAGCCAACAGTCTATTCGCGACCACGAGGAGTGTGCTGTAGAGTGACACGTGCCTTCCCTGCTAGTTGGGTGTAGGGGGCGCCAAGCGTCTATCAACTTGTGTTCGTTAATTATCTCTCGTACCTGGCGTTGGGCATTGGTGTAATGGTGGGCCTGGGGATGTGATCTATCTATCTATGCGTCTAGCATTATATTAAGGTCTCCTCCCAATACAACATGAGTGGATCCTATGTCTGTTATCTTTCCCCATAGTATATTGAAGAAGTCAGGTTCGTCGTTATTGGGTCCATAGCAGCACGCCAGTGTTATGGACTGTGACGCTAATCTGCCCCACATGAGCCAATATCGACCCTGTGTGTCTTGCATAGAGCCTAGAGCCACGTACGGGACATTTTTCTTAATAAGGATCGCCATACCTCGAGCATACGTGGAGTAAGCGGCAAAACTTCGGTGCGCTGCCCATCAGGACGCAAACGTGGTCGGGGCTGAGGGACTTAGATGTGTTTCTTGGAGCATAGTGCAGTGAATGTTGTGCCTGTCTAGGTAGGCTAAAACATGTCGTCGCTTATGGGGGTTACCCAGGCCACGTACATTCCACTTTGTAGCTAGGTGGGTCGGGATGACCTGTCATTAACTTGTGACTTTAAGTGATTAGTTGGGGGCGTTGTTTTGTACTCTACCAGACCATATATATCCTGCACATCAATTGCTATCAACATGACAATCATAAGTATCATTGACATTTGTCCCCCCCTCCCACAACAGCAGCCCAAACCTGCCGTAGTACACATTCCCTCCCTTCCCACCCTTCAAAAAAGACCTAACAAGTGTGCAACGAACATCGGTGTCTGTAGTGCGGAAGCCGACAAATAAGCTTTGGTTTAGGGTCCCATACCGATGGCGATTTCCCATCCCCATCAGACCCCGAGGGAAATTCCAAAGAGGAATGAGTGGAGCGGGATCTCTGCATGTAGTGCAGATGGAGACAGACACAGTAGAGTAGGAAGCGTATGGGATACTGTAACTTGGTCTGTCTAACAATACTAAGAATAAAAAGGAAAATGTCGAAAGAGGAAAAAAAAAAAGAAAGGTTAGTTTAGGGATGTCCTGCTGGGGTGTCGCAGGAGGGCACAGCAGGTCCACCTCGAGGGTACGAGGGTGCCTGGAACATGTTCTTTTTGTCCCATGTGTCGGATATTCTATTCTTGTATGTTCAGGTACTGCAGGGGCAGCGTTAGTTCAGAGTTCTGCGCTCGCTCAGCTTTTGGTTATGCCTTTGATAATGGCAAAATGCTCAGTTCGAAGTGTCATATGCAGACTCCATTTGGGCCATTAGCCCCTCAATCCAGTGCGCTTCAGAGCCAGTGCCGTTAGCTTCAGTTAATCCTGTTCCGACATCGACAAGGGTGAGCGGGAGCGGCCCGGGGCTGTCTCCGTCTGGCGAGACGGTCTGCTTGTGTTTTTCAGGAAGTCCGAAAACTTGCTGCGGACTTGTGAAGAAATGCTGTTTCCCCTGATGTGTTATTCGGAGGCGTGCCGGATAGAGAATGGCGTATGTAATGTTCGCCTGTTGAAGTTTCTTTTTTACTGGCAAAAACTTTTTTTGGGCCTCCTGCAGTGCCATGGTAAAATCTGGATATATAGCAATGTCTGAGCCCTCAAAGGAGATTTGTCATTGCTCCCTCGCCAGCCAAAGGGCAGTGTCTCGGTCACAATAATTTAGCAACCTGGCGATGATTGGCCTTGGAGGGGCTCCGGGTGGGGGTCGGCCAGTAAGCGATCGGTGCGCTTTTTCTACTACAAGCAACGTTGAGAAGGCCCTCTTTCCAAATACCGTTGTGAGTAGGCGCTCAACATATTCCTCCATCTTCCCGGTATTCGTGGACTCTGCTACGCCTAGGATTCGTATGTTGTTACGGCACGATCTTGATTCTAGATCCTCATTCTTGGCCTCTATTACCTTCAGCAAGCATTCCATGTTGAGCAGTTGTTCCTTCCTTCCTGCAGACGTGTCTTCTAGTTCAGAGATGGGATGTTCAGTTTCTTTGATGCGCCCATCATGCTTCTCCAGCTTATGAGTTATTGTGTCCATATGAGCGCTCATATCATCCATTTTAGTTTCTTTGGAGGTGAGGCTATTCTTCATTGTGAGGAGTAGTTCCTTTAGGTCGTCCACTGAGGTTTGGCTGTCAGAGTGCGGACTCTCTGCCATATTTTGCTCCAGTTCACTATGTTGCGTGCGGGTAGATTTACGGGCCTCAAATTGCAGCTTGGTTTGCTTGCCGTCGGTTTTTCCCATGCTTTAGCCGCGTCTCAGCCCTGAGGTGTAGTTGTATGCGCTCTATGGGCGCTTCCACACTTGTCCTGATTGTATTTTGGTGGGTGGGTTGCGAGTACAGGAAGGGGGCACCTTCCCCAGGGCCAGATTTGCTTTAATAGGGGGGGAACTATCCCACTTTGCTGGCTTGAGGCTCAATATAGTTTAGCCCGGGGTCTGTGCCTCCCTCCGCAGCATTTAAGGCCCTCCGCCGGCAAATTCCTCACCACACGCCTGTCAGGGCCTCACAGGGTAGGTGGCGGCCTCGCTCACTCTCCTGTAGTGTAGTTCCTATTTCCCTAATAGGTTCTGCGCATTGGAATAACATACTCTATAGGCTTGGCATAGGACTGAGGTCGGTATGCCCCTATCGCGTATATTAAACTTAATTACTGTGTACCAGCTAGCTCAGAGGCCACTAGAAACTTCTTGAAGACAAGAAGGGAATAGCTTCTGGCAACCACATAACATAAAACCCTGATCCCTCAGGATCGTGGAAACAATATACTACTTTTCATTCAGTCACTCATCTCAGAGAAGTACATAGAAGAAACAGTCGGGTGTGTTTACAATAAAAGTTATTGCACAGTTGTTGTTCTAGTACGGGTTATAAGTGCTGCGACAACTGTTGGACAGTAGCAGAGAAATATGGCCAGCAGTGCAGTTAAATAAAAATGCATGGTACAGTTTTACCATTGTGCAATAGTAATGAACACATACATGAAATGCAGAATGCATTAAGATAAAGCCTATACCCCTATTATGCCTAACTAGATGTACCTAAGTGTACCTAGCATGTGTGCAGGTCTTAGAGAGCCAAGAATCCCCCTAGGATTTAGTCTAACCCCATTACCTCAGTGGGACTTCATCCTGGTCTCGAGCTGGACACCCCAGGATGGGTGGATGGACCTCTGCCAGCTGGAGCTGTGGCATGATGCAGGTTGCAGCGTCTCAGGTCAGAGTGTCGGCACGGAAAGTCTCGGTCCCCTCTGCTTTGCTTGGGCAAAGGTAGGTATATTTATACCTGATAGGTGCCTTGGAATGTTAGTATTGACGTACAGTCGGTCAGAGGAAGACGCTCAGGAATGAACCCTTAGGAAATAGTGGTTCATGCATATTTAATGAGTTCTTGGAGAAATCAATAATCCTGTGCTAGGGAAAATCCCAAGAGCTTAAGGGTCTGTTTCTAAGAACTCATTGTAGACATAGGTTAGTCACTGTTGGACATGGATATGACGTATTTAGGATGGACCGTCTTCTGCACAGACTCTGTTGCTCGTTATTTGTGAAGGGAGGGTCAATGTAGGTGAAAGGGCCTGCCTGTCTCTGTGGCACGAAGGATTTGTGCCTCTGAAACGGCGCACCTATGTTAGGGCCTCAATCCAGCACATAACACCCACTCAAATCTATGGACAATCGTGAATAACCCATTAAAAGCAAACTACGTGACTAAAATAGGCATTTGCATATAATTGGCAGGTAGTTGCATGAGAGTGGTTTATGAGCTGAAAAAATAGCAGCTGTTAAAATATGTAAAATTACTATAGACTCTGTGGAGACAGGAAAATCTATAGTGTCATTAAAAAATACTCTCTTAGAGTCAGTAGTTACTTATAAAAGTTCCTGTTTATAAAATTGAAAACTCTTACAAGTTGTTCAGAAGACCATGCTTTCTTTATAGAATAAAAAAAGAAAGGTCAATTTTAGAGGGAAAGCTCCAAGCACTCGGTGAGAGTTGAAAATAAGAGAAAAATGTGTCTCAGGACACGTTTAGCAAAATAAAGATAACAAGTGGCTGAGAGACACAACATTTCTGTTGCTAGTTACTGCAGGGTACGAACCTTTGTAATACCTCACAGAATCGTTGTGGGCGCACAGAATAGTGCAGCCAGTTGCTGGTTCTGAGGCAGCCGGTGCTGTAATAGATACCTTGGTGCTAGCTAAAGGAAGAAAAAAGGCACCCGCTGGATTTGCAAGGAATGGTTTGGTTTGATGGGAATACGCTTGGGACACAGCCAAGCATGGGACTTCAGCAGTGCCAGCCTGGTGGTAATGACGCTGATGCTTCCTTTGGAAGTGTCAGACAGATGATGACCACGTATTCTTCACTGCAAAAACAGGCATCAGAGAACAGGTATGTTGCAGTTGCAGTCTTTTCAGACTGGTATTTTAAATATTGGAAACCATGAAAAGCATAGATCCTGTTTGTGAGGTATTACCAAGGTGTATCACACTGCTTGTATGTGAAAGATAAAATTTATCAAAAAGGAAAAAGGGGCAGTCTGTATTTAAGAGTGCTATTTTGCAAAAAAGAAAAAATATTTCTTTAGCTGATGTGAAATGAAAAATAAAAGTGCTGCACAAGCATGGTTTTCAGATTGCTCAAGGCATTGAATTTTACAAAGGAAACTTTTGGTTCACTACTTTCAGTGTTGGGGCTTCTAGCCAAAAAAGGGCACAACTTCCCTACACTGTAGGATTTCACTACCTCTGGATGCTATCTGTACATAACGTAGGTCTGGCTAATGTATACTGAGTCCCTTGGTGATGTTCAGGAATCATTTTTGTGACAGGTATTTGTGTCAAAGGGCCAAACCATCCATACTTTCCTAACTGGGTCTGTCCTGTTTTGTAAATGGCATCTAATGTTGCCCCTGCTGATGTATGTCAACTATTCCACCCCCGTGCGATGGTGTTTGGTGGTGTTTGGCAACATTCCTACTGGTGTTTAAACAACCACATTTCTAGATGCATTACAATTGTGTAGGAGTTGATAACCTTAATGAAGGTAACAGGTATAAAGCGTCACAATAAGAATAAATCTCTAACATTTCATGATCTGAAAATGTAGCAATTATTCCTAAAACAGACAGCATATTATTCACTGTATCAGTAACCCAATTTTCAGAAAAATGTACTGCAGGTAATGACATCACTGAATGAATGATAAAATGAATGAAAGTTCAAAATACATTAATCAGAATTAAAACCGGATGATTAAATACATCATTTAGAATACAAAGGCCTGTTTAAGCCGAATACATTTATAAGTCTCTTTTGCATTTGAATTGAAAATGGACGTGGCTTCAGTTTTATGTTGATCCTGTGTTGTAGAAAGTGTCCACTAAGAGTCATACTAAAAGCTAGCTCTAAGCAAAGCTAGAACAGAAAAAGATGAACCCAGAAATACTCCATAGTTCTACCCATGGTGAAGCCAGGTCTGTATCTTTTTGAAAAAGAAAAGGTTCAAAAGTTTGTACTTGCATGTGCGTTGTTTGTTTTTGGCTGGCTTCGCTTCCTGTTCACGTGGAGCCATGGAAAACGTATCACAGTTAATAGAAATAGCCAGTAGCTGTATGATCAATTGTTGAAATTGCATCGTGTTTAGTTGAAGCTATTTCTGCTGTTTTTGTTGAAAAACGTTTGAAATGTTGAAATTAATAGTTGATGTCTTTGCTGAAAAACTTTCAGATGTTGAAGTTAATATTTTATGTTTTTGTTGAAAAACATTGAAGCATTTATTAGTTGTTGCTTTTGTTGAAAAACGTTGATGCATTTATTATTTGATGTTTTTGTTGAAAAACGTTGAAGCTTTTATTATTTGATGCTTTTGTTGAAAAACGTTGAAGCATTTATTATTTGATGTTTTTCTTGAAAAAACGTTGGTGTACACATTTGTTTTTGGCCAAATAGCAACTTGAGTGTTGTCTTGACTTTCATTTTGAATTTGAAAGGTTGGTTCAAGGAGAACTAGTTCCATCGCATTGTTGCATAGTCCCCCACTCCATGGATTTGATTTCTCAAACGTGATGAGCTTTTCAGTTTGAAGTTCTTGAATAGTAGTGAGAGGACGTCTACTACTGTGGAGTTCACGAGGCCTACTGCTCAGTATTGGCCACATAGTTTTTGGTTGATTCTTTCATTTGAAATGAATCTGTTTTCCTTTTTCATGGCAAGATGCGGCAAAAGTACAGTTCTTGTTCCTTTCACTTCAAGGAATGGCACAGGTTTTCCTGTATGAGGGGCCAAATTCCTTTGTGTCCACGATTTTTATCTCTCACTGCCCAGATCCCCGACTTTTGGGATTCAGACAGGTCTTGCCGTGATTACCTCGATTTCCCAGTGGCGGCCTGTTTCACTTTGACAGAATCTTTGTTTGTTTCTTTGTTTCCTTTAGTTCCTGTAAAACAGCCAAACGATACAGAATGGTTTTCATCCGCCACTGTGCCTTCACATTTATGATCAGGTTCCCACATTCGTAAATGGAGTCAGACCTCCTAGAGAGCTTCTTGGCTGGGTGTGTATTGCCCCTGAATCCATATAAGTGTTTGACCTCACTAGCGCCCCCGCCTAATACCCTAGCTGTTAAGGATTGCTCTATGCCCCAGTCCTTCCTCTCCTCTACCTAAATTCCTCAGGATGGCGTTGGAGAGGAGTTCCACAATATTACGTCCATCCCTTCCATGGCCTCTTTGTCAGCCCGAGAGCTAAGCGTGGAGCCACAGTCAGGTGTAACGTTGATTGCGTATCTCCTGTTATGGACTCGCAAATCTTTATATAACAGTTTTGAGCGTCAGCTGAGTGCTGAGGCCATACCTATAGGAAACTTGAGCACGGATCCACTGCCACCAAGATATATTTTTAAGCTACCTCAAAATTTGAGGGGCCACAGTGGTCCTGTTACATGACACAATCAAGTGGACAGTCTGTTGCTGTCTAGCAATGGGACCTGCGCGGGCCTTGTGATGGTGGAGCCTGGCATCTGTTTACAGATGTTGCAGTTCAAGACAAAGTCAATAGTCTGACTTCCTGAACCCTGGCCACCAATAGCACTGTTGCAATGAAGAAATAGTATCTATTACCCCTGAATGCGCGGAGCCCAAGCCCTTGTGTGCTTTAAATGATTAATTCCTGCCTACTATCCATATTTGGAAATACTCTATCCCCCACTCCAGGAATCTGAGCATATGGAATGTTGTTTGCACCTAACTTGTAGGAGTATATAAGTGGACATTTCTTAGGCACAGCTGTGCTGCCTTTGCGTGAAGCAATTTCAGCCACCATATTCTAACCGTCTCATTCTCGTTGCTGAACGAGTGTGCGCAGCCACGGAAGCTGTGTGAACAGCCCCCTGTGTGGCTTCTACTGCCAATGAATTCCCTGCAACGTGCACGCCATCACGTTGATGACTCAGTGTGATAATCACGTGAGTTTTTGTTTGGTAGGTCGTTTTTTTCAACTCCACTACCTGTTCCCATAATTTTTGTGTTTAATTATGCCACCTTTTTCATCTTTAAACCCATTTTGTTCCCAATGGTATAAATATTTATTACTATGTTTGAACACAGTAAAAGGAATCGCACACTATAAGTGTGGGGAATTCGCAATCTGTATTTACAAGTGCCAGTTTGAACGCTTGTAGTTCAGCTCGCTGAGCTGTACAATCTCCTAGAGATTGAGTTTTAGTGACCATTGGTCTGAAGTTACCATCGCGCATGTGACCTTTAACGATTGCACACGCTGCACTGTAAGCTTGCTTACTTACTCCCTGTAGCAGGTTGTGCTGATCCATCAGTATAAATCGAGAGGCAAAATTTCAGTGGGCAGAGGTAGTTCGTTTCTCAACTGAACTACTTGTTCCCAAAGCGTTTTATGCTTTATTGTATGATTGCACACAGTAAAAGGAATCGGACACAATGATTGTGGGGAATTCTCGATCCGTGTTTACAAGTGTCAGGGCTTTTAAAGCTGCCAACCGAGCTGTGCTATTACCTAGAGGTAGTTTTTTGGTGCAATGAGGACGGAACTTGCCATCCAGCATCTGATCTTTAACAAAGGCAGCCGGTGGGGCAGACGCATCAGTGTAAATCTTAAAAATTCATACTGATCTAGAGGCAAGATTTCATTTGGTAGATGATGTTCTTTTTCATATTGCAGGAATGCCTGTGTTTTTAAACTTGGATCAAATCTGGATTCAAAGTCTGATGCAGCAAAAGAATTAGCCCTTTGTATCCATTTTGGATGTAAGGCTTTGGCATTAGGAATGCTAGCCCCGGTACCGGGGTGACGACAATAATGCATCATCCCATGAGCCAGTGCTCTTTCTTTTGCTACATCAGTCTGAATGGTTGTCAGAATTTTTTCCTGTTGAATTAAAACTCATTTCTGTGTTTGTGTACAGATGAGATTTGTATGCGATTGGTACAGTTTCACCTTCATTAAAGGTTTAATAAGTGTACCCGCATTGACCCAAAATGATACTGAGTACCAAGTGGTGCAAGTTTACACGTGTGTGTATGTGTTTGGAAGCAATAATATCTTCCTGGAGTGAACAAAGAATATTGGTGTGTTCTTGTGTCCAGTGTTTGACTGAAAAGTCAGGTTTGAAAAAGGTCGTAGAAAGGTTTTACCCTCTCTGCGAAATCCAAAATGTATATTCTGCCAAAATCTAGGAATCCCAGTACTGATTGGAAGTTGTTTTAATGTCTTTGGAGGCTGGAGCAGCGCACACTTTTCTAAAAAGTTAGCTGCCAGGCTTTTTCCTTCACTTGAAAACTAGTATCCCAAAAATAGGACACAAAGGTGGGCAATTTTTGATTTCTCAAAATTAAATTTGTAGCCCCCAGAGGCGAATCCCATAATAATGGTGCTCACCCTGGTCAAGTGTTTCCCCAATAGGTCGTCCTTTTAGATAAATATCATCCATATAGGACAACGCTTCTTCATCAAAGTGCTTTAGCCATTCAGTAACTCTTTCAGAAAATACCCCAGAGCTGTTCTTATACCCACGGGGGAGATGTCGCTGGGACTCTAATATACTAAATGCTGTTAGGTACCTGTTTTCAGGTGCTATGGTTTGGCAGAAAAATCCATTTGAGACATTAAGTGTTGTTTTGTATTTTTTCCCGCATAATGTTATTCATTAATGCAGCACTATCTGCATGTTGGACAGCATATGTCTTTGTGCAAGTGTTCAAGTGTCTGTAAATGAAAACTAGACGAAATGTATTATCATGTTTTGATAAGTGAAACAAGGGATTGTTCTTTTGTGAAGTGCATTTTTCAATGATCTCCTGGTATTCAAGTTGATCTAAGATCTCCCTGACCTGTGTTTTTAGCTTCTTGCTTAAATAGGATATTGTCTTTGAGCATGTGGTGAAACTATTAACAGGATCACGTGGTGGGTTGAGGCATCATCCCATCCAGCGTGATTTTTATACAATGCTGGAGCTTGGGCTACTGCCCACTCCCGTGCATATGTATGTTTAAGGTGAACGGGAACATGGTTGGAAAATGCAGGAAAAATATACTTTCTCCCTTTGGGCGCTCCCTGACAAATGCTGGCGGCTAATCTAGTTCTGCTAACAGTATGTCAAAACCAGACAATAGGTTCTTCGCAAAGAGACCTTTTACTTTCCTGTGTTTGTCCTCCTCCATGCGGAGTGTTATTTCATATAACTTGTGTGGGACGCTCACCCTTTTGAAGATACTTTGCCATAGAGAGATAGGATCCTATGAGTGTAAGTCTAGGCCTAGCCAGCACACGGAATGTTGGCGTCTTTCCCAGAAATCCAATACTTAGCAGAGTTTGAGCCATAAAGTACCGATCTTGTCAAAACAAATATTTGCTGTACAATTTCTTTCTGAGAAACTTTTCTGTGAAATGTTCTCCCACATCTCGTTCATCTCTGATTTCTCTGATTTTGTAATATATGATGTGACAAAACGAGCAACAGCAATTGAGTTGTCTTCAACTAACTGAATATCCATGTTCGCATTCCACATTTTTAAAATGACTGGATTATAGTCATTAATATACTTCTAGATTTTTGTTCTTCTTAGGTTGTGCGTGTTTTTTGGTGTTTTCCGAGTTAGTGCATGTCTTACTACTGACAAAAAGCTGTTTACTCTTCCTTGTGAAATGATAGGTCGTGGGAATCCAAAACAACATCTAGTATAAAATGTACCTTTGCATCTGTATTTTCGATGGCAGTATTTTCCACAACTATGGCTTTGAAACCGTAATACTTGTTGTCTTAAGGTGATTTTACCACTATCTTTTGGGATCGCACGGGACATACTGTTCGACGAAAGACAGGACAGCCTCATCACTATCTGTCCCACATTTTGGGACAGCATGTGTATATGAGGAGCACCTCTTGCTTAGTACTCTTTTCGCCAAAAGAAATCAGTTACTACTTCAAGAGGAGGATTTGCTTTGTTGCAGATAAAAGTCATCATAGCTTGAAACCTGTGGTTAAAATCTGCAAACATTGGCAGGATCCAAGGAACAAACTTCTCCAGCTGTCTTCACTTCAGTGTTCTTCATGTTTAAATTCACTTCTCGCAAGAATTCAAGCAGGTCATCCCACCCATACTCAGCACAATTGAGTGTTAGAAACCAAGTAGGTGCTCCTGGGTTTCTCAACATGCATTAGAGTTCACCATGACGACGATACCTATACTTGTTGTTGTCACGTTGGCACGCCATCAAATTGATTAAACTATATTCCATGTTTTTATCCTTTGCATGAACTTTGTCAATGAATTCCATTGCAGAGAGATTTTGTAGATGAAGTCCTGTCTTCAATATATGGGTAACAGCATTTGAAAGTCCAGACTAGTCACTCTCAAACAGAAGATGAAATATATAGGAAATATACTGCCGAAATCTTGGATCTTCTGAGTATAATCTTGTTGACTGGCATTCAATGCTGGTATCTGTAGAGGGCGGTCATCAAATCGTCCACTTTCTCCAGTGGGGTACAGTTGTGGAAAACAGCGAGCTTCTAAACTTTTCTCTAGGCCTGGGCGGTAAATTCCGTTCCGCTCGCGGAATTTGGGTAATTTCGCGTTCCGCGGAGAACGCGGAATTGCCAAAAACTCAGCGATCCGCGGCTTAGCGGAATTTTTTGCTTGTTCGCGCTTTCAAAATGCGTGTTCGTGAGATATTTCTCCCCGAGCACGCAAACAGCATTCGCGAAAAGGAAAAAAGCATCACGAACGGGCGGAACAAGCAATTCCGCGTGTTCGCGGAACTTTTGCGTGCTCGCGGAGATTTTTTACCGTTTCGCGGAGCTTTGCGTAGCGCGACTACACAAATTCCGCCCACCCCTACTTTTCTCCCATATATTCTTGAGAGCTCCTTTTGCTTGCTTCATCTGGAATAACTCAATGGCATCACCGATTACTTCTTTTGAAAGTAGAGGATTGATGCTGTAGTGTTCATAAATCTCTTCTGATTTGGATTGATCCACTTTTTCAATCTGTCCACTTGACGGTAATGTTTCATCATGTACATATGTTGCATCTTCAACATTCTTATAATAAACATTATTTTGTAGCAGGTATAATGTTACATTTTGAACTTTTCCAATATCTACTAACTCTTGCCAGATTTTTTTATTTCTTTGTAGGCACACCATTCACTAGAATAACAAGTGGTTAATGGTCGTTAATATTCTGTCTAAAATCTAAAGGTAAGTACACAACTCTTCCTTTAAGGCCTTTTTATAGGTCAGTTGGTGGCAGCTTTCCTGTCTTAGGCTCCATACGAACTATAGCCTGGAAAGGGTGCACACATTGTATTAGAATAGACTCATAAACATTTAAATGCGCTAGTTCTTCAGGAATAGATGCCAACTCTAAGTTATGATGTACCGCTCGAGCTGGCATTTTGTTTTCTTCTAACTTGTTGTAACAGTACTTACATATGTTAATGAGACTTATTGAGCGCACGAATACCCAGAGGTGTCTTGGCGCTAGGACAACGATAAGCCGTGGGTGACGAGTGGACAAGCCAAACAGCTCCTCTACAAATAAATAAACAGCAAATTGTTGCCACTTATCATTGTTCTGTTTTTCACTTTTTAAATACAAATCAACATTCCAAGGTTGACTTTTGTAGAGAGTGCGTCAACAACAAATACAAACACAGTTTGGTTATTCAGAGGAAACTGTGTTAAACTTTGTAATCACTTCTACAAAGATATCAATAGTAATCCCGGTGTCCTGTTCTACCACATCTGCAGATGACAAGTCCTCACTTTCCCTACACTCGTCTTCAGGACCAAAGAAACGAAAGTGAACATCATTACAAACCTTTTCTACCTCTGCTATATACCATGCAATAGAGCTCTATTTATTTCTCCTAAAGAGAGTGCAGGAGTTTTAACATAGTAAAGTCTCCAATCTAACATCCCCATTTTAGAGTGGTGAACAGCTAACATTCTAAAATGATGAAAGATACTTCGGTACACTTTCTTTGATAGACACACTAGTGAATGTCCCTGTAAATTACTATACTTTCTCACTTTGCATGGATCTAACCCTTGCAAAATGGTAATTTTCCATTTCAAAATTCTGCACGAAAACTCACGTAGAAAATGTCTCATTATATCAATAGATTCTTGCCGAACACTACAAATACTGCTACAATTCCACTTATAAAAAAGGGCCTGTCTTTGCCTTCCCTCTACATCTTCAGCTATCACTTCCTCAACATTTCTAGGAACCATTTCCTGTTTTGCAATAGGAATACTATTATTCACCTCATAACATCGACCGGTTGTTTCAACTGCATGCACTAATGTGTTCTCTTGAAAGTAGCTTTCTTCATTAAAGAAAGGGTCAATGCTAGATATATGCTTCCATTCACCTCTAAAGATTTTACAAAAGGTATTTTTATTCACAAATCTTTTTTTCTGACTTTTTCTGTTTATACTCAACACTGTTTTATCCAGTGTTTTCATCCTGTTTAATATTAATATAAACCGTTTTTGCTTCAAGGCAAAGGCTTTGTCTTCTACAGTTTCTAGGTCTTGTTTTTGCTTATTAGCTGCTGATCTTCTCTTATTCTGTTTTACATTTCTTACCAAATTTTGTATTACTCTACTTCTAAACATTCTTCTTATCATTTTTTGTACTTTTTTCTGCCTAACTGTTAGATGACTTGTTTTTTTAGAACGGTTTCCTCTTTGAACATGAATTACTGTTTTTCATTTGTGAGTTGTTGGTAGAGTTTTCGTTTTGTTGACATTATTTCCCAAGTTTTTCATTTTTCTAACTACTGTTCTAAACAACTGCTTAGTTTTTTTACCAGAAGATTTTTTTGTTCAGTGTGTCTACCATGTCCTTTTTGTTCTGAGTCGTTTCCAATTAGTACTGTTTCTTTTGTGGTTTTCTCCTCTGCTCCTTTTTGTCATCTTAAATTCTTCTCTTTGAACCCAAGTAGATATCTGATAATAAAATAGAGCATACATTTTAAGATCTATAATTTAAACATCTATAATCGTACATATATGATTATGTTACTATGGAGGATGGAGTAGAGGCTCATTCAATGATTTATAATCAGAATCCCCTTATTAGATATCTTAGTTGAAGAGGTGATCTCAGCACTGCATGCAAGTGCTAGGGGTAGGGCTCCAGGCACTGTTGGAGTACCTGTAGATGTTTTAAAAACTGTTATAGATCTATGGGGACCCATCCTGGCCAGGGTGTTCAATGCTACTGATACTAGTATGATCCCATTGTCATGGGGTACCTCAATAGTGGTGCCAATTTTTAAGAAGGGTGATAGGTCTAACCCAAAAACTGCTTCCCTATATCATTACTGGATTCATCAGTGAAAGTGATGAGTAGAATTGTACTGATGAGGCTTGAGAAATAGGCCAAGGAGAATTCTGTCCTATCCCCCGCACAGTTCAGTTTTAGGAAGGGTTTAGGGACGACTGAGCAATGTGCAAACCTATATCTGCTGATAGGGAAATATACTCGTGCCCAGTGGCGGCTGGTGGAATTTGAAACTGGTGAGGCGTATGCAGAACGAATGAACGTATGCGAGCGAGCGCAGCGAGCGAGCCCGACGGCAATAAGAGGGGTTCGGGAGGGGTTCTCTCCTTGTGAAGAAATTTTTTAAAAATTGGCATCTTTTTGGTGCGATTTTCAGCACTATTTCTGTGATAAATGGACTAAAAATTCAGTTCTTCTAGGCATTCATAAATGAAAACTCATACATTATTTCAGAGAATTTCTGGGTTGCCAAGTCACACACACTGACAGGCCCGGCACATTTGTTAACTTGCAGAGGCGTTGAGACAGACGCACTGACACACACCACTGTCAGACCACTGACACACGCAGTCTTGTGTAAGGAGAGAATTACACAAATCAACATTCAGACACACAGGTTCAGAAGATACAGAAAAATTGTGCAAGTACAGAAGAGGGTAATAAAAAATAAGAAACACCGACATGAAGGAATTACAGTCTTGCAAACATACGTGGTACAAGAAGTACAACGTCATCATAATGGTGAAAGGATAAGACGGCCATGTCGGGATTTGAACCTGAAGCTGGCAGAAATCACCCTTCTTTTTGCACCGCGGACATTACACCACAGGGATATCCTAGCGACAACTGCGTGTTTGACCTGCAGAGCTCCTTCAAAACACATTTGCGTCAAGCACACGCAGAAGCAAAACAAGCACTGGCGTCTGGCAAAGCCAATAGGCCTGGCATGCATTGTGAGCCTCAAATAGAACATAAAACCCTGCTGCAGTGTAAAATCAAACAAAACAATCTGTATGCAGTGTATCTAGGAGATAAAACATCATTAGCAACGATTCAGAATAGTTTTGAGAAAATCTTGCAATTGAAAGCGATAACATCTTCCTGAAACACATACAAAGCACTAGTGAGACGCTGTTTTGCCCCGCGACCCACCAGCCCCTTGGAGACCAGCTGGGGTGCTCGCAATCCAGCGAAACAAATTGGGGAACCTACTCACCACGAGAACTTCGAGCCAGGGGCTTGGCCAGAGGGGTCATTGAGCCCAGGGTCAAGAAGGTGGAGAGGCCGAAGAGCTGCAGGTGCGAAGGTAGCCCGAGGGTCGAATGGGGTCTGGGGGTCCGGGGATACACCGGTGTGCAGGCCAGTAAGACACTGCTCAGGCACGACGCGCCGGTTTTCCAAGGAAGCCACTCGCTGCGTCAGAGCAGAAACATGTTAAATATTCATCTGATGTACACACTGGAAGAGATGGAGCCGGCCAACTCTTAAAGCAGCAGCGCAGCCTGTAATTCACAACCAAGGGGTTCTACGCTTTGCACAGTCACGATGTATCAAAATGCTTAGCAATTGCGCATATTTCCTCCTGAAATACTTGGCATGTACCATATTGTGTTTCTCCAAAATCCCCCGGCCTCTCCCCCCAAAAATAATATTTTGTTGCACTCTGTACAACGTAGTTCAATGAGTTTTCTGAGCTATACCCTGAAAATAAATCTGAAATCTTTTAGAAATTTGGCGCTGAAACAGCAAACCTTCGACGGAGCACAATGATTCTTTCGAGTGTCGAACACATGCTTTTATACACAACTTCCTCCAAAAAAAGTCACACTGGCCACAACATAGGCTTTTCTTTTGAAACTTAGCAGAGAGGCCAAACATTGAATGGGTATGAATTCGGACCTCTACTCTCACCATTAGGGCCAGTTAGTTACACTCTGCAAGAATGTCAGAGATACCTAAGAGTGCAGGACGTCAGCACCCTCAGCTCTCGATTCAGCACTTTGCATGCAAACCAAAACTCACGCACTACATTGTCCCTAGTACCTAAAGCAAATGCAATCTGTAGAGAGCACCGTGTAGGAAACCCGCACCCTTCCTTGCAGTGGTGCCGTTCACTACAGGGCAAGTAAGACGACTCCATGTAAATAAAGGCAGGAACAGCACCAGCCGTGGAATAGGCTCTGAAACCAAACGAAACCGCTCCCTGCGCCTTCCTACCCGTGACCCTGAGAAGAAGCAAGGATATCACTGGGTCTCTCGCCCCTATAGCAGGGGCTTGGGGTGATTTTGGTACAACCTCCATTGCCTGGCTGAAACAGGAGCGCTGTAAAGCTGAGCTTCCGAGCCATCCCATTTTCCAGGCTATCGACTGCGCGCACAGTGCAATCAAGAAATCTATAGGAATGCAGAGAGATTCATAAATCTTGAGGGGCCCTTCGAGTGCGCATGCAGCTGAAAAACTGGGCTCACATTCTACAAAATTCACAGACAGCGCGCGATTTTTCCATGCCAGGAAATGAGCTCTATCCAAGTGCGTTTGTCTTTGCAAGTTGTTTTCAGAAAGCCTTATATAAGCACCACTACAAATATAGAACAATTAGAAGACACTCCAGGGAAGCAGTGCACGCCGCCTTCTACTGACCACATTGTTAATTTACCCCGACGTCAGCCTCATTGTACAGTGTCACGGAAGAGTCCTTTATTGTTTGTTTTAAGGGGTTACTAGAAAGGAAGCCACCCGAACTATACATGCGGGTGCAGCATTACTTTAATGTGTATTACACGAATACCACCCTGCCCGTCCTGCGACTTCCTGTCCACTGCATTCCACACCATGTCAGCCACCCCAGAATTCATAGGGGGCCCGGGCTTGATGAACCCCGAGTTCACACACACTGCGCTTCAAAGATTAAATGAAAACACAGCCCGCTCTCCTGCACCGAGCAGCGACAACCAGGACACGAGCCCCTTCAGCAGGGCCCTGACCCCGCCATCGACCTGCACCCCTTCACCAACACTCTCGCGAGTCACCGGGATACACTATAGATTACACTCTCTGCTACAGACACCCCCCCTCCCCCCAGCCCCGACACACACACACACTTCAAGTTTAGGCCATCGATCCGTGCAGATAATGACCGCGTCACCCAAGGCCATTAATGCACCAATTGAGGATTAGCGCTGAGGTATAGAGCCATTTTTGAACTCTCAGGAGAAGGAGAGGACAGACAGGCAAGAGCCTCTAACACCAGCAGGGCATTAACTGTCCAACAAACACGGTCCCATAATAAACCACTTCCAATATTGAGAATGCGGTTTAGGCAGTTTATTTGATGCAGTTCTAATTATGTAGATTGTAGGTGGCATTTATACAGCGCACATTCTAATGGCCTCGCGGCGCAAAACAAAACCGCCGCTTCTATGCCCCGTATATACATCCAGCATTTAGGGCTCTTGCAAGTGAGAGCCTGGCCACGTCTCTCCCAAATGTGTTATTTTTTACAGTTGTCTTCAGACCAGACACCGTCCTGGAGGGTCCGGGTGCAGGCAACGGGCGCCGGCGCTCTTACCATCGGACTGAGGCACTATACTGTTGCCAATCATTCACCTCAGTTGTCGCGTATTTTACCCAACTTACTTTGGTGTAAGCACCCTGTTTCAGCTGTAAACAGAAAGCGACTGGAGTGTTTTTGTAACCCCCGGCTCGTGTTTTTTTCTTAGTGTGAACCGTTTAAAAGTTCGCCCTTGAAATGCTCCAGCAGTCGCGGCTCGCAATACTCGCCGGGGGGGGAGGGGGCCGAGGGAGTTTTAAAATAAAATAAAAAAACTTACCTGACCGGGTCTGCGCCGCCTCTGCTCCGGGGTCCCGTTGGCGCCTACAGGAACAGCCGCGTCACTGCTGGCAACCACTCTCAGCCAATCCTGGCACTGCTTCAGCAGCGCCAGGATTGGCTTAGCAGGGCTGCTCCCCGCCCACCTGCCCATTAGGAGACCGAGGTTTGAGCCTTTGCTCAACCCTCGCTCTCCTAGTGCGCAGCCGCAGCCTGAGCAGACACTAGTGCGCATGACTGGGCTGGTCGGAAAAATTTGCCGACCTTCCCCAGTCATGCGCACTTGTGCATTGTGCTGCTGCCTGCCCCTGTTCTGACAATGCATGTCAGTCAACATGACGCCGGACCGCCCACCCCCTTCAGAGTCTGAAGGGGGTGGGCGGTCCGACGTCATGCTGACTGACATGATTGTCAGTTCTCCCTCGCGTCTCTGAACCTAAGTAAACTGAGAGTTTACTTAAGTTCAGAGATGCCGAGGGAGCTGCGGGCGTGGGCGGCTTGTGGGGCAACGCCCCAGCGCCCTAATGGACGCACCGCCCCTGCTCGGGCCAAAACAGGGACCCTATATTTTTGTTTTGCGGATCTAAGTAGTGCATTCAACTTAGTCAATCATTCCTTATTATGGTCAATGTTGATTTCACTTGGTGCTCCTGCAGCTATTGTTAATTTCCTTGCACGTCTCTACTTGAAGTTATCAAGTAAAGTGCGCTATGGACCGCAGGGAGAATGCCCATCCACTTTTAAAGTGGAACAGGGCATTCGACAAGGATGTGTTCTGGCCCCGCTGCTATTTTCTCTTTTTATTAATAGGGTTGACTCTTTCCTACAGGACATACAAGCTGATGCCCCCAGTGTCGCCGGGCGTCCCATACCAGTGTTATTATATGCCGATGACGCTGTGTTGATATCCAGGACCCCGGTTGGCCTCCAAAATTTGATGAATGCCTTTGCTGAGTTCATGGCTTATAAGAGTATGAAGATTAATAAATCCAAAATGGTCACAATGATCTGCGGGGAATCAACCAATAAATTGCAGACCTTTTCTTATTGACAATATGCCCATTGTTGGGATAAATTCATTTAATTATTTGGAAGTCCTTTTACGAGCAATGGTTGTTGGGCCCAACAGGTTATCAATGCTAAAATGAAAATGGTTAGAAACACGAATGGAATTTTTAAGTTTTCATTCAAGTTGTGGTGCCGGCCAATCCAAGAAATGGTAAATATACAAGGCCAGGGGGTGGCGACCGCTACTTTTTGGGCTGGCCTTTGGGCGTATGTAAGGGGCAACATAGATTGCCTCCTGGGTCTGTTAGTTACTATTGGGCTATTTAAGTTAGTGTGCAACTGCCTCCATTACTGCTAGATACATAGGAGTTGGGTCTGTGTGTGTGAGAGAATGTTTAGATGCTACTGACACTGTTTCAGGGGGTATATCAATGACTCTCTGCTTTTGCACATGCTTATATAAGATGCACATCAGGGTGGGAGTGTGGATGCATATAGGCCTGTAAGTGTGCATATAGCTCACTGAAACATCTAACTACATATGTTACCTTTTATGCACATAGGAGCGTACCCTATGGCCTACCTACAGGCTACGTTAGGGGTGATTTATGTTTGGTAGTCCAGCAGGTTAAGGCTTGTCAAGGGATCTTAAATGCCAAGTCGGCCTAGCAGTACAACTGCATACACAAGTGACATGTTTAAAGGGCTGCTTCTCTTGATGGGTGACTTGGTTGTATCAGTTCTTTAGTAGGTATCTAAATTGGTGTCTCAGTTCCTATGTGGGGGTGTGTTTCCATATGTAACTAACTTTGTTGGTCATCACTGGCTTTCATTGTCACTGTAAGGGTCTGTAAATCTATATGTAAGAGGCGGCATGGATTATCTCCTGGCTCTGTTAGTTACTATTGGGGTATTTAAGTGAGTGTATAACTGCCTCCATTAGTGCGAGATACACAGGAGTTGTGTCTGTGCATGTGAGTGAATGTTTATATGCTTCTGACTCTGTCTGAGGTGTATTAGTGGCTCTCCCCTTTTGTATGTACTTATATATGATTCAATTCAGGGTGAAAGAGTGGATGTACAATTGATCATATGGGATTGTAAGTGTGCATGTAGCTCACTGAAAGTTTTAACTACTTGTGTTAGCTTTTATGCACATAGGAGCGTATTCTATTGCCTAGCTACAGGCTACCTTAGGGCTCAGTAATATATGGTAGAACAGCAGATTAAGGCTTGTCAAGGGTGTTTAAAATGGCCTAGCAGTACAACTGTGTACACAAGCTTAAGTGTATCAGGCCTAAGACATGTTTAAAAGGCTACTACTATGGATGGATGACTTGGTAATGTCAGTTCTTTAGTAGATAACTGAACTGATGTCTCAGTCCCCATGTGTCGGGTGTTTCCATATTAACTAACATTGTTGGTACATCATTCACTTTCTTTATCACTGTAAGGGTCTGTACATTTATATGTAAGGGGCAGCATGAATTGTCTATTTGGTCTGTTAGTTACTATTGGGTTAATTAAGTGAGTGTGCAACTACCTCCATTAGTGCCAGAAACATAGGAGTTGTGTCTGTGCATCTGGGTGAATGTTTAGATGCTTTTGACAGTGTTTGAGGGGGTGTATATAGGCTCTCTCCTTTTGTATGTAGTTAAATGAGATTCAAATTAGGGTGGGAGACTCGATGTATAACTGAGCATATGGGCCTGTAGGTGGGCATGTTGCTCAGTGAAACTTCTAACTACATGTGTTAACTTTTATGCACATAGAAGCATACCTTATGGCCTAGCTACTGCCTAACTTAGGGGTGAATTATAAGTATATTAGGGGAGAGGAGTTGGCCTAACGGCTAGGGCGGTCGACCTCGAATCTGGGGAACTGGGTTCGAGTCTCGGCAATGACGCTGAACATCCTGTGATTCTGGCCAAATCACTTAATCTCCCCGTGCCTAACAAAAAAATGAATGTGTCCTGATGTAAAGCAACTGGTGCTATGTAAAGCGCTCTGATACCGGAATCGGGTCAAGTTCGCGCTATATAAAACTCAGTAAAAAAAAAAAAAAAAAAAAGTGGTAGAACAGCAGGTTAAGGCTTGTGAAGCAGTTTTAAATGCCAAGTCAGCCTAGTAGTAGAACTGCATACACAAACTGATGTGTACCAGGCCTGAGACATGTTTAAAGGGCTACTTTTCTGAATGGCTGACTTGCTAGTGTCAGTATCCTTTTCCAGGTAGGTATATAACTTGCAGAATAGGAGTGAGACTGCATGTAACACTGGGCATATGAGTCTAAAAGTCCACAAGAAAGACACTGAAATGTAAAAGTATATGTCCTATATTTTAAGCATATATCTCATTGCCTACGGCCTACTTGCAGCCTACCTTAGAGGTGACTTATATGTAGTAGAAGATGGCTTTATAGACTTGAAGACATGTTGTAAATGTCAAGTCTGCGTAGCAGTAACACTGCACACACAGGGTCTCCAGTAGCAGGCCTGAGACCTGTTGAAAGGGGAAGTGTTCTGCCTGGCTCACTTCTTAGTATCAATTGCTCAGTACATATCGGAATGAATGTATCAGTACCTACTTGGCTCTGTCTTTGCATATTTAAGGAAGTGTGTTAGTATATGATTGCATCTCTTACTAACTTAATGGATCTGTAAACATGTATGGAGAGAGCTGCATGGATTGGTTACTGGGTGTATTACAGAGTATTGGGGTGTGTAAGTATGTCTGCAACTGCCTCCATTAGACCAAGTTACACTCCAGCTCTGTGTGTCTGGGAGTGAGTGTCTGGGAGTGAATGTTGTAGTGCCTCCATGAATGTCTGCCCTGCACTGTAAGTGCCTGTTTGCTTCTCCAGATAGCTATGTGAGTTGCAGAATAGGTGTACTTCTGGGCATATGAGCATGAAAGTGCACAAGAAAGACACTGAAACTTGAAACTTTAAGTCTTATATTCTAAGTATATCTCATTGCCTACGGCCTACTTACAGCCTGCCTTTGTGGTGACTTATATGTATTAGAAGAGGGCCTTTTAGACTTGAAAACATGTTGTAAATGTCAACTCTACCTACAAGTAAGATTGCACACACAGGCTCTGCAGTAGCAGGCCTGAGTCATGTTAAAATGGGAAGTGGTCTGCATGTCTGACTTCTTAACGTCGCTTCCTCAAAACATATGAAACAATGAGTGTCTCAGTCCTTACTTAGGTGTGCCTTTCCATATTTAAGGCAGTATGTCTTAGTCAGTATATGAGAGCCTCTGTTACTGAGTCTAATTATGTATGTAAGGAGCTGTATGGGTTGGTTACTAGCTGTGTTATGGAGTATTGGGGTACATAAGTCTGTATGCAACTGCCTCCATTAGGCCCAGTTTCAAAAGAGCTTTGGGTGTCTGGGAGGGTACACTAAACAGCCTCTGTCCATGTCTGACTGTGTGTGTAAGAGACTATATCCTTTTCTAGATACCTATGTGAGTTGCACTTCAGGTGTCTGACTGGATGTTATAACTAGACACATGTCTCTGTAAGTGCAGATGTGATTCACTATACCTTGAAACTATGGGGCATATGTACAAGCCTTCTATTGCCACCACAACGTCCCCGATATTGAAGTTGTGGTGGCGATAGGGGCTGCGCCATATGTACAAGGCAGCGTTAAGCCACTTAATGTGGCTTAAAGCTGCCTTGTACATAAAGCCCCCTTTCATGCTATAGTTAGCGTGAAAGGGGTGATCAGTGGGTGTTGCGGTGAAACTGGTCTTTAGATGGCGAAACGAGGAGAAATTCATTATTTTTGCATGAAGCAGCACACATGAAAGTGACAGAATTGCATTTTAGGATTGTTCATGTGCAGGAAGGGACACATTCCTACACATAAACAATCCTCCCCTGCACGCAGACACCCTTGCACCATGGTGCAAGGGTGCCTACATTGGCACGAAGCTGCTAAACTTAGCGCCAACGCAGGGGGAAACGCAAGGTTGCTCCACATTCTTGTAAATATGGTGCAGCCTTGCGTTTCAGAAGTGGCGGAGCGCGGCGTTAAGCTGCGCTTCGCCACTTCCTAGTACATATGGCCCTATATGTCTTGTGTTTTAACGACATACCTCACTACCTATGGTCTGCTTACAACCTACATTACAGGTGAGTAATAAGAAGTGTAAGAGGAGTTTATAAACTTGGGAACATATTTGAAATGGGAACTCTGTCTATCAGTAACACTCATACACAGGCAGTCTAGTAGCAGGCCCAAAACATGTTGAAAGGGCAAATTGTTTGTATAGCTGATTTATTAGTGTCAATTGCTTACCACATGTCTGATGAGTGTGTCAGTCCCTGATTGGGTATGTCTATGCATATTTAATACAGTATGTTGGTATATGAACGCCTCTCATACTCATTCTATGGATCTGTAAATGCATACGGAAGAAGCGGCATGGATTGGATACTTCATGAGTTAGAAAGCGTTGGTTCTAAGACTGCAAATATTGGTCTTTAAGTGCATCTGGAACACACTTATGTATGAAAGTATATAATTTACATTTTACCCACATAATTCATTTATTGTCCTTTATGCACATACTAGGTAACAGTTCACTTAGATATGGTACAACACCAATTTAGGATCTGGCAATGTTTTTTTAAATCTGAAATCAAGCATGTAGTAACACTTCATTCTCATACTCTACAGTACTAGATCATACCCCAAGTACAGCACTAAAGTACAATCTTACAAAGTAATTAAATATACCAATTGCAGATAAGGTACCAAAGTATATGTGACTAAGAGTGCAAGTGGGGTTTTTAGATTTGCATCAAAACTAGGCAATCGCCCCGTAAAGGAAATGTTAGCAATATATAAGGCTAGATGTGTTGCTACCGCCCTATATGGTGCACGGGTGTGGGACCATAACTGTAGCCAGACCTTGCAGCAAGAAGAATTTTTATACAGTATAGCGCTTTGTGCCCTAGATGCTTCATGATCTGGTGGGTTAAAAATACTTGAAAAATGCGACACCCATTCTTCACGTGTAACATGGGACAGTAATTCGGGGAATGAATCACACTTTAAAAATGGCGAGTTCCCTGTTTCCCAGAATAACTTATTGTTGGCTGTATCTGCTGCCATAGATAGCTTATCCCATGCTAACTCCTGTAACTCCCTTTTCCTCACCTCAAGGACAGATTTATAATTAGATCGTAGGTTTTTAATTAGTTCATTATCTCTTGGTTTGTTGTGTAAGGCCTGTTTAATTGATTTAATGCCTGGGTGCAGGTGTAATCAAACCACCCTCTACATTGCCTACTTCTTTCCCTAAAGGGAACAGTCAATAATAGTATTAATTTTAATAACATTAGCTATCAATTGGGTGGGGCTTACAGCCTCATTAAGACAATAAAAAATCTCTGCGCCGCATTTTATAACAATTTCATGCAAAACGTTTTGGGGTTCCACTCCCTCCCATTTAATACGAGCCCCATTAGGTTTAAAAGGGGCAATATTAGTTATAGTATTTTGGTGGGCTGCGACTTTTGTACCCCAAAGGAGGACTGACATTATAATACAGTTGTGGTCGCTCAGTGCTAGCGGGGAACACATATGGTTAATACTAGATGAAATTAACACATGATCAATAGTAGATGCAGCATTCCTACCTATAAAAGTTGGTCACATGCGTACAACCGGTGGATATGCTTTCAGATCTGCACATCTATAAGTCAATTATTTGTGTTTCAACATTCATTTTATATCCTATTAATTACAAAGGGTGCTCCCATGGTGCTGCAATACCCACCCACCTTGGGTATAAGTCCACTAGAGCTGCAGTCTAGAACAAAATGTCCAACATATGCACCAAAGCACACCAAAACACTGTCACTTTTATCCCCAATCAGTAGTTCAGCGTAGAAAAGACCAGTTTTTGAGGTCCCGTTGACAAACTTCCAATAAATGATCCACAGAAGTCGATGTATCAGGTCACTCTATTTTATTCCAATCATATACACAAACACGGCAGCCAACACGCGTTTCGTCCTCCTGGACTTTCTCAAGGCTTCTCTCAATATTTAAAAGGCAGTCCTTCTAGATGTCTAACATGAAAATTTCATAAGAAAATATCTCGCTGAGTGAGTTCTATATAAAACTCTCTTGATTCGAAAGCAAAGTGCTCTTTAAGCCAGGGTAGACTTAATGACATTCGTTTCAATTCCACAGACCAGGTAGTATCCACAAAAACGATTCTATTCATCTAATGGGTGCTTCCACCATGATAAGTCAGCGCAACTGTATCAAACTCCAGAGCCTCACCCGGACTCCCAAACTGCCTCGTGTCATACCTATAAAAGTTGGTATTAGGTCACCATTGGTATCATGAGCACACTGTAATAATTCTAAGTCGTACTTGGCAATCATTGAGTTTAGGGCTCCTCCGTAGTCATTATGTGGGAAGTCTATACAATCATCGCCCTCTTCGTTCTTGTTCCCACAAACTTGAGTAGCAGACAAAGGACATATTTGAGTATTAAAATCCCCGACCCATATAAGTACAATATTATTATTAATCAAACTTAGCAGTTTATCAAAGCCTTTATCCAGCTCAAATACAATATTACTGCGGGTTGAGTCAAACACATTATTATAATAATTAACCACAAC
Organism: Calotriton arnoldi; assembly: GCA_963921515.1. Classification (NCBI taxonomy): domain Eukaryota; kingdom Metazoa; phylum Chordata; class Amphibia; order Caudata; family Salamandridae; genus Calotriton; species Calotriton arnoldi. Next base: position 327,524 of record CAWUFW010009746.1, on the reverse strand, counting down.
CACATCCCTACCATCTTTACAGTGCAACCACATGATCTGGGAATGTACTCCAATTGTGATAACTCTTTTTACAACAGCCGTTATCTTGTTTGAGATAAGGATCAGACGCCTCCCTTTCACTCTTCCGGCAGGAGATGGCACTGCCTGTAACCAGTATGAAGAGAACCCTTCTATATATATAGGGTCAGTGCACCAAGTTTCCTGTAGGCAAATCATGTCAAGTTCATTAATAAATCATCAAGTCAAAAGTTCATACACTTTCTAACCAGAGCATACCAGTTTCAAGTCCAACTGTAGCAGGTGTGGTTGACTGTTGGAAAATGTAAGCATATCCAAAATAGTGTAATTTGTGTACAATTTATCCACAGCCAATAGAGATGAACTTACTATAGTAATAAATAACTATCTATTTTTAGTTATCACATTATTAATACCACCCAATCAAATTCATCCTTTTGTTAAAGCAGCTCCACTCCTCCATTTTAACTGGCTTTCATTCTTCCTACTGTCACATTCGGCTGCAGCCTTCTCCTGTGTGCTACTGCTCCTTCTTTCAAAATGGTTAGAGTGTGGATTGTGGGTCACAGCTATATCTACTGGACCAGAGAGTCTGCTAGAAAGAGTGGTATTGACAGGGACTTGGGTTTGCGTAATGTGGACATTAAATGGATTGGCCAGAGAGGGTTAAGGTGGTAGCAATTGCCGTCTTTGGTTGAAAGTATTGCACGTTCCCAACATCCAAACCTCTTAATTGTGCACTGTGGTGGCAATGATCTAGGCCCTCTTACTAGGATTGGTTTGCAAATCACAATGAAGGAGACCTTTGGCCAATTAATGGCACTTTTCCCTCACACTGTCTTAGTATACTCCAACATATGCCAACAACAGAAATGGAAGTGGTCAAATCAATTCTGTCCACACATTGACAAAGCCAGGAAAAATTTTAATATAGCTCTTTCTGCATTCCTGAGAGAACATAACATGGGCTCTATCTACAATGACAATCTGCGTTTCGATATGCATGGAATTTATAGAAGTAATGGAGTTCACTACACAGATGAAAGCAACAATGTGTTTCTCAGCAACCTGAAACTCTGCATCCAGTCTTATGTATAGCTATCACATACTCAAAATAAACACAAAGGCTCTCCTCAGAGCCACCCTATTGCCCTACACTAAATAATATTAATTTTAAATCCCTTCTTTAAAAAAAATATTTTTGGGAGGTGCGGCCCCGTCGTGGATCCCCAAAGCAAAAGCACGAATTCAATGCACAACAACACATTTGAGATTTATAACTATTATGATCAGTTTGTGAGTAATTTTACCAGTGTATAAGTGTGTGTATAAGTTGATGCATAAGTTTGAGTAGTTCCTGAGTGAATGTGTGAGTGGGGCAAGAATGCCTAAAAGGGTCTCATACTCACTACATCAGTGTGTGAGTGGGTGTGTGAGTGGATGTATAAGTCTCTGAGTGGGTCTCTGAGTGGGTGTGTGAGTCTGACTGGGACTGTAAGTGGGTGCATGACTGTGGGTCTGTAACTAGGTGCATGGGTATATAAGTGGGTCTCTGAATGGGTGCATGAGTCTCTGAGTGGGTCTGTGAGTTGGTGTGTGAGTGTCTGAGTGGGTCTTTGAGTCGGTGCATGAGTCTCTGAGTGGGTTTGTGAGTGGGTACATGAGTGACTGGGTAGGTCTGTGAGTAGGTGCATGATTCTCTGAGTGGGTCTGTCAATGGGTGTGTGTGTGTCTAAGTGGGTCCATGAGTGGGTACGTGACTGTCCGAGTGGATCTGTAAGTGGCTGCGTGAGTCTCTGAGTGGGTTTGTGAGTACCTGAGTGGGTGTATGAGAGTGTGTATAAGTGTATAACTGAGTGCGTATATATATTTGTTATTGCTTTTTTACTGCAAGGTTTACAACTCCACCGGGACATTACATGGGGAGCCACGCTGAGCACTGCAATGGGGTTGCGACTCCCCTTGCATGGAAAAATAAACAGTTTACGGCATTTTCTAAACCATTGGCTGCTTCACAAACCCCTACAATGCACCCATAGGGTCAGGTTACTCCTACCCTGGTCTCTTCTATAAGTTTTAATCTTTATTTTTATTTTCTGGGGCACAGTCCTGGTTTAGAAAATGGCAGGCGGCTCTTGGTCCTCTGCATATGCATCACAAATGGTCTGCATACCTACAAAGCAAAAGCACAAATTCAATGTACAACAACACATTTAAGATTTATAAGTATTATTTTCATTCAATAAACATTACAAAGAGTTTATGAGAACTTTTTCCATTGTCTAAGTGTGTGTATAAGTGGATGCATGAGTCTGACTTGGTGTGTGAGTACATATATCAGTTCCTGAGCGAATGTCTGAGTGGGGGCAAGAATATCTATGTGGATCAGAGTCACTGCATAAATTTATGATTGGCTCTCTGACTGGATACATGAGTCTCTGAAAATGTCTGAGTGGGTGCATGAGTGAGTGTGGTCTGTGAGTGGGTGCATGAGTCTCTGAGTGGGTATCTGAGTGTATGCTTGAGTCACTGCGTGGGTCTGTGAATGGGTCTGTGAATGGGTCTGAGAGTCTCTGATTGGATCCCCGAGTAGGTGCGTAAGTATATGAGTGGGTCTGTGAGTGTGTGCTTGAGTCTATGAGTGGGTGCATGAGTCTCTGAGTAAGTATGTGAGTTGGTGCATGAGTGGCCCAGTAGGTCTGTGTGTGGGTGTGGGAGTGTATATGGGGGGCTGTGAGAGGGTGCATTAGTCTCTGAGTGGATCGGTGAGTGGGCGCGTGAGTCTCTGAGTGGGTCTATGAATGTGTGTGTGAGTGTCTAAGTGGATTTGTAAGTGGGTACGTGAGTATCTGAGTAGGTGAGAGTGGATGCATGAGTCTCTTAGTGCATTTGTGAGTGGGTGTGTAAGTCTGGGTGGGTATGTGAGTGGGTGCAAGAGATTCCGAGTGAGTTTCTGAGAGGGTGCATGAATGTGTAAGTGGCTCTGTGAGTGGGTGTAGGAGTCTCTGAGTGTATACATGAGTGTATAAGTGGGTCTGTGAGTGGGTGCATAATTGTGTGACTGGGTCTATGAGTGGGTGCATGAGTCTCTGAGCGGATCTGTGAGTATATGCATGAGTCTCTGGGTGTATCTGTGAGTCAGTGTGTGAGTCTCTGAGTTAGTCTGTGACTGTGTGCATGCATGTCTGAGAGGGTCTGGGACTGGGTGTATGAGTGTATAAGTAGGTCTGTGACTGGGTGCATGAGTCTCTGAGTGGGTCTGTGAGTAGGTGCATGAGTGTCTGAGTGGGTTTGTGAGTGGGGGCATGAGTGTCTGACTGGGTCTATGAGTGGGTGTGTGAGTCTGTGAGTTGGTACATGAGTTTAAGAATGGGTTTCTGAGAGGGTGCATGAGTGTGTAAATGGCTCTGTGAGTGGGTCCATGAGTCTCTGTGTAGGTCTGAGAGTGGATGCATGAGTGTCTAAGTGGGGCTGTGAGTGAGAGCATAGGTGTGTGACTGGGTCTGTGAGCAGGTGCATGAGTCTCTGAGTGGGTCTGTGAGTCTATGTGTGAGCCTCTGAGTATATTTGTGAGTGGGTTGCCTGAGTCTCTGAGTGGGTCTGTCACTGTGTGCATGAGTGTCTGAGTGAGTCTGGGTCTATGAGTAGGTCTGTGACTGGGTGCATGGGTCTATGAGTGGGTGTGAGTGTCTGAGTGGGTCTGTGAGTGGGTGCATGAGGCTCTGAGTGGGTCTGTGAGTGGGTGAATGAGTGTCTGAGTGGGTCTGTGAGTGCGTGCATGAGTCTCTGAGTGGGTCTGTGAATGGGTGCGTGAGTGTCTAAGTAGGTCTGTGAGTGGATACATCAGTGTCTGAGTGGGTGCATAAGTGGCTTCACAAACTCCTACAATGCACCCATGGGGTCAGAGTACCCCTACCCTGACCCCTTCTGTACATTTCAATCTTTATTTTTACTCCCCGGGATACGGTCGCTGTTTACAAAATAGTGGGCGGTCGCGTACCTCCGAATAGGCGTCACGAACAGTCTGCGTACCTTCAAAGCAAAAGCATGAATTTAATGCACAACAACACATTTAAGATTTATAACTATTATTTTCATTCAATTCATGTTACAAAGGTTCACGAGAAATTTTGCCATTGTCTAAATGTGTGCATAACTGGATGCATAAGTCTGACTAGGTGTATGAGTACATATATCAGTTACTGAGTGAATGTATGAGTGGGGGCAAGAGTGTCTAAGTGGCTCAGAGTCACTGAATCAATGTATGAGTGACTTTCTGACTGGATACATGAGTCTCTGTGAATGCTTGAGTGAGTGAACTTCAACTGCCTCCGCAGCCTCCGCAAGACCTTCAAATGGATCCCCCCTGACTGCAGAAGGACCATCACCCATGCGCTCATTACCAGCAGACTGGACTACGGCAACGCCCTCTACGCCGGAATCAACAAGACTCATCTACACAAACTTCAAACCATCCAGAACGCAGCAGCCAGAATCGTCCTCGGGACACCGCGTCACGAACACATGACCCAACACCTACGAGGCCTCCACTGGCTCCCCGTCGAGAAGAGGGTCACTTTCAAGCTCCTCACCCATGCCTACAAATCCCTCTACAACAGCGGACCCAAATACCTCAACGAGAGAGTATCTTTCCACGTACCCAAGAGGAACCTCTGCTCCGCCGACCTCGCCCTGGTGGAGGTTTCCCGCATCCGCAGAAGCAGAACGGGTGGGAGAGCCTTCTCCTACATCGCAGCCAAGACCTGGAACGAGCTCCCTGTTAACATCAGATGCTCTCCTACCCTGCACGCATGCAGAAGGGACCTCAATTCCTGGCTCTTCGAGTGACCCGGAGCCGTCCCCCCTCCCTAGCGCCTTGAGACCCTCACGGGTGAGTAGCGCGCTTTACAAACCCCTGATTGATTGATTGATTGATTGAGTGAATGAGTGTCTGAGTGGGGTCTGTAACTTTGTGCATGAGTGTCTGAGAGGGTCCAAGACTGGATGCAGAAGTGTATAAGTGGGTCTGTGAGTGGGTGCATGAGTCTCTGAGTGGGTCTGTGAGTGGGTGCATGAGTATCTGAGTGGATCTGTGAGTGGTTGCATGAATTTTTGAGTAGGTCTGTGAGTGGGTGGATGACTGTCTCAGTAGGTTTGTGAGTGGGTGTGTGAGTGACTATGTGGGTCTGTGATTGGGTATGTGAGTGTCTGAGTAGGTCTATGAATGGATGTATGAGTCTCTATTTGCATCTTTGAGTGGGTGTGTGAGTCTGAGTGGGTCAGTGAGTGGGTGCATGAGTTTTCAAGCAGGTGCATGAGTGTATAAGTGGCTCTGTGAGTGGGTGCATGAGTGTCTAAGTGAGTCTGTGAATGGGTGCATTAGTGTGTGACTGGATGTGTGTGTGAGTCTCTGATTAGGTCTGTGAGTGGGTGCGTGAGTCTCTAAGTGGGTCTGTGACTGCGTGCATCAGTGTCTCAGTGGGTCTGTGACTGGGTGCAAGAGTCTATAAGTGGGTCTGTGACTTGGTGCGTGAGTCTCTGAGCAGGTCTGTGAGTAGGTTCATGTGTGTCTGAGTGAGTCTTTGAATGGGCACATGAGTCTCTGAGTGGGTCTCTGAGTGGTTGCATGAGTGTCTCAGTAGGTTTGTGAGTAGGTGCATGAGTATCTGAGTGAGTCTTCGAGTGGGTGTATGAGTGGGTCTGTAAGTGTCTGCGTGAGTCTTTGAGTGGTTTTATGAGTAAGTACCTGAGTGGGTATGTGAGTGTGTAAATTAGTGTATAACTGAGCGTGTGTGTGTATATGTATATATATATATATATATATATATATATATATATATATATATTCACTGAAAAAACCACAGGTTTCAGGGACGTTATAGTTAGTTGGACATTTCACTCATACAAAACCAGAGAAATTCAGCCGTTATAGTTAGTTCAGCTAACTATAACTCGCGCCCCCGCAATGCACTGCTGATGACGTCACATATTACATCACTCATGACATGGTCAGTGACATCACTGATGACATCACTGATGCCATCTCAAATGACATCACTGATGACATCACTGATGACTTCATCCAGTGAATGTGTGTTTCTGTAAAATTTAAATATGTTTTATACAGATATATGCTAAGGTGTATTGAAGAATGAGTGGGTGTATAAGTGTCTGAATGGATGATTTAGTAGGTGCGTGACTGACTATAAGTGAGTGACTAAATGTGTCTTACTGAATGCATGGGTTAGTGAGTAAAGTGTGTAAATGTCTTTATCAGTCTGTCAGTTGGTGTGTAAGCGGCTGCATGGGATGGAGAGTAGCTACATGACTGTCTATATGGGTTATTGTTTGGTTGTCTGAGTATCTTTATGGGTGCCTGAGTGTCTGTGTGAGTGGGTGGGGGTGGGTGTCTCTGTGCATAGATGTGTGAGTGGGTGATTCACTGGGTGTATGGGTTCCAGAGTGCCTCTGTGAAGGGCTGTACGGGTGGGTGAGTGTGTGTATGGGTGTGTTGGTGAGTGAATGGATGTCTCAGTGGTACATGTCCAAGTAACTACATATGTAAAAGGCAGTGTATTTGAGTGTTGGAGTATATAAATGACTATATGTGAGAGTGAGTGATTGTGAGAGTGGATGTATGGATGAGTGTGTGCTTGTGTCAGTGTTTGTATAAGAGAGTAAGTATGTGCTAGTATCTGTATGAGTAAGTGAGGTGGTGTGTGTAGAACTGTATAGGTGTGAAAATCGGAGTGTGATTTATACTTTGCATGACTGACTAGGTGTGTGAGTAACTCTATGAATGAGTGGTAGTGTGTGAGTGTCTTTATAGGTGTATGAGTGCATATGATAGTCCTGTACTGATGAGTGACCGAAAGTAACAGTGAGTGTATGGGTGAGTGAGTGGATGGGTGTGTAGACCTAGGAATCAGTGAGTGGGTATGTAGTTTTTGGTGTTGGAGTGTCTATGGTTTTGAGAATGGCAGTCTGTAATTTAGAGTGGGTGTATCAAAGGTTATATTAGGGTGTGACAAGATGCATCAGATTATCACAAGGATGAAGTCATCAGTGATGTCATCAGTGATGTCATCATTGATGTCATTTGAGATGGCATCAGTGATGTCATCAGTAATGTCACTGACCATGTCATGAGTGATGTAATATGTGACATCATCAGCAGTGCATTGCGGGGGCGCGAGTTATAGTTAGCTGAACTAACTATAACAGCCGAATTTCTCTGGTTTTGTACGAGTGAAATGTCAAACTAACTATAACGACCCTGAAACTTGTGGTTTTTTGAGTGAATTTATAAGGTTTTTTAAATGCTAATTTCTAACTATAACGTCCCTGAAACCTATGGTTTTTTCAGTGAATTTCTAAGGTTTTTTAAATGCTAATTACTAACTATAACGTCCCTAAAACCTATGGTTTTTCTAGTGAATTTCAAAGGTTTTTTAAATGTTAATTTCTAAGTGCAATGCTCCCCCAAAAAATGTCTTCGTTTTCTAATTCTTATAAAAATAATGTAATATTTTCTAAAAAATATAGTTTTTTATTTCTTTTTTTTTAATATAAAAAGTGGATTCGTGTACCGATCGTGTACCTGTCTCGGTGGGTGCGCGAATTCCAGCCCCCATATTGGTTAAGTCGTGTAGGATGCGCGTTGGGTAAGTGATGGGTGCGCGGATCGGGCCCTGCATAACGTCACGTATGCACCCTACTTTGAATGTACAATCTTCTAAAACACCCAATCAATTCTCTACTTTTTTAAAACAGCATCTTGTCCACCATTTTAGATACCTCTCATTCTACCAACTGAGTACCTCAAGTACAGACATCTTTTTTTATTTTATTTTTTATTTATTTTTTAAAATTTTTATTAATTGAAATCTGCACATTCTACACAGCCACTCGCCTACAACCCGGGGGCCGGCGGCATATCAGCGGATAAGATTACACACAGCTATCAGGCCAACAACCCAGTGGGTAGGCAGCGTTTATAAGGTAATGTACTGCAAGAATCATTATGCACAGAATTTACAACAAACAACATCCAAACTCCTTAAACGCAACCTACACAGCCCACGTCTATACTGCGGTGACGAATTATATATAAGTCAATTAAAGGTCGTTCGTAATGCTACACACGGCTAGGTGAACTTTCCGACAGGCTTGAAAAATCCCGTACCCCGCGCGCCTTCCCAATAAGTTCGACTTTTCCTCCTGAGGAGAGGGGGGAGACAGACATGGGAGGGGTATCCGAAACACAGCTGCTACTCCCCACCCGGAACCTGTGCCATCCAGGTTGTGTCACCCAATGCGAATTATGTGGAATTGTCTCTCACATTGTCGGGCGGGTCTGTGTGAGCCTCATTCTCAGCCTCTGGGACCCTGGGTAGCAAGTATGTTGTGTAGAGTCCCCAAAAATTCTTGGGTCTACTCCTGGGTGGAAGGAGTTCACTAAAAGCCTCAGTTTGTGTGCTACAATAAATCATGTCGTGAGACCATTGTGTCATCGTGGGTAGGGGGCCCCGCGACCAGCACATAGCTACCCTCCTCTTAGCTATTAGAAGACCCATATCCACTAGTCTACGTATTGCTTTAGGGAGCCGTTTAGTATACCCCAAAAGGGCCATGGCCGGGTCCATAGCAAGCTCCGTGTCCACGATTTGCTCTAACTCCTGGAAGATTAATGCCCAAAACGCACTCACTCCTGGACATTGCCACGCCAGATGGAAGAAGTCTGCAAGTTGCGACCCACACCTGTCGCAAGCCGGAGACTCCCTCAACCCATATCTGTGTAATCTCTCTGGCGTGTAATACACTCTGTTGTGCACATATTTAAAATGGATCAGTCTGTGTCGCCCGTGCAGAGATACCCGTCGGGTGCTTGTGCAACAGTAGGTCCACATGTCGTCATCAATTGTCTGCTGTAAGTCTCCCTGCCAGGCCAGTCTTGACTTAGTATAAGAATTCGCTCTATGAGACATAGCAAGTTTATATATATTGGTTACCATCTTGCGGGGCGTCTTCGCCCTGATTACGTAAGACAGTTCTGGCACGTCCGGGGGTTCCTGCATGTCTTCTCCCAAAATTTCATACAGTGCACTCCTGACTCTATGATACTGATATCGGTACAGCACATTGCGAGTCGTCGCCGGGTCCTCTACTTCCTCCCAGGTTTTAACTGTGCCATCTTGGAAGAGATCTCCCATTGTGATTATATTCAGTGATTTTAAGGCCCGTATAACCCCTTTGTCCCTGCACGGGGTCAGCCAAAGAGCCCATTCGATGGGCATACCCGGGGTGTACAATAGAGCCCCCGCCTGCAGCTGCAATAAGTTATGCCATGCGTGTCGGGTCGAGTTAATGGAATCCAATATCCCCGTCCTGCAGTCTGGAGGCTCAAAGATCATGGCGGGAAGTGGAAGGGGATCAGCGTGAAGCTTTTCTATGCGAAGAAACGGGATATCCGGGGTACCATGTATCCAATGGTAAGCTTGGGCGCTCTGCGCCGCCCTATAATACAAATTTAAATCTGGCGCCCCAACCCCCCAGGTGGTATGGTAATGTAAGGATCTGCCACTGCACCCTCGCTTGTTTGCCCGCCCAGGCCAACTTTATCATTAATGCATTAACTCTTTGAAAAAGGAGCGCGGCAACACTAAGGGTATGTTTGTGAAGAGAAACAGGAAACGAGGCAGCACCACCATCTTCATGATGGAGATCCTGCCAAGGAGAGACAGCGGCAACCTAATCCAGGTTTCTACATCATCTTCCAACCTGTGGACCGCGGCTCCGTAGTTTTCCCGAAACACCATCTCCGAGTCAGTATGGAGACGGATGCCAAGATATCGAATCGCGTCTGTGGACCATAGTAGTGGGTAGTCCGGCTCGAAAGGAGTCGTGGCCTGGGTGAGAGGGAAAATTGTTGATTTCGGCCAGTTGACCCGTAGAACCGACAGCGCCCCAAAGTGCACCACTTCCCTAAGTACGGAAGAGAGGTTACTTTCCGGGTCACGAACGTATATTAGTGTGTCCTCTGCATAGGCAGACACTATGATCCTGTAACTTGGGAAACAGACACCTTTATTACTATGGTACTCTCTGAGCACACACGCCAATGGCTCTGCTACCAGTGCATATAGGATAGGAGACAGCGGGCAGCCTTGCCTCGTTCCTCCGGTGACTTTAATCGTATCCGTTACCAAATTGCCTATTTTGATGCGAGCCGTGGGCGCATCGTACAGCACACCGATAAATTGGAGAAATACTGGGCCAAGTCCCATCCTAGACAGAACCTGTCTCATGAAAGGCCATTCGACTGAGTCGAAGGCCTTCTCCATGTCGAGGAAGACCGCGATCGCTTTAGTGTCTTGCTTCGTATGCTGAATGATGTCAAACACCGTGCGGAGATTGTAGATAAGGTTCCTGTCCGGGATGAACCCCGCCTGTTCTGGGGCCACCAATATTGGCGCCAAGGGCACAAGCCGATTAGCGAGTATCTTAGCAAAGAGTTTGGTATCCACATTGAGCAGAGAGAGTGGACGGTAGGACCCGCACTCATCCAGGGGTTTGTCTGGTTTAGGGATGGCGACAATAATCGCCTCCCTCATTGACGGTGGCATATTGCCTGACATGCACATATCTTCAAATAACATTGCAAGATATGGGAGCAACAGATCTAGAAAGGTGTTATAAAAGCCAACAGTGAGGCCATCTGCCCCCGGAGCGCTAGTTGCCTTCATACCTGCCAGGGCCGATACAATTTCTTCTCGGGCAATAGGTCGCATAAGGAACTCCCGGTGCATATTATTAAGAAATGGCAATTTGATATGCTCAAGATATTCAAGTATTTGATCTTCCGTACCTGAAGATCTGGTAGTGTATAATCCCGCGTAAAATTGTCTGAATCTCTCAGCTATATCCGCTTCGTCAGTCAGCGTCTCCCCATCCGCCGTCCGAAGCTCCGTGACCAATGTCCTACTGCGCTTATTCTTCAATAGTTGCGCTAATACGGAACCCGGCCTGTCACCTTCCCCGTACACACGTGCCATGGCATATTTGCCTAGATGCTTGAGCTCACTGTCGGCAGCATCATGGTATTCGTCCAGCAGCTCTTTCATTTCTCGCGTTGTTGCCTCATCTGCACCAGACAGTTGCCTAGTTTCCAAAGCCCCCAGTTTCCGCTCCAGGCCCGCCAGTCTCTGCCGGATGGAGCGTAGAACCCCCGAGTGCTTGGCCATAGCTACCCCGCGAATGTAAACCTTGAAGGTCTCCCAGACAATCTGAAAACTATCCACCGACCCCACATTAATTGCGAAAAAGGTTTCTATAGCATCCGCCAAGTCTGCTTTGAAGACTGGGTCCAGCAATGAGTAGGGGGAATCGCCACGTGAATGGTGGGATGGACTTTTTAGGCATGGTGAGCACCAGTAAAGAGGCGAATGATCAGACAGGGTGCGAGGGAGTACCAAGCAGTCTCGCGTTTGTCCCAAAAGAGACGTAGAGATCAACCAGTAGTCTATATGGGTATGGAGATTGTGATAAACCGAATAATGTGTATAGCCTCCTCTGTCTGGGTTTCTCCTTCTCCAGACATCACAAAGATCCATTCCCGTCATGGCACTCTCAAGTGCTCTGGCCGCTGCCGTGGGTCGCCTCACCGGCCCCCCAGATCTGTCTAAATTAGGGTTCCTGACCAGGTTAAAATCCCCACCCCACAGGTACCGTGCCTCCGGATGCTTATTAACTGTGTGTGCTAGCGACGTGTAAAACTCCGGAGAGTCGTAATTGGGACCGTAGACATTGACTATAATGAGCTCAGCGCCCTTCCCCTGACACCTGGAGATCACAAAACGACCATCCCTGTCGGAGTCTAAAAGTGCCAACTTGAAAGCAGACCTAGGGTTAACCCATGTCATCACTCCTCTAGCGTGAGTGGTGAATCCCGAGACATTAATATTGTCAACTAATCCTCTGCTGTGCAGCAGCGCGCTATTTAGTGGCAGGTGGGTCTCCTGTATCAAGGCTATGTCGACATTCTGCCTATTCAAGTAGTGTAGCACCTTACGTAACTTACGGTGATCGTTAAGCCCCCTAACGTTCCACGTTAGAGCTCTGAGGGAGTCTGGAGTCGCTAACGTGTTCACCTCACCGTGTCCTGTCATCGCACTTAATGTAATCCAGTTTGTACTTTGACCCATATGACCTCTCAGTGTTAATCGCACCGTGTAAGCAAGGACATGTGACTGTAAACATTCGCAACATCAAACTTTCCCCCCCCTCCACCCCCCACCCACAACAGACCTCCCCCAACTTGGTCGTGATGCATCACCTAGATCCCCCACCTACCCTCCCTCCACCCCCCTTAAACCAAATAGCCTCCCCTTGTGTGGTGCACTCGTGGGCGGATGTTGCTCGTCCAAGTAGAGAGTACAAAGTGTGCAGCAATCAGCCCCCCCATGCACCGTCCGTGCAAATTAATACCACCTCACAGACCCAAAGGATGTAGATCTTAGTGTCAGCAAGGAGCCCAAGCTGCGGCCGTTCCCCCCCCTGTCTCAGGTCGCAGCAATCCGCGAACACCCCCCCACTCGTTCACAACAACACTGTCCCTATTGCAACTTGGCTCCAACTTACCCCTCTCTATTTGCAGCAGACCTCGCCCTCTCCCAACGGCTGTGCCAGGGGGCTACTACTTCAGTCTTACCGGGAGGTTTCGGCCATACCAGATGGCCCTATACCCACAGCCACAGAGGTCATGATCCTGGCATTCAATCGTCTAGTCACAGAGCCGCCCCCCACCCTCCTGCGCCCCAGACCCCCAACCATACTTATCGTTTTAGCTGCAAAGTGTCATATTTAGTCTTGGTCCTCCAGTGACCCCCCCGCCGCTTCATCGCTCAGGTGCCGTCCCGGGCTGCTTCGACACTCCTTGGACCAGTCCTTTATTGCTTTCTGCAAGGACTTTGGGTCAGTGAAAATGTGGGAGCGGCCCTGTCTGTTAACTCGTAGCTTCGCTGGGTACAGCATGGCGTAGTCCACTCCCATATCTTGCAGTTGTTTTTTCATGGGAGCAAACTGGCGACGCGCCTCCTGCACTCGTACAGTGAAGTCTGGAAACAATGAAATCGCCGACCCTTCATAGAACAATGGCTGTTTTTCCCGAGCCAGTCGGAGGGCTGCATCCCTGTCTCGGTAGTTGAGCAGTTTTGCGATGATTGGTCTTGGTAGCGCCCCCGGTTGTGGGCGAGGGCCCAAGGAGCGATGCGCCCTCTCAACCACGAACATGGCGGAAAATGCCCCCTCTCCCAGAAGCGTGATCAACAGTTTTTCCATAAAGTGTTCCATGTTACCCGTCTGGGTGGTTTCCGAAAGGCTGGTGATTCTGAGGTTGCAGCGACGGGAACGTGCCTCCAGGTCTTCCGTTTTATCCTGGAGAACACGTAGGACCCTCCCAAGTTGTTTATGGTCTGTATCCAGCGTAGTTTGCACCTCCTCCACCTCCGTGAGTCTCCGCTCCGACATGTCCAGGCGCTCAGCATGTTTGTCTAAGCGCTCCCCCATTCTGTCCATCCGATAGGAGAGGGCGTCCATCTTCGTGCCCAGGGTGGTGATGCCGCTTTGTAGGCTTTTTTCCATGGCTACCAACATCTCCCGGATGTCTGGGCAAAGTTCCCCGGCCATGGGGGCCTGCATCCTGTCCGTTTCTACCGTGTCAGCGTCATGTGATTTCGATCGCTTCTGGTCAAACGAAAGCTTGGGCTGCGCCCTGTCCACCCTGCCCATGCTGGCTCTCATCTGGGCTTTCCAGGTAAGGCCCCTCTACCCTCCAAACCCGACTCACCGCACTTCAGGTGGCTATTGTGACTGCTGGGTGCTCCAGGGCAAATCACTCCACGCCACTATCTGGGCGTCAGTCAATGTCTCCGCAGCACTTCTCCACTGGCTCGTTCCTCAACCCCGGTACCCCTCAACAGGCCATCTCTGTGGGATTTAAGGTTAGCCCTTCCAATGCGCCACAACCTGGGACGCGAATCCGGGTTGCAGATCCAAAATGTCTCCCCCGCCGCACCTCAGCTCAATACAGCGCAGCCGCCGTCTGCCTCGTCCCACCTCGAAGTGTCGGTAGTGTCCGCCCCTTATGGTTTTCAGAGCTAGGGCACCTCTCCCAGGGTCCAGTCGGGGTACAGCCAGCAGCGCGTTTACTCCCCTGTAGTGGAACTCTATGCAGCCCTCAGCACTCAGAAACGGGGGATTAGAGCACGCCTGTTAGCTCCACTGTTTCAAGGCTGCAGCTCCCCCACAACCCCTTCACCAACCGGTACCTCCGTCTGCGCCTCTTCTCCCCTGCAGCTCTTCCCGGGCGGTATTTGCGGTTCAAAATGGTGGACCCAGGGACTACAGAGGCCGCCAGCAAGCAGGCTCGTCGCGCCCAGCCTCCACCTCAGGCGGACCCCCCGCACGCTCCTCTCCTATTCACGAGGTCCGGGGGGGGCTTGCAGAGAGGGAGGAAAACCAGTCATGTGTTACGGGCGCTGGTAGCTCTCCCTGACAGCCGGCGATCGTCTGGTAGGCTCCGGTCACCAGCGCGTCTCCGTTTCCCCCGTCTTCGTGCTGTCCTGCCTCCAGATAGCTCCCCAGGGGGCTCCGCAGCACGCCCGGGCACTCCGGTGTAGCCGACCAAGCCGATGCACTTGTGTGGCGGCCCCGCTCCTCCCGACTCCACCGCTAGATCCGGCCCGACCTCCGCCTCCAGGGGCCAACTCCAGTCCGGGGCTCCAGGCCCAGCGAGGCCGTCCGCGGCCCGGGCACTCAACTTCACCCTCCCAGGTCGTAGGCGAGCCGGAGTACGCACGCCATGCCCCCAGCACACTCCAGCAAGAGGGCCACAGAGAACCAGGGATATCGCGCTGTGAGGCTGTCGGATAATTATCGGATAGTTGGACGGTGTCACGGAGCTACAGGCTCAAGCGGCCATCTTGGTCGCGAGCAAGCTCCGCCCCAGGTACAGACATCTTTACATTACTTCCAGACATCCCTTCAAAATGCTTACAGTGTGGACTGTTGGGCACAGCTATGTTTTCTGGTGCAAAAGGTATGCTGAACGCAGAGGTATTGACAAAGACCTAGCTTTGCAAAATGTGGACATTAAATGGATTGCACAGAGAGGATTAAAGTGGCACCAATTGATGCCTTTGGTTAAAACCTCTTTGCATCTCCAACCCCCTGACCTCATGATTGTGCACTGTGGTGGCAATGACCTAGGCACATTGACTGGGGTAGGTCTGGAAATGCTAATGAAGGACACCTTTGCACAATTGATGTTGCTTTTACCTCAAACTGTCTTTGTCTACTCTAACATATGCCAAAGTCAAAAATGGAAGAGGTCAAATCAATTCTGTCCACAGATTGAGAAAGCTAGAAAAAATGTCAATAAAGCTGTTTCTGCTTATCTTAGAGACCATAGAATGGGCTCCATATATAACAACAATCTACGTTTTCATATGGAGGGCATCTACAGGAGTGACGGAGTACACTTTACAGATGACGGAAACAGAGTCTTTCTCAACAACCTAAAGCTCTGCATCTGCACTTACATGTAGCTACAAGAAACTCATAATAAACACAAGGGCTCTTTTTAGAGCCACCCTATACCTCAAAAGTTAATCTTACCTATTAAAAACATACATATTCTTTTTTCTACAATTTTGCATGGAGTCGCGAACCCAACGCGTTTACACTGGGGGTCCGCACTGGACGCGATGGAGTCGCGACTCCAAGCGCGCAAAATTAAAAAAAAGAATGCCCCCTATTCTATATTGTTTAATTCTGCCTCAGGGACCCCATCCCCCGAGGCATACCCTTGGGGACCGTGGGGGGAGCCCCAAAGCCCCCACGGTCCCAGCCGGCTCCCCGCCTCCTGCGGGAGCCAGCATTGATTTTGGACAAGGGGAGCTGCTAATATGCAGCTCCCCTTGCCCAAAACCAATACTGCTTTGCTTCTTGGAAGCGAGAGCAGATTTCCTGCTCTCGCTTCCAAAAAGCAAAGCAGTGTTTGCAATCACAGGGCGGGAGCCACACGGCTCCCGCCCTGTCATTGCAAACATTAATGTCCGGGGTTAGGGCACTCCGGGACATTACAGGAGCCGGCCCTGGGGGGTGGCCATCCCCAGGGCCACCGACAACTCCACGAGGGGGGCCAAGCGGCCCCCCTCACATTATTTACATAGCCCCGGGGAGGTGGTGGTCCCCGGGGCTTGGGGGGGAGGCAGCGAGCCCCCCCCTTTCAATTACAATTGCCCCAGGGAGGTGGCGGTCCCCAGGGCTGCGGGGGCCCCCAGCAGCCCCCCTCAAATTATAAAACTGATTACCCCCGGGACCTGGCCCACCCAGGGGCTTATAGAAAACGAAGCGCCTCGTTTTTTTTTTTTATTTCTCGTTTGGATTCGCGAACCCAACGCGTTTACACTGGGGGCCCGCACTGGACGCGATGGAGTCGCGACTCCAAGCGCGTGAAATAAAAAAAAAAGAATGCCCCCTATTCTATATTGTTTAATTCTGCCTCGGGGAACCCATCCCCCGAGGCATACCCTTGGGGACCATGGGGGGAGCCCCAAAGCCCCCACGGTCCCAGCCGGCTCCCCGCCTCCTGCGGGAGCCGGCATTGCTTTTGGACAAGGGGAGCTGCTAATATGCAGCTCCCCTTGCCCAAAACCAATACTGCTTTGCTTCTTGGAAGCGAGAGCAGGTTTCCTGCTCTCGCTTCCAAGAAGCAAAGCAGTGTTTGCAATCACAGGGCGGGAGCCACACGGCTCCTGCCCTGTCATTGCAAACATTATTGTCCCGGGGGTGGGCACCCCGGGACATTACAGGAGCCGGCCCTGGGGAGTGGCGGTCCCCAGGGCCACCGACAGCTCCACGAGGGGGGCCACGTGGCCCCCTCACTTTATTTACATAGCCCCGGGGAGGTGGTGGTCCCCGGGGCTTGGGGGGGCCCACGAGGCCCCCCTCATTATTTAATAAATCCCCGGGGAGGTGGTGGTCCCCGGGGCTTGGGAGGGCCCGCGTGGCCCCCTTCATTATTATTTTATAAAGCCCCGGGGAGGTGGCAGTCCCCGGGGCTATGGGGGCCCCCGAGGGCCCCCACAAATTAATTGGCGAGTGCCCCCGGGACCTGGCCCACCCGGGGGCTTTCAAAAACAAAGCGCGGGACGCTTCGTTTTTTTTATTTTCTCGGCAGGATTCGCGACCCCAACGCGAAATCTGCAATTTTTAAAAAAAAAGAAGCTTTTTTTGACCCTGGGGGTCCTTGTGGGACCCCCTGAGCAGGCCTAGGGGGTCAGGGTATTTCTACCCTGCCCCCTTTTCTTGTTTTTCCCTTTTTTTAAACTCTTTTCTTGTGACTCGGTTACCGAGTCACAAGATGGCTGCCAACACATTCTGGATTAGAGTGTTAGCAGCCAATCAGAGTGAAGCTCGTGCCCGGGAGGGTTCGCGAACCCTCCTCGGTGCTCAGATATCGAAACTTTTCTTTTTCTAATTTCTCAGGAACTACTGAACGGATTTACACCATTTAAAAAAAAGATCTCTTTCTGAACCAGAAATTTGGTGTTATTCCGTTCAGCAGTTCGGGCTGTAGCCTGTTCCAATTTTTCCTATGGAAATTAACATGGGGAAAATGCATTTTGGGACCCCCCTTCTTTCTCGGCCCCCGCTGGATGAATCACCCCGAAACTTTAAAGACAGGAGCTGACCTGAGCGAGCCATTCGTTTTGAAAATTTCGCGAAGATTCATCAAACGACACCAAAGATATTGGGAAAAGAAAAAACGCTTTTTGAATAGAAACGAGATCCTACTTATAACTACCTACTGGCGACTGCCAGTAGGTAATATATATATATATATATATATATATATATATATATATATATATATATATATATATATATATATATATATATATATATTCAACTTGCCATGTTTCACACTACCACCGACCACTTAGCAGGTAACCTGCGGTGCGGCGTGCGAAGCCGTAAAATAACCCAAACAGAGTCTTTGGTGCCACATCGCGCTTCAATAAGAATCCACAGGTCTCCTCACAGCATTATTGCAATTACGGTTTATTGAAAAATGCAACACGAAAATTACATCGATCCCAATGTGTTTCGGAGATCAAAGTCTCCTTGATCACGAGTATGGGCATGATAACTCTTCAACCAATTATTATACACCATTTGTGAACAGAGTCATACAGGTAGAAAGAGGACTGTGATCATGACGTGAAGTCTAATGTGTTTGTTAGACATCAACCCTGTCTATAATGGGTGCCATATTGGAGAGTTCATTTCCACATATACATATGGTAAAGCAGCACTCTCATGTCACTGGTGTGTCCCAAAGACTGCTGTATTTGCAATCCTATGTCGAGAATATGGCGCAAATAGGTATTGGAAAATGAGAGGGGTAGGGCAGATACATCAGCAGCGAATACCCAATGGGGTATAATATACCAATAAGTTTACAATAATAACTGCAGATATATGACATATAACTAGCTGCATTTGGCCCAATCATTAATCTGTGGAGACCAATGAGGCGCCGTAATAATTTTCTTTAAAGAATTTTTTCTGAAGTATTCTTTCTGTATAACTTGTATATATTATCACAAAGAGAATGAATCAATCAACTGATCATGATGCCCAGCTTACCAACAGGGTAACAAACTGCCTAATTAATTTGAATTTGCAGAGTTCATTGTAATATGTGTTATATCTTGCAGAGTTTTATTTATTTCATTTTATTTCAATGAAATTGAAATTGTGATTGTTTATTTGGAACTAGCACTGTATCAAAGTAAAGCACTTTACTTGGAGTATTTCTTCAGTGTTCACAGGTAATCCAGGTGAGCACTGGAGTATTTAAGTTTTAAAAAATGGCGGCCGCAATATGTGAGCAAGGTGGAGGCTTCCACCGAAACGTGTCGTCTGTGCTGTTTCTCCATTAAATAAAAGAAACTGGCTTCAATTCCATCGTGTCGGCGTCTGCTTTCAGAAGTTGGAGAGGCAGGACTGCAAGTTGATATATATATATAATATATTCTTTTTTCACCAATGTTCGCGACTCTGCCGCGACCTTACACGGGGAGCCCTCAGCGCTGCGATGGGGTCGCGACTCCCTTTGCATGAAACATAAAGACTTTATGGAATTTTCTAAACCATAACGGGTGCGTCACAAACCCCTAGAATGCACCAATGGGGTCAGGGTAGCGCAGCTGGAGTGAGTGACATACTAGTTTTGAAAATTTGCAGAGGATTCGTCAAACAACGCCAAAGTTATTGGCAAATGAAAAAACCCTCTTCATATGGAAACTAGGTCCTAACTACTGGTGACCGGCAGTAGGTATGTATATATATATATGCGTCACACTCCACCTATGTCTCGCTGATTGTGCAAAGAAAGTGAAGCACGGACCCAGCTGTAGCAGTTTCAAAATTTTACTCCGCTCCTGCAGAGACCTCAGCAGCCATTACACGTTTCGACACTCACGGTGTCTTGATCACGTCACCCGAAGTGACTTGAATATATATATATATCTCTCTATATATATATATATATATATATATATATATATATATATATATATATATATATATATATATATATATAGATATATATAGATATATATATATATATATATAGAGATATATATATATATTCAAGTCACTTCCGGTTACTCAACAAAGCGCACAAACGCACACTCGTCAAAGCGCATGAGACGCGCACTCGCCCTTCACACATGGGGAAGTCTCAAATCCGATAATAGCTCATGAAATAATTTATTGCTGATGCCGAACAACCCAATGCATTTTGGCGTTGAACACGCCTTGTTCATGGATTGGATAGGCTTGTTTCTGGCACATATTTAAAGTGCAATACATTACCATAGAAAACGGACATAATCACAGTCAGCATAATTAGATGAAAAAATGTCGGTCATCTTAGCCTGTCTTCTGATACAACATATGTAATATTGGAGATGCAATAGACATGCACATCACTTGGAGGACACTAAAAGAATACTGTCAATTAAGCCCAAGTGGGCACCTTTCATGAATATTCACTAACAATTCCTACCCCAGTCCTGGATGCGAACCATATATACAAGATCAAAATCAGATTCAAACTGGGTCAGAACATCCCCAATCAATCCCCTGTGGGCGTTTGCTGAAGAAACGCGTAATAATATACTCCTGATAACAAGAGTGATTCATAAGTACTAGTATTGCTATGAGCTAATCATAACATGGTAGGAATAAAAAAAAAGATAGATCACAAAAAGAATATGCCAATTGTGTCATCATGTCAAACACTGAAAACTGTAACAGAATAATAACTGTCTACTGTTATACTGTCTGTAAATAATTCTTCAGCCTCCCAACAAGTGAATGGAAGAGAAATTTCAGACCCAAGAAGTACATGCTTTGTTCTCTATTAATGTACAGCTGCCTGCATACTGACTGATGGCAGGTCCTGCGCGAAACAGAAAAACAAACAGAAAAACAGAAACAAACCTATTAAACAATTCACAATCACATGGTGCCGTGTGTGCTGATTTTCCAGTGCAGAACAAACACCAGGTGCTAAAATTCAGCGCAAACGGAGTGACCTAATGCACTCCGACGCTTGCAGAACTCCGCGTGGCAGAGTTTTTTGGTCACTTCGCAGAGTTCCGCATAGAGGCACTCCGCCCAGGCCTAGTGAAGAGCCAAAAGAGGCTACATAAAGGTTTGAAATGAGCAGAAAGAGACAGAATAAAGGTCAGAAAGGGGTACGATAAATGGCGAGAAATTAGCAGAAAGAGGCAGAAAAAAGGTCATAAATGAGCACCAAGAGGGAGAATAGATGTCAGCAATGAGCAGAGAGAGGCTAAATAAAGGTGAGAAACGAGCAGCAAGAGGCAGAATAGAGGTCAGAAATAAGCATAAAGAGGCAGAATAGAGGTCAGAAATAAGCATAAGGAGGCAGAATAGAGGTCAGAAACAAGCAGCAAGAGGAAGAAAAGAGGTCAGAAACAGGCAAACTAAAGGTCAGAAACGAGCAGCAAGAGGCAGAATAGAGGCCAGAAACAAGCAGAAAGAGGCAGAATAAAGGTCAGAAACGAGCAGCAAGAGACATAATAGAGGTCAGAAAGAGGCAAGACAGGGATCAAAGACAAGCAGAATGAGGCAAAATAAAGGTCAGAAACGAGCAGCAAGAGGCAGAATAAAGGTCAGAAACGAGCAGCAAGAGACAGAATAGAGGTCAGAAAGAGGCAAGACAGAGATCAGAGACAAGCAGAATGAGGCAAAATAAAGGTCAGAAACGAGCAGTAAGAGGCAAATTAAAGGTCAGAAATGAGCAGAAAAAGGTAAAAATAAAGGACAGAAACGTGCAGCAAGAGGTGAAGGGCAGAAACGAGCAGAATAAGGCAGAATAAAGGTCAGACATAAGCAAAAAGAGGCAAAATAGAGGTCAGAAATGGGCAGCAACAGGCAGAATAAACGTCATAAATGACCAGAGAGAGGCAGAATAAAGGTCAGAAACGAGCAGAAAGAGACAAAATAAAGGTCAGAAACGAGCAGAAGAGGCAGGATAGATGCCAGAAACAAGCAGAAAGAGGCAGAATAAAAGTCTAAAACGAGAAGTAAAAGACAGAATACAGGTCAGAAACGAGCAGAAAGAGACAAAATAAAGGTCAGAAACGAGCAGCAAGAGGCAGGATAGATGCCAGAAAAAAGCAGAAAGAGGCAGAATAAAGGTCTGAAACGAGCAGCAAAAGACAGAATACAGGTCAGAAACGAGCAAAAAGAGGCTAAATAGAGATTAGAAACTAGCATAATGAGGCAAAATAAAGGTCAGAAATGAGCAGCAAGAGACAGAATAGAGGTCAGAAACGAGCAGAAAGAGGCAAGACAGAGATCAGAAACAAGCAGAACGATGCAAAATAAAGGTCAGATACGAGCAGCAAGAGGCAAAATAAAGGTAAGAAACAAGCAGATAGAGTGAAAATAATGGATAGAAACGAGAAGCAAGAGGCAGGGTCAGAACCAACCAGAAAGAGGCAGAATAAAGGTCAGAAACGAGCAGAAAGAGGTAAAATAAAGGTCAGAAACGAGCTTGCTGAGAATTGCTGAGACCTCGTTGGAGGCCCGCCCCCTTTCCCAATCTCTCTGCATACTACTGCTTGGGGTCGGACTCCCTTTGGCTGCTGAGGGTAGTTGGGGCCAAGAACCCCTATTGCTGTGATAACTAAGTGTCCCACAGTTAGATTACTAAGACGGCAATGTCATTTGAGATGTCATCAGTGATGTCCCTGACCATGTCATGAGTGATGTAATATGTGAGGTCATAAGCAGTGCATTGCAGCAGCGTAAGTTATAGTTAGCTCAGGTAACTATAACTGCTGAATTTCATTGGTTTTGTACGAGTGAAATCTGAGCCTAACAATAACGTCCCAGTAATCTTTATTCTTTTCAGTGAATTTCTAAGGTTTTTTTTATGTTGTTTCCTAACTATAATGTCCCTGTAACCTTTGCTATTTATGTGAAATTCTAAGTTTTTTTTTTATTTTATATCGTAAATGTAACCACTTACCTTTGACAGTGAGTGTGTGAGTGAGTGCATGAGTGTCTTAGAAAGTCTGTGAGTGGGTATGTGAGTCTCTGAGTGGGTCTGTGAGTCATTGTGAGAGTGTCTGAGTGGGTCAGTGAATGGGTGTGTGAGTGTCTGAGTGGGTCTGTGAATGGGTGTGCGAGTGTCTGCTTTGCCCTCTTCTGCTCTGTTTTGTCTTTTCGCTTGTTTTTCTGACCTCTGTTTTGCCTCTTTCTGCTTGTTTCTCACCTTTATTTTGCCTCTTTCTGCTCATTTCTCACCTTTATTTTGCCTTTAGCTGCTCGTTTCGGCCCTTTATTGTGCCTCTTTCTTCTCGTTACTCACCTTTATTTTGCCTCTTTTTGCTCATTTCTCACCTTTATTTTGCCTCTTTCTGCTCATTGCTGACCTTTATTCTGCCTATTTCTGCTCGTTTCTCACCTTTATTTTGACTCTTTCTGCTTGTTTCTGATATTTATTCTGCCTCTTTCTGCTTGTTTCTGACCTTTATTTTGCCTCTTTCTGCTCTGTTCTGACCTTTATTCTGCCTCTTTAAGCTCTTGTCTCACCTTTATTTTGCCTATTGCTGCTCGTTTCTGACCTCAATTTTGCCTCTTTCTGCTCGTTTCTCACCTTTATTTTGCCTCTTTTTGCTGACCATTATTTTACATCTCTCTGCTCGTTTCTCACCTTTATTTTGCTCTTTCTGCTCGGTGCTCACCTTTATTTTGCCTCTTTCTTCTCGTTGCTGACTTTTATTCTGCCTCTTTCGGCTCGTTTCAGACCTGCATTTTGCCTCTTACTTCTCTTTTCCACTAGGACCATGGGAGAGCCTCAAGTCCCAGTCCCCAAAGTCAAAGACGGCTCCCCACCTCCTGTGGGAGCCGGGATTGCCGCTGCACGGAGGCAGCTGCCGGAAAGGCAGCTCCCTCCATGCAGGAATAATCGCTTCATCTCTTTCCTGGCCTGCATGTCTGCGGGCAGGGAAAGAGATGAAACCTCTGCATCCAGTGAGTGGGAGCATTTTTACAGCTCGCGCATGCTAGAACTGATGTGTTTGCCTTTGCTTGGTGTGAGCTGTCAAAGCTACTGCCAAGGAAAAGCAAACAGCTATGTCCTGGGGTGGCCGTGCTGCCCCCCTTCTTTCTTGTGCATGGGCCGCCCCAGATAGGTGGTGGTCTCCGGGGCTGAGAATGGCCCGGGAGAGTGTCCATGCAGATCCTTCCCATTATTTAAAAAAATATTTGGCCCTGGGGAGGTGGTGATCCTTGGGACCCAGAGGTGTCTGCGGACCCCCCATTTTGTGTTATTTAGCCCTGGGGAGTAGGTGGTCCCTGGTGCTCGGGGGTCCACATGGCCCCAACAGTGTTTGCTAATTGAGAATGATGAGGGGGGCCCTGTGTGCCCCCCTCCTTCATTATTTAAATAAAGCCCCGGGGGTGGTGGTCCCCGGGGCTCTGAGAGCCTTAGGAGGGGGGGCCCTTTTTTTTTTTTACTAATTGCCCCCGGGACCTGGCCCACCCGGGGGCTCCATGAAGGGTTATTTTTTTTTTGCTGTAGGATTGGGGCTCTGTCTCATTGACGCAGCAAAATGTTTACAAAAAATTACTTTGGCCCTGCCTTGGTCACAGGGGGATCCCAGGACCACAGTTAACGGGTCAGGGTATTCCTACCCTGCCCCCTTTTCTTTTTTTAAAGTTTTTTGTGGGACTCGGCTGAAGCCAAGGCCCAAGATCGCTGCCAACACTTCCTGATTGAAATGTTGGCAGTCAATCAGATTTCAGCATGTACTTAATGGATTTACACCAAATGACAACCAGGGTTCTTTCAGGACCAACAGCTACCTTTCTTCCAAATTTGGTGTAATTCCGTCCAGGTTCGGGCTGTAGTCTCAACTAAAATCTTTATGGGAATTAACATTGGAAAAGCACTTTTTTTGACCCCTCCTTTTTCTCGGTTCCCACTCCACGGATGGCCCTGAAACTTTTCAGGCACAAAAAGAATCACCGGGGCACTTTTTTTAGAAACTTTTGTCAAGATTCGTCAACCAGCGCCAAAGATATAGCGATGTCAAAAAAAGCATTTCCTATGGCAACATAGTCTTAACTATAACTATCTACTGGCAACCACGGGGCACTGTGTGTGGGGGCCATACTTGTTGCTGTTGTTGCCCACAAGGCAACTCCAAGTTCCAGCAATCACTGCCCCAAGGAGGAGGGGCTTGACTCCCGCCACTTCCCGTAGCCTACTCTTGCGCTACATAGCGCTTGCTGATCTACCCGAGTGTGCACTGCTCAGAATCTATAGAATGTAACACCATTATACATACCGCTCCCTGTGACAAAGTGCTGTTAGCTCTATTACTTTCTCCCTCTAGGCAAAATGGCATTAAGGAGCCCTACCACGCTATTTCCCCTAAAGTCACTGCTTTGAACACTGCTGAGAATGTGAGTGGAGATGGGGGCACTATCTCTATAAGTTGCTTGAATAGATATGAACCACTAGTTTCCCTGGAAAAGTCAGAAGATAATGAACTAATTCTTTGGCCCATAAACATAAGGTCAACAAATATGGTCGCAAACAAAACATAGCCCAAATACCAACAGGAGGTCGCCCTCTGATTAACCCTGAAAACCGTGTCACAATGATGAATGAGCTCTACACGAGATTGGATGTTTTGACCCAAGAGGTTGCATATCTAAAGAAACTAATTGAAAGACTGGTAGCTCAAACTAGTAATACAGGGACAAGTCATGAGGAAGAAACCCACAAGCATTCCATTGTGAACTCTAGAAAAGATCAAGCCATTAAAATAGTTGATCAGTGGCCACAAACATCTTCCCACCCCCATAGATATTCAGTTAATCCAGTAACTTCAAATAACAACATGTATAACCCAGGCAATTTAATTTGAAATAAAGGGTTGAACACGAACATGCAGAATATAGGATCGAGACCATTGAGAGGCCACCCGTCAGCAGGAGGGAGGGACATGGTGAGGGGTTCCGATAGCATTCGAGTAAACGATAACAATAGATTACCAGTTGATTTCTACTACTCTGAAGGCGCTGGAAGGAATTACAACCAAAGATTAGAGGATGGTGGACCACCAAGAATTCAAATGCTTGTAGGTAGCAGATATTCCCCTATACAGCATCCAATAGATCATAACAACAGGAGTCCACAAAGAAGTGGAGAACATAAGGTTTTTATGACCAATGTGCTGAAGTTAAAGCCGGGAGGTTGGGAGGATGAGGACTCCCTAAAGAACAAGGTGATACACTAGATTAGAGTTCATTGCCAGTGTCTATCTATAGCATGATCTGATATAGTCAAGGCTGAACGGTGCTGAGTTCTGGTGGGGGTACTGATGATATATTGCTAGTATTCCGAGTGAAGACCATCATTGATGGCCTGATAACACTTGACGTAAAGTCTAATCCACCCGCAGGTTCTCTGATCAGATTCAAGTTGAGTAAACCCAACAGAGAGACAAATTGTTCCCAGAGGACCCAGCAGGAAGTATCCAACCCTCTTTCTTCTTCCCAGGCTACTGATAATTTGGAATCTGTTGATTGACTAACAAGGCGGGCAACCAATAGATCTAGACGAGACCTGATGTTGAACTTCCATGGAGTTGTTCTTAATACTCCAATGACTGGACCAACAGAAAGTTATGTAGCTCAGGAGGAGAACACAGCAAATACTGGCCCAGCTGCCAAAGGAAACACACAAGCTGAGTGTAACCCCGATGCATTTATAGAGACTCGAGTGCCAAACATCTCAATAATTTCCTGGAGCATTGCAGGGTTAAAGCAAAAGATGAATGATCCGGAGAGGCAGGAATATATAGAGAAATGTAACCTCTGCATGCTCCTGGAGACCTGGCTGATGGAGCCACCTCATAAATCAGGGTACAGGACGTTTGCCATTGGTGCAGCCCCTTCAAAGAGAGGGAGGCCCTCTGGGGGACTGGTTGTATGGGTTAAAACGAATTTAACCCATTAACGAAATATAACCATAGATGTCATGAGTATACACTTGTTGGATGTTTTAGGGTTGAAGATGAGAACTTCTAACCAAGTGGAGGTATACTTATTCAACGTCTATATTAGACCAAGGTTGTCCACCATGGAGTCCCCGGTGATATCCCTGCTAGAGAGAGCCCTCAACTCGGTGAGTTCTAAGGGTGCTGTTTTTATAGGCGGAGACTTCAACTGCAGATTCGAGCCCGTAGTGGGCATGGAATCAATATTAGCGGAAGAAGATAAAGCTCGAGGTATTTCAGCTCTGGATACAGATACCTCGGTTCCTTGCACAGTAGCGGTTATGCAATTAGCCCATTTTGTTGCAGAACATGGGCTGAGATCCTGCAATGGCAGGTTTCCTTCCGAGAACCATTGCGTCCATACCTTTAAAGAGTCACTACTAAGTCAAGAATTGATTACATCTTGGCGAGCGTTGCATACTGGGGATATCTAAGTGATTTCAAAGTGGACAATAGGGAAGAGAGAAACCATTTTCCGTTGTGTTTGACAGTGACAAGGAGTCTGATTGAGACACGGGTTGCTGATACCATAAATAACCCTGTCCAACTGATGATCAATAATAACCATAGGACACTCAGATGGCCCCATATTGTTGAAAGAGTTGATTCTTTGACCGACATTTATACTCAGATACTCTCTCTCCTTTTGTTGACACTCTCCAATATGATATACCAATAGTACAAATCCATCATTCTTTGGTTGAGAATATGCAACATTTTTTGACTAAGCCCCAAAAAGTGACCATAAATATAGGTGCACCTAGAGGTCCAGCTCAGAAATCTAATAGTGGCATTTAAGGCTCAAAATGTGGAGCAAGTAAGATACTGTAGGGCAGAATACAAGAAAGTGTTAAACTTGGCAGCTAAGAGCTGGGACAATGCAAACTGGGATGATCTCATTTCTGCTGCTAGAATTAAAGATCATGCCACATTTTAGAGAACAATAGCACATGGCAGCAAAGATGGCAGTACCACTACAGATCATTACCTGGATCCTGGCACCGGGAGTAGGCATTTTTCTGATTTATACTCTGGGGCACCAGAGCTTTGTCAAAAATCTACTGAGCTCCTTCAGGCTTTACCCAAACAAGAGTCAGTCACCACCCCATACTTGAGCATAGATGAGACCAGGGCAGCTGTCGATACAATTAAAATAGGGAAGGCTCCGGCCCCGACAAAATACCAGGGGAACTTTTGAAGCATGACTCTTTAGTGTGGGTACCATATGTACATTTGTTATGTAACACCATAGCCACAGGAGCCCCAGTGCCAAACACAAGGAAGGGGCTGAAATCGTCCCAATTCATAAAAAAGGCAATAAGCAAGACCCGGCCAATAACATACCTATTACCCTAATCGATACTTTGCAAAAAGTCTATGCAAAGCAGATATTAAACAAACTTAGCTATTGGATAGATGGGAGCAACATTCTTTCCCCCTGCCAGGTGGGTTTTAGATCATAGATGAGCACGATCGACCAGGTGTTTTTTACTTTAAGTGTAGCCTGGAAATATGTCAAGGTGAAGGTGGGGCATTGGTATGTAGCTTTCATTGACTTGAAAGCTGCTTTTGATTCAGTGACAAGGGGACTTTTATGGGAGGCATTGAGACGACAAGGAGGACCCAATGACATTTTGATACAGATGATCAGGATCTGCCAAGACAACTACGCTGAAGTGCGTTGGGGCCCGAACGGTGAACTTACTGATGCTACCCGTATTATGAGGGGCGCGAGACAGGGGCGCGTATTAGCACCTACCCATGTCTCATTATGTAATTTTCATCTTTTATGTCATGCATCAGACAGCCTGTGTCCTATAGGCACCATTGACAATTCAAATGCTTTCGCCAATGCTTCATAAGAAAGAGGTGACCGGTGTCTCTGGTGCAAGGCACCATGCATGGTGGCAGTCTGGGACCTTTATTAGTCAGTTGCAAGAGTGCGGATTCTAGGCTCAGTTGCAATGAATGCTGGTTATTGTAGTTTAAAGATCGTGTCTTTCAATAGAATATAAATGCGAGAATGTTTGAGCCCGGTAATCTACTTGTGACGACGGGGAGATTCCACAATGAGTTCCTGTCTGGTGCTCTGCCCTTACAGAAGCGCTCAACATAACTGGTCTAGAGAGGTCAGCCCCTGAATCCTGCCTTACCTTCTGTCATTTGCAATGCTTTACATTCCTCTACCCTTCAGCAGCCTCAGACCCTGTCTACTTCCTTCAACCAGTTATGTTGAGTGCTTTTGTTTGGAGCCGAGAACAAGACAGGATTTAATTGTGGATTCTCCCCGTCGTCACAAGTGGATTCCAAGGCACCTAGAAGGTAATTAAATTAGAGGCCGTTGAGGAACTAAGGGGGCAGTGTCCAGTGGGGTGTCCAGTGGGGTGGGTGACAACAAGTGGTCGAGCATGTGAGTTAAGAATGTGTGCCACTTCTGTTAGCACTGACATTCTGGTGAATTGAGGTACTGGAGCTGATGACACATTTATTTAAAGAACCCACCTGCATGTGTCTGTAATCTGTTCACTTTTGTAATTCTATAGAAAACAAACCAAAACTTTATTGCTGCAGAGCGGCACCGGGGCAGGGGCGTCGTAATAGTAGAAATAATTCATATAGCGCCCACACTGAGTAAAACGTCTCTTGGCTCTTTAATAACGTGGTATTGTTACCCAGTTTGTAAGCATTTGAATGATGAGTGGGAGAGTTAGACCAGCAATGAATCAGTGGCTCGCATATTACACACATCATACCACCCTGAAGTAAGTGCTCAACCCGCCGAGCACTCTTTACCCAGGGTGGCATACTCTCAGGAAGTGGTAACCTGAAGTGGGCACTTTGGGGTCTATCCCGTTCCGATTCTGAAACCTAAAGCTTTAAAGTACATGAAAAGTTGATGTTTGGGCACCAAACGTGCATTTTCTAAAAATGAAAAGAAAGCTGTTCTTCCAGGATAAAAAATAAAACCAAGTCGAACCTTCAACTCCATGGTTCCTGTGCTGGCCCAGGTACCCGGTGATTAACCTAGACACGGCACCATGAATCGTTAAGCTATCTCCTGGGGTTATTGTTTTAATTAGATATGTAGGCAGCATGATGCGTCGGAGGTTTCTATCCCAGTGAGGCCAACTCGGGCGTTCATCCTTTTGAGGTCAGTACATTCGCTACCACTGAAACATGGGCATTTGTAAAACCTCTCCGCTACAGCAAAACAGAGAGATTTGCGGTAACGTGGCACATAAAAATAAGCACCGTTTAAGTAAACAGTTTTGTGTCGGAGATATTTTAATTTTTTAGAAGTATTGACCATATCACGTAAACGCATTTGCATCAGCAGTATGTACATTTGCTGCTGGTAAAAGACCAAGCTACCGTAGACGGGGGTAGGCACACAACTTCAGCTCAGCGCTTGGATACCCTCATGGGTGGCGCTTTACAAATACACATAACATGAAAGCTGTTGGCCGTAATTTTACACGACAATGCTTCATTTTAGGACCATGCTGCACCATTTAATGTATTTTCCTTCTTGCCAGTGCTATTTCAATAAACAACTTTTGCACAAGTGAAAATACCTTTGACCACTTTTACTGAAACAAGCGCAAACACCGCCGATGCAATTCTGTTTGTGTGATAACGTAACAGGCGGTAAATAGGCAGCAGGATGACGTCACTGCCTGCCACTACACCCACTCCTTTGGACTCCTCTCGGACCCAGAATAATTGTAGAAATGACCTGCACACACACACGTCCATCACGTGCACTAGTTCACGTTTTATTTTAGTTCACAGTCGCAGAAACAACTCAGCACGTCTGTGAGATTGACAAAGCCAATTAGCCTTAAATCCAGGCTGATTGCTAATGACCCCCTCTCTTCCCAGACGCCCCCGGTCTGCTCTTTGTGAATGGACTGCAGCGCGCGCCAGCACTGCGGTGAGCAGCTTCGGAGTCTATGGCAGGACCGGAGGCTCTGATTATGTTTCTCTGTCTTTACTACTCCCAAAATAGCAGCCAATGAAAAAACAGTAAAACATCACAACACTACATATCCCACGAGGCTTTTTACCACGCCTCCTACTAACCCACCAATAGTCTCTTGGTATCATGTACACAGTAGAGAGGCACCATCTTCCTGCCTCTTTCTTTGCTGCTCCGCACTCAAGTGTCTCTCTATTTTGGTTCACTCGCGTAATGTATTTGAGCCTATACTTATAAGTTCAGTATCTGTTAAGTATTTGTTTAAATTGGTTCTGCAAGCTCACTGTCAGCACTGTTATATACTGTGGGCCACTTGTGTTTTTTATTCCAGGTTGTCTTTACATTTCAGCGCTACGCGCCCGATTCACTCGCGCGACGGCTTCATGGCCTGCGCTCTTAGTGCCATTATCGGCAACTTCTCCCAACCCCCGTCTGAGCATGCAAGAATGAATAAATACACGAGACAACTTTGTAGTGGGAAAATATTGCTGCAGGTTTATTCCATACAGGAGTATGCAATATGTGGGTTATCTTACGGGCGATCCAAGGGCGGGCAGCTGTACCAACCTATGCTGCCCCCGCCCGCCTGGTGAGCCAGCACTGTGGGACACCCAGTCAGTGCTACCTTTGATGATCCTCTTCCGGATCACGTGACACGTTGGTCTGTTCTACTCACGCCCTTTTCAGGGCGGAGCGTAGCAGGGCAAACCCCCGGTTGGTCAGGCCCCCAACCGCCCGAAGGACTAACGGGGCGCCGTCGCGGTTTTCCAGGAACCTGCCCTGAGGCTCCTGGTCTTTGGCTCTGGCACCCCTACTGTGCCGCGCAGAGGTACCCTTACTGTACCCATCTGCTTCCAGATCGCCCTGTAACTCCGCCACAGCCCTGGAGGCGGCCACCGTCGCAGCCAGGGCCCCTCCACCACTGCACCTCCTATTACCTGCCCTTTCCAAATAAATATTCCTGTACATCCAGGAGAAACAAGTCCATTCCCACCGGGGACAGTGGACACAGTCCTCCTCAAAGCAACCTGCTTTCTAGGGCCTCCTGCATGCCCAGTGGTATGTGTCACTGCCCGCCTGTGGCAGATGCACTCCATGTTTGTCAACTCCACCTTAGGCGTGCGCCTGGCTGGCAATGGACCCCATCTTTAGCAAAGTAGCCTTTAACATTAGCCTGAATCAGCACTTGTCTGAAGAAATCCAGACCCCTCTGGTCTGCGAGCTTGCGCCCTGAACAGTTCCCTCTAACAGGGATGTTCACGGCCTCGACAGACTTAGCGCTGTGCCACCTCTACAGGGGATCAGCTCCGCCCATCAGAGCTTCACATTGCCCCATGTAGTTGCTGAACTCACCAAACAGCGCATTACTACATGCGCCCGCTCATTTCCAGGCCTCCTGCAATTCCAAGGAAGAGATCACCCCCTACTGGTGATAGATGAACCCCATCTCTATCACAGTAGCTCTTGACTTTCGCCAGGGTCAGCTAGTGTCTGAAGAAACCAAAGCTCTTCTGTCCTGTGAACCTGTGCCAGAAACTATTTACCCTCCTGCGGGAAAGTTCCTCTGCCTCACCTGACCTAGCCCCGTGCCAACTGTGGGCGGGGCGATTTCCACCACCAAGGATCACATTGCCCCATCTATTTGCTGATCCCACCTAGCTGCTGTCCTACTAGCACTGTGTGACCTGAACCCCTGTGTCCCCCATCTATGGGACAGCAGCCCCCTTGTTGGGTAACCGCTCCCACTCCCGCCTTGGCTATTCAGGCAAGGAGGATTATGCTTGACCTTGCAGTCCCTTTGCTTTCTAGATCATGACGCCCAGGAATGTCAACTAGTAGTATGTGACAATGAGCAAGGGGGGCCCACCTGCCCATGCCAAGCATCCCTTATAGGAATTCCGCCAGCTCAGCTCCCTCTGAGGTGAGACCCCTGGGCATACCAGCTAAGAGAATCTGTCTGATTCAATACAGTGCGCACTGAGCGATATGGTGCCTAACATTAAGGATTGTCTAAGTCCTACCTAACCCCCATCCTAGAATATTCCCGGCCAGGGGAGCCGGTGCGTTCCCACTGCCCACCCTTGGGCAACCCCATAAGTGTGAAATTTACTGCTCCGCTAAATTTTAATCATTGTTGATCACTGGTCGTGCCAAATGTTCTTTTACATAGCCTATTGTGCTTGACACCTAGTTTCCCCATTTCTATGGACGGCAGCACCTATGTTGGCTGACAGCGTCACCACCCAGCGAGGCTACCACAGCTAACTGGGCGGGCATCGCTTACTGCAGGAACTTGTCACCTACCCTAGGTTCTGGGAGCACTTACTTCCCCGTTGACCAGACGGGTGCACAAACCCCTTTGCTTGCTAAACCCTGGTGAACACCCAATGGTATCAAAGCTGGTTTGAAACAATACCCGTCTTGTACCCCCTATTGGAGACACCTCACCCTTTCGTGCAATTACAACTTAAGCAGCGCACCCCGCTTGCATAACTGCTGTCAGATCACAGATGCACAGTACCTACTGTCCATTGCAGACCCTGGCTGCTTTAAAACCTGCCAAAGTAACGGAAACCAAGATTCCCAGTTCCCTGTTTAGCTGAAGTACACCTTCAGTGGGTAGGCTAGGAGATACCACAACCCCATTGGTCATGCGAACCTTAAGTACACAATTTTCGCCTGTGCGTACCTATAAATGAGACAGGCTCCACACCGCTGTGAGGCCAGAGACACATGTTGTGCCCACTATTTGAGACAACTCACCTCTTCTAGGAGTGTCAACTACCCAGGTGCCTACCCAAGTCCCAACAAGCAGGTTGGCCCCGACTACCTTGTGTGCTGATGCCAGGTTTGGAAATTGCCTAGCCTAAACTTGCTGACCCCTGGGAAACACACGATGCCCGTGCTCTGGCCGAAACTTGGCGATGCCCTCGTGTCGCATTGAACCCCTGGTAAATGAGGGTGCCACTTCAACGACTTAAACCACCCCTTGACCATGAGCGGAGTCTAGCACTCCCAAACTTTTGCTGGTATAACCCACGGGCACGCCTCCTGTTTAGTTCAATTTAGTCATTCCTGGCACTGGCAACCACAAGGGCCTACTACTGGGCTGTGTAAATGCGGCCCAGGTGACCTTAAACAACCTGCTTGGTGTGGATGGGTGCTAACATTACCTGGCTGAAGTGCAGTCCTTTGTCAATCACT
The DNA here is from genome assembly GCA_963921515.1 of Calotriton arnoldi. Classification (NCBI taxonomy): domain Eukaryota; kingdom Metazoa; phylum Chordata; class Amphibia; order Caudata; family Salamandridae; genus Calotriton; species Calotriton arnoldi. Next base: position 293,639 of record CAWUFW010009746.1, on the reverse strand, counting down.
CCTGACAAGATGTGCCAATGCCGGTGGAAGCAAGAGTTATCCAGCCCACCTTACTTCCTGTCCCAGGTCTGAGTAAATTAGTGCAAGATGCGCATTTGAACTGGTAGCGGATACTGTTACTTACGCCTGCAGATGCTCTGCTCAGAGCAGCCCGCTAGACAATGGCTTCCATTGAAAGGCGGAGCCAACAGACCTCCAAGCACGTAAGGTGGTACCTCTGAGTAGGGCTCTAATCTAACAGATGCCCCTTGCATCGGATACCGCCTCTGGCTGTAAGCCGCTCAGTGCTACTGATGCCTTGGCGCTTCCTGACCCACAGCCAGCTGACCCTGATATAATCCGCTCGTGACTGGGACTCAACAGTGCAGTGAAAGCACGAGACATCCTAGCCTGACCGTAGCTCTTCACCAGGCTCCCACACAATTTTTAATTACCCTTCGTATCGTCCATGCAAGAGAGACTTAGTACCATCTGCCCCAATTACCCTGTGCTACCAAACCTCATCATGACATCACAGGGATTACATAACTCACTAGGTCAATCGGGCCACCGTCCTACAGCTCAGTAGTGAGAAAAGTCCTACCATCGTAGCCAACCAACGGTTTATACGCAAGTGACTGCCCCCTTTATGGACGACCAAAACAAGGGTGAAGCAATGGGAGCATGAGGCCGTAAGCAACGGGTGTCTATGGGTACTGGAAACATTAACTAACCACGCAAAGAACCATGGACCTCAAATGCGAGTCGCCGATCGTCAAAGAAATATTGATGGATTCGAGACATCGGCGCCATCCAAACTACTGAATTAAAATTGGCACATCAACCCGCTTTGGTCTACCTTGCTGAGAAGGAAGGAGCGATGCCCATATTGGTATTAGTGAATGAAGACATTGTTCATTCACGTGCGGCCAACAGTGAGAAACACTGCCCCCAAGTGGCCTTCCCCTTTATGGCACCCTGGCCGTGCAAATTGGTTTAACATACCAATATTCAACACCACTGATATACTGTTTTGCCCCACCCAGGGCACCCTGTCCGTTTGCTGCCAGGGCAGACGCCCGCCACGCAAAATGAAATCAAGTATGTAATGTCATAGACGCTACCTCCGGCATATTCTCATAATTCGCCATATATGACTGACACCGCACTTATCCTATGCTTTGTGCGATCTAGGCCCACTTTAGTGTGAGCAGAGCCCCGCGATGCATACTTGGCTTCATGGTTGATAATGCACACGTAAACTACCCTAGCTGCTCCTTGCCGCTGGGTCATCCTACCCTATGGGGCCCTTCAGAAAGACCAGGGAACATTATAACACCCTCAACACTTAAGCTTAAATAGGTGATGAAAGCGATGTGTACACCTTCCACCTGGTCCCGGACACAGCGGTGAAGAGTTCCCGAAGGACCTGGCCAATATAAAAGACACCAACAGAGCTGAGGGAGCCCTGAACAAGCTTAAGGCTTGTTTAAGAGTTAAAACTAATCTGCAGGGCTACCTAGCCTGCTCAGGCAATGACTATGGCATTCAGACCGGCCACCGGCACACCGCCCATGTACTAGGTATTCCACTCTCTGAAAAGCCTGACCGATCCGCCATTCATAGCGTTCATCTAACGCGCATTGAGAATTACATATTAATTACACAATGTAACGTGTATGTGACTGCAAATGTGTTGAAACGCTATACATGAGCGCCAGTTACATTACATATTCGGCACGTCATTGCATCCTTATATTTACTCCAAAAGGAGCACTACCTAGACAAGCCCATCTGTTGGCTAATCAGTGCTTCTATTTGCATAAGGTGAAATAAGCCACAATTACAGCTCAGTTGCATAGCCAACCGCGAGCTAGCCGCCCCCATCCAAGCTGCCCAGGTTTCAGATTGCTATGTGTGACATGTCCATCATTTCAGTACAACTGTGAGTGACATTCAAAAGACTATGACCGACACTTTCTTGGAGCATAATCGAACAATGGTACGGTGCATATCCAACCTACCCATGCCAGCTACCCCCTGCACATTTCAGGACAGGGTAGTCGACAGAACACTATGAAGGGGTATTTTGTGATGAAATGTGTTGTGGAGTTCATCAACACTATTACCTCGTAAATGTTGTCCCCTGTAAGGGACTGGAACAGCATTCTCCTAGGGGCAGTTTAATTGTCCCATTCACTGTAACTGCGTGAATGCCCCTTGCGGCACTGGCAACAGTTTATTTATTTATTTGAGGATCTGCTTTCTCATGTCCCCGCCGCACGCAGAGGTCTGAAGTTGGTTATATGAAAGACAAGACCTAAAATTAGTTCCAAAATGAAATAAAAGAACATACCGAAACGTTCTATCCCCGTTTAACACAGTAGCCACAGTGCCACCGAGTGGCCTTAGCACCTTACTAACTCAAAGTCCCAAAGGCTATTTGGTACCACCAGGACAAGGAAGGAGTGGTCCAAATATGAAGCTTCCCCACGCATCTGCGCGCAGTCGCTTGATCTGTCAGCCTCGCAACATTCACTTGCATCTAAAGGACGCCTGATAGCACGATGCACAGCTTGGCTTGCAAAGACAAAGCACCGGCTCCGCTTGGTACGAATCCTAAGCCCATGTTGATCAGAAGGAAAGGTTAAAACCTTACACCTGCTTGTGAATAGCTGGCACAGTGGACAATCAAGATGTGAAATTGCCTCATCTAACACTGTCGGGATGCAGCCAAGCCTCCGCACAATAAACTTCGCTACATCACCAAAAACCAAACCTGATTAGTGATGCGGGCAGCGAAACGCCCCGCATGAGTGACCCAGCTGGACACCCAACGCGCAAGACACATGACCATTGCAGAATCGGAAACTCCTGAGCGTTCCCGCCGAATCTCGCACCCGGCTCCTCAGCCAAGCGGACCACTGAACTGCCCCCCAAAATTGCGCGCCGGGATCACAGGAACCTGCGTGCCCCCAAATCCCGATCCCAGCTATCGGCATCCCTAATTGCCATATCCACCATGAAGATGCCAAGCCTGTACTCAACTCCATTGTTGCACCACAAAGGATCAAATCATCAGCGCTAAAAACCCATGGATGCCAAACTGGCGTTGGGAACATCGGAACACTTCTGCTGCCGGTGCCCTGATATGCTCCGGATGGTGCCGAGGTCTGTAAAGGTACTTCCAATGCAAAAGGCACCATAATGCAGTGGACAAGTAGCTATATCCCGCCCCTCGTCCTAGTCCCCCTACATGCGGCGCCCCAACCACCAGATGACTACATCAGCTCACGTCTACAACTGTCTACCACAGCAGGACATAATACAGTGAGGAGCTCCGCTGGATATAATCCAGTGAAGAGCACAGCTGGTTATCATTCAACAAAGATGGGCGTCTTTTTTTTTTTTTTTTTTTTTTAATGGAGATCAAATTCATGTCCTTTTAGAACGACACACACAGCCCATGTGCCTCAGAGTACAGGGCTTGGAGATGCCCCCAGCATTAAAACCATGTGTAACAAACAGATTTAAAGTCAGGCTAACCCCAATATTACGAGGACAGACCCAACACAGCTGTGCCCAAATACCAACCATCTCGCATCAAACAGGCACGAACAAACAGAGACCCTAACCACCCTGCCCCAGTGTGTCATTATATAGGTGGTAGGTTATTCTCTCTCATGAACGTGCCAGTGGCTATTATCTTTAACTCAGAGACCACCATTGAAGTACCAGGACTTGCACACAACCTTAGCGTACGAGTCCAAGACCCTAACCACACTGCTACAGTGTGTAATTATATAAAACCTGAATGAGGAAACCTGAATTGTAGGAGGAGGGGGCCATAAGGCTGTACTGGCCTGCCCGCATCCCTGCCGGTACTAGTATTAACCGGCCTCTACTAAGCGACCAACCGGCCCGGCTCCAATGGCATGACCACATCCTCCCCCTCCATGCCGCTCATATGCTCCCGAAACAGCACTATCGCACCGCCTGACAAGTCAATAGCCCGCATGCCGGACCACTCCGTTCTAAAAGTGGGAGCAGGGCCGCACTCGCGACCTCGCCCCCAGAAACTTCCACCGACTCCGGGACCCTTTGCGCTCCTGCCCATCGCATGAGGAGGACCCGAAGGCACCGGAGCACCCACAAGCACCAGCCCCAATACACACCTCTCTGGAGGCACCATGGGACCAAGTGATCAGCTCCGAATCACGGGATGGAGAGCTGACGCCGAGACCCAACTAACTATTTCAACTTTGAAAACACCGGAGCTGGGTGCGTCGCCTGCATGGTAGAAAAGGCAAATTCAAACAATGTAGTATGCCCGCCTGGCTGCAACCAACAATATGGGCTGCCAGCTCTCTCGTGCCCCCACGACACTCCAAATAAATAACTACTACGATACAATGCAAAAAGCGCGGTCATCCCGACGCAAACTCATCTCTGGTGAGGCTACTGCTTAGATTCCGGTGATGCCCCCCAAACATGAGGCATTCATTCTCCCGCACGATGCCGACCGCCGCCTCCACCCCAGGACACTGTGCGTCCAGGACACAAATGGGGGCCCCGTGCACCGACAGGGCTGCGGACACCCACCACACCGCTCTCTGTTCCCTCTGCCAAAACCACTCCATTGCTCAACCGCACAGGAGACCGGGACCGCAGGCCGGGCTCACACGGCTGCCCCCGTAGCTATGGCAGAGAAGCTTGGCCGAAGGGCACAACAAAGGCCGTGCAAAACCGGGCCGCGGGCCTACAGCCCATGCCGCTCCCCCCCATGCAACCCAACACCCACCAGGCATCAGGGACCACGGGAGGCTGGTAATGCCCCTTCACTCACCACACAACCGACGCCAGACCAGGGACACGACGGCTTAAAACCGCAGCAGCTCCTCCGCACGACCACCTAGACGGCGTGGCTGATGCAACAGAGGATGCCAGGAGGGGCTGGGGAGGCATATATGCCCTCCCCCCACCTCGGCGCACCGGAAGGACGTCACTGCGGTGACCAAGCTAGAGGGCTCCAAGAACCCCTCCAGAGACTAGAGCGGCTGGGCGGTGCCTAAATGGCACTAAAGGGCCGCCCTGCTGAGGTGGCCCCCTGTGGGGGCCGCGGACAGCCGCATTCCCCTTGTTCCATTCTCGTATCCCATTCAAATCCCCGTAGTCTTTGGCGGTTTAATTTACTTTCCTATTCTTGTCCCCTTATGCGCTTCGTGCAGCTGCAGTACGGCAAGTACCTCCCGGGAGCGAGGTGGCCTGTAGAGCCCAATTGGGATACTCGCGCAGATGCCTCTGGGAAGGCTGCCAGTGCGTGCGTCTTTCTTTCGTCTGGCTGTTTCCCTGTATTATCAACGCTAGTGGACCCTCAAGCCCAAAACGAGGCAAGCTTTCATGTGTTATGTGTGCCATCTATGGTCTAACCTTGTGCAGTAAGAATAAAAACAAAACAATAACCTTTCAGGTAAAAATAGAGAAACCCACCCACATATGTCTAAAAACATGCCACTCCCACAAGGGGTCCCACAGGGCTCAATTCTTAGCCCAACCCTTTTTAACCTATACATCGCCCCCCTACAGAGATTGTGGAAAAACTCGTCACCATTGTGTCATATGCGGATGACACGCAGCTTGTTGTCACTCTAGCCCATTACTCAGACGAGCCAGCCACCCAGTTCTCCTCTTGTTTAAAAGACCTAGCTTCTTGGATGTCAAACAATTGCCTGAAATTGAATGGGAGTAAAACTGAGGTTATCGTCATAGGGAAGTCCCCTTCCATCTGGTGTTCAGCTTGGTGGCCCCAGAGGCTGGGGCCCATGCCTATTCCCAAAGAAGAAGTAAATAACCTAGGAGTCTGGCTCGACTCCAAATTATCTTTTGAGACCCACACCAGGAAGGTTACAGGGAAATGCTTTGGAATCCTCAAAATGTTAAAGAAAACTCTGGATATCCTTCCCATCTCAGCCAGAAAAACCCTAGTCCACACTCTCGTTACATCGCAACTGGACTATGGAAATGTCCTCCACCTGGGAGCAACGAAAAATAGACTCCAGCAGCTACAACGCATTCAGAATACAGCAGCTCGCCTAGTTCTTAATCTACCTAAGAGAGCCTCCTCAGTGAAAGCCCTTGATACCCTCCACTGGCTGCCTGTTGACAAAAGAATCCTCTTTAAAGCCTTGTGTTATATCCCGCATAGATGCCCTAATGTAGATCCGTTCGTACATGCCCTAAAATGGACGTATTCATATTTACCCTAATATGGTCATATTCGCACTTGCCCAATTATGGTCATGGCCGCATATGCCCAATTATGGTTACGACTGTACATGTCCTTTTATAGTATGATTCCTTATATAGGCATGATCTTTCACCTACATTGGTCCCAGCTAGCACACAACGAACTCTAAGGGCTGAACGTTATCTATCCTGTGATTTTGAATGCAGCAGGGTTCTTCCAAACACAGGCCCACACTGTACTCATTAATTATGCATGGCTTTCTAAGAATACACCACCGGCATAATATGTATGTACAAAGTTCACCCCTGATGTCTTCCTCATGTCCAATACAACCCATACTGAGGACCGAGACTCTTTAGGGTATGAATACACCACATCTTGCCCCGGTAAGGTAGAGGGAACCGAGACTTCCATGCTGACACACTGACCAGAGACGCTGAGGCTCCTGCATGCAGTCGCTCAAGCTGACAGTGGTCTGACACAACCCGGACGGGGTGTCCAACTCGAGACCAGGACGGGGTCCCACACTCTCTCTATTCAGGTATGGGGGTTCGACTAAATCCTAGAAGGATTCTTGGCTCTTAGCTTTTAGACCTACACATATGCTAGGTACACTCAGGTACATCTAGTTAGGCATCGTAGGAGTACGCACACTTTGCATAATGCTTTTATATTCATGTATGTATCCATGATTATCGCAATATGGTAGAACTGTTCTATCCCTTTGCTTTTATCGTACTGCTGATAATATATCTCTGCTATTGCCTGCTGGTCTCTGCAGCACATATATTTTACACCAGAATAACAACTGTTCAATAAATACTTATTGAAACGCCCGACTGTTTATTCTGTGTAACTCTCTGAGACAAACCGAATAAGTGAGCATGAGTGACTGAGCGAAAGGTAGTACATTGTTTCCACGATTCTGAGGGAATCAGGGTTGTCATGATCTAAGGCTGCCAGAAACTAATCTCTCCCCGATAAGAGGAAACACTAGTGGCACTGCGAGCTAGCTAATGCAAAACAATCTAACATAAGCGGTGGGGGTGCACAGAGTCAGTCTGCCACCAAGCCCACAGCTTATGTTACACAAACGCGCAGGTCCTGCATGGGTACTATAGGAACTACACGACACTTGTGCTTTTGTCACTGGAGTCTACAGGGAAAAGGACCTAGCTACCTACATGATCTCTTGACCCCCTACAATCCTACTCGTCATCTGAGATCAACAGGAGCCCACCTGCTCAAAGTCCTAAAAATCCAAAGGGCGAGGATGGGTGCGCGCTCCTTTGGCTAGTTGGCAGCCAAAAATTGGAATACATTACCGCCTCCACTTCGCGCGGAATCATCTGAAAGTGTCTTCCAGAGAGGCTTGAAAACCTGGATCTACCAGATGTGAGCTCCGCCTGCCTTGCCCAGCCTCGCATATAGCTGTTTCTAGCGCGGGACACACCAGTCGGTGTAACCAGGCTCTTTATAAATGATTTATTATTATTATTTATTATTAAAGAGATACCCATCTTGCACCTCTATTGCACAATCTAACACCAGAATACCTTGAATCACTCCTGGCTTTCCCCGTTGAAGAAAGTGAAATATTTTATTTCAATGTGCCTCCTTTTTCTTCATTATCATATGCTAGCACCTTGAAATTTGTGAGCTCAGGATATGCACTGTACAAAATCTCTCTGGTTTGATTTGATACTCTGTAGTGTTGCTTCATATATAATAAAAATCTATGTCAACTATATGGTGTACATGATGACAGACTAGCCTCTTATTTCTAATAAATGTTTTTCTGGTGTACTAAACTGAAACTCTTCCCGTATGTAAAAGAAATGCACTTTTTAGGAACTAAAAGAGACTCGTTTCTATCTTTATATTATGGTTTTGCACAAATTACATATTCATGGCTCGCCTCGTGCATGGACTCTTAGAGCCAAGATGGACACTTGGTTCGGCTCTCCTTTTAATTTGTTACCTACCTCTCTAGGCACTAGTGCTGCCATCTAACATGGGAAGCCACTGGTCTATGAATTTTCTTAGGCATTTCAGCCATTCTGTGGTACTGCGAGGTCCATAAGGGGGGCCTTCCCTCTCTGTGTGTGGCAGGTCACAACTCTCCTGGACCACACAGCACAATATCGTGACTGCGAGGCCCAGAGTTAAAGGCCCCCTCTCCTTGGTCTCACAACCATGGTATAATTATAGTGCTACGACGCCCACTGTAGGGGGCCCTCTCTCTTGGGCCTTGCGGCCATTGTGTAGTGCTGTGAGGCCCAGGGGCCTTAGGCCTCGCAGTGATGGTGACCATGCCAACAATGAGGCACCCTCATGAGCAGGAAAGACAGTGTGGCTACTCGGTCATCCACCCTGCCCTTCTGTGCAAACTGAATAATCGTCACCCCCACCTCCCCAGAAAATCTACCTCGCCCTTTGAAGTGCGAGTTGTTCGGCTGTGTCACTCCTCGCTATCAAATAGGTAATGGATGTGGGAGGGACCCAAGAGGCGCACACAGCGTGGATGGAGATAAAGGTGAGAAGTGTGCTGTGTGGTTTGTGGGCTACTGATGAGGGGCCCCATGAGGATAAGGTGAACGCGTGGCACTGGACAGCTGCCCACAATGCCCATGTCTAGCGCTGGCCCTGCAATGCAGTAATAATTATAATAAACCAGTTTTTTCAGGCAAAAAAGAATATATTACTAAGAATACTATGGGAGTCAACAGGGATAAAATGTACCATAGGACGAAGAGTATTATTAACATATACATATGCAGTTGCACATAGGTGATGATCAGGTTACATCAACAGTTTCATGGCAGGGATTAACCAGATCTATATACCAAGACTCACCCATTTTCCGTACATAAGCTAGGTAGACAAACCAAAACTCAAGCAGCGTGTAGGCTAAAGACCCCAACTGACAGCTGATCATTTGTAATGTGCAATTTACAACATACACAATGGAGGTCCACTCTTCACTAATGTGACAGACAAGTTGTGCTGGAGCTGGGAGCAAAGTGCACAGACTATGCAGACCGGTTCTCCATGTATAGGTATGTTTTGGGGGCATGCCTAATGCTTTCATGAGGACTGGACCAACAATCCATATTGGTGGAGTACCAGAGGCCAGCTGATGCCAGAAAGGCCACAAACTCCACTGACCATAGAGATCACATCTAAAACTGGTGTAAGAGGCACCACAATGCACAGAGGGGACATGCTCGAGGACTAGGAGCATTGTACCCTCTTCACTGCCATGACTAACCCAGTGCAGAGTGGGTGCAAGGTCAGGGGCATCTCTTCGTGAGTGACCAAGGGATGTACCTGCTTTTCCTGCCTCCAAACCCTTGGAAACACACTATCACAAATTCTTCCCATATCCAACTATGCAGACTTAATTACTAGGGTGTGCAAAGATGTAATGATTTTTGCAAAGGTCTATGGAAAACTTTTCAACTTCACAAAGGTTGCAAATTAACACTTTTGTGATAATTTATTTAAATCCTTTATTTACTTACAAAATGTTGGTTCTGTAGCAGATACTTGGTAACAAATAGTTTGTGCTCTCCTGAATAATGCCATTGTACATAGAAAAGCTCAGAAAAATGACATTTGTAAAGAAGAATTCTGCAAACATTAACTGTACACATTAAAGCTTAAAAAAATAATGTATTGTGCACACAAGACCAGTAAATAAGGGAATGGATAAACTGTGAGATATGAGCGGTGGAAGAGGTACCAACACCTAAGGTCTTTTAGGCAAAAGAAAGTGAACTTGGATGATCCTGCAAATTGACACCCCACCTCAAAGCTACTGCAGTCAGAAAGTAGTACTGTTGAAATATGGGACACAACAGAATAGTCACAACTGCATCAAAGCAGGATTGAAAAAGACACTTTCTAGGGCAGAAACACCAATTGCAAAGCAGATAGTGCAATGGACGATGGGGCCAGTGGAAGTACTTCACCCTCAGAACCATAAGTAGCAATACTTACACCTTTGAACAGGGTCAGACAGGCCTTTTATTCCACTGGGCATTTCTCCAGCGGGCTAGAGCCCCCGGAGGTCATTTTTTGGGGCAGCGGGGCTCTCTTGATGCCTTTGTCTATTTCCCATCTGCCCTAGATTAATTACAGCAGGCATGGGAAGGCTTCAGGAGAGAAAAAAAGAGATGGAGGGAAGGTGAAAGTAGAGAGGATGCGATCGGAGAGGGAAAAGAGAGAGACGAGAGAAGGTTAGAGAGAGAGAATGGATGGATGAACAGAGAGCAATTGCATGAATAGAGGAAGGGAGCGGGGTGGTATGAACATTTTGACCAGGGCTTCTGTGGTTCCCCAGTCCGGCCCTGGCTGTGAAGTACTTCAGATCAGCTCTAAAGCACAAAATCAACTCAGTGTTGATAGAACTCAATCTACTGTAAAAAGATTTAAAAAAGATATCAACCAGAGTGGGGTCACTAGAGAGTGTGGCCAAGGAAAACTTTGGAGTGGTAAAAATATCATAAACCATAGTACAACAAATCAAAATATAACAGAGACGTTGATGGTGAGTGTGATGGATGCCGAAATAACGGAACAATGAAAGGCCCCAGAAGGAAACTCTTCATAGAGGACTGGATTGGAAAAGTACAGAAAACAAGAGATTATACATCGTCTATATAGTGGAGTGAGCACATAAGCCATCCAGGGCTCCACCATGGCCGGAAACCCTACCCAGACCCATTATTGCACACTTATTGAATTAACATAACATGGATACAATTGTCCAAGTAGTAAAAACAAAACAAAAAAACAGAATAATAATGTATGAAAACATAAGAGTATCCCTGTTCTGATATTTGAGGTTGTCAATCCAAAAGCAAAGGAAAAGCTTTGATGCTATCAAGAGAGCAATCCACGGAACGAGAACTTAAGTACATGAGGATGTTTCCAGCATGTCTGAAAAAAATTGTGATCCGGAACACGTGGCACTTCTCAATGCCTGACAAATCATGTCAATGATTCGAATGTGGTCACAAAAGTACGCTGAAAAAATAAACTTGCACCCAAAATAAAAAAATAGGCTAAGAGAAGTAATTGGAGAAAAGTATACCTCAGAGGCTGCTTCAAAGAACCCGGACTACATAGAAGAGAATGTACAAATGGAACAGCGGATATAACGAAACCCTATGGGGCTGATGAGAAAGAAAAAACGACAACTCAACAAAACAGTGAACTCATGTAGACAAGATTCAAGCACACTGACTGTAGCTGAGTGGAGCTGCATAACACTAAATGCATAGATGAACCACAATGCAAAATCCTTTAAAAATACAAGGTGTGTGGACAAAATATCAACAAAAAAAAATATTGTGATACAAAATTATCATGTCAAGAATATCGGGATGTCAAAAGTACCGTTGACAGCAATATCGAAGGTAAAATATTGTTTTGAGTATTGTTTTTTTTATATTGTTGTAAAAAATATTGATTAGAAAACATCGTATGTAATATTGTTTGTAAGTGTTAATTAATAAGTAATTTATAGTAGTGTGTTTGATTTAATGTTTATTAATATTTAATTGTGTTTTTAGTGAGATCATTTATTAATAATGAAATTTTTGAAATTTGTATTTTTAGTTTTATTGATGTACAAAATAATGGATTTATACTTTTTTTTAGGTGTGGGATTTTTGGTTTTTAGGGAATAAGGGTGGGGAGATTTAAAAAAAAGTGTATATGTTAAAAGTGAATTTTATGTTAATTATTTTAATGAAATGCAAATTAATATTGTAAAATGCTTACATTTATTTTGTAACATTCATAATTTTAATAAATTACTATTTAAAATTCGTTAAAATATAAATTAATGTTATTAAATTTTAAAAATAAATAAATATTAAAATAAATATTTAAATTACATTTTTATAACAAAAATTGAACTACGTAAAAGTAAATTTAATAAACTAAAATAATATGAATTTTTTTAAATATACATTATACAGTTCTTTATTGTTGTGAAAAAAATTTATCTAAATATTTTATATTTTTTAGACTATCATTTAATTTAAAAAAGATATATTTTATTATTTTATTTAAAATGTATTTTATTTATCTTTTTAATTTTATGATTGTTAATTCTGGATTAAGATTATACTATTTATTTTATGGTTAAAAGTTTAGGAAAGGTAGTAAATGTATGTTAAAATATATATGAAATATTAGTAGGGTTAAAAATATTGTTATATGTTAATATTCAGATATGAATATATAGGTTTGCAGTTTTGGTCAGTATGTTTTTAAATTACATTTTAGTATATTTTATATACAAAAAATAGTGTGTCAGTATGGAGTATTGACTGTGTATGTTTCGTTTCGTTTAAAATCTTTATTCGATCTATTAAAAAAAAAGATCATAAAAGCACAAATTCATCATATCAAGCCATTAAAAAACCATAAAACAATTTACAATCATGATTTTGGGTAACCTTTACAGTGATTCAAGTTAGCGTGCCCATCGACTTTCTCTTTCTCATGCAAGCCCACAAAAAAGATGCTACTGAAAAACAAATATACGGATTAGGTAAAGACTTCAAAAATACAGTGCCACCCTGCATTGTTTAAAGTTTTGATGTCTTAAAATGGGTAAAATGAAAGCTTCTCTTTCTCTGTAGTAAAATTTGCAAAACAATACCAAATGTAAATCAGTTTGGGATGAGACATTGTCACACGGACACGGGATGAGGTCAGCATGCTTGAACTTCCTCTCTGGGAACCCAAGCATCAGAGGGATAAAATTAAGACGGAAACGCACCAGAATAAATCTGTGTTGAGCCATAGTAATACGTGAGAGATAGAAATAGTGATGCTCTCCCGCAGGTCTAGGGGGAACAAAGGCATAAGCGATAAGCGCCTGTGGGTGACAGATCCTCCCCCTGTGAATAAAAGCAGCCCTCTGCATGTATAGATCAATCAGTTTCTGTTTAGATACGTTCCTACATGAAGCTGGGTCTTTAAACAGCTCCTCCTGCCCGATGGCTCTTAGCTCAGCTTCCACATAACTGAGCCAACCGATCCCACTGCGACCCTCCAACCTGAGGCAATCACCAATAATGCGTTGGGTTAAATTAACCGTCGTCCTCCGCCAGATGGAGAGCCACAGTAGGATCGGTGCCAGTCTAATACAATCAGACAAGTAAGGGAGTTCTAATTCAAGGTGTAAAATGAAATTAGATGCTGAAGGTGGTAATGAGACCCTAGACTTAAAAAAGGTGTCTTCCATTCTCTGCAATTGCTCGATATGAGCCATCCCCCAGACTCCAGCCCCATAAGTTACCGCCGCCTTTGTTTTGGCTAGATAAATGGTTTTACTCGTGTCCACGGGCCTGGCCCCCAGCTTCTTAGTAAAGCCTCTTAATGCCAGTAGGCTTTTTTCAATGCCCAGGGCTCTGGCAGCCACCAATTTCGACCAAGTTTGTTTGCTGCCGAACAGAACGCCCAGGTATGCGAAGGAGTCAACTACTTCGATTTTTTGGGAGGCTAAATGAAAATGAGGCACTTTTGCACCTCGGGTAGCTCCAGCTATAATGATAAAAGATTTACCTTCATTAACGCGGAGGTCCAGCGAAGCCATAAAGGCAGCATACGCAGTTAAAAGACTCTGAAGAGCTACGCCTGTCCTCGCTAGTAACACTGCATCATCAGCGTAGGCCAATAATGGTAAGGGGGAGTCATCAAATCTGGGGACGTCAAGAGTTGTGCCAGACATGGCCGCCTCCACCCCGTTAGTATAGATGGAAAAGAGAAACGGGGCGAGGACGCAACCCTGCCTAACCCCCTTCTCTATTTTAAACACACGTGTGCATTCTCCATTTCGGCCATATCTCACACAGGCCGTGGCGTTAGCGTATAGCTGATAAATGAAATGAATGATTGGAAGATCGATCCCTATTTCCACCATCATGGGCCACAACTTCTGATGGGACACACAATCGAGCGCAGCTGACAAGTCCATGAAGACTGTGTATGTAAAATGTTTAGTATATACCACATTATACAAAATGTTATAGATTGTAGTGGAAATAGTAAATTTCACGCTTTTAAGGCCCTATTATGATTCGGGTGGTGGACCGCCACAGCCCAGCCTCAGCCACCAGGGAACTGCCATTCCATGGTGGTGTTGCTGCTGCGGTCAGGAGGCCACAATATGCTTTGCGGGACCACCGCGGTCCCGCCAAGCATATTACAAGTTTCCTCTCCACTGGCGGTGTCATGGAGGTTCCTCTTCAATGAACACCGTGGCAGAGAGGAAACAAAGGAGGCCCTGCAGACCCCCCTGTGCCTCTTCCATATGTGAATGCACACAGGGGGCACAGCATATGCCCCCCTGTGTGCATGCACACCAGTTCCTGCACGGCATGGACTTTTCAGTCCATGCGTGTAGGAACTGTTTTTGTTGTTTCCATTGCGGTGGCCATTTTCAGGGCACCACCCTGGAAACGTAAAAAAAAAGCCCGCCAGACAGGAGGAAACTCCTAATCTGACGGGCGGTCTGACCATGGCTTTGATGGTGCGGTGGCGGGGTGGTCACGGCGCCGCACCACCTAACTCGTAATCAGACCCTTAGGGCCTGATTACGATGTTGGTTGGAAACTAAACCGCTCGGCTCCTTGTCGGATTCGGTTCCGTCCAACTCACGGTCGGCGGTTCTGCCCGACCAATTATGATGCTTCCGAACGCTGTTCGGAAGGACTCCCATTGACTTCAATGGGAGCCTGTGTTCCGACCGACAACACATGCTCTTATGGGGAAAAAGGGTGTCTGTGGAAAACCTTGCACCCTGTCTCAGGCACCCCATGGTGCCTGCCACACTGTGCATGGTTTTACAAGGGGGTCTCTTGGGTACCCCCTCGACCCCAAACCGGAGGACTCAGGATGAAGGAGGGCCTGCTAGGGGTCTCCAAAGTCAGTTTCCGACAAGCTTTTCATGTCGGACAGACCGAGTGGGAAAGGCTGTCAGAATTCGACATCGTAATCGGTTGGTCGGAAACGCTGTCCATAGAGCTGTATGAATCGGCTCCGACCGACTCGGATTCTTCAAGTGCCGGTCGGAACAGATTCAGAATGACTGAACGGTTTCCCTTCCGACCGGGAGCATTGTAATCAGTCTGTCGGAATTGTTCCTGACCGAGTCAGTAGAAGGGTTCCGACACGGTCTAGGAGAATCCGACTGTCGGTTGGAGGCTTTCCGACCGACATCGTAATCAGGCCCTTAGTGTTCAACATTTTCTCCAAATTGTCTTAGGTTGGAGTGGGAAATACTAACGACTCGCACGGAGCACAATCCGCAAGACCGAAATGTACGGGACATACTCACTACCACATAAAAGAGTCCATCGCGACCAACACGTACGCGAATGCTGCAACATAGCATAATGTGAGTGTGACAGACTCGGATTAGCCCGCAATTGCCGCTGTAAGCGTCCGTTCCGGACAACTGAACGTGTCCGTCATGCTCATCAAAATTACATAGAAACAAACTGAAAAAGACCAAACAAGCATTGTCAAAGTCAATAAATAAAAAAAAATAGAACAAAGACACACCCACAACTCCACCTACATAAAGGGCCAAAATGCCTTCCATGATCCTTTGCAAATTACACACATATGACAGCAGAGAACCCCACCACCCTGCACTCAGAGACACACTCACAACTCACCCACCACACAACCTTTACAGCATTTGCACCTCTCAAAAACACACTCACAAACACCCAGATAAACTGACACCCACTCACCCTCACTTTCACCCTCACACACACATCAATCTCCACAACCACCCATCACCATGCCCCCAAAGAAGAATCCAAAGTTCACAGATAGTGAGTTGGAAGTCTTGGTTGATGAAATCCTCAGAGTAGAGCCACATTTATTTGGCACATTGGTCCAACAGACCCCCATGTCACAGAAAACAAAGATGTGGGAGAGGATTGTCGACAAGGTGAACGCACAAGCACTTTGCCTGCGCACAATGGAGGATATCAAGAACAGGTACTACGATGTACAAAGGAGGGTCAAGAAGCTGATTGCCAGAGACCATGCCCTGAGCCAGCTGACCGGCGGTGGCCCTCCTGCAAAACCAACGCACTTCACTTCCTGGGAGGAGAAGGTGCGGGCCATCCTTCCACCGGAGGGCATCCATGGATTAACAGGAATACCAGAGCCTGGTGAGTACATAACCAACTAGCCAATATTGTGAGGCAATACACACACAGACATCACTGTCACGGGGACAGTGAAACCAATCACTGTTAGCAAAGCCATAGCAACCGAAAGATAATTATCCTGCATTGTGTATGCCACTTAGATAAACACAATACCTGCAATCTCAGAGTAGTATGGAACTATGTCATAACATGTACAAACCTACTAACAAATACAGCAAGGCATTGGCCCAAAACACCAACAAACACTGTCAGACATTTTGCCAGCACTATTTCACCCACTTACAGGGAAGCAGAGTCAAAAGGAAGGAAGTTTGGGTATGCTGGGAAGGTGGGTGTAGCCAAAAGCATGATGGGAATCGTAGTCACAGCCAACAGTCCTCCTCCCACATGCCCCATCAAGCCCACCCTGAACCATGTTCACCTCACTGTGAGTGGCATAATACTGACAAGATGGCTGACACTGGGCTCTGCTGTGGGGAGCACAAGGCCCTGGTGGGAGTATTGCTCAAACAAACAACAGGACACCACTGTCTGCCATCTTGCCAGCACTGTTACACCACCTCACAGGGAAGCTGAGTCACAGGAAGGAAGTCTTGGTATTCTGGGAAGGTGGGTGTAGCCAATAGCATGATGTGAGTCGTAGTCACAGCCAACAGTCCTCCTCCCACATGGCCCATCAAGCCCACCCTGAACCATGCTCACCTCACAGGGAGTGGAAAGAGACTGACAAGATGGTTGACACTGGGCTCTGCTGTGGGGAGCACTAGGCCCTGGTGGGGGTTGTGCTCCAACAAACAACAGGACACCACTGCCTGACATCCTGAACGTCAACTGTGACTCCCTGCAATGGAAGCATGCTTCATGGTGGCCCATCTGTCCTGGGGGGGAGGAGGAGTGCTAGCTCTGACTACATCTACCAGAGGCCCTGACACACATACCTCCCACCAACACCAAACAACACACCTGGGACTATGCTCTCCAAGAGAGTGAGTCAAAACCCACTTCCAAGATGTCTGTCACTGGGCTCTGCTGTGGGGAGCACAAGGCCTTGCTGGGAACTATGCACAAACACCAGGCCACCACTGTCAGCCATCTTGCCAGCACTGTTACACTACCTCACAGGGAAGCTGATTCACAGGAAGGCAGGTTGGGTATGCTGGGAAGGTGGGCGTAGCCAAAAGCATGATGGGAGTTGCAATCACAGCCAACAGTCCCCCTCCCACATGGCCCATCAAGCCCACCCTGAACCATGCTCACAGGGCACAAGTCCTAAAAAAAGAAGTGGGGGGACTAACCTAGTTAATCAGTATGCAAGTGGCATCGCAGCGCGTGCCATCGCAGCGTGTGACATCACGGCGCGTGACATCACAGCGCGTGACATCACAGGAACTGGCATCACAAGTAGTGATATCAGATCTTAAGCCCTCACATATATGCTTAGCAGGTGTATCATGAGTACATTTGAGCACATTTCGAGTATACTTGCAAACCCTCCTGATTTAGGCAGAAGATTCACACTTTTGTACGCTACATATAAAGCAATGTTACCTTTTGTCAGCGTTCAGCTTTCTATAGCCATAGTGCTTTAAAAGAAATAGTGATATTTAAATTATTACAACGCCTCCTCAAGGGTAATAAGCGTATATAAATGCAATTTATTTAGTGCAAATACTGGGAAAGATCAACAAATCTGACATTCTTACAGTGCATGCAAATCTCCTAAACAGAGCCTGAGCAAAGTGAAAAGCTGCCTCTTTAAAGTATGTGTGAAGTGCTAACAAGGTGTGAGGCTTTGTTTCCCCTCTGCTGCATTTGCATCAGGTGTGAGGCTCCTGACTGCTGCCAGCCAGGAGACTCCAACAAAAGGAGGCCAGATGACCCCTGAGACTCGGCCTTTGTTATGGACGAGTATCCCAGCAGGAGTCAAAAATAAGAGAGCCCCGTCCCCGCCTGCACGTTGTTGTGATCGAAAGCAGACAACAACGTGCAGGCGCTGCTGAATGTGTCCCGGTGTTTGGAAATTACACCAGGACGAATTTAGCATCTTTTTTAGTGGGGCCCAACTTCTTGGCAGGGTGGACGGCATCCACCCTGTGAAAGAAGTGGGGGGACGCCGTCCACCCGCGTGGACCCCCGACTCGTGCCCTGCATGCTCACCTCACAGGGAGTGGAAAGAGACTGACAAGATGGCTGACACTGGGCTCTGCTGTGGGGAGCACTAGGCCCTGGTGGGGGTTGTGCCCCAACAAACAACAGGACACCACTGCCTGACATCCTGAACGTCAACTGTGACTCCCTGCAATGGAAGCATGCTTCATGGTGGCCCATCTGCCCTGGGGGGGGAGGAGGAGTGCTAGCTCTGACTACATCTACCAGCAGGCCCTGACACTCACACCTCCCACCAACACTAAACAACACACCTGGGACTATGCTCTCCAAGAGAGTGAGTCAAAACCCACTTCTAAGATGTCTGTCACTGGGCTCTGCTGTGGGGAGCACAAGGCCTTGCTGGGAACTGTGCACAAACAAACACCAGGCCACCACTGTCAGCCATCCTGCCAGCACTGTTACACTACCTCACAGGGAAGCTGATTCACAGGAAGGAAGATTGGGTATGCTGGGAAGGTGGGCGTAGCCAAAAGCATGATGAGAGTTGCAGTCACAGCCAACAGCCCCCCTCCCACATGGCCCATCAAGCCCACACTGAACCATGCTCACCTCACAGGGAGTGGAAAGAGACTGACAAGATGGCTGACACTGGGCTCTGCAGTGGGGAGCACTAGGCCCTGGTGGGGGTTGTGCTCCAACAAACAACAGGACACCACTGCCTGACATTCTGAACGTCAACTTTGACTCCCTGCAATGGAGGCATGCTTCGGGGGGATTACCTGGGCTCTAAGGGTGAAGGAGGACCTGCAATGACTCCAAATACTATCAAGTCCGGCTCAACACACACCTTCTCAGCCAGAACAAATAGCACCCTTGGGACTAATCACCCTGAAAGTAAATGCCCTGGCAAGATGGCTGACACATGGGCCTGATGTATGAATTGGCTGAAAGTCACACCTAGGCACTGGCCCCCCCAAACACGATCACACCCACAGCCATCGCAACTGTATGTTTCCACTCACTGTCTGGGGAAGCAGTGTCCCAGGGGTGCCCCCTGGCCTGACTGTGAAGGTGTGTGGGTTACATGACAATTGGGGAGATGCAGACATAGCACATATCAAAACACACACACAAAGCTACATATGCATCATTGATAGGGGACATATGACAGTGAATGGAATGGCCACAGCAAGATAGCTGACACTGTTGCATGGTGTCATGTGCACAAGGTGCTGTTGTGAGCTGCATTCCACTCCTACATCATGCAGCTTTGTCAGCATCCTTGACACAACACTCCCCTCACTGTCATTGACACTTGCAACACAAGGAGTAACATGGACTGGGTGGGAGGAGGTATGCAACTTACAGCAGCATAACTCAAACACACAAACCTCTGGCCATCACTGTCATGAGCATTGAAAATCAAGAGAGCTGCCTTGGTTAACTCCTCTTTCCATGGAGGACATTGACAAGATAAATGACGTTATCACGTACAAAGCTCAGCAGCAACATCATTTGCTACGGTAACACCATCACATGAGTGCAATGAGATGTAAACCAGGAACACGTACATCAATATGGTAGCTCACAAGAGATCTCAGACATACTGGACTGTGACCATGTTGTTCCAACACACCAATGTGACTCAAATAAACATGCACAAAGGCCAGCACACATGCCCCAATCTTGCAACACATCGTAAGAGGAAGTGCACGTATGTCCTTGTTAAAGCACAAATGATGATAAAGAAAAGACACATGTGTCAGGCACGGGATAGCACTTGAGCAGCAATGGCCATGTACAGTACTTGAATCAATACATGAGCTGACCACGCACACAGCTCCAACTGCCCATCAAAACGCTTCAGGTTGCCATGACAATGTGCTTAACCAATATAGACCTCTGTCTGTGACAATGGAGGACAATACTCATCATGAAGTACAGTAGCAACCGTAATGTGTGTGATCTGTTGATGTGTGCTGAACCCCAACATACATTGTGTGTCTCTTCCACCCACAGGGGATGCTGGGGACACTGCAGGGACCGAAGAAGGATCCCAGTCCCAGACTCTGGTTGACCCTGAGCTCTCTGGTATGGATGTCTCTCAGTCCTCTTCGGACGACGACGAACGACCTGGCACCTCCGGTGTGGCTCCGCGTCCAGCCCCAGCAGCTGTAACATCAGCACCCCCTGCCACCACTCCTGCCACATCTGCAAACACACCAATGACCTCTGCCGACACGGACAGACCAAGGCAACAGAACACCGACTGCACAGCTACACAGGGCACCCTGGAGGTGACGGACAACACCCCCAGTGCCAACACAGAAGGGGGCCCAGTGTTGTCTGTGCCTGCCACGGCAGGTCCTGCCCGTGTGGGCAGGGGTGGTGTGAGGGTTGTTAGGCTGAGGCCACGGCCTGCAGATGGGGCTGGACTGCAGGATGATCCACAGTTGGGACGCATCATACATGCGTACCAGGAAAGCAGCGGAGGCTTTGGCCAGGTAGTGGGGATCCTCAGGGACATGCAACAACAGCAGGCTGCCCATCATGCCAGATTGAACTCCCACATGTCCCGAATGGAGTCCAAAATGGACAAAATTGATGAACTCACGGCGGTGCATAGGGACATACTCACATGCCTCTGCCAGATAGCTGACAACATGACCACACCTCCCTGTGTGCCAACTACATCTGTTGCCACTACATTTGCAACTGCCCCAGGGAGGGATGAGGACTCTAGCGGAGAGTCCCCGGCACGGCAGCAGCCTGCACCTGAGGGTCCCCCTGAAAAGAAGAAGAGGGGTCGTCCGAAGAAGGACAAGTGAGAGGCAGATGGCCCTGCATACCCCCCAGGAAGTGAATACCTGTTCCAGACATCCTCCATTGTGTGCAAAGCGTTCACCTTGTTGACTGTCGCTAAACTCCCACACATGTGATGGAGGGTCTAAGTTGGACCAATGTTTCAAATGACTGTGGACTTTACTCTTGAAATTTCATCTACCAACACTACCAACTCCTCTGTGAACTTTGGATTCCTATCGCACTGTACAGCACTTTCATTTATGTATACTTTTCAAACACATGCATGTTAATAAATTCACAATCACACAAAACTTGCTTCTGTTGTGACTTAAACTTGGTTTGTGTCATAGAGATGATGACCTGCTAAAAGAATACTGTGCATGAAAACTACTACAGCAATGTAAACACAGTTATGTGAGTCATGGTGATGCGACACATATGAGGGAGACACACCACTACGTCAACACAACACATACTTACCATGGCCATCTAACTCATCGCCTACACTTTTGTGAACTGAAAATACAGTGGAATGCACATACACAACACCCATCCTGAGTCAGTGGCAATCAGCCCACAGGTACAGTATGCAAATGATTGTCGGATGTGTGGACACAGACAAAGCACAGTCCAAAGTGACGCACAGGTTTATTGCACAATCACTACATGTGAACTCCACAACAGATGGAAGGTGACCTCACGTGACAGTGAGCACAAAGTAACCAAGTGGTAAACAATGAAAGTCCAGGGGTGTGTGGCACATCATCGGTTTGACAACGACAACTTGCACTCTGTAACAGGAATCCTTGTTTCGGGGGCCACAAGTGACCAAACAACAGCCAAAGGACCCTATGAAGGACAGACATACAACACTATTAATATCACAAAATACCAGCATACATCTCCAATACACATGCCAAACACAAATCTTAAGATACGTGAACACAGCCTAGTAATCATGTCAACACTGTTTGCGAGTACATACTAACTTAAAGGACACATCACTGCAAGCATCCTGTCAAGTAGCACACAGCCACACATATGCAGCAACATTGCAGCACCTACACATATCAGGCCATGACAAAACGTAGACAACACATCACTGTATACTCACAATCATGTGAAAAAGTTGTTGATGAGCTGTGTCCGAACATCCCCCTCACCCTCATCATCACTGGCAACATGACCCAGAGCAGGAAGAGGTGTGGCACAGTGGCCAGGGTACCTGGCTCCAGACCACGGGGTTCACGGTTCGATCCTCGGTGCCGGCGGCAGGTTAGCCCAGCACCATGTGACTCTGGGCAATAGCTCGCTTAATCTTCCCGAGGGCCCCCAGCACCGGGACACCTCTCTGGAGGTAGCTGTGCGCTTTACAAATGCTGGTATTTCATTTTCGCTGGCGGCTGTTGGTCATCATCATCCTGGATGAGAGCCAACTCCTCCCTCACTGCCAGGTTGTGTAGCATGGAGCACACAATTATGATTTTGCACACCTTCTCAGGGGCATATGGGAGGGCCCCTCCTGTCCTGTCCAGGCAGCGGAATCTGCTTTTCAGTAGACCAAATGTCCGCTCTATCACTCTCCTGGTCCGCCCATGGGCCTCATTATAACGTATCTCCGCCGGTGTCACAGGGTTCCTGAGGGGTGTCAGCAACCACGGCATGTTTGGGTATCCGGAGTCACCTACATACAAACAAACATTTTATGGGTCTGAAAAGAGGTTGGAAACAATAATTTACCAAAAACACACAAGGGAAACAGATATTACACACCGACAAGCCAGGCACGCTGGTTCTGCAGCTGTGACATCATTGTTGGGATCCGACTAGTCCGCATGATGTAAGCGTCGTGTGCTGAACCAGGGAAACGTGCACACACATGTGATATTGTCATGTCCGGCAGACATACCACCAGGGCATTAATGGAGTGAAAATGTTTTCTGTTCCGGTATGTCTGCTCATGTGCTTGTGGTGGTACCAAAGCCACATGTGTTCCATCTATGGAGCCTATGACATGTGGCATCCTTCCCAGTGCATAAAAGTCACTCTTTATGTCAGTGAATTGTCCTGGGGTTGGGAATTGGATGTACCAGTTCAGGAAATGCAACATCGCCTCCAAAACATTGCGAAGCACACGGCTGAACATGGTCTGTGACATCCCACCAGCAGAAGCCACAGTGTACTGGAAGGTACCGGTGGGTAAGAAGTGTAGGGCTGCCATCACCTTCACCTTGGGGGTCAGCGCTGATGGATATGTCCGGCCAGGTTGTAAATGTGGGGCCAACTGCTCCTCCAACACCTCAATTAGTGGTCTGATGAAGCGGTACCGTCGGATGCTGTCACGTTCAGCCATGGTTGCAAGGTCTGGGAACGGTCTATGGACAGCTGGTCTCCTGCAGTACATAGGTGAGCAAAGAAAGATTGTCAGTTCCCCTACATATGTGGCAATGACCATGCTAAATATCACATGCTACATCATAGCAAGACACAATTACTTGATGTGTGTGCTGTTGGGCATGGACACATATGTTAGCTATGTGCCCCTCACCTGACATCTCAGCTCAACATGGTTACACAACAAGTACAATGCTGCGCTGTGAACAATCTATGGGGTCTGTCACAGTACATCTGCACAAATGTCACATACCAAACACACACCTCAGTGACTAGTAAGGATAGATGTGTTCCCCACATGACAGGTGCTTTTTCAGTCACACACACAAGGATCTTGTAGTGCCACAATGACACTGTCATGATGTAGCGTCTGATGTACACGTACCAACACACCCATGAAACACACATGATGTGCTACCAGATTTGTTTGCAGGGCATACATGGATGTCTGTGACACACAGACACAACAGCAACTCACATGGCCAAATCACATGGATGTTGTAAACAATTGACATCTACCACATACAATCAGAGACATGTGTGTAGCACAATACGCACATACTCTGGATTAACCACACAATGGTGTCTCTGGGACACCCTGTGACACACAGTCCATTTCACCTATGAGTCAGGGTGTATGTAACATGTCATCACACAATGTGCACCTTGAACTGTGTACAGGCCTCAGGGTTTGATCTGCAAAGTTGTCACTCACAGTAGTGATGTGCCTCACACACAATGGTTTTTGTCCCCATTAAACATGGCACATCCTGGGAGTGTGTGCCACTAAGTTCCCCGTCCAATATGACATGTGCAGCCATATACCCACACATGTTATGAAGCCTGAAATGTTATTCCATATACTGTGTGACAGGCTGTATGTTTGTTGTAGAGCACCGGAGTCCCTGCCAAGATATTGTGTGTATATATATAAACGAACAAGGCTTGGGTCCTGTCACTACCTGGCCTGGACCACTACAATACCATCAAACAAAGTGACCAGGTAGGTTGTTATAATCAAATTGAATGAAACCCTAGACAATCAATTCTAAAGTCTGCGTGCTTTATTTCACAACGAACAAGGCTTGGGTCCTGTCACTACCTGGCCTGGACCACTACAATACCATCAAACAAACAAAGTGACCAGGTAGGTTGTTATAATCAAATTGAATGGAACACTAGACAATCAATTCTAAAGTCTGCGTGCTTTATTTAAGATATTGTGTGTGGCATCCTTTGGCTATTGACTGTAATGGTGACAGACGCGGGTGAGATTTCAAGAGACGCGTCGTTCACTCAGGGTCCGATCCGGGCGTACGCATTGGCTATTGACTGCAATGGAGACGGATGCGTCTGATTTTTCAAAAGACGCTTCGTACATTTCCGGGCCGAGCCGGGCGCACGCATTGGCTCTTGACTGCAATGGAGACGGATGAGTGTGATTTTTCAAAAGACGCGTCGTACATTTACGGGCCGAGGCGGGCGCACGCATTGGCTCTTGACTGTCATGGAGACGGATGAATGTGAGTTTTATAACGATGCAAAAACAACAGTTGATGGACAGAATGCAGAACAATGTCATACATTCACCCCAGTACAGAGATCTGGGCCTAAATCCATCGTTTTTTTGCTCACCATGCCATTCCAGTTTGGACCCAGCCATATGCAAATCAGTCTTGACCCTGTGCCTCATGGGAACAGTCCAGCCCGAACTGCCAAGCCAGGTCCTCCCTGGACTGGAAACACGAATCCTAGGACCGGTTTCGGGGTTTCACCCCTCTTCAGCCAGGATAGCTTGATTCCAGTGGCATGGAGAGCACGGGACCCATGTCTGGGCATACCCGTCCCACTCGGGGTAACAAATGCAAAAACAACAGTTGATGGACAGAATGCAGAACAATGTCATACATTCACCCCAGTACAGAGATCTGGGCCTAAATCCATCGTTTTTTGCTCACCATGCCATTCCAGTTTGGACCCAGCCATATGCAAATCAGTCTTGACCCTGTGCCTCATGGGAATAGTCCAGCCCGAACTGCCAAGCCAGGTCCTCCCTGGACTGGAAACAAGCATCCTAGGACCGGTTTCGGGGTTTCACCCCTCTTCAGCCAGGATAGCTTGATTCCAGTGGCATGGAGAGCACGGGACCCACGTCTGGGCATACCCGTCCCACTCGGGGTGACAAATGCAAAAACAACAGTTAATGGACAGAATGCAGAACAATGTCATACATTCACCCCAGACCAGAGATCTGGGCCTAAATCCATCGTTTTTTTGCTCACCATGCCATTCCAGTTTGGACCCAGCCATATGCAAATCAGTCTTGACCTTGTGCCTCATGGGAACAGTCCAGCCCGAACTGCCAAGCCAGGTCCTCCCTGGACTGGAAACAAGCATCCTAGGACCGGTTTCGGGGTTTCACCCCTCTTCAGCCAGGATAGCTTGATTCCAGTGGCATGCCACGTCTGGGCATACCCGTCCCACTCGGGGTGACAAATGCAAAAACAACAGTTGATGGACAGAATGCAGAACAATGTCATACATTCACCCCAGTACAGAGATCTGGGCCTAAATCCATCGTTTTTTTGCTCACCATGCCATTCCAGTTTGGACCCAGCCATGGTTTTGCTATGTTCGCCCTAAGTTGGCAGGGTATGCCCAGACGTGGGTCCTTGCTCACTTTGCCACTGGATTCAAGATAGCCTGGCTGATGACGGCTGTAAGCCAGAAACCGGTCCTAGGATGCTTGTTTCCGGTCCAGGGAAGACATGGCTTGGCAGTTCGGGCTGGACTGTTCCCATGAGGCACAGGGTCAGACTGATTTGCATATGGCCATGTCTGAACTGGGGTGGCGGAGTGAGCTAAAGAATGATGATGGATTAAACCCAGATCAGTTGACTGGGGGTGAGTGCTTGCAATGTTCAACACTCCGTCCATCATCCCCTTTGGTTTTGCTTTTATAACGATGCGTCATACGTTTCCGGGCCGAGCTGGGCGCACGCATTGGCTCTTGACTGTCATGGAGACGGACGTGGTTTTGATACTTGTACGAATCGCATTCAAAAAATTCCGTTGGCACCCAACAACAATGTATCAAAGTCAATGGTGTCACGATGTGGAATATTTGAACGATGCGGAAGGCGTGTACGAAGCGTGCAATGCAATGGATTGGCCAATTTCATAAAAAGCGAACGTTTCGGACCTATCGCTTTGGACGCATGGGACAGATACTGCCTCTGCAGCACAGATATAAGGCTGTCTGTTCCCCAGAGACTTCACTTGCCTGCACTACATGCTACAGGACTACATCTACCACTACCACTGCTGCTGTCTCTGCATCCTCTGGCTACTGCAATGGCACGTACTGTGGAGAGGGCCCCAGCATTCACTGAGGAGGAGAACCAGGCCCTGCTGGACAGCCTCCTGCCACAGTACAGCAAGCTGTATGGGAAACCAGGGGAGCAGGTGAGTGTGCAGTCCACTGCCTTTCTAATTGTGCATGTTGTCTGACTAGCACTACTAGCATTGTGTTCACCAAGGGCCAGTATGCTCACTGAGTAATTGTAAGTCTCCAAGTGTGTAGAAACAAGTAATGTACAGGTGCAGTTTCTAAGAAATAGCATTTTGTATTTGCTTTGGATTAACATGCACTGTTATCATGTTGTCAATGCTGGCTTGCACACAGGACAACTGCCCATGTCCATAGTTGCACTCCCTGTTTCCATCATATGCCCTTCAGCAAATGACATGTATGTCCAACTGTGTGATGAACAGACATGTTGCATGTGTGGCAATGGTGTCTAACTTTGTCATCCATGCAGGTTGATGCCCATCAGAAGCAGGAGATTTGGCAGACCATCGTCCGGGCAGTAAGATCTGTGGGGGCCTTCAAACGCCGCATCCGTCACTGCCAGAAGAGGTGGCAGGACCTTCGTGGCTGGACCAGGAGGATAGCCAGAGTCCAGCTGAAGCTGTCGCCTCCACGCAGACGGGGCGGACGACGGACACTGACCCCCCACATGCTCCGGATACTGACGGTGGTCTTCCCTGACCTGGATGGGCAGTTGAAGGACAGACAGCAGCAAGGAGGGGGTAAGTTCATGCCTATTTGGTGAACTATGTCTAACATGCAATTAGCACCCCTTCAGCCTGGTAACACTCCCACAGTTCGTCTGTCTGCTGAGACAAGACTCATGTGGCTAAATTTTGTGATGCCCCATTCTCATCTGATAACCAGGTGTGTCCCTTTCGGTCTGTGACTTGTGTCACTTGGGTTGTGTGTTCTTGCTGTTGTCCAAGGTTGATGTTGGGAACAGCATCTGCACAGGTGCATTGATTTGGGCTTCATGAGTGGGGCTATTGTCTGACGTGTGTCAGCACATTGACAGAAATCTGACCTGTACTCTGTGTGGGCCATACATAAATGTTCTAATTGCTGACCTGGGTCACCATAGGTGTTTGAGGTATTTACCAAACACCCATGCAGCAGGTAAGACCAATGTTGGGGCCTCAGAGGAATGAAATTCATGCGTGTAACTAATGCATAGCCACCTGCCAAGTGTTCCTGGTAATCCCATGTTGCACATGGTCCAGGACAGGTATGGCAACTCTGGCCATCCGAGACACTCTGTCCTCCTAATCCTGGATGTCATCCAACATCATGACCATTGCGAAATGTGCAATCAGGTGTCTGACTCTGTGTCATTGTGGACTGGCATAGCTTTTTGGACTTCAAGAGTGGTAAAATGTTTATAATGTACTGACATCTGATTTGTGGCTGTTGGATCTGCACATAGGGTAAAACATATGTGGTAATCACTGGAGTGTGCCTAATGGTGGATTCCACATTAATGTGCAAGCAGCTTTACTTTGTTCTCGTCAGCCTGTGATGTGTTCATGTATACTGATTTGTGTTATCACACACTCAAATGTCTCATTTGGATAACGTGTGATCATCAGATTCTTTCTAATGTGGGTAGCATGGGGTGTACATGTGTACCTGAACACTACAGAGCTTGCATTCCCCGCAAAAACATGAGTGTGACACGGTGCAGACTGTTACTCTTGGATGCACTGCCCCTGTGACAGGAGCCAGTAATGACTAATTGGCCAGACAGGCCTGT
Source organism: Calotriton arnoldi (assembly GCA_963921515.1). NCBI lineage: Eukaryota > Metazoa > Chordata > Amphibia > Caudata > Salamandridae > Calotriton > Calotriton arnoldi. The sequence continues at coordinate 264,771 of CAWUFW010009746.1, read as the reverse complement.
GGCATGGTGTACCACATGCGAATCTGGAGCCTGCAGTATTGTCAGTTGTCCTGCATGAACTCCATTGTAGCATTGACTATCAAGACATGAGGCCATCATGGTGTCTGGGGATGGAAGCATATCCATCATATCAACAATGACTACGGCCAGCCCATTTACTGACACAAGTACTGGGTCACCGGCAGGAGATGGGATATGTGTGTAATGACACATTACACTCACAATCCTTGCAGATAAGAAAACTGGCAATGTGGTGCATGTTTGCACATATCATTAGTGACATCATACATGCACCAGACAGATGGGTCCATTGCCAGGATGGGTATGAGGAGCATGGTTGACTGGCAGACTGACAAGTGCCTGGTTCACATATGTGTCATTCATTTAAGCAATGATTTTCTGATAATGCCAGGGCTTGCTCTGTGATGTGCTGCAATTACAGTCATGTGTCAAGTCAATACAGGTGACTAATGTGATTCTGTTTTTCCTCCTTTTTTACAGCATCATCTTCGGCTACTGGAGGAGACAGCTCCACGGACCAAGAGGAGGCGCAGAGCCAGACTGGTCCGCTGTGGATGAGGCGGAGGGACCCAGTGGCACGGAGGGTGAGGGGGGCCACACTGAGGGGCACTCAGCAACAACCACCTCAGCTGAGGAACACTCCAGCTCCAGTGAGGACTCCCTTGTGGAGGCGGGTGTTACAGGACCACAGGCCAGAACTAGCGAGTCTGTCCCCGCCACCACCACCATCTCCACCCTCCCAGCTGCTCCCATCCCAGATGTCCGTGGAGCCTCCCGTGTTAGGGAGCATGTCTCCTTCAGTCCAGGCACCGCACCCCCTGCCTCTGTCTCCCCTGCTGCCCTGAGTGTGGAGTCTGTGGACTTGCTGAAGCAGATCCATGTGGGGCAGACATCGATGCTGAGTGTCCTCCATGCTCACACCAGTCTATTGACACAATTGGTGTCATTCATGGAGGGCATCTCAGCAAACATGTCTGCCCGACAGCGGACCAATCAGTCCATGGCCTCCTCACTGACGGCAGCAGTGTCCCTCCTCCAACAGTCCCTCACCCCTCCTACCTCTGCCCCATCCACAATCCCCACTACCCTACCTGCCCAATGCACACTCACACAGGCACATGCACGCACAACAACAGACACAAGCAGCACACAGCAAGGTCAGTCCAAGGCAAAACGCGCAAGCACGCACACTCAGGGGACTGATGGCACACACACAGGGGATAGGGTACAGACACACAGACAGGCATCCACAACCACTCCGCAGTCCTCAGATACCTCTCCCTCCAAAACCCCTTCCCTTGACTCATCTGCAACACCCCCTTCCCAGAAGGTCTTCCTCTGTGACCTTGGCCTCTTCCCCACAGATCCATCAGGTCCAACTCACAAGGGGAGGAGGAAGTCACCACACACAGAGGGTCAACCCCCCCCACACGTACACCCTCCCCCAGGAGCAGGAACACTGAGGCCCCCACCCGCAAATCCCCCAGGACCAGGAAGAGCAAGACCCCACCACAATCCCGCACTCCCACCACACAGTCTCCGTCCTCCAGCCCCCAGGCCACCACTCCTAGGGTTCCCACGCCACACCCTGCCCCAGGTTCCCCCACACACAGGTACACCATCCCCAAAATGATTAGGCCCTCCCCCCTTCCACATGCACTTCCACCCCAACCTCACACCCTCAGCCTGTTCCTACGACTGCTGTGGAGACTGTGTCCACCCCATCTGACCTACCCACTTCATCTGAGCCCCAAACAACACCTTTGGACATTGGCACTGCAGTGGAGACCCCGTCTACTCCGTCTGACTTGGGCACTGTAGTGGTGACGGCGCCCACTGTATCAGACACATCCACTGCAGTTGCCACTGACACTCCTGCACCCACCACACCTCCCGTGCCCCATACTGCTATCCCCTGATCCTGTCCCTGTGGTGCCTGGCCTGCCCCTATGTATGCCCCTCCAAGGGGAGATGTCCCCTGGCTGTGGCAGTGCAGGCAAGCAATGTGTGACGAGTAGTCATATGCCACACGAAACGGACAATTGCAATGGACTGGCCATGGGCCTTTGGATTGATCATGGTATCAAAATGTTTATTTTTGCAAGCTGAATAAAGCTAATTTTTGTTATTTGCTAGTTTTGCATTTAATGTACATGATGTTGCTGATGAGTGTCATTAAGTTGCTGTTGCTATTGTGTTTGTTGAAAATAAGTGATTTGGTGATGGGATGGACTGCATGTGGTCCATGGTATATGTGTCCTATTACAGTATGTAGCCATGTCATCCTTTGCTGCAAATTGAGGTAGTCATGATCCCAATAACTTGGCACAGGGAGTGTCACCTTCTTTTCACAACTTCACATCTTTGGCTTACACTGTTGCACATATGTTGGGCTTAGATTTGTGCACATTGTACTTTTTCCTGACTGTGGGCCCATCTCAACTGGACATGCAGATTAGTGCATCAATGATGAACAAGTCATCTGTGTCATCAGTGCAACTTGCTATACATGTGTTTTGATGTTGTGCAGATGACTTAAGAGTCACTCCTGTACACAGGCTGATGTGACCAGAGCTTTCAGGGTGTTGTAATTGGTGGCTCACTGACCAAGTTTTATGCTGACATGACAGAGCCCTGCACATACAACGTTTGGCACAGCTGACCTTACACATGAGTGGAGTCACCTCATGGCAGTGTGTTATTCCGTGACATTGACTGAGCCCATGTTGTGTGTTCTGTGAGCATGTCTCTGTGGGTTCCCTTCCCTTTTTCTACACAGCCTATATTCCCTGCAGATGTTCCTGTTTGTGATGCTTGCTGAGTTGTCCTGTGTTTATCCAACATCTTTGACCTAGGTTTTCTGGGATGTAGGTGCATGGAAAACTACTGGTCATTCGGGTGTCATCCGTGGGTGTGTTTGAGGTAAGGGCCTGGAATGTGGGCAAACGCACATGGGACATATTCAGGATTCCCCAAGGCACTTTTGTGTTTCCAACATCAGCTTGTTTTCACTATGTGGTGTCTTTCTGTGACTGGGTCACTTGTATGTGGGTGTGACTGCTCACATTCATCAGATCCTAGCCTTCAATGTTGGATGATGTCAACATGTGTTCTTTGTGGGTCTCCTAGGGCTCTTCATTGGTCTGGGACTGTGACAGGGATCCCAATGTGTCTGATACATTTCACGTCATGCACATGTACCTCCTACTATGCAGTGTGGAAGACATTCACAAGGGTTGTTGACTGGCCATGTGTGATGAGTTTGTACACCTTAGATCCCCCCTCCACCCCTGGTATTGTCATAGGTGCATGTGCAATGTCACCAGTCCATGTGGGCTTAGCTGATGCACATTGGTGCAGATCAAGGTGTGTGGTATTGAGAGTGGGCAAATGTGAGTTGTCTAATGTCTAGGCCCCTACCTACAGAGTGGCCTTAAATTACAGGCCATGCCCAGTGAGTTTTCTGTGTGTGAGTGTGATGGAAGTTGGTCTGTCACGACATGACACAGTGCGCACATGTGACTGTGCTCCACATTATGGGCAACATCCAAATTTGTCATCACAGAGGGATCATCATACATGCTACTCTCACCACAATGTAGGGTCCTTGTGGGTACTGATGGAGTGGGTCTGTCTCTTGCTGTGTTGGTTGCTGTTCCAGCTTATGTCACATGAGTCTGTTGTGAACCCACTCATCTAACAATGCCTGATTGCCCACAAAGACGTACCCAATTCATGTGATTCTTCTGGATTGCACTGTGTACACATATGTCTCATTGGAGTTCAGCCCCACATCATGTGTGTCGTACTAGCCTGGGTACACTGAGACACACACACACATGTTGTGTTCGATATGCAGTGTGAGGCTGGCTGGTTGTGTTTGTGCATCTGCACCCGTGAATTGGTATAGGTTTTGTGGGCCATTGGCTGGATGTTGGTTGTAGGTTTTTTCCTACTGTCCCTGGGACTCCTACCTCATCAGTCTGCACATTCATCATGGTTAGTATGTCCCATTGCTGCCATGGTATGGGACTTGTTCACCTTAAAGCTGCAGTCTACACAAGATTCCTTAGTATGTGTGTCTGTTAGTGAACATATGTGTGTATGCATTCTGATGGTCACTTCTTACATTGTCTAATTGGACATTGGAAGCATTGTCATCCCCCATGTGCGATGCTTTTCTGCACATGGCAGAGGGTTTTTTAGACGACACAAAAATCTTTCACTCAACAGATCTATGCTTGTTTGCAACACAACCACTACTTTGCCACTACATTGCTTGTGGTGTTAGGAGCAGGAATCATACATGCTGGTTTGCAGATGCTGGTATTTTTAAGCCCACACTCACCTTTTGGTCACTGTAGTGAGGGGGGGTTTATCCTCATTACCACAATGTTCCTGATATGCTGGAGTTTTGGACCCCACACTCACCTTTTGGTCACTGTAGTGAGGGGGGGTTGAACCCCATTACCACAATGTTGCAGATTTGCTGGAGTTTTGGACCCCACATTCACCTTTTGGTCACTGTGGTGAGGGGGGGTTTAACCCCATTTCCACAATGTTCCTGATATGCTGGAGTTTTGGACCCCACACTCCCCTTTTGGTCACTGTAGTGAGGGGGGTTTAACCCCATTTCCACAATGTTCCTGATATGCTGGAGTTTTGGACCCCACACTCCCCTTTTGGTCACTGTAGTGAGGGGGGTTTAACCCCATTACCACAATGTTCCTGATATGCTGGAGTTTTGGACCCCACACTCACCTTTTGGTCACTGTAGTGAGGGGGGGTTTAACCCCATTACCACAATGTTCCTGATATGCTGGAGTTTTGGACCCCACACTCACCTTTTGGTCACTGTAGTGAGGGGGAGTTGAACCCCATTACCACAATGTTGCAGATTTGCTGGCGGTTTGGACCCCACACTCACCTTTTGGTCACTGTGATGAGGGTGGGTTTAACCCCATTCCCACAATGTTCCTCAGAATGCTTGGGGTTTGAGCCCCACATTCACCTTTTGGTCACAACTGTGATGGGCGTTACAGTATGTGTTCCCTTTCAGTGTCACTGTTGCAGGAAGTTTCCACACAATACACAATCTTGCCATGATGGTAGGGGGGGTGTGTTTGGCCTACAACCCCTATAGGTGGGAATGATAGTGGTGTTAGCCACCCCCCCATGAGTAGGGACTACTGGTAGTGATAGTAACCCCCCTATGAGTAGGGCCTGCTGGTAGTGATAGCCATCCACCCCCCTATGGGCTAGACAATGCTGGTAGTGATAGCCATCCCCCCCTATGGGTGGGGACCACTGGTAGTGATAGCCATCCCTCACCCTATGGGTAGGGACTACTGGTAGTGATAGCCACCCCCCTATGAGTAGGGACTACTGGTAGTGATAGCCATCCCACCCCCCTTTGGGTAGGGACTGCTGGTAGTGATAGCCATCTAGCCCCCTATGGGCTAGACAATGCTGGTAGTGGTAGCCATCCACCCCCTATGGGTGGGGACTACTGGTAGTGATAGCCATCCCACCCCCTATGGGCTAGACAATGCTGGTAGTGATAACCATCCCCCCTATGAGTAGGGACTACTGGTAGTGATAGCCATCCCACCCCCCTATGGGTAGGGACTGCTAGTAGTGATAGCCATCCAGTCCCCTATGGGCTAGACAATGCTGGTAGTGGTAGCCTTCCACCCCCTATGGGTGGGGACTACTGGTAGTGATAGCCATCCCACCCCCCTATGGGTAGGGACTGCTGGTAGTGATAGCCATCCCACCCCCCTATGGGTAGGGACTGCTGGTAGTGATAGCCATCCAGCCCCCTATGGGCTAGCCAATGCTGGTAGTGGTAGCCATCCACCCCCTATGGGTGGGGACTACTGGTAATGATAGCCATCCCACCCCCCTATGGGTAGGGACTGCTGGTAGTGATAGCCATCAAGCCCCCTATGGGCTGGACATTGCTGGTAGTGGTAGCCATCCAACCCCTATGGGTTTGGCAATGCTGGGAGAGAGGGATATCCACCCCCTATGTGTGTGTTGCATTTCGCTGGTTCGTGACGTTTGTTTGTGTGGTGGGTGTCTGACTTACCGTCTGCGACGTACGCATCGGTTCCTGTTGTTGATCCGGTCATAGATGTACAGTACAGGGATGACCTGCACGATTGGATTCATGGTTGGTTCGTCTCGTAGGCGTTGATCGGTGGTTCGTCTCGTAGGCGTATATCGTGTTGCGGCGAGAATCGTACCTGAAATACTGCTCTTCCGGATGCTGTGACGTGCTGGAGGTGGCGACCTGTTCGGCGCGTAGGACGTACGCATCGTACTTGGATGGCCGGAAACTGCTGTGAAAATGCTTCCGGGCGACTCTATTCAGCATTTACGGATCCGGCTCGTACGTGAAATGTAGCTGGAATTGGAGGGTACATGTCGGACGGGATTTGGACACATTTGCGCATCGTACTTCATCGTTCGGACGGACCGGCTCCCGGAACGAGTAGGTCATAAGGTAACGCTACGGACAGCTCTCGGAGGGCTGTCCGAGCGAGATCGGAATCGGCCCCAAAGTGTCCAACATCTTCCTCCAAATTGGTATTGGTTGGAGTGGAAACAGTAAATGTCACACTTTTAGTGTCCAACACCTTCCCCAAATTGCTATAGGATGGACTGGTAATATAAAATGTCAACCTTTTAGTGTCCAACACTATCCCCAAATTGCTATATGTTGGAGTGGGAATAGTAAATGTCACTCTTTTATTGTCCAACACCTTCCCCAAATTGGTTTCGAATGGAGTCGGAATAGTAAATGTCGCCCCTTTAGTGTCCAACACCTTCCTCAATTTGGTATAGATTGGAGTGGGAATAGTAAATGTCGCTCCTTTAGTGTTCAATGCTGTCTGCAAATTGGTATAGATTGGAGTGGGAATAGTAAATGTTACCCTTTTAGTATCCAACACTTTCCCCAAATTGGTATAGATTGGAGTGAGAATAGTAAATATCATCCTTTTAGGGCCACATGCATCAAACTTAGGAATTGCGATTCCTAAATTGCGATTTTTAAGAAATAGCAATTTAGGAATCGCAATTCCTTATGCATGTAGGAATCGCAAAAAAAAATTGCGATTCCTACACATTCCTTATTTGCGACTCGCAAATAAGGAATGGCTTTCCATTCATTCCTATGGGCCTAGAGGCCCATAGGAATGAATGGAAATTGCATGCGCAATTTGCGAGTACCAAATAGGTACTACGCAAATTGCGCATGTATTTCAAGGGTGCCAAAGGACACCCTGATGCACCCCTGAAAGTGCAATTAAAAACATGTTGCACACACACATGCCCCAAGGGCATGTTTGTGTGCAACATAGAACTTTGAAAAATGCACTTTTGTGCATTTTTCAAAGTTTTCGCAAATTACCATCATCTTTAAGTTGATGGTAATTTGTGTTTCTTAAAAGCAAAATCGCTAAAAAAATTTTTTGGTTGCATTGCATTTAGGGAATCACAATTTGCGATTCCCATAATGCAATCGCAATTTAAGTAATCGCAAATTTTGCGATTACTTAAATAGCGATTTTTGCATTTGGGATGATGCATCGCAAATGAAAAAATTGCGGTCACAAAGGGGCAGATTCTGCGAATCTGCCCCTTTGCGACCGCAAAAAACAATGATGTATGTGCCCCTTAGTGCCTAACACCTTCCCCAAATTGATTTGAATTGGAATGGGAATAGTAAATGTCACCCCTTTAGTGCCCAACACCTTCCACGTAATTGGATTGCATTGGAGTTGGAATAGTAACTGTTGCCCCTTTAGTACAATAGTTCTCCTTTGTTTACATTTTATGTGTATGTAGTAGAAATAGTTTGAGTTATTTCATTTGTATTATTAGTGTTTACAAATCTAATAAAAATAGTTAGTTGTATGTTTGTGATAAATAATATTATTAATTACATATTTTTAAGGACTAAAGACATTAAAAACATTTTTTCTCATTTTGTTTGTTTTCGAAGTTTATTTAATGTATATTTTCACATTTGTAAACCTATATATTTCCTATCTATTATATTTTATATAGATAAGTAAATATGTCATTTTTATGAAATTTTATTATTAAATAAACAATACAAATTATATATAAATAGAATTGTATGTTGTACATTTTCCACTTTTTCAATACTGTTTAATATTTTTAAAGATTTCTTAAATTGTTTTATATACATATATTTAACACCATTTTAACATAAGTTTTTTGCTCAGGATATGAAATAATTGCATATATTTTATACTATTATTCAATTTAGACTTTACAAATTGTTAACATTTTTTATAAAACTTTTTGACATGTTTTACATGTTCCATAATTTTGTACATTTTTTGATACATTTATTCATCATTTTTGCATTATTTCTCATTCATTTCTATGGGGAGATAGTCTTTTTTTAGTTCATTTAGTGGCAATTTTTATTACTGCTACTTTCTATTTTGTAATCTATTTGTGTCATTTTTAGTCTATTTTTCTGGTTTTAGGTCGCAGTAAGGTGTTGCTGTTCATCAGAACAGTTAAGTCCTTTTTAAAGATTTTTTAAGGGGTAATAGAGCACAGGGTTGTAGGGGGGAGGTCTAGAGGTTAGTTATAATTTTGTTTGTGGGTTTTTTTTTTTTAGATTGAGGGCCTGATTATGAGTTTGGCGGTGTGACAGTGAGCCGCCACGCCAGTTCCCGGCTGCCACACCGCCAAACCCGTAATTAGACTGCCCGCCGAATTACGGGTTTAATACTAGTGGGCGGGCCTGCGGCGGCAGTCCAATGGCGGTGCCTTTCAAAGGCTCATATCTAAGCCTTAGTAAGGCACTCCAATGGGAGCGCCACAGCACATTTCTGCACGGCAGCCCTGCAGGAACTGGGAGTGCATGCATACAGGTGGGCACTACATGTCCCCTGCATGCATCCCCTGGCCCTGAGGCAACAGGGGGCCCTGTAGTGCCCTCTTAGTTTCCTCACCGCCACACTTTTCATGGTGGGCTCACAGCTATGAAAACTATGGCAGTGAGGAAACTCGTAATATGCTAGGCGGTGCCGCAGCGGTGCCACCAGCATTTTGCGGGCCTCAGACTGCTACAAGACTGACAGGGATCACGGATTCCTGGTGGTAGCAGCGGTCCAATTGCCCAACTTGTAATACGGCGGTCGAACCGCCAAACTCATAATCGGCCCCCTAGTTGGATTAATGGAAGTGTTTTAAACTAGTTTGTAGTTTTTGGTTTTTGTGCACTGTTTTAGTAATGTATTATTATGTTATGTAAAATTGTATTATGTTACTTATGTTTTCATGATTAAGTGTGATGTATATGTATTTTTGGGAATGTAATGTGTTTTAGGGTGGTTTTTCTTGTTTACCGTACAGGTTTTTGTCAACGGACGTGTTCTGTGGGTATTGGAAGTTACCATATTTTATTTTTTGTTAAAGGAAATTACTTCTGGTTTATTATAAACCAATACATTTACTTTGCTTTCCTTTTTTCAGGTTTCCAGGATCGTTTTTTTTTTTTAAAACCATTTTTCAGGTTTTGTATAGTTACTAGATGCTTTGGATTGCTTCGAGGGACATCTATTCGATATGTTTTATTTTTTCTTTATTGGGGCTTTTTGGACAATATTTGTACCATTTTGATGGATTCTTGTTTTTGACTACATAGATACAGAGGAAGATCTGCGGTTACAAAATAGCAAGTCTTATTATTCCATTTCTTTTGGGATAGAAATGTTATATTTTATTGTTTGTGTAAATATTATGTGATTGTTATTTGGAACTGTGTGGTTTATTTCTTGTATTTATTTTATGTGATGGATTTAATTTGTTCTTTGAGTTTTTTGGTTGGTGAAGTTTACATTTTTGTGTAAATAATTTCGTTATTTTATTATCTCAGTCTTGATTAATACTGGAGTTTTTTTTATTTTTTAGACTGGTATAATAAAATGTTATGTTTATTTTTTATATAAAACTATTTGTCATCTATGTTGCAAAGTCATCCTGTGTGCCCTGTGTACCCCCTCTTTTTGCTGACTGGTACTGGTGGTAACTGCATCTGACTGTCTTCTGTCTAACCAGACTCAGGGCCAGTGCTATATTGAAAACACAGTTAAAACACACACATTCATTAGGGTACACTATGGGCCCGAATATCGCGGAATCGGGACCGACCGACCTCCGGTTAGCGGTCCCAACCACAGAATTACGATGCGACAGCACATGGTGCAGTCACATACTCACATTTCCCTATGGGAGCTTGTGCTACGGCCGTAAACCTGCCGTAGCACAAGCTCCCATAGGGAAATGGGAGGTTGTGTTTATCCCTGCACCATGTGGCTGGCTCCTAACAGTGCCTGCCACACGGTTGAGGGATGAACAGAGGGGCATCATAGGTGCCCCCTCGGCCCCCAACCATAAGCCGCAAAGAGAAGGGGGCCATCGCTTTCCGACAGGCTTTCCATGTTGGAAAGCCCAGCATGGAAAGCCTGTGGGAAACCGAGCATCGTAAGCCCAATGGCAGAAACGCCGTCCATTGGGATTACGGGCCGGTCTCCGACTGGCCTACGGGCTCCTTGAGCACATCGGAATTGAAACCGATGATCTTGGTCGGAAAGCCTCCGACCGAGATCGTAATAGGCCCTATGTGTATAATTGGCATGACCTACCCTATAAGTCCCTATTAGATAATAGGGCAGGGAGATTAAAACTATGTTTAAGTCCCTACTATATTTATTAGGGCATGGCAGTTTAGAGGCCAGCAGCCTTTGTTGCACATGCATGTGTGCACTGCTGAGATCCTGAGGTCATTTTAAAAGCAGCCCTGTGTTGCAGCTTTGCTTTTGAATGTAAATTGTGTCCAAACTCGACTTTGGTGGTAGGGGCACTTAAAAAGTGACAAACTACAATATTCTGGCAACTTAGGTACCCCCAGCGTCTCCCCTAGGTGTCCCAGGGGTGGGGGGGTCATATAATTATAACAAGGGCTCTTATAAAAGATGTTTTATATTCCCTGGTGATAGAGAAATTGCACATTTCACTTTCCCCATTGTAGTAAAGTGCCTCCCAAAATCGGCTTTGGTGCTAGGAGCACTGTGGGGTGAGGATCTACACTATTCTTGCATATTCAGGATCCCTAAATTCTCCCCTAGATGTCCCAAGGCACATGTAACGGGGTCTAGTGGCTTAGTCGACTAATGCATCCACTGCAGGGGCCTGTGTTCGACCTCATGGTCGCAGGTTCAAATCCTGCTGGGTCCACTCAGCCTATCATCCATCTGAGGTCGATAAAATGAGTACCGTTGGGTAACAATAAACATCTGTTATTCAGCGCCTTAAGACCCATGGGTAATAAGTGTGCTTTACAAATACACGTGTTATGTTATGTTAACTATAAGCAAGGGCCTTCTAAAATATGTTTTATATGCTCTGAGGATGGAGAAATGGCACATTGCAGTTTCCCCATTGTAGATGCGTAGCCCCATAGGATAACATGGCAATAATTTATGAATGCATAAATATTGCTAGGAATTAAATAAAGTACCATTCAAGGAAGACTTTCTTGTCTGTAAGCGCCAAAATTCAGCCTTCCTATGGGCTTCCCTGATTGGTCAGAGTTGACAGGATTAGCCAGGTTGCTTTGATGAAGTGATAAGTGGCTTACCCAGGTAGAGACTCTCTGTTGGAGAGAACTCTGCTACACAGGAATGCCAGAGCAGGGGGCAAGGGTCGTAAAGCATGAAGCTTCAAAGGAGGAGTAGGAAAGGCAGAGAATGCCAGGTCCATTTATCCCCCATCGCCTCTCACCCAGCCAGATGGCAGGCTTAAGGAAGAAATCTGCAGATGTGAGGGTGAGGAGATTTATGGAAATGACCCATACTGGAGGTTGGTTTAATAAGTTCTTACTCCTCTGGTAAAATTTCAGCCATACTGAATTTTGGAGGAATAGTGCCTTCTGGGAGAAGAATATGCCACACTTTGGAGGAAGTGGTCATGCTCTGTGGTGTTGCCTTGCATCTTATTGGACAAGAGCGCTTTCCTGCTTGACCCCAGAGAACACTGAACAAATATGTGACAGGTGCAGAGCCCCTCAGATCAATCAATCAATCAATCACAGAATTTGTAGAGCGCACTACTTACCCGCGAGGGTCTCAAGGCGCTGGGGAGAGGGAAGGGGGGGGGATGCTGCTACTGGTCGAACAGCCAGGTCTTGAGTAGCCTCCTGAAGGTCAGCAGGTCTTGGGTCTGTCGTAGGCTTAGTGGAAGGGTGTTCCAGGTCTTGGCGGCGAGGTGTGAGAAGGATCTGCCGCCGGTGGTTGTTCTTCGAATGCGGGGGACGGTGGCGAGGGAGAGGTCGGCGGAGCGGAGCTGGCGGTTGGGGACGTAGAAGAAGAGTCGTCTGTTGAGGTAGGCTGGGCCAGTTTTGTGGAGTGCCTTGTGTGCGTGGGTGAGGAGTTTGAAGGTGATCCTCCTGTCGAAGGGGAGCCAGTGCAGGTTCCTCAAGTGGGGGGTGATGTGGCTGTGGCGTGGTACGTCGAGGATCAGTCGTGCGGAGGCGTTTTGTATGCGTTGCAGTCGCTTGATGAGCTTGGCCGGGGCTCCCGCGTAGAGGGCGTTCCCATAGTCCAGTCTGCTACTGACGAGGGCCTGGGTGACTGTTCTTCTTGTGTCTGTCGGGATCCACCTGTAGATCTTGCGAAGCATGCGGAGGGTGTTGAAGCAGGAGGAGGAGACTGCGTTGACTTGCTTGGACATGGAGAGCGTTGAGTCGAGGATGACTCCCAGGTTGCGTGCGTGGTCGGTGGGTGTCGGGGCTGCTCCCAGCGTCGTTGGCCACCAGGAGTCGTCCTAGGCTGAGGGGTTGGAGCCGAGGATGAGGACCTCCGTTTTGTCCGTGTTCAGCTTTAGTCGGCTGATCTTCATCCAATCGGCGACGGCCTTCATTCCTTCATGGAGTTTGGCTTTGGCGGCGAGGGGGTCCTTGGTGAGGGAGAGGATCAGTTGAGTGTCGTTGGCGTAGGAGATAATGTTGAGGTCGTGTTGTCTGGCGATGCGTGCGAGCGGGGCCATGTAGATGTTGAACAGTGTTGGGCTGAGGGACGATCCCTGGGGTACGCCGCAGATGATCTCGGAGGCTTCGGATCAGAAAGGTGGGAGGCGGACTCTCTGGGTTCTGCCGTCGAGGAAGGAGGTGGTCCATTCCAGGGCCTTGTCTCGGATCCCTGCGTCGTGGAGGCGTGCGCGTAGAGTGCGGTGGCAGACAGTGTCGAAGGCGGCGGAGAGGTCCAGCAGGATGAGGGCTGCGGTCTCACCATTGTCCAGCAGGATCCTGATGTCGTCGGTGGCGGCGATGAGGGCAGTCTCAGTGCTGTGGTTGCTGCGGAACCCTGATTGGGATGGGTCCAGGATGCTGTTTTCTTCGAGGTATCGGGTTAGCTGTTTGTTGACGATCTTCTCGATGACCTTGGCTGGGAACGGAAGCAGGGAGATGGGCCGGAAGTTCTTGAGGTCTCTCGGGTCCGCCTTGGGTTTTTTGAGTAGGGCGTTGATCTCTGCGTGTTTCCAGCTCTCTGGGAAGGTCGCGGTCTCGAAGAGAGGTTGATGATGTTGCACAGGTGGGGTGCGATGGAGCTGCTGGCTTTGTTGAAGATGTGGTGCGGGAAAGGGTCTGATGGGGAGCCGGAGTGTATTGTGCTCATGGTCTTGATGGTGTCCTCGATGTTCACCCTGGCCCAGGCTGGCAGGGGGTCGTGGTCGATGGTGTGTGGCGGGTCTGGTGTATCGATCTTAGTTGGGGTTGCTCGAAACTGAGAGAAGAAGGATTGCCAATCTGGAAACTTGATTTGCACCATCAGGCCCTGCATTTTGACTGACTGCACCTGCTGCATTACCTGGAACCACAGCCCTGTGGATGTACTTGCTTCAAAAGGATTAAAGAGTTGTCTCCTGGCAAGCTACAGGTTAACAGAGCTCACTTGGAACATCACCACCAAGACACCCTGCCTGGAGTGTGTCCAGTGGATTTGTAAGGGTTTTGTCCAGGTGCATTGTGGGAATTGTGGTCCCAAACTTTCTAGGACCATCTTGGAGCTTCCAGGCCCTTGGTCTGTGTTTTGAACACTTAGGACACTCAAGAGGAACTTCAAGAAGAAGTTCCAGAAGTTTGGAGCAACTTTAGAAAAAAGCTCCGTAAGGGAACCCACTCAATCGTGATAGCCAAGCCGGCGTGGCTAGGGGTGGGCGGAATTTGCGTAGTCGCGCTACGCAAAGCTCCGCAAAACGGTAAAAAATCTCCGCGAGCACGCAAAAGTTCCGCGAACACGCGGAATTGCTTGTTCCGCCCGTTCGCAATGATTTTTTCCTGTTCGCGAATGCTGTTTGCGTGCTCGGGGAGAAATATCTCGCGAACACGCATTTTGAAAGCGCGAACAAGCAAAAAATTCCGCAAAGCCGCAGATCGCAGAATTTTTTGCAATTTTGCATTCTCCGCGGAACGCGAAATTACCCAAATTCCGCAAATTCCGCGAGCGGAACGGAATTTACCGCCCAGGCGTACCGGCCACCATCAATCGGGACCTGGCCAGGACTCCAGGTTCGTCCCGCTGAAAAGCTCTGGAGGTCTCAATTCCAGAGTTTGACCAGGCTCTCCCTGAAACGCAAGCCGGTGAACCCTCACCGAATCTGGCCTGGTGAAGAGCCTGGAGTGAGGGACCCGGCAAAAAAGCTCCAGAAAAGTTTCTAAGGAATTTTTTTTACCGAGGCCTCTGTGAGGGGTATCTGATCAGGACTCCATCGCGGTCAGCCTGAAACTTTGACTTTGTCCCGGTCAAGCGCGACCAGAGGTCCCATATTGGGGCTATAGGTTTTTAAGTGCTAGAAAGTGTATATTCTTTAAAAATTCATATCCCTGGTTCCCTACATTGGATTTTTGTCTTTTGGTGACATTTTAAAGATAAAAATATTTCCCATTGTTATAAATTGGTGCTGGATTTTAATTGTGTGTTGTGTCTTAATTATTTACTGAATTGGTGTTTTTTTAATGTTTTACATATCTGTCTCTTAAATTAAGCCTGCGTGCTCGCAGCCAAACTACCCAGGGTTGAGCATGGATATAATTTACTAAGACCTAGTCTGAGCCCTAGACTGTGTTAGTGGCCTTATTGCCAGTGGTAGATGCATATTTACCACTACTAATAAACCACTTTTCAAAAATTATGATTTAGATTTTGTGACATTTGTTTGGGACGTGGGTAGGCTACTATTTATTTTAAAGTATGCTTTTGTCTATTATTTCTAAGTAATCTACTCCTTTGTTGTTTAAGAAGAGTGTGACTTTAAATTGTAGCATGCCGTATATTCTTTTGGTTTGTTTGCTAATTTTGAGTGCAATTTGGCTAACAGATTGCTCCATATGTAGTTGTTGGTAGCTTTGCTCTTTTGTAATGCTTCTATAAGTTTATAGCGTTTAGGTTGGATTCTGTCTAGTGTGGATTGAAAGTCATTGTGCCATCCTTCCACTGCGTTCTTTGTTTTGGCTTTCTGTTCCAAGGTGCTGCATAGACATTCCACCATGGCATTTGGGTATTTGGAATTTGGGTTGGCAACTGTGTTCGGTGAAATGCAGTCTACCAACTTAAGTATCTTTGAAATAATTCATTAGGGGGTTTAGTTTGTCTTTGTTTTGTTGGTAAAAAGGGCCTTCTATTAGTAAATTGCAGTGGTTAGCTACCTCTTTGACAGGGATATAGGCTGGTGCCATCATTTTTTTATTTGAAAGGCAAATTGGCTTTTTGTAGAATATTCTACACTTAGGGCCTGATTATGACCTTGGTGGTCCTCCTTCAGCACCACCATCACTCCATCAGCAGGAGGACCGCCAAGGCCATGGTGCGCCCTCCCGCAGGTTTCAGAGTTGAATACAGGTCAGGCAGGCGGTGCTGCAGCAGTCTCACAGCAGCGGCTGTTTAAGGCTTATAATAGAGCCTTAAAAGCAGGCCACCGCTGTCACAGCATTTGCAGTACGTTCCTGCATGGTGTGGCATGCACCATGTTGTGCATGCCATACCGTGCAAGAACGGGGGTGAAATTTCAGGGGGGCACAACATGTGCCTCCCTGCATGCACTCCCAGGCCCAGGAGAGGCAGGGGGTCCTCTTTGGGCCCTCTAGGTTTCCTCTCCACCACCCTTTTCATGGCAGCTCACTGACATGAAATGGACGATGTACAGGCAGCACAGAATATGCTGAGCGGTGCCGCAGCAGCACCATTAGCATATTTCTGCTCCTGACCGCTGCACCACCACCGTGGAATCCTGTATCCCGGCGGACGTGGCGGTCCAACCGCAACACTCAGAATACTGCGGGCTGGCCAGCATTGTGGTGGTGGTCGGACCGCCACCGCGAGTACGGTGGTCCTGTGGACCGCCGTACCTGTAATAAGGGCCTTAGTGAAGATTGTTGGAGGTGTCTCCATATGCTTTGATTGAAATAATAGTAACAGCCTTGTATCGCTGTGTGGCGGTATATTTTTAAAATGGTTTGAATCATGGCTTGCTCAAAATCTGTGATAATGTTTTGTGGGTAGTAGTTATTTGTTTTATGTTTGATGTGGCTTAAAAGCTCTTAGTAGGTGCTACATTGTGAGTTTAGTAGTAGAGCATACTGAAAGGGATATTTGTGTTTTGATATTCACATGCATGGTCTATATCTGAATGAATGGTTTGGGACAAATTTTAAAGGTCCCATCCATCATCCAGGCTTGACAATGGCTTATTTTTAGTAAGTTATTTGTTGCTCAGAACATTAGGTTTCCTTTTTCATTTTTCAGGTTGTCATATAAAAGGAAAGGTTATTTATTAAGTGCTACTGTTAAATGTTCAGGTATATCTATGTCTTGGTATCTTCTAGGGGAAGGAGGAGTATCACTGGTAGCTTTTTTAGTTCATGCCATTAAATGTTTTAAAGTGGGTATAGGTGGTAGTTGGCCTGTAACGTATTTGGGGACTTTAGGCAGTGTATCTTTTGGGATTTTGGATGTGTGTTCTTGGGAGCTAGTGCTTGCCTCTCTTATATTATGCAATACCTCCATTACTTTTATTTGTCACATTTGGGGGTGGTTGTGGTCCTCTTACATGAATTACAACATCATCTTTTGTAGTGGCCCTCCCATAGCATGCATTAGAATAATATTTGATACATTCCCAATTTACATTTTCTGTTGAAGCACTTTCTTGGTTGTTGGTGTAGCCCACGTGACTTAGTAACTGCTTTCCTTTCTGCAGTATTATGTACTTGGCTCTCTCTGTCAATGTATTTGAAAGTAGTGTTATAATATAAATATATACAATATTTTAAAGATTGTATGTTTGGTATTTACATTTAACATTATGCAACAACTTCTATTTTATATAGTTACATGTTCTTTTTAGGTGTTTCACACTGTTTTGCAGCGTTTCTGTTAAGGGTGTTCTAATGTTTCAGGTGCTTTGTTTTCTGTTGGATTAAAAGAAAGTGTCAGTTGCATTTTAAATGTTATTTTGTTAGTGCTTTGTAAAGATTCAGGTCATTAGGTAGTTTTTACTTGCTATTGGGGTGAGTTTATAAATATTTAAATTTTTGTATACTTACTTTGTTATATATTTTCGCTGCTTTGTGATGGTTGGTTTTTTTTCAGTTTATCACTTTTGCAAGTTCTAGTGTTGTCTTTTAGGAAGTACAGTTTTATTAATTAGTTGCTATTTTACATTTTTGAGTTTATTAATTGTAAGTTTTAGATTAAATATATATTCTACTTTCTTGGTTAGTTAGTTGTCGAGATGTATATATTTATTCTTTTAGGGTCTGTCAAAGAATCAAGGCAGAGTTTCCTCATCTTGCAGCGTTTGCCATTTTTGAAGTATTTAGTTGATTAAATTAGTGTGCCTGTTATTTAGATTGATGATTTAATTGTTTGTCTTATTTTATCGGTTAATGCTGTTTATAGTTTGATTTTATTGGTTAGATTAATTGTAGTTTGAATTTTTTTTTATCAGTTATGTCCTATGGTAGACGCTAATTTAGATTTTATTTATAATGTATGATATATAGTTTTGTTTTATATATATATATCAGAAAAATGGCATCTCGGAATGCCCTACCACTCGGGTTGGGGTTCGCTACGAGCGGACACCGCCGCTATGAAAATGAGCAAACAATCTTACCAAGTTCCAGTAAGAAACGAGCCACTCCGATTGTAGATGCAAATTAAAATAGATTGATTTGGGCAAACAAACAACGACGCGTTTTGACCTGTCCATGTCTTGGTCACATGACCATAAAGACGAGTTTCCGTGCTTTAAGCATTCTCTGCGTCCCACATGACGCGACAACAACATGGAAAAAAGACTCATTTTCGTTTGTTTTCAGCGTGGTAGCAAATACGCCGTGAATAATAACAATACATGTGCACAAATTTATAAATATTGCATATTAACTGTGAAAAATGGGTTGCGGTTTTCATTGCATCAAAAATATTAAATTTTTACTTTTCAATAGAGGTTCAGTTCATTGTGTGAAATGTTGCCTTAATTAAATCTTAATGCCCCCGTGTGTCTTTTTTCAGTGGTTCCCCCTTTGGGCTATGGTGCCTGGACCATAATGTATTCCCCTAGGGAGATTCAGGCTCAGAGTTCAGGAAGTTATTCCTCCGGTATTAACTGGAGTCCGAATCCGGGTCAAGTACCCTTATACCACATTGCAGTGATTCTTCCTGGTTTCAGGGTGTAGTACCCTCCTGTCCAAGCCCCTAGCTGTCTCCACAGAATTGGTGTATCTGGTATACATAACAAATAATCATATATCTTTCTCTCATCCAGGTATAGTACCCTAGTATAATATATCTGATTTTCCTCACAGCTTTCAGGTTATTTTTCAAATAGTTATAAATCAAACAGTTTATTCTCATTCCCAACTTTCGTATAAGAAACCATAGTTATATGACACACTTAAAAAATTTAAATTATACATGATTGTCATTTCCAAATTCATTGCCTCAAATTATATTGTATCTTATAAAGGAGAAAGACGGCTGTTACTTGGAACAGTTCCGGGTCTCCGTGCTCTTAACTACCTAGGTTGTGACTGTTGTTTCTTAACCCCTGGTTCAATGTAGACATTCTGTTAAGGGAAGAAGAACAATAATATGTTAACTCTCTATAGATCACATTATTAGACAGTTTTAACATCTTATTTGCTAGAAATACAGTTATGAACTTGTGCAATGATCTCAACCCATTATAAAAAAATATTTCTACAATCAATATGTGTAAAGATTAACCCTGGGCGTAGTTCGCGTAGTAGCGCTACGCGTAGCTACGCGAAGTGCACTTCGCACTACGCGAGCTACGCGTAGCTACGCGAACTGCGTAGTGCACTGTGCAAAATGCTGTTCGCAATGATTGCACAGTGCCGGATGCTTGTCCGCACTGTGCAATCATTGCAAATGGCATCTTGCACAGTGCAAGCGGTCGTTTTCTGCCGCTCGAGTAGATTTTTACTCGAGCGGCAGTTTTCTCAACGCGAACTGGTAGTTTCTCATCGCGAGCGGTCGCGAGCATACGCGACCACTCGCAATGAGAAACCTGACCTCCCCGCGTTGAGAATCTCGCCGGGAGGTTTATTTTCCACGCTCGCGATAGCGAACAAGGAAAAAGTCTCGCCGGGATGTAATTTTGCTTGCTCGCGGTCGCCAATTTGACGTTGAGGACCGCGAGCAAGCAAAAAATGCCCGCTAAGCTACGCTACGCGTTTTTGCACTGTGCTACGTGCAATTCGCGTAGCGCGCAGTAGCGGAAACTACGCAAACTCCGCGAACGGAGCGTAGTACTATGCCCAGGGTTGGTAAAGATTAACATGGGTGCATAAAACGTGGTGATGATGTGTATAAAACAAAGGAAGAAAGGTAATGCTAAGGTTAAAAAGGACTTCGGAAACTCCTGTTCTGAAGTTTAACTCGGGGGACCCTCAGTACAAGTGTACATGTAACTCCTCGTCATTATTAATCCATATGGGGAAAATACTACCAGCCTGCTGGATGAACCTTCATTCTAATCTGCGTAAAGCTTGGATGCGGTTACCACCTCTGGGATTCTTGGAAACAGTGTCCAGGCCAAAGTACTTGGCAGTGGTCCAATCGCTACCATGTGCCTCAAGAAAATGTTTAGCGATGCTGTAACTAAAGTCTTTATTAGTTATAGCCCTCCAATGCTCTAAAATCCTTTTCTTCACAGGAAAGGTTGTGGATCTGATATACCACTTTTCACAGGGGCAGGTGATGACATAAACAACAAAATCAGTTCTACAATGGATGTTTCTCTTAATCTTCCACTGTCTGTTGGTTCTTGCTAGTGTGACTTCATTCATGTTCTCACTGTGGCTGCAAGCCTTACATTTTCCACATCTGTGGAACCTTCCCCCTTCTCCAACCAATGGGTCTTGCATTGTACCATGTGACTCCTGACTAGCATGTCCTTGAGGGAAAGATTTTTTCTATATGTGATGGATGGAATTTGTCCCAATTCAGCCTTTAAAATGGGGTCCTGTGTTAGGATGTCCCATCTTTTTTAATGATTTTTTTAAGGTCTTTCGACTGGGTGTTAAAATTTGTTATGAGCCTTATGGGGCCATTTTTGTCACCTGTCTCTTGCCCTGCTTTTGGTGTTTGAAATAAGGCTTAGTTTCTCTTGATGTTATCTGCTTTTTTGGCACCCAACTTGAGCATTTTTGGGGGGTACCCTCTCGCTCGGAATCTTTCCATCATTTCTCTCTTGTTCCTCTCATAGCTGATCTCGGAACTGCAATTCCTTTTCGCTCATAAGAATTCGCTGTAAGGTATGCTCCATCTAAAAGTTGGGGGATGGCAGCTCGCTGAGTGGAGTATAGAATTCCCTGCTGTTTCTTTTCTAAACAGATCGGTATGTAGTTTGCCATCCTCTACAGTTAACCTGATATCCAAGAAATCTACAGTGTGTTGGCTGTGTTGTATAGTAAATTTCAGATTCACAGTGTTGCAATTCCATTTAGTTACAAATTGTTTTAGGTCATTCTCATTGCCTTCCCATACAAAAAACACATCATCGATATACCTTAGCCACAGATTTACTTTACATGTCCAATGTTTCAATGTTTCACATCCAGAGCACCTGCTTTTCCAACCAGCCCACCAAGGGATTGGCGTAGCTGGGAGCAAAGCAGGTGCCCATAGAAGTGCCTTGCACTTGTTTGTAATACACATTGTTAAATAGAAACACATTTTCCGTCAAACAGATCTCAATCATTTGAAGTAACGTGTGTGTGCTCTAATAGACGTATGCTTCTGGTTTTTAAAAAGTGCTCACAAGCTTTCAAACCGTCTCGGTGTCTTATGTTTGTGTAAAGGCTTTCGACGTCTAAACAGACCAACCAGTGTTCCTGTCCCCAGTGGATATTTTCTACTTTTTGTAGGAAATCTTTGTGTCCCTCACATAGGAATTCAAATCTTTCACATATCCTGATAAAAAGTGATCTACATAGATAGAAACATTCTCAAACAAACTGTTTCTTGAGGATACTATGGTGCGATCTGGTGGGTTCAGTAAGTCCTTGTGCACCTTGGGCAATAAGTAAAACGTAGATACTGTTGGTGTCTCATTTTTCGGGAATTGATACTCATCCCAGTTAAGGAGCTGGTTCTCAAACCATCCTTTCAGGAGGTCAGTGAATCTATTCTGCAAGTTAGTCAAATAAGATTTGTCTAGGGTTTTATAATGATGTTTTCATCACTTTGTAAGGCTAAAAGTGCTTCTCACTGATTCTTAGTGATGTTAGTTCTTGTAGGTGTTCTCTTTAGGAGTTGTAAAATGTCTTGATTAACTGCCTCGTGAAATATATCAATATTGTCTTTGACTATTTGTGGTACATACCTTGATTTGGCCCTAAACATGGTTTCACCGGGTACTCCGGGATCTATTCCCAAGGTCTGTGCTACGTATTAATATTTAATGGATCAAAAAGATCCACAGATTGTGTTATGTCACCTGGTGATTGGTCACTCATATCATGGAGTAATCTAAGTGTGCTGATGTCCTCAATGAATAAGGGTGAGAGAGATCTTCTCTCAAGTGAAATATTCCTATCGCTATGAGTTTTCTTTTTCATGCTGTGTACTTTAAACAATTTCAACTTTCATGTGAGGAAAATTAGATACATTATACTAGGGTACTATACCTGGATGAGAGAAAGATACATGATTATTTGTTATGTATACCAGATACACCAATTCTGTGGAGACAGCTAGGGGCTTGGACAGGAGGGAACTACACCCTGAAACCAGGAAGAATCATTGCAATGTGGTATAATATATATATATATATATATTTTTTTTTTAGGCTGTTGTCTAAATACTTGTTTGTAGTTAATACAAATTTAGTTTGGTTCTATTGTGATTTTTGTTATATTTTATTGGGGCAAATTGTAGATATTTTTGTGATGTAATATGTTTATATTTAATTTAAAGATGTGCATACAATTTTTAGATTTCTTTTAATAATTGTTTACATTAAAAATATTTGTTTTAATATTTGTTAATGATAATGTAATAATTCTGGTGATATTGTTGTAGTCAATATTGTGTGAATCAATATTTTTGACACTTATATGTTTATTTAAGGTGATGATATTTTTATATGAAATAGGTTATAAGCCAAGTAAGTTACTGGCCTGACTGGATAGGAGAGACGAAGGTGAGAGATGTAATCACAAAATAATAGATGAAAATGGGATTGAAGTTAGGGAAATAACAAATTTGTCCGCAAGTTCTAAAAAGAAATGTATCAATCCCAATCACATTATGAGATGGGAGAGATCAATGACTTCATAAGAGACCTCCTGATGCCATCATTAAACTTAGAACACCTCTCAAATTAGGGAATACAAATAATAGCTCCCTGGTCATATCTTAAAAGCAGACTGGAAATGTCCCAGGGCCTATTTGTGTACCAGCAGAATTATTTGAAAGAATAGACAAAACATTAAGGAACACTTATTAGTACTCTATAATGAAGACAGCAAAACAGAGGAGCTACCCCCAGACTTGAGAAGGGCCAATATTACATTAATTACGAAACCTGGTAACACCACCCAAGGAACATAGGTCATACTAACTAATATCATTTTTAAACATAGAGAATTAGTTATTAGCCAAACAGAGATGGAACCTGCAGTTCGTTTGCCGCTGGATGGAGAGAAAGCATTCAACTCAATAGAAACTCAAATGAATGTAACTTCTTACTGGCAGTACTTTGCAAGATAGGCCTGGGCCTTTTTCTACACCAAATAATGCCAATAATTGCTGATTCACGTTTTAAGAAACATGTATAGAGACTGTACATTGATAGGCAGCTAAATAAATATAAGAATTTGAGTAAAATATCAATTTTGGCCAAGTTGCATCAACCATTAAGACTAATTGCCAGCCAATGCCAGTTTTTCCTTAGCTTGATACATTCTGTAATTAGGGTTTTATGATTGTTCCTGCCAATCCTATTGACTCACTACGATAAATAAACTGCTTCCTTAACTATTTTACCCTCAGATCTGAGTCATTTCATGGTTAGTAATAAGATTGGTTTGGTGTGCCCTCTGAAAATCAAAACCACAATTTCAATGGGACACAATATTGAGGACATCATTACAAAAACAAAATATCAAAAGATAAGAAAGTCTAGTTTTTCTATATCTAACTCCACATATATGTACCTACACAGTCTATATGTCTTCAAGGTACTTAGATGTGGAGTTACAAATAATGAATCTATACTTCTCTATATGCACTTACCTTTTGAAATTTTGTCCCTGTATATTCTGTCCTCGATATTCTTGTACCACGATATTGATGGTGTTTTTTTGGATGCATTGAGGTGATATTTTGATATTTGACCAAAAATGTCTGCCTTGTATGCTGTCGTCAGCATGCCATTCCTTACATTGGTTGTATGGGCTGCAACATCATCTGCATATGCAGAGAATTCAAATTGAATCCATAACCTCAATTGGAAGAATAGTTGTACAAATGATTATGCATCTTAAGAAGGGTTGCAGGTATACATTAAACAGTAAAGGCGATAAAGGGTAACCTTGACAAGTACCCATAGTTTTTATGAATAATTCAGAAGAACAGCCATTCATTATTACTTTGGACTTTGGATTAAATTAAAGTGCCTGAACCTATTTAATAAATTGTCCCCCAATATCCGCTTCTTTTATAGCCTGCCATAGATACTACCAAGAAACCCTATCAAATGTTTTCTCAGCATCAAGTAAAATCATAACAATCTTTTTTGCAGATTCTGACAAGCATCAAATTATCTAATTGCTGGGGTAATATGGTCAGATGAGTTGTGTCTATGCACAAAGCTGTACTGGTGTGGTGGTGATACTATATCAGTGATTACTTTAGCTAATCTATTTGCTAATATTTTTGAGTATATCTTGGCATTAACATTTATTAGCGAAATTTAAGACCCTCTATCCAATTTGCGTTTCCCTTTGCTGATAAAGATAGATATATTAGTGCATTCCCAGGATGCTAAAACCAGAATCCCAGTCATTATATGCTGAATCAATTTGAGATAAGTGGGTGCAATGGTATAAAGTGCAGCTTTGTCTAGGTCTTTAATTAAGATTAAATTAAAAACAAAAATCTACCCAAGTAACAACAAAATGATTTGTGCATTAATAATTATTTAAAAGTGATGCATAGACTATTCAAAAATAATGTACTTGTGTTTTAATAAGAATTAATGTTACATTGATTCATAAATTCCAAAAAAAGATTGTTGAAGTATTTTGTAATTACATAACAAATGTTTTATTTCCAGATTTTGTAACAATAGATTATATTTATTTATATTTTTAACTATTTTAAATAATTTAATTTCATTTAATTTAATTTAACATTATTTCCTATGGAGGTTTATTTTAAATTCCTACCTGCATTGTTTTGTATGGGGGGGGTGTTGTAGTACCAGTGGCTGACTATGTATGGTCCTGGATTTACTACAACTCTGAGCTGGAGTAATTTGCTCTAAACTCCATTTCTGACTGTAATATCTTTAGAAGTGCAGTTTGTGAATAGAAATTGGCTTACTCTTTTGTGGGTAGGTGCATGTCCCTTCCAAAACCCCTTCCTAACATGCCATAAATCAATCCTTACTCCTCCCTAAACCCTTCCCATTTAGTTGTAAGTATACCCCTTTTTTGGCAACCTCTCCTGGTCCCTCCCACAATTAGTACTCAATAGTAAACTTAAATGTGTGAGAATCTCCCCATAGAAAAGATAGGAGAGGTGAAGAGGGAGATTTACACTCGTAGGTTTATGAATAGAATTTTGTAATAAGTTTAGTAGCAATATTCTATTCTATTTCATTCTATTCTATTCTATTCTATTCTATTCTATTTCATTCTATTCTATTCTATTCTATTCTATTTCATTCTATTCTATTCTATTCTATTCTATTCTATTTCATTCTATTCTATTCTATTCTATTCTATTCTATTCTATTTCATTCTATTCTATTCTATTCTATTTCATTCTATTCTATTCTATTCTATTCTATTCTATTTCATTCTATTCTATTCTATTCTATTCTATTCTATTTCATTCTATTCTATTCTATTCTATTCTATTCTATTTCATTCTATTCTATTCTATTCTATTTCATTCTATTCTATTCTATTCTATTCTATTCTATTCTATTTCATTCTATTCTATTCTATTCTATTTCATTCTATTCTATTCCTACTAAATGTACTACAAATTGCACTTTGTGCCTAGGCCCCTTAATCTCCAAGTTCTCAAATTACACCCCAATGCCAGAAATTATGTCTGCAATATCTTCAACTTTACATGCAATATCCTGCAAAATGGCCTTAATCTCCTTCATCTCTTCAGCAGCTTATTTTTGAAGATCATTGGTTTCTGCACAAAGCTTAATATTTGCTGCAGTGTTGTGATCATGCTAGAGCTGGGGCCAGCTCTGACATTTGTTTTCCAGCTGTAAGTCTCACCTTTCTATTTAGCCTCCATTTAAACAAATATTGCTTTGAGCCAAGTTGTTTAGAGTGTTTGTGCTTCACGCCTTCTTTTCTAATTGACTCTATGAGTTCAGTGATATCCGTATATGATGTGCTGCTTCTTATGTTTTTTATTCTCTCATCATTGCTGAAATGGCTATCTCCTGATATCTCAGTCGCAGTAGATGTTGAATGATCATCTTGAATCTTCAAAAGTAGTAGTATTGTCTCTGTTTTTTTTCAGTTCGTGCATGAGTAGTAGCCTCAGTGTCACCAAACAGCTTGTACATTTTGTCAAGAGCTTGCATTGGTTTGTATCTATTACTCAATTCCATTCCATTTGTTTGATACCAATCCTTGGTGGTGTTTTCTTTCTACCAATTAGAGCTTCATGAGCTCTCTTTATGGTAGATACTTTAATGGTGGTTCTACCCTGGTTTACTGTATAGGCCTTGGTGGAATGCTTAATTCCACTGGCAGAATCGGAGGAATTTGGGAATTCCGCTTTACTCTTGTAATACAAAATTACTTATAAATTCGGCCATTCCGCCAGTAGAATTAATTTGCAGTAAAGTTTTAAGCTTCTAAAGAGGGCTGGAATCAATCAATCAGGGGTTTATAAAGCACGCTACTCACCCATGAGGGACTCAAGGCGCTCGAGGGGGGTGCAGCTCCGGATCAGTCGAAGAGCCAGGTCTTGAGTTCCTTCCTGAAAGTTTGCAGGGTAGAGGAGCGTCGGATGTTCACCGGGAGCTCGTTCCAGGTCTTGGCCGCGATGTAGGAGAAGGCTCTCCCGCCTGCTCTGTTTCTGCGGATGCGGGGGACCTCTGCCAAGGCGAGGTCGGCGGAGCGGAGGTTCCTCTTGGGTACGTGGAAGGACACTCTCTCGTTGAGGTATTTGGGTCCGATGTTGTTGAGGGATTTGTAGGCGTGGGTGAGGAGTTTGAAGGTGACCCTCTTCTCGACGGGGAGACAGTGGAGGTCTCATAGGTGTTGGGTCATGTGTTCGTGGCGCGGTGTCCCGAGGACGAGTCTGGCTGCGGAGTTCTGGATGGTTTGGAGTTTGTGTAGAAGAGTTCTGTTGATTCCGGCGTAGAGGGCGTTGCCATAGTCCAGTCTGCTGGTTATCAGAGCGTGGGTGACGGTCCTTCTGCAGTCGGGGGGGATCCATTTGAAGGTCTTGCGGAGGATGCACAGGCAGTTGAAACTGGCGGAAGCGACGGCGTTGATCTGGTGGTTCATGGAGAGGGAGGAGTCGAGGATGATGCCGAGGTTTCGTGCGTGGTCTGTAGTGGTGGGTGGATTCCCGAGGGCGGAGGGCCACCAGGTGTTGTTGTCCCAGGAGGAGGTACAGGGTTCGAGGATGAGGACCTCAGTTTTCTCTGAGTTGAGCTTCAAGCAGCTGTCTTTCATCCAGGCTGCGACGTCCTTCATTCCTTCCTGGAAGCAGAGTCCAGTGCCTTCGGGATTCTTCGTGAGTGAGAGGATGAGCTGGGTGTCATCGGTGTAGGATACAATGCTGAGCCCATGCTGTCTGACGATGGCGGCCATGTAGATGTTGAACAGTGTGGGGCTGAGCGATGATCCTTGGGGTACTCCACAGTTGATATCAGTGGGTTTGGAGAGGAAGGGAGGGAGTCTGATCCTCTGTGTTCTGCCGGAGAGAAAAGATTGGATCCAGTCGAGGGCGGCTCCTTGTATCCCCGCGTCGTGAAGTCTGGCTGCTAGCGAGCAATGTGAAACAGTGTCGAAGGCTGCAGAAAGGTCTAGAAGGATGAGGGCCGCAGTGTGTCCCTGGTCTAGTAGCATGCGGATGTCGTCAGTGGCGGCGAGGAGGGCGGTCTCGGTGCTGTGGTTGCTGCGGAATCCCGACTGGGCGGCATCTAGGATGGAGTTCTCTTCGATGAAGGCGGTCAGCTGAGCGTTTACGAGCCTCTCGATTACTTTGGCCGCCAAGGGGAGGAGAGAGATGGGCCGGTAGTTTTTCAGGTCCGTCGGGTCGGCCGTTGGTTTTTTGAGGAGGGGTTTAACCTCCGCCCATTTCCAGTCGTCTGGGAAAATGCAGGCTCTGAAGGAGGCGTTGATGGTTCGTCCTAGTTCGGGTGCGATGGCGGTGGCGGCCCTGTGGAATATGTGCAGTGGGCAGGGGTCCGTCGGGGCTCCTGAGTGGGTTTTCTTCATGGTCGCGGTGATGTGTTCGACAGTGGTGGGATTCCAGGACGTGACGGTAGGCTTGTCGGCGGCGGTGGGGAGGGGGGTGGTGTCCGGCGGCTGTTCGCTGAAGTTGTCGTAGAGGACCTTGATCTTCAGATAGAAGTAGGAGCTGAGCTTGTTGCAGAGTTCCTGGGAAGGTGTGACATCCATGGCTTCTCTGGGGGGTTTGGTGAAATGCTGTATGGCGTTGAACAGTTCTTTGGCGTTGGTCGCGTTGGTGTGCACTTTGTCTCTGATGAAGGTCCGTTTGGTGTCTCTTATGCGCTGGTGGTATTCCTTCAGGGCGCTCCTGTGGTTGTTCCGTGCTTCCGTGGTTTTCTGGTTTCGCCAGGTTTTCTCTAGGCGTCCTCAGGAGCGCCTGGCTTCTTGAAGTTCAGTGGTGAACCAGGCGGCCTTCAGAGGTCGTTGTTTGGTGTGGTGGCGGAGGGGAGCGAGCTTGTTGGCGCAGCAGGAGATCCAGCGGTGAAATTCTATGGCTGCGGTGTTGGTGTCGGTCGTGGCGCTGGGGGGGTCTTGGAGGAGGGTGGTGTTGAGGTGTTCCTCTGTGACTTTGCTCCAGTTCCTTTGAGGGGGGCGCGGGGCGGGCTTGGGTGCGGTGGTGGTGTTGAAGGTGAAGTGAACGCAGTAGTGGTCTGTCCAGAGGAGCAGGGTGGTGTGGCTGAAACAGATGTTTGTCCAACCTGCGAAGATGGGGTCGAGGGTGTGTCCAGCTCTGTGCATGGGCGTGTTGACGAGCTGCTTCAGTCCGAGGTTGGCGAGGTTGTCAAGGAGAGTGGTGGAGTCGGGGTCGTTGCAGTTGTCGAGGTGGAAGTTCAGGTCCCCGAGTAGAATGTAGTCCATGGAGGTGATGGCGTGGGGTGCGACGAGCTCGGCGATGGTAGTTGCAGACTGGGTGCGAGGTCCCGGTGGTCTGTAGATGAGGGTGCCGCGTAGCGTGGTCCTGGGGCTGGTCTGGATCTGGAAGTGGAGGTGTTCTGTGTTGGGGTGGGGGTCACTCGTGCTGGAGGTGGAGAGTCGGAGGGGGGTTTCATGTGCGATGGCGAGTCCTCCTCCTGGGCGGTGGGGGCGGTCCTTCCTCTGGATCTTGTAGCCGTCGGGGATGAAAGTGGCGATGTCGGGGCCAGAGGTGGCGTTGGTCCAGGTTTCCGTGAAGAAGGCGACGTCGGGCGAGAGGGTGTCGATCAGGTCCCAGATCTCTACGGCGTGTCCGTGTAGGGAGCGCACATTGAGGAGGATGCATGTCAGGGTTTCGGCGGTGTGTGCCTCCGGCGGGCCTTTGATGGTTGAGGGGGCATTGTCGAAGGTGAAGGATCTGCGGCAGGTTATGCACAAGAACTGTCCGTGGGTGGTGTTCAGCGAGGATCTTTCGCAGTCGGTGAGTCTTCCGGGATTGAGTGCGTGGAGGGTGGTGGAATCGTAGCGGTGGGGTCTTGGAGAACCAGGGTTCCTGGCGCTGGCCGCGGTCGGGACGCGGACGGGCGCAGGCGGGCTTGCCTTAGGCGCGCCAGCAGCGCCACCGCACAGCGGCCGCCATTAAGAAGGGGAGGGACGATCAGCTGGGAGGCGGGATGGGCAGAGGAGAGGGCGGGGCCGCAGGTGCAGAGCGGCGGGGAAAATGAAGTGGGGAGATAAGCTTGAATTAGGAAAGCGGGGAAAAAAAACAGTAGATTCAGCACAACAGTAAAGACACAACAATATCGAACTAGCCCACAGAGAATAAAATATTACACTCGGTGGCGGTGACTGGCACGCAGGGGGCTCGAACCCCTCTCAGGAGGAGGAGAGGAGGCTTCAACGGCAGAGAAATTGGCACGGAGCTGCTGGGGAGAGAGTGTGTCCTCGACCCTCTATGTTGAAAAATCACTGCAGATTAAGGTTAAATCTCCAGTGGTTTTTAAACATAGAGGTACTGCTCCCTTTTGCAGCCCTCTTTAAAAACCACAGCAGTACCTACATCTCGGCGCCCTTACATAGTTTGTAAGAGTGCCAAAATGTATGCACTGCAATGCCTACCCCTTAGGGCCCTTACATACACTGCAGTGAGTACTGCAGAGTATGTAAGGGCGCCGAGGGGTACTTGGCTGCACTATTTTCTTAGCGCAAAATGCATCCTCACATCCATTTTTGGGTGTGATGGTACATTTTGCGCTATGAAAGTAGCACCAAATGCCCACTCCGCCCTGTCGCAGAATTCCACGGAATTTCCATGTAATTCCACGGAATTCTGCGTAATGAAATTCTACCAATTCCGCCAACCCCAAATACTGTAGTCTGTTTCCAGCTGTAGATACAGACAGTGTTGGTGGCAGGTTACTTATTCTCCAAGTTGAGGTAATGTATGTTATGTTATTTTATGTTATGTTTGTGACGTTACGTTATGTTACGTTATGTTGTATTCTGTTATATTACGTTACATTATGTTATGTTATGTTACGTTATGTTATGTTACGGGACGGTATGGTATGCAGATTTGAAGAGCACACTATCATCTTGGATGGTATTCTAGCACGCTCAGGTTTAGGCGCATACAGAATTGATTTTGCAGGAGCTCCTATACTAACAGTTTTAGGGAGTTTGTGGATTCCTTGTACAGTGAACATGTTTCTGAAACTCACTTCATTTTCTTTTCCTAAACTTTTTTCCTTCAGGTGGAAGTTCCAAATTTGCCACATTTGATATTTCATTATTGTTAAGTTTTTGAACACTCTCTCTCTCTGTTAGCTGCTGGATTTTCCTTATCCCGCTATCTTTGTGAAGATTCTTCCTGATATTTCATCAAGCACAGTGCTTTATGGAGTGCTTGCCTCTTTGCCGGGTTCCCACAGCTAGGGCTGTTATTAGGATATAGTCTCAGCTTCCTTTGGTAGGTCAGTTTCAGGATTCAGACCAGCAATGTTGGTATGCAATAGGGAATCTTTGGGTTTGGCCTCCAATAGATGCCCATATTTTTCTTTCTCATGCCCTTTATTGGAGAATATTGAATAAATATTCAGCTTTTCCACATCTATTTTACTGACATTATCATCCCAACTTCTGAGTTTCCAATTTTGAAGTGGTATTTTTAAAGTTAGAGTTTCCAGACCTCCAGGTTTATTTATCATTTCAAGTCCGCCTGGCTTCCCATGCCCTTGTCCTGCTGAATGGGCTATGGCAGCCTCTTGTGAAGAACTTTATTTTCTCCTGTCATATACTTTGTGAATTAACTCTGTCTTTTTTATTGTGAAGGGAGTGGTTTGCCTTTTTATTGATGTAGTCCTCCAAGTCAAAGTGTTTTTCCAGAAGGGTCTCTCTCTACTTTCCTTCCTCTCTGACAGGGTTTTCTTGCCTCTATTTTCCTTTATTGGATTCTCTCGAGGGTTCAAGCTCTGGGTCATTGGTGGAAGAGTGAGCACAAGTATCCACCCCCCCCCAGCTAGTTATAGGAATGCTGTGGAGTAGGGGTGGCTCCTTCTTATGGGCATTGGGGCTCCACTCCTCCTGTTTGAAGCCTCTTTCTTTTTATCTGCTCTGTCACTACAGAATTACACAGCAGAAAATCATTACCATTGTTTCTCTGAGCGATGGTCTGACAATGAAAGTCAGTACATCAGTGTGCCCATGTATCAGCCAGATTTTAAGGGCTGGTGATGCTACAGACCAAAAGGCATTGGCATGCCCTCATGAAGGGGCAACCCTCATTGATGATGCACAGCAGACTCACAGTTACAACCAGCCCTGGGCCCTTCAGGTTTCAGCCCTGAAGCACCTGAAGCACTGAAGCACCTGAGACTGAATGCCACTTAGAGGCCTGTCACACCCACCCCCTTCCCAGCTTGTGTTAGGGTTTGGCGCAATCATGAAGCCGCGCTGGCCACATCCCACCATGTGACAAGATGGGGGAGGGCGGGGTCTAAGATACAAACGGCTAGGCAGGCAGGCTCCAGACCAGACCCAAAGTAACTGAGTTGCCTTCACTTCTATTAGTGCATCACAATGGTGTCACTTTCTCATTCTGTGACTGTGAAGGCACCTTGTCACCCGTGCCTGACACCAGGCTCAGAAAAACATATTAGGTAAGTAGATATTGATCACTGAGATGAAGGCGAGCACACTGAGTGCTGCACTTTCGAAGGAGCAGGGATCTGGGAGTTGTCTCCAGTTGAGGCTGGAGGAAGGTGACAGTTGTTTAGTGTTAGCATTGCTTGGGGTGCTGTAAAAAGCCCCATACATAAGCACACACTTCAAAAAATGCTAAATAGTTGGATACACAATGCTTTGTTAAAATCGTATTATTAACCATCTCTCAGCATTCTGTAATCGGTACGTGCTCGACGTGGTCATTTGTCAGCCGGTTTTGCCTGCATAATTATTTCTCACATCAGTACTGGTCCCAGTTTGCCATTGTCATGGCCTGTGACTTGCGGAGCCACGGTACGCTCCGGCAGCATCCGTCGCAGATGGGAGACTTACGGGCTATGGTGGATGGGGTTTTACTCTGCCAGGGCGATGGAGTAAATGACTCTATTGCCCTGAAGGAGTGCCTTCCTGACAAATTCTAAGATTTCTGCTGGACCAGCGGACATCTACATCATTGGCAGGAACCACCATCACAGTGGGTCATGTCAAGGCATTGTAAGTTTGACGGACGGCTCTTTCAACATGACAGAGCTGCCCAGCAAACTTAAAATGTTTTTTTTCCCAAAACAAAAGCCAATGTGGGTTTTACAGAATGGATTTTTGTTTTGGAAAATTGAAAAAAAACTATTCCCCCCTCACCATGGGAGGTTTCTTCCATGATGAAGGGGGCATTTTCACTACCACTTACCACCAGGTTTTAGCTGGCAGTGCCGGACAGTGACAACTGGCCATGTGTTAATCCACTCTAAATTGAGTAAGTGGACACAATGCCAAACCTCCTACGGCCCTTACTCTGTCAGGCAGTTGGAAGTTTATGTCGATGGCGGAGATGGAATAGTCTCTGCGGTCAACATAATTAAGGTCCGTCCGTCTCTAAATGAGGCTGGTGGACCTTCAGTTTGGCGGCGAGGGTACTCTGTCGGCATTGCGATGGATTATTCTCTCCAACAAACTCTAACTCTGTCCCTAAATTATTCTGCAGGTTTTCCCTTCCTTTATGGAGTGCCTTGTATGCAATCTATAATATGTTCTGTATTAATTCTATTTTTCCTATTTTTTCAATTCTGTAACCTGATTGATATTTGAATAATGAATAAAGGGTCAGAGAACTTTAACTTTTGACTTGAAAATAAAACCCTTTAAAACTACTCACAACTCTCATTATTGCCTTAAATATTATTTGCATTTGATTTTCTTGTTTATGTAAAGTCTCCTGATGGATGATAAACGGTGACAAAGGTCCATCTCCTTTAAGCGGTAAACTAGAGTTAATGAGGTTTTGCTTTGAGAAATTACTGTGAAATTACCGCTGGATCAGTTTCTGGTAGCAGAGGTAATAACCTTACCTCTGCTACCAGAAACTGATCCAGCGGTAATTTCACAGTAATTTCTCAAAGCAAAACCTCATTAACTCTAGTTTACCGCTTAAAGGAGATGGACCTTTGTCACCGTCACCAAAAGGAGCATAGTTTAGTCTAATGCTTAAATAGCGCTACAAAATAATTGCCCAAGTTAGATAAATGTCCAGATTCTCAAAAAGTCCTGATTCCTGATTCCAATGCTCAGAATTTGAAAACTGGCAAAGCAGTACTGGAAGTTAATGCAAGAAGGCGATTGCTGGAGTGGTGTGAGTATCAATAGGGTTGTGAAATGTTGTTAATGTGCTAGAAGGTATTTTTTTGAAGCGTTGAAAAAATAGTAAGGGTTTTGACTGTTGGTGAAATTTTGCTCATTTTGACTTGATGGTTTTATTGATTAAATTGGTAATTTCATAGGACAGAATTATTGATTATATGTTCTTAACATGAAAAGTTAGTGTCCTGTTTTATGTTGTCTGGAAGCACAGGTACAGAGATACCTGGGAATCCCGGTAATGGAATTTAGAAGAGTGTGGTAAGGAAATCACCCTGCAGAAGGTTACTCGTCTGTTGTCATAATACCTAAAAGCTACGGAGGGCTGTAGCTGTTATATTAGGGACTATATCGTATAAGAGTAGAGTGTGAGTGATAGCAAAGGGTCCACCTGTGAAACTTTGGCCTTACCCAAAAGAGGAGTATCCCTAGAGGAGTAATAGGTCCTCCCCGAGCTTAAGTGAAGGGTAAACAGTGGTTTTTACTCGCAGTGTAAGGAAGTACTTTCTCTTTGAAGCAAGTGAATAAACTATCTTTGGATTAGCGGAGCAGACAGAGTAGCGCTGTTTTTATGTTGTTACTAACAGAATTTTGATTAAGAAAACTCAGAAAAATATTGCCGTAAGATTATGTGAAGGGAGGGCTAGTAGAAGGAGTGAAACTGACGTCACAAAAGGCTGCACTGGCATTGGACAAGGCAGCGGGCGTGTAGTGAGCTCTGATTGTGAAGGGAGGGTCAGTAGTAGGAGTTAAACTGACCGAAATTGAAACTGACAGCATCGAAGAAAAGAAATTGCATTAAAATATTGCAGAAATGGAATTGTTTAAAGGTTTAAAGAAACTGTTGGGAGGTAAAGTAAAAAATTCGATTTTAATTGGTGATGCTCCTGAAGGAACACCTGTGCATTTTATGTCTATCAATTTGGGACAAAATTCATGTATGTGGGTTCACCAATGGTGCAAGATTACTGAAAAAGAGGGTCCTTTGAGGTTTCCAAGAGATGGTACTTTTGAATTGCAAATTATTGACAAATTAAGGGAAGTGTTATGTGAAATAAAGACACCATCTAGAGCTGCACAATTTGAGGCTTTAAGCATGTGGAAAAAGGCAGCAAGAGACAAAGCAAGTGAGGATAAAAGGTCAAGCACCAGATACAGGAGAAGGGAATTAAAGATGACAAAAAGCTTCAAATAAATAATGATTCAGGGGATGAAATAATGGATGTATTGTTAACTGAGTGTCCACCACCTTATGTGGTCCCCACTAAAAATACTGATAATATTGTACCAGTAAGTACTACAGTGGCTACTGCGTCTGTTAAACAGAGAGAAACACAGATTGAGAGAACTGTGCAGACATTTCAGATTGACCCACTACCTGTTGATTCAGCACTGACAGTGATATCTCCAGGTGTTACTGCTTCAAATGTGACTGATTCAGTACAAATACCAAAATCTGCAGATGCATAGGCAGTGCCTAGACAAATTGTGACTGTCCCAATTAATATGGTCCCTACTCAAAAAGTTCAAAGAGGTGCAGAAGGAGTAATTATGTCAGGGTTTATTTCAGAAACTCAGAATTCACAGATTATTGAACAGAAACTACCCCAGACAGTCCAAGCACTGAAAGGTGGGGAAAAAATGGTCTTTACAACATCTGCAGCCCAGGATAAAATGATATATTTGAAGATGGGATTTTTCAAACCTGCTTTGAGGAAGCAGCAGTGATTAAAAAGATAGAGAGCATGGGGGAACAAATTAACCCAGACCCTGAAAAAGAGACAGCTTAATGTTTTAAATTCAACATTTGAACATGAAGAAATTAACTGTCCCTGCTGTTTAAGTCATGAAAATGTGAACCAGTGTCAGGAAAAAGAATTAATTTCCCTGAGTAAGGAAACAACTACATGTGCAGTAACTACACATGATAGACTGACTGATTTGGCTCAAAAATATTAAATTAATGTTTCAGGAAGTTTTCCATTTCAGGAAAGTTTCAGGGTACATATGAATGATGAGGCAAATGAGACAATGTGTTCTTCAGGAATGCAATTGCACATTGCAGAAATAATGAAATATATTTTCAAATGCAATGGGTTTGAGATATTAGGAGACAAGTGGGCAAGAAAACATGAGAAGAAAAAGAAACTACCAGACCTAGCAAGGAAACTGGATAAGAAAAAGAAACCAGCAGATCTACTTGCGGAAAATAATAAACAGGATGAGGGAGAAGCTTTTGCTTACTCATTGAGAGCAAAGGTGGGAGAAGTGCATGTTCATGTGCCACGGAACAAAAGTGAACTTGCAGCATTTCTGAACACATTCCCAAAATTGAGAGACAAACCTATGCTGTGGTACCCACAAGTTGATGGATTTGTTGAAATTTTAAAAGAGTTGTGTATTAATTTGGAAATGTTCTTTGACATTGCCATGCAGACTGAATTATGGTTTGAATCTAAAGTAGCTGTGCAAGGGCCAGGTGAGGAGACAATGAAAAAGGTTTGCATGAATGCACCATCATTTTCTGTTGTTATGGAGAAAAACGTAGCAGTGAATATTTTTCTGAAGGGCAGAATGCCAGCAAAGGATGTTAATTGGGTACAGATTAAAAGAACCACACAAGAGCTAAAAGAAATGGTTCACGAGTTTTGTGAAAGTGTGTGTCTAGAGTTTCCACAACACTGTGGGAAAGAATGGCCTGATGCCAGTGGCATGAGATTCTTTGTGACACAGTTGGTGATTGGTTTAATGATCTCTGATCAGATCAGTGTGCACGTACAGCAAAAATTGGTTTGTTTACAAAGAAAACTGATAGATGGGCTTCTGAAGGATGAAGGGTACTATAGTGCTGGACAAGGAATGAAGCAGAAAAAGTTTGAGGAAAAACATGATGGTACAGAGAAGGTTTGCACAGAAAAGTTTTCAGAATCAGTTGTTTGCAGAGAAAGAAAGTGAGTTACAAGGTGTTGTTTCACAGGATGGAAGTAAAGGTGTTTTGGTTTGTGCAAATTCAGGTATGGATGTTGCACTGCTGGAAAAAGTATCCTTTGCCATCTTTATAACAGATTTGAGCATTGGAAGAAGAAATGCAAATTTAAACATGATGCAGCAAATGGAAATGTGCAAACACAGAGAGAAATGCAGGTGCAAAATGTGCCAGTTCAGCAAATGCAAATGTCAATTCAGAAACAGGTACCAATGACAGGAGTTTTTCAAGCCCAGATGGTCCCACAAAATATGGAAAATGCTAAAATTAATTTAAATCAGTTGTCCAGAGCAAGTGTGAATTATTATCAGAACCCATTTCAACAGGTTGCTGTATTTGAAAATGAAAGTTTTAATCTTAACATTTCTGAAATTACCAAGCCCATTGTGAAAACAGTGGAAGGTTCAGATTTACCCCACTGAGGAAAGAATACCAAAGTTGCAGGAGTTTTAATAGGCCCATTTGAGAAAAGTTACCAATTTGTTGTTTGTGACACAGGCCTGGCAGGAAAACAATTGTTTTGCAAATTAAACAGCACAGATTACTATACACCAGATGATGTTAAATATCAGATTGCTGATGAGGATGTACAGTTTAAAATGGCCCAACAAGAGACAGCTGTAGCATTGTTTTCAGAAATGACAGTTGAAAAATTACCTTCTGATTTGAAAGAAATAATAAACACAGAAATAAGGGAGTTCACAGAGAAAGATGTCAGGTTAATAAAATGTGCAGAACATGTCTTATTCAAATTAGAATCAGATGACATGTATTCAAGAAAGCCATCAGTTGCAGAAATTTTAATCATAATTGGAGATAAACTGAGTAAAGGATTTTTGATGGAATTGATTGGAAGTTTATGTAACTTTCTGATCACAGGTTCACAGAAACTAAATGAAAAGAACAGAATAATGCAGGAGATTAGCAGCATAACTTTTCTATGTTGTCCTGTGGTACCGATTCCAGCCAACATATTTTTTCACATTTCATGTGCTGAAAAATGGCTTACTGTTATTGATTTTTGTCAAGTTCATGTCACAGTGCCATTGCATGAGGATAGTCAGGAGTACTGTCAAAAAGAAAATGAATGTCTGGGACACATAATTGGAAAAGGAGCTAGAAAGGTGTCACCAGAGAGAGTGGAAATAATTCACCAGATGAATCCACCTCAAATTAAGAAAGAAGTCAGGATGTTTTTGGGAATGGTTGGCTGCTGTAGAGAGTGGTTAACAAACATTTCCCTAGTGGCTAAGCCTTTACTGAGGCTGACACACAAGGATGTGTCTGATCCGCTTCCATTGGGCAACAATTGCACAAAAGCATTCCTAGAGTTAAAAGAGAAAACGTGTCGCGCCCCAGCACTAGGAATGCAAGTTTATTTAAAAGAAAATACACCAATGTGCAGTGAGAGGGAGGGCTGCGCTCTCTCAGTGCCTGTTCAAAAACATGAATGTGTTCAAAGGTCTGTGACGTATTTCCCAATGACCCTTGACCCCAACGTCACAGAAATGCCCAGCTGCCTTAATTTAGTAGCTGTGGTAAATGTCAGTCATAAAAAGAGTGAGAATATAATGATGGAATTTCCAATTGCTGAAATGGTTCCTTCCTTTGTGGAGTTGTTTTGGGAAAATACTGTGACCAAGAAATGTCTAAATTCAAATGTATTTAGCATACTGCCAGCAAATGAAACAGAACAACAAGGTTGTATCAGAACAGATTTTGAGAAAAATGACAACTGCATAGTAGCAAATGTGTTATTGCAAAAACTGATGCCCAGGTATAGATTGTCAGTTTCTCTAAAATCAGATCATAATGAGGTCTCAAAGATGTGTGCAGAACCACAGATTGGACAAGTATTGGATTGTAGCTATCTGCCTGAAGTTCCAAGTACAATAAAGCAACACAAAGACAGTACAGAGTCTCACTTTGCAAAAGACTGTGTCTCAGCATCACTGAAGTGGCTTGAATATGTACATGCAAATGCACTTGTGAAAAACACAGATGAAAAGACTAGCCATTGCTGTGAAGGTCTGGCTGATGTGGAGCATGCAGTTACTCACCAGATTGCAGCTGCTACACAAGATCTGCATAATTAAAGGTGCCAAAACTTTGATCTGAGAGATGCTGTGAAATGGAAAGGCCTGTTCCAAATGATCCTGGCAAAGACTGTTGTGAAATGTGGTGGCTTTTCAAATTGGGTACATGCCTCTCATACATGTATGGTCCCGTGTCCCCCTGATAAAACAGCTCCTCTTCAAGAAGAAATGCCAACAGTGGTCAAAAGTCCACAGAAGAGGGTCAGTCAAGCTGTAAGGGAACACATAGAGCGTGAAGCAGCACTAGAACAAACTGAAGTGGCACTGGAAAAGCAAAAAGTGGAAACTGACTCAGATGAAAGTGGTGTCAAAAGGGTGAAAGAGTCAGGTGCCGCCTCTGAAGAAGAAATTAGTGCTGTGGGCCTACGAGTGGAAGTAGGAAAAAGCTGGCTGAAAGGGTATCAAAAACATCTACAGTGGTCCCTTGAAAATCATTTGCACCCATAGCTGAAACATCTGAATCTGTTCAAAGTGAAAATAAAAGTGAAAGGCTTGGATTGAAAAAGTGCAAAGAATTGATGGTGCTCTGTCAGAGTTTTTCAGCACCTGAGTGGTCAAAATGCATGGAAAAAGTACAGAAGCCACATTGAATGAACTGTGTAATGCGAGGCTTGAACTGTATGAGCCACCTTGATGGCAAGCTGGTGATAAAGAGCCAAGAAATGCTGGAACAATAACTGAGAACTGTCAAGAGCTGAAGAGTAAAGAAACTTTGAATGATGAAAGAAAAGAAAATAGAAAAGAGAACTGTTCTGTTGAATTTTCCTTTTATTATTTTAGTTACTTATTTTAGAGAAGACTAACTGTTCCAAGAAGCTACTTACAGAACTCTGCACTAAACTTTTGAGCTTGGCTATATATGATCTGATTACAGACAAAACTTGTGTTGCCTTAGAAATAGAGGTAAAATTGTTATATGCTCAGCTTTTGTAATAATAACTAATTTTAGTAGGAGTTTTTCCTTATATACCTGTGTGAAATAAGTGTGCTAATGAATAATATTTTAGGTAGAGAAAAGTATATTAGACTGAACTAATAACGAGTGTGCTATTAATAAAATGTCACCTGTGAAATTAGATAAGTGTGATAATTTACAAATCATTTGAGTTATCATGATTTGATATTTATCAAAGGGAGGATTGATGGAGCTAGATTTCACCTAGATTTAGGCATTGCTCTGCTTTAAGTTTCAGACAAACTGCATTTTAGAAAATGGCACGCAGAATTCTGGTGCAATTGAAAACACATGACACATGATGACACATGTATGAGGCCTGGTAAAAAAATGCTTTCAGTCTAAAGTGCTTTCATGTAAAACCATGCACAATTAAATTAATAAATCCTGGTTGTTTAATTGTGATTATTCTAGATTTAACCTCACTATAGAAAGTACATTTAATTTAGAAATGTGTTTTGAACTTTCAAAGGTAGCATATATTGTGCTGAATTAACACGCATTTTATGGTGTAGAAAGGCTGACTTTGCTTTGGCAGGCTCAAACTTACTGTGGCTTCGGCCTTGAAGATAAGAAAGGAATGTTTGCTCTCTGTTTCCTCCCGTCTCCTCTCCATGAAAGACCTTTGTTATAATTTACTACTCTGTTTCCGTCTCTTCATGAAGCATGTTGCAAACTTTTATCTCTATTTAATTTGTTTAAACAAAGCTTACTTTACTTTAAAACGTGGAGTGAAAAGTGCAAAGCACACATTTTTCTTATAATATTTATTCTCTATTTCCGCATAATTAATACTTTTGTTGCAGAAAATGTAATTGTTTTCATTTTGCACAAGACTCAAGAACTTGCCTGATTGATGACATGTCCAGTCAGCCCATGGGGTGTCGATGTGTTCTGAAGATCCTATTGGACAAGCTACAAAGACCAAGACATTAATTTTTGCTTGAAATATGGGTTGCTAAGCTGGGAGGAGCAGCCTTGCTCATTATTTTTTTTAGGACTCGAGACAGAACACACAGTTTTTTTAAAAAGTCTTGTGAAGGGAGGGCTCATTCAATGAGCAGCTTCTGTGTCAGACACAGACAGGCAGAGATGCACAGACGAGCGCAGAGAGAGAGCATCTGAGAGCAGGACAGGTTTTAGATTCTTAAACTTTAAGTTTCATGCTTTGACTAACTGGCCTTGCAAAGACTTATTTGTCTTATGCATTTATTTCTCTTTATGGGAGATTTTTGCTAATGATTAATTATTGATTAGCCTTGCAAAACTCACTCTAGAATTGTATTTTCTTAAAACTCTTTAAGAGTTTTCTGACTGACTTAGAAACAGGTTTTCCCTTCCTTTATGGAGTGCCTTGTATGCAATCTATAATATGTTCTGAATTAATTCTATTTTTCCTATTTTTTCAATTCTGTAACCTGATTGATATTTGAATAATGAATAAAGGGTCAGAGAACTTTAACTTTTGACTAGAAAATAAAACCCTTTAAAACTACTCACAACTCTCATTATTGCCTTAAATATTATTTGCATTTGATTTTTCATGTTTATGTAAAGTCTCCTGATGGATGATAAACGGTGACAAAGGTCCATCTCCTTTAAGCGGTAAACTAGAGTTAATGAGGTTTTGCATTGAGAAATTACTGTGAAATTACAGCTGGATCAACAGCAAAGGCCACATCACATTATGTGCTACCCAGCTTCCCCTTCATCATTTGTGATGAGAACTAAGGGGGTGATTATGATGGCGGGCGGATCGCCATCGCCAGCCAGGCGTTGGCGATCCGCCCGCCATCTCTACCCGATTTACCCTCCGCCATATTACAATGGCGGGGGGTACCGCGGCAGACGCAAAGTGCGTCCGCCGCTTTTCCGCCGGTCGGCAATGGTTCCAATTGCCGGCCGGGCGGAATTGGGGCCTGATATGGTGGCGGTGCCTTGCAGGCACCGCCATCCATATCAGGATGTGTGTCTCAAAAGGCCTTTCCATGGCGGCGATGCCGCCATGGAAAGGCTGGCAGAGATGTGCTTTGGGGGCCCGTTGCGGGCCCCCTGGAGGGGTCGGGGGTGCACTTGGGGGGTACCCATGGTATTCCCCTGCAGTTCCATGTACAAGGTGGCAGGTACCGTGCGGTGTCTGCCACGTTGTGCATGGGAATGCACAACATGCTCATTTGGCATTGCGGCGGGTACTGCTATAAGCAGCACCCGCCGCAATGTCAAATATGCAGAATGCGACTGCCAGGGTGGCGGTCGCATCCTGATTAGGGGTGCGGGACCGCCGCATGTCTGGCGGCCGGTCCCGTTTCCACTGGGATGGCGGGCGGACATCCTAATCAGCCCCTAAGGTTCTAGCGTGGACCAACATATGTTCCCTTTGATTGTGAATGTGCTGCAGGTCTGGATTGAGCAACGTGGAGAGGTAAAGGGAAACACTATGGCCTGATTTACTTTTGTGTACATTTAGTATATTTTTGGTATTCACGAACTAAGCATTTAATTTTACTAATAGTAATTTTACGACTGAGGAGTCTCCGTACATAAAAAGATAGGCCTCTCGTATATTTTTATGTGCAGAGTTCCCGCAGCCATACAATTACCATAAGTAAAATTAAACTTGAAGTTTGTGAATACCAAATGAATAATAAACTTAGACAAAAGTGTCACATTTTAATACATCTGTGAAATGACTGCTGTTGACAACATTTGTGAAGGTGTAACTTAAATGCACAAATCTGCAGGAGGTGAAGAGCAGGCACTGGTGACCACGTGCCGACAAAGTGATGTCACTTCAAATGTTACAGTGTGTTGTAACTTACTTCTGACCCTATAACCCTGGAGGAATCTGTAGAGTTCTGGGGGCATCATATTGAACTGTGGGTGTGCTAGGCAACCACTGAGCAGTTGGATTGTGACTGACTCAGAGGTGGCTGTGTTACTGGTGGTGGATGCAAAAAAGATAGATTCTGAAAATATATGTGGCATGCACTCTCTTAACACTGGCGACGAGTTGTGAGTTGTTGCATTCATCAATGAACCCCGCATGCAACCCTTGTGAATTTGGGCCTGTAACATGGATCGTGACACAGAGACATGAAGGAATTTAAAATTGACCTCCTTTTTGATCGAAAAAGTACATGTGATGAGTGTATCACATAAGCAGTTCTTGGACTTAAATGCAGGCCTAACTGGCAAGAAATTGTAAGTAATTAAATGTTTTAGGCCTGTTCCCCTTATGTGTGCCGTTGGTGGCGTGGACAGACTGATGCAACATTTGAAATGTGGTGCGAGGACCAAGGTGACTGTGGTCCAGTGAGGAGTGAGGCTGTGAGTGCCAAGGGAGAAGCATCTGCATTTCAGGTAGACCCGTCACGTGCATTCCAACGAGCCATGACGCTTGCAGGGAGCGCGCATGCATCGTCCTACGTCACAGTGGGAAACTGGAAAGCAGACTTTATTGCTGCAGTGGAAGAGAGCAAGGAACACGTAATAAACAGGAAAACTTGCCCAGCGTGAGGCACATTAGAGTGTTTACCCTCAGAAGCATGGGTACAGTGGAGAACGCGCATGCATTTGGCTTAATCTGCATACTTAGGATACCTGTGTCCTGATATTTTTAAATGGACGTTCCGGCTGTGTGGTAAGCTTCACTTAATGGGAAGTTTATGAAGGGTAAGATGCACACTTGCTAACAATAAGGAAAAGGAAAAAGTCAACAGGATAATACAGCCAGCCACTATACCTTCTCAGTACTGACCAGTGAGATAAAGAGTTTTGAGCAAAAAGCTAATTAATGATTTTAGTTTCTTGTGTTGCCTTTTTGTATTGGCTTACTATTTTAGCTTGTTATATTAGTTTGTTAATTTAGCTTCAGTTACAGGGAAGGTGGCCAGCATGAGTGAACCTCTGCAGTTTTTGTCAGAACATGGAGAACCCTTGTTGCCCTGGAAAAAATTGAAACATCTCTTTGACCCTTATCTGATGGCGATGGGGGTGTGGGAAGGGGTGCTCTCTGGCCAGGAAACAGGGTGTCGTACTTCACAATCTGGGTGTTGAGGGTCGCAATATCTACGAGAGCCTTAATCCTATAACGGTGGATAACGGTGAAGGAGAATCTGGGGATCTCTATGAAATGTCAGTGCTTATGTTACAAACTCACTTCGGGCTACATATTAATGTGGTTATGGAAAGACACAAGTTTTTCATGAGGGTACAGGCCA
Organism: Calotriton arnoldi; assembly: GCA_963921515.1. Taxonomy (NCBI): domain Eukaryota; kingdom Metazoa; phylum Chordata; class Amphibia; order Caudata; family Salamandridae; genus Calotriton; species Calotriton arnoldi. The sequence continues at coordinate 220,418 of CAWUFW010009746.1, read as the reverse complement.
AAGGAGAAATGGTAGGGAACTATGTGGCAGCATTGAAGACCCTGGCCCAAACCTGTCACTTTGCTGATCTGACAGACTCCCGCATTCGAGACCGACTAGTGCAGTGCACTAACAATCCCAAGGTACAGGAGAAGTTGCTAGCAAAAAAATCCTTCCTTAAAGGAGGCCATTAACATTGTTGAAAGTATGGAACATACTTCCTGTTGGGTTAAAGAAATGTGCAGCACACCAAATACAACTCCCAGTGTTTCAGAGGTGACTTAGTACGATCGTGAGTGTAGTGAGGTTGATACCTATGCTGGAGCAGTACAAAAATAACACCTACAACTGAAAAGCCTAAACCTAACCTGGGGGTAACTAAGGACTCAATGTTTAAATGTTACAAGTGTGGCAGCCCAAACTACTTGTCAGATTATCAGAATTTTTATACCCAGAATGCCAACTGCAGGAATTGCAGAAAGAAGGGACGTTTTGCTTGTGTTTGCAAGAATGCCAAAGTGAACAGTATTGCGTTTGACCCAGAGTTGCATCAACATGCTGTTCTAAAAGTAATGGATTCTATTTGTGTAAATGGGTGTGCAGAAAATGTTGATATTGATACTGTTGTTATGCCTAAATGTGATATTATTATTGGTGACAAGATCCTGCTAGTCCTAGCAGACTCTGGATCTCATTTCACATTGGTAGGTGATAAAAAGTGGGAAAGGATTTTCGGTAAAGAGGCCATCACCTTGAGCCCACCGTACATAAATCCCATAGGCTATAGGGGGGGGCTGTAGATAATCGATCTCCTGGGTTACACCGTCATGACCATAAAATTTGACGAAAGAGGAACCATTGGCAAGGTGTACATGGCCAAACGGGGGGGACAATATGCTGGGTTGGCACCATCAGAGAGACCTGGGAATCACTTTAAACCCGGATTCACCTGAACAGGTTATGCTACTGTCACATGTCAGTGAGGATGCAGACATTGCACAAGAGTTCCATGAGGGCTTTAAAGATGAGTTGTGTCTATTGATGGGGTTCAAGCACAAGATCATCCTTAAAACAAAGGTCAAACCAGTAGTGCACAATATGAATAGGGTACCAAATCTCATGTTAAAACGTTTACAGGATGAATTAGATAAACTACAGTGTCTAGGAGTAATAGAAGAAATAGTATCATCAGAATGGTTGGCTCCAAAGAATGGTGTAAACAGCATAAGGATGTGTGTAGATCTGCGGGACTTCAACCAGTGTATCTGGGTTGACCGCTAACCCCTACCAATTATTGGATCACTGATACAACATCGACTCCAATAACATCGAACTACAAAAATATGGAGACAACAATATCGTATACAAAAATATCGACACACAATACACAAAACAGAAATGACTCTAACATCGAAAAAAAAATATCGTCTAAATAAATCTCAATGACAAAAATATCGACAACAAAAATAAAGAACACAAAAATATCGATAACATTAAAATAAAATTAAACACATCAAAAACATCAATATAAACAATATCAACAACACAAACATCGATAAAATACATATAAACTATATCGAAAATAACATTTAAACATAAAAAAATATTATTTGCAGTAATATAATAAAATAACATATACCAAATATTTTAAACAAAAAAATAATAATGATAAAATAATAAAATTAATTAAAACAAATAAATTAAAAACAATACAACATTAAAAATATATCACAACTACCGAAAATAAAGAAACACAAATATATATCATATATAAAAAATATATCACATTTATCTACATATAAATTTAAATAACAACAATAAACATAATAAAAACAAACAATAAATAAACATAATAAATGTTAAACAAATTAAAGGGTAACAGCTAAAACATTCAAAAAAGCTATCTCAACCAATAAATTTAAACTACACCAACACAAACCAAAAGAAAACTCTAACTAATTAAATAAACACTATAAACCCAATCAATTAATTAACATAAAATTTACCGTATAACGGACAACCACGGAGAAAGAACGACCCTTTGGGAGAGAGAACACAGAATGAAAAACAACTACACATACAACTATTCTGAAAATCCCTCAATAAAGGTAAGCACAAATCTTTGTAACTAAATAAATAAAATTCATATTAAAAATAACTATACCATGTTTTCCTTTACATATCACAGATTTAACTTCACTAAAATTCCACCCAAAAAATTAAACACAAAGATTTACGTACACAACAACAATAAAATAAACATTATAAAAAAATATCACAAAGTAAGTATGTGACTTAACCAACAAATTAAGTAAACTATTTAAAAGGAATACATTTAATAAAAAACAAAACATAGCTAACATGCTTTTTTCTTAACAGCTTCTACCGAAATCAACAAAACCACAACATCAACAAAAGACACTTCATCAACTAAAAAGAGTAAGTATATTTGTTTATTTACATATAAAAATAAATAGAGACTATGGGGCCGATTCTGATGTCGGACGGACTCAGGTCCGTCCGACATCGTCCAGGAGCCGTAACCGACCGACCTGCTGTCGTCGGTTACGGCCCTGCAAGTACGATGCGACCGAACCCTGTTCGGTCGCACTCGTATACCTCACAATGGGAGCATGCATTCCGAGCAGAATGCATGCTTGCATTGTGAAAAGCAGGGGTGCAGTTCATCCCTGCACCCTGTGGCCGGCACCCCAAGGTGCCTGCCACTGGGTGCAGGGATCAACAGAGGGGCACCATAGGTGCCCCCAGGCCGCCATTCGGCTGCCTCGCACCCATGGGGGCCCTACTGGGGGCCCCCAAAGACAGTTACCGACTGCCTTTTTGTGCCGGAAAGACCGGCACGAAAAGGCAGTGAAATACTGCCATCGTACTCCCTCGGTCGTGAAGAGGCGGCCGGGGGAGTACTGAAGGATTTCCGGCCGGCGGTCGGGCTCTCCGAGCCCGTCGGAAGCCATCCGGAAAGCCGAGTCGGATTCCTTTCCGACCGAGCCCATCAGAATGGCTCGGTCGAAAAGGAATCCGGCCGGCACGTTCCGATTCGGTCGGAAGGGCTCCGACCATCGTTCGGTGCCCTTCCGGCCGAAATCGGAATCGGCCCCTAAATAGTAAAAATAATCCAATTGACTAAAACTATAACGTTTTCTTTTATGTTTCACAGATTATATTGCACTATAACTCCACCAAAAAAACTCAAAACCAACATTAAGGGGCTCATTAGGATGGCGGTCGTAGGCACATCCGCGGTGCTGGCGGAAAATGTCCTTTTCCGCACTCCATCGGCGGTCCTCGCGCCCGCCATATTACAATGGGCAAACATAGCCCATTTTCCGTCCGCTGCGGAGTTACGTGATCCGCCAGAAATTTCCTTCCGCAACGGTGGAGGAGGGAGCCAATAGAGAAACACCACTGTGCGGAATGACGTCCCGACCGCCGGACAAATCACAATGCCGCAAACAGCCCATCACACCGCAGCGGAGAATCCAGCCACCCGGAGACGGCGGAAGCACTACTGCGGAGAGCAAAACTCGAATTCCGGTCACCTCCACACGGTCCTGACCGCAATGGATCCAGCTCTTCAAGCCCTTCCGCTGCTGTACCTCATCCACTACCAGCAAATAAGACGTCGCCGCGGACAACACCGCAGGTACGTAAAAACACAACTCTGCATACAACCACAACACACAACTCCTGTGCTGACATACGGTTCCTGTCCACATCAGACACTCTGGTGGGGACAGGAACATATCCCCCAGTGTACTCACACATGTCCTGCCTGATAGAAACCCACACCTCCGCATCCGGGTCACCCATCAACCGCAAAATCACTGCAATGTCCCGGGCAAGTCACCGCAGCGGTGAAGACGCGGGAAAACCTGCGCACAATGTAGTAGGCAAGGCCGGTGCCGGGCATGGGCAGTCTGGCCAGATTCACAGGGCTCCACCTTCACCCTACCCACAGTACGCTTCCCACACCCATTTGGGCACATGCTGTGTGCCCCTCCTGTGCCTCCCCTGCACAATTTATCAGCCAGGTGTGGCTAGACCTCGCACCTCACACATCAAAGGACAAGGTAGATTGACTGGGAAGGTGGGGGTGAAGATGAACACCCTGCACAGAAGGACAGGGGCTGGACAACCCTCCTCCTCACACCTACCTTCCACTCATGTGAATCAAACTGAGTATAATTAAGAAACGAAGACTCACACTGCATATGAACAACCACTGAACTGTTCACACTGCTTGTCAAGTCCCTCAGAAAGATCCCACATACACATACCATAGGTCAGCAGCAATGGAGGACCATAAATGGGCTAGGCCAAAGTAAAGTGCACAGTGCTGGAAAGCCATGGAGCAAGCCACATAGCATGTGTACATCACATGCAAGAGGAGGAACATATCACACCACCCTTGGGCCCTCAAATCAGACATGTGTGGCACAGTGAGTGAAATTAAACCACAGTGACCTCTGTGCAACAACTCAGGGATACATCAATGCAAGCCATGCATAGGCACAGGAATGATAGGAAGTGTCAGAAGTCATACAGTGACCAGCCACACATCTGTGTCAACTTACTTGACATGTGTATGCCATCAGCACAACACACATGGCTCATTGTCACACTCCCTGACTGGCAAACCCAAGTAGGACCATCTCACATGCCCCTCATCTACCCACCTCACACCTGCAACACTCAACACCTTGAGAAACACACACAATGGTGCAAATGATGTCCTGTGAGTTCACTGACAACCAATCACACATCCTGTGGTGCATCCACAAATGTCAGACTCACACTCAGGGATGCCTGAACCAATGCTGATCCAAAAACAATATCCAAACACAAATCTCACAAACAACATACACAGAAGTCCAACAAGCCCAGTCATGTGCAGCCAAACAGTAGAAAGGCAATGTGACCCTAGACAGAACAGGAATACACAACATTGTCACTCTGGACCAATGCACGGACACCATACCCCAACACAAACAAGAATTGCATCATCAAAAAACAATCATGAACAATAACTGGGATCAAGGGGACAAATCAGGTAACACACACATACACACCACACCAGTCATCAAGTGAACATGGTGTCATAGTGTACCACAAGCATGCACATGCACAAACCTGACAAGTTACAGGCCAAAAATAGGAGGACAAACCACTATTGTGCACTCAAAACAAGTTCATGAACATGAATCCACATTGCTGCATGTGACATACACACAAGAAATGCACACTACACATGCAACACACATCTGAATGTATCACAATGCACAAACTACTCACACACAATGTCATGCAAATAGAACATCACACACACATTGCACCTGTCAGTAGAAAGAGCCAACACAGGCAAAACACTGCATACATACACAAGAAAAACACAACAGATGCACATACCAATCCATCACATAGCAAACTCAGCTGGATATCAGGGGGATGCACACCAAGCAAGTACAAGGCAACATACACTGACAGCAATGCATGCACACCAAGCAGTGTGTGCACAACTACAAAACCAGTAGCACACATATCTGAGTGCCCCACCATGAACTCCCACAACACAAATCATCAAAGCACACAGATAACATCACACTCAGGAAGGGTAGCAGTACCTCAGCAAACACACATAGAGCTTAGCCTTCACCCACAGATGCACAACTCAGGGAAACCCAGATGCAAACAACATGACTAGAGGACTGTGCTGCTCAAACATATGAACTGCACATGAGCAACCATGACTGCAAACTAGTAGAAGAAAATAACATGAAACTAATTGTGAAACTGTCCTGAGTGGCACATTGGTCCTGTACACAGAACATCCTCACACAGTATAGTGTCACACTATGAAGTGGTGGGGAAGCTCACTGTTGGACTTGGCCCTTTTTCCCAGAAATTTTTCGTTTTTCCCCTAGCCGTTTTACCATGTGTGAAACTCACTCAAGATGGCTGCCGCAGGCCCCTGCTACTGCAGAGGGGCCTTACACGCATACACACTAGTAGCCAGGGTCAGGCTGGGACATAGGGATACAGTATCCATTCCGTCCCCGCCTCTGGGCCACATAGCAGGCATGTAGAAGGTTCCAGAACCTTCCGGGCTGTGGGAGGAGTTATGTTTTGCCGCCTTTGGGAGGGTCACCTGACCTAGGGGTATAAAAGGCTTGGAGGGAAAACTTTCTAGTCAGTTGATGAGGCACCACTGATCCTGGGAGAACCTCTGCCGGAGTATAGGCTTTAGGGCCTAGGGGGAGACCTACACTACTGATGCTGACAGGGCTGAGGCCCTGCTGTAGTAAGATAGCTGAGGAACGCCCACCACCCACTGACCTTGCCCAGTGTGAGGGGACCCAGGGAACCATCTTCAGTGTGCGTGGAGGAACATCAAGCACTCCCAGACCACCAACTCATTCCCCCCCCTCATAAGAAGAAACTTCTGACAAGAAACTTTGACAAGAAACTTATAATAAGAAACTTCTGACAAGAAACTCCTGACAAGAAGCGCCTAAGAAGCAACCAATCTGGAACAGTCGCAAGACACCTTAATTTGAGGAGGCCTGACCGTCCAGCAAGGCCTGAAGCCTAAACTGCCCAACTGGGGATCACCAGGTAAAGCGCCGTACCCTGAAGCGCTAGACCTTCACCCCCTATCTATTCCTGCCTGCTGCTGGGCTGCCCCCAAGTACTTTTCCAGTCAGCCCTGCCCACAGGCTGCTGGTGCGCCCCGCGTTCTGCCTCCCCTCAGGTCACTGACCTTGTGAGGAAATCACCGCCGCGGCCGCCGCCGCGTGAGGAGAAGTGCCGTGTGGTGAGGTGCGCCGTCGCGCCCTCACCGAAGGGAGCGCTGAGGTGAGGGAAGCCCCTTGAGTAGATGTGGTGAGGTGCGCCGTCCGCGCCCTCACCGAAGCCTCTAAAATTTGCCCAAATCATTGCCGCCGGGCCCAGGGCCCCACCGCCGCCGTCGCGGCCGAAGAAATCGCCACCGCCGCGGCCGAAGAAATCACCACCGCCGCCGTCGCGGCTGAAGAAATCACCGCCGCGGCCTAGCGCGACCAGCGAGGCCTCCAGGCCCCGCCGACGCCGTTGCCGAGCAACCGGGGACGCCGGCCGTGCCCCCAGGAAGGCCGCGCAACGATTGGGCGCCGGCTCCCGCCATGCCCCCAGCGCCGACGGAGGCCGAGGAAGAGCCCCGGGCCGTGCAGAGGGAGACGGGGAGCCGGTCGGAGAGGACTGCCGGCTCCCGCTCCCATCCCCGAAGTCCCTGAAGCCCGCGAAACCCACTCACCTGATCCCGGGGGCCGGAGGAGGGTGATACCGGCCCCCGCAACGTGCCAAAGTGAGTTCCCTGATCCCGGGGGCCGGAGGAAGGTGATACCGGCCCCCGCAACGACCCGTCAATCCGGCCTGAAGGCCGAGGTACCCCGACCGGGCCCCGCCCTCCAGAACACGGGCCGGGCCTGGGGATTGCCAGTCGCTAAAGAAGCGCGACCAACGAACAAGCACCAGGTGAGCCCAGGAGGCCCCTAGGGCCCACAAAAACGCCACTGGTGGCCGGGGGCCACCATTAACCCCTAAAATTAACTGTGTAACTTTCCCCATGAGGCGAGGCCCCGGAGAGGAGTGGGCCTAGCCTGGAGTTAACCCCTAAGGGACATAGAAGCCCCAGGATACAGGACATGTTGAGGGGTTCCCCACAGTATTTATTAATTTATTGCAGATGCCTATTGTAATTACTGCCTAGGCCATGCTTTTAACTGCAAAGTCTTTACCACAGGGGGAAAGTGTTTAAGTGAATTGAGCTGAAGTGTACACCGCCAAGAGTTGAAGTGTTTTATGTTACAGGTGTACTGGAATTGCGACGCCCACTGTACTGAATGTGGGCGCGCCTAGATTAATGCAGGTCTATTGAAATGTAACGTGAAAAGCCTTCCTTTAAGTAATTGAATATGCTAAAGTGAACTGCATGTTTAGGCCCATGTGTTATTAACGTACCTTGAGATCATTATTAAGTGCTACGTTTAAGAGATAATTCCTGCGGCCTCTTAGTGGCCTACAATGTTGATGAGCTATGATGCTTTATTTAAAATGTGCACCAGTTGAGTAATGTAATGAATTTAAATGTAGATCTGAATTAATCTGCCTCATCTGATGCTAACTTGATTTATATATAAAAGATCTTGATTTTAAATACAAAAGCCTGGTGTGGTGTCATGTTATTCCGTACGCATTTCTGAGTCAAAGTAAGAGTGTGCAGCACAACTGCCTTACACATTGCCTTCGCGTGCTTTCCTGCTTCGCGCCATGCTACCGTGGCGGACTCGGTAAACCCGGTTCCAACACTCACACACTGGCAAGGCATGGGGTGGAAGACATGAGACTGAAGTGGTGTGTACATCAGTATTGGACAGGTGAGGAGTGTACAGTGCAAAAACACATAGAGGAGTAACTCACAATGTGTAGGCATCAGAAGCACCTATAGTGTATGGTATGACTCCTCATACCACATACCATACTGGAGCCAAAAATGGGTCAAGTGTAAGCAATGCATGAGAAAACTCACAAATAATGTCAGTGTGGCTAAGCAGGTCAGCACAGTGAGCACAAACAGAAACAAGACACATGGCTGATCATCAAAACACAACACACACTTTGTAGTCACACACTCTGCATACTCACAACTGGCAGCAACAACAAGTAGGTGTCCCCCAGGAGTGCAAGCACACACTGACACACTGCACAGTGCTCAACCTACAACTCCTACATGTGCCCACAATCTGAAGCACATGTCTGACAATTTAACCCCTTAACCGCGGCGGCAATTCCGCCGCGGTGCGGCGGTTTAGCGGAGTGGGCGGGGCCGCGTCGGCCAATGGACGTGCGCAGCACTACGGAGGTAGTGCTCGCGACGGCCGTTGGCCGACAGAAGCAGCGAAGGGGTTAAACAAACAGGCACTCATCACCTGGGCCATACATGTGTGTAGTTGGCATTGCAGGGGCACACACACATCAACACTACTGACAATGACATGGCATTCGCACTGTATGATTACTCAAGTGCACACATTCAAATGTACCCATGTGACTATGAACACAGGCACACACAATATGACTACACACCAACACTGCTGTGCACACATCAAGAAAGAGCCCACAGAAATGCCGGACCCTGGCCACCCCGCAAGTAATCCTGTGGATAGCATTCACCTCTGTTCTGGTATTGCATCCAGACATGACATGTGTACAATTTAGCAAACCTGAGCACAGAATGATTAGGAGAAGAGTAGACCATCACAAACAACCATCATTGCACCCTCAAGCCGCAGACTGAAGAAGAACAAAAGTGCCTGTTACCTCTGGAAACCTCTGAAAAAGTAAAACAAGCAATTGGCAATGTTAAAGTGGCATACAGAGCATGTGTCACATGAACCGATACCCATACATAAAACCTTTTATTTAGCAAGGACATTGACAAAGCAGACAACAGGAGTAACAGTCTTTATTACATAATACCCAGATAGGCATCAAAAGTACAAAACAGCAAGGCCATTGGCCAGTCCAAATTCAAAGTATGCACATGTGTGCATGAGAAATTGCACAGGGAATGGGCATCCAAAGTGACAAACAGCAAGGCCATTGGCCAGTCCATAGTTCCGGTGTGCACATGTGTGCATGAGAAACTGCACAGGGAATGGGCATCCAAAGTGACAAACAGCAAGGCCATTGGCCAGTACAAATTCAAAGTATGCACATGTGTGCATGAGAAACTGCACAGGGAATGGGCATCCAAAGTGACAAACAGCAAGGCCATTGGCCAGTACAAATTCAAAGTATGCACATGTGTGCATGAGAAACTGCACAGGGAATGGGCATCCAAAGTGACAAACAGCAAGGCCATTGGCCAGTACCAATTCAAAGTATGTACATGTGTGCATGAGAAACTGCACAGGGAATGGGCATCCAAAGTGACAAACGGCAAGGCCATTGGCCAGTCCATAGTTCCGGTGTGCACATGTGTGCATGAGAAACTGCACAGGGAATGGGTAACACCGTCCACTGCCATGGGAATCACCCCAGCTCAGGGGATACAAATGGACAGTCCAGGCACCGCTGTGGAGAGATGGTGTTGGGAGGGGGAATTTGCCTCAAATTTGGCTGTCAGTTGAACTGGGAAGTGGCTGATTGTCGGGGCCAGTTGGAGGACTGGACCTGGGAGAGAGAGGACCGGCTGAGGTAGAGGCATCAGTGGCTGTGGGAGCCTGAGGGCTGCTTGGACCGGGTGGTGTGGTGACACGGGGAGGCGGAGACATGATGCCGTGAGACACAGTGTGTGAGGGTGAATGTTGAGGGCTGGGTCTCAACTTCTTGGGGATTCAATAGCCCACAATTGTCTTGGCTGGAGTGGGAAGTGAGGTGGGCACCACAGCCTCACTCTCCACCAAAGGTGTATCAGGTGCAGGTGCTCTCCCCGTGGGGATTTGCTGGATCTGGTGGTACGCTTGGGGTGGCCTTGCCTTTTCCCCTCCATCCCCTGTTGTCCAGGTGAACCCCCCACTTTGCTCTCTTGCCCCAGCTTCACAGGGGTGTGGGTGGGAGTTGAGGTTGTGGGTGAATGTGCCTTAGAGAAGTGTTTGTGCTGAGTCGTTGCAGGCGCCAGGTTCACAGCAGACAGGGCAACTGTTTGTTTGTCTTTGGGAGCAGGTGTGGGGATGGGAGTGCCCTTGGATGGGGGTGATTTGGATGAATGTGAGGTTGAGGCCTGCTTCTTGGCCTGATGCCCCTGAGCGTCACGTGATGGGCTTTTGCCTTTGCGCTCCTGTGTGCCTGTTTTGTGTTGTGGGGATGGTGTCTGTGGTCTGGGCCGCTTGGAGTGCTGCTGTTGTGTGCTGCGTGTGGAGGACTTGGTGCCTGAGGGCTATGGCGTGTGGGCACTCTCGTCAGGTGGTGCCAGTGGCAGGATGGTTGCTGAAGGGACTGGAACTGGACTGGGAGCCTGTGCCTGCTGAATGGCTGCCGTCACTGTGGAGGACAAAGACTGGACAGTTCGGTGTAGCACACCCACGTCAGAATGAATGCCCTCCATGAAGGCAACTACCTGTGCCAACTTCTTGTCATGATCCTGGAAGGCATTCAGGAGAGCAGCCTGACTTACACACAGCTGGCGCAAAAGGTCCACCGCCTCCACACTGAGGGCAGCAGGGGAGACAGGGGCAGGGGCAGCGGTGCCTGGGGGGAAGGAGACTCTACCCTTCCTAGGGCTGCCGGCACGGACAGCACTTGTGGGAGCATCCGGGAGGGTGGGCACTGGACGATGTGTGGTGGAAGAAGAGACAGATTTTGAACTCCCTGTGCCCGCCAACACCGAGGAGTCACCGCTGGAGTCTGATGATGTTGAGGTTGGTGTCTCCGGGCATGATTCATCCAGGGCACTCCTGTCCCCCTCTGAGGCGCTGGTCACATCAGTGTCAGTGAGCTCATGTGTACCAGTCATGCCAGAAGCTTCACCACTGGTGTCCGTGCCCTGTCCTTCCGTGCTTTCGGTAGATGCTGCAATAGACAGAGATGTAGGTTCAGTATAGTGCTATACTCACAAACATCATATGCAAGCAAAGCACAAAACCAGAAAATGATCCCCCCATGTTGCCCACCACCATTTGCAGTCTGCATGTGCAACCTTTATGCAATCATCAGAAGATGCATGGAAGCATGCATAGTTGACATTAATGACCCATGTGACGTTGACACAGCCAAATAGCTGGCCCGTGCCTCCTTGTAACCTAACATACTAATCTCTGAAAAACATACCTACGTGCCTGTAGGTGAGATAGATATACATCTCAACATGTTGCCTCTGTCACATATGGAGTCACTTTAAGGGAACACCACAGATACAGACTCCCAAATGTCCTTTTGCAATGGCCATAAGCTCCTGCTATACACCATGTTGTGCTTTGAAGCACAACTACATCTGCACATTGGTGTCAGATGTGTAGTTCTCACAAATTCTAAGTTGTGCACAGCACACATCTACAAAAGCACACTAAGATGATGCTCACTGTTGTTCACTGCCAGGTGATGTCTATGACACCCATAATGCAGCATATGTCACAAGGCCACATCTCATCTTGCAATGTCAAGGGTCATTGTATTAAACACATGAGAAACTACATGTTGTGAAAATGCATGACAGCTGCACTCAACACAGAGGCCACTTAGAAGCCATTGCATCACACTAGAAACATCACAGAGCTCCGCACTGGCTCAGGGTTGGGGTTCATGCAGTCTCTCACACCCAAAGTCACACTTCGCAGAATACTCACCACCAACTTGCTGCTGATGGGCCCTCAAGCGTCCATCCAGCTCTGGCTGTGTCACTGCCAAGATGCGGGCCATTAATGGTGTCATGCTCCTGCGCGCCAACCTGCCACTCCGAGGGAGCACCCCCAGCGTCATCTGTGCCACGTTTTTGCTCAGCCGGCAGATGTCATCCCACCTCTTGTGACAGTGTGTGTGCCATCGGTTGGAGACACCCAGAGCCCGCACCTTGCGTGCAATGGCCCTCCATATGGCCTTACGCTGGTGGACCTTAAGCTGCAGGCATGGGAGACAAGAAGAGGAAGTTTCAGTGACACTGTTTTATGTACCACTGTGTGTCAGTTAGGCCTGGGCGGTGAACTTCGCTCCGTTCGTGGAGTTTGCGGAGTTTTCTGCACTCCGCGGAGCTCGCGGAGTGCAGAAAACTCCGCTTCGCGATGTGCAGTGGAGTTTTTTTCCCGCTCCCGATCGCGAACGGTAAGTTCGCGAACGGTAAGTTTTTTTTTCTTTTTTTTTTCTGTACATTATCTTTATTGCCTGCATAAACTTTTTTTTTTTTTTTTTAAAGTTTTCAAAACCTTTATTGACATTTGGCATTGTACAGCATCACTTGGCATATGTACAGTAATACGTATTTGTTCCTGTCACTGATCCCACTCCCAGTCCATGTCTTTCTGAACGTTCTGACCGAACAATCCCTCCTTCTGTTTCTCCTTCATCCCCAATTTCCATGCCCTCCCATGCACTACAACCTTTTCATATATCTACAACATGTGTCATCTTCTATTATCTTAGGGTAGGACGGTAAAACCCCATATTTCGACGTCATCCTGTTATTCAGGCCTGTCTGTACACGCAGTTCTCCTTTGTATTAGACCCGGCAACATTCTTGGTCTCCCATATATATCAGTTAGATTGTTTGGAACTTTCCCCCCTGTTCTATATTGATGCACCATTTCCGGTTTGCTCGTCCAACCTGCGATCCGTCCCTCCCTCCGTTGTTTCCTCCCTTTCCCGCTGTTCATCCACATCTTCTGTCCTCTGCGCTAATAGGTAGGTGATTAGTGGCCCCCACATATCTTTAGGTCTGGACCTTATGGGCAGAAGGTCTGCATAATTATGTAGTTGTTCCTGCCAAGTGGTGAGATCACTCACCCAGTCTTTAAATTTGGGTGCTCGTCCTCTTCCCCATCTACATGCCACCTGTCTCTTTGCTAATAGTATGCCCATTGCTAAATACTTTTTGTGGACTGTTGCTATATGTGTATTTAAGCCCAATAGAGCCATTAATGGGGATGGAGTGATCTGTACCCCCACCATGGCGGACATCCCCTCAAATACATCCTCCCAGTAGTTCGCTAATTGCGGGCATTGCCATGCTAGGTGTATAAAGTCTGCCCCTTCCCTCCCGCATCGTTCGCATCTGTCGTTGTCCCTCAAGTGAAACCTATGTAGTTTGGCCGGAGTATGGTAAAGTCTATGTAGGAACTTGAAATGTATGAGTCGTAGCCTACTGCTTCCCGTCACTGCTTCCGTCTGTATGCAGCTTTTTTCCCACTGTTCGTCCGTTAGGGGGGTTTCCAAATCCTTATCCCATTCTACTCTAGCCCGTAAGGGTTGGGCGGTAGCACCACTGCGCACCTGCTTATATAGCATGGATATGACATGTCGAGGTGCCTCAGTCTGCAGTAATGTGTGTAGAGGTGCAAATGTGTCTGGTTCTTGTGGAAATGCAGGGGCTATGGCTTTCATGCTTTGCCGGATTCGGGTGTACATGAACACATCCATATGTGTGGGCAAATAATCCCCGAAAAATTGTTCCTTCGTTCGGAATTGTCCTTCAACAAAAAGGTCCCCCCAAATGCTGTATTTTAGTTTGCCCAGCAATCTGCGGCATATTCCCTCTTGTGTAACCCATAGTAATGGGGTATTTACCAGTGTCATGCTAGGGGAATACATCAGTGTCATTTCCATTCTGCGCGACATCTATCTCCATGCAGCAACGGTGCAGTCCACCGTGGATGGATCTCGTCCCCGTTCTTTCACTGGTGTGAATATGTATCCCTCCGGGGTTGTCGGGGCCATATACCCATCCTCCACTGCCAGATGCGGCATATAAGGAGGCGGGTGGAACCAGTATACAGCAAAGTGCGCCTGAGCGCAGTGGTAATATTGCTCGAAGTTAGGGACGTCATAACCCCCCTGACTATATGGCAGCATCAGTGTGGCCATGTTGAGCCGTGCCTGTTTCCCTCCCCAAACGAGCCGGACCAGCTGCGTCCTAAGTGTGTTGAAGAAAAATCTGCCTGGATGATACGGTATATTAGTAAAGAGGTATAAAAATTTTGGCAGTATCGTCATCTTGATTAGTGAAATTCGTCCCGCCATTGACAAGGGCAACCGTATCCACTTGGATATGTTATCCGTTATTTTTTCAATGGCCTGTCCATAGTTTGTGCGCATTAATACCTCTTTGTCCCTGGCGATATGTATTCCTAAATATTTAAAGTCATCTGTCTCCCAGGTCAATGGGTAGTCTAGCTGGTGCTGGGTAGTCTTGCTCGTGAGTGGGAACACCGCGGACTTATTCCAATTTATTTGTATTCCGGAGATGGCCCCAAATTTAGTGATCTCGCGCAGTACGGTATTGAGATTATCCTTAGGTTTTTTTATATATAGCGTCAAGTCATCCGCATATAGGGAGATGAGCAGCTGTCTAGACGGGTACACCAGGGCACTGTTTTTGTGATGTTGTCGCAGTTTCGCTGCCAAGGGCTCAATTGCTAAGGCAAATAAGATTGGGGACAAAGGCAGCCTTGCCTTGTGCCCCTAGAGATGGAGAAATTGGCAGATCTGTCCCCGTTCAATAGCACTGTGGCACGTGGTTGTCTCTATAGCAATTGCACCCAGTTCAGAAAAGTGGGCGGCATTCCCATGTGACCTAGGGTTCCCATTAGATAATCCCACTCCACTGAATCGAACGCCTTAGTGGCGTCTAGGAAGACTGCCACCGCCGAGCAGTTAGGGTCTATATCCTGTAGCACCGCCAGTAATGTCCTGAGATTGTGGGATGTAGCCCGATTGGGGACAAATCCCGCCTGATCTGGCAACACTAGATGCTCCATCAGGAGGTTGAGCCGAGTAGCCAGAACTTTTGCCAGTATTTTGGTGTCACAGTTGAGAAGTGACAGGGGACGGTATGAGTCACAGCTTGTCGGGGATTTGCCAGGTTTTAGTAAGGAGGTTATCTGAGCCTCTCGCATAGTTGTGGGCAGTCTACCCTCCTCTAGAGCTTCATAAAAAACTGCTTTCAACATGGGAGCCAGTATCTGCACGTATGTTATATAGAATTCCATCGGCAGTCCATCCGATCCCGGCGCCCTTCCTGTTTGCATGTGCTTTATTGCATCTGTGATCTCATCTACCTCCAAATCCAGACTCAAGAACTCACGCTGGGTATCCCCCAGCCACGCCAGAGCCGTGTCCTCAAAGTATTGTTGCAAATCCAATGGGGGACCCCTGTGGGAAGTGTATAGCTGTTTGTAGTACTCTACAAACGTACGTAGTTGGTCAGGTAAGTTCCTGTGTGTTTTGCCCTGCTCATCCTGTATGTCCGCAATGTAGTTGGCGAACTTGGAAGGTCGTATTGTATTCGCCAGGGCCTTCCCTGGCCTGTCCCCCTCTCCATATATCCTCGCCCTATGGGCCTTCCATCGGAATCTACATTCCCGGTCCACTGTGATCTCGTATTCTGTCATTTTGTTACGTAGTTCAGCTCTTATTGCCCCGTCTTCTGTACCAGACGAGAGGTTCCCCTCCAGGGTCTTTATGTCCCCTTCTAATTTCTGTAGGTCCCTGCGCAGTTCTCTAAGTATGCCTCCTCCCTTAGAGATACACCAGCCCCTAACGGTGACTTTGAATGCTTCCCATACTGTTGTTAAGCTCGTTACCGAATCTACATTGCGCTCAAAAAAATCTTGAATTTCCTGCTCTATTTCAGTTTTCAAGGCTGTGTCTTGTAGCTGCAAGGGGTTGAGTCGCCAGCTAATATAGGGGGTCTGGGTAATTGGGGCCTGTAGGGTAGCTACTACAGGCGAGTGGTCAGAGTATGTGCGGGCAAGGTGGATCACTTTTTCCAGCCAGTGTGCCATCCCCACCGAGACCAGCAGGTAGTCCAATCTGGCCCATGACGAGTGCACTGCAGAGTAGTGCGTCCCTTCCTGCATCTCGGGATGCTTATACCGCCATGTATCTAGTAGGTAATTAGAGTTTATTTCGTCATTCAGTGTCCGTTGCATATTGGTGTAGTGCGTGGGGGATGCTCGAGATCGATCCATCTGTGGGTTTACTACCGTATTGAAATCACCCCCCCCCAGATGACGTATGTAGTGCCTAACGCTTGGATTTTACTCCATGCCAGTAGCAGGGTATGTGTATCGTCGGTATTGGGACCGTAGTAGTTGGCTAGGGTTACCTCTTGCGAGTTCAATTTCCCCCAGATCAAGCAGTACCTCCCATCAGGGTCAGTGTCCGAGCCCCCCATTATAAATTGCACCCCTCGTCTAATAAGGATGGCCACTCCTCTAGAGTATCCTGAGTACAATGAAAAGCAACGGTATGATGCCCATTTCGCCGCAAATTGGGGAGTAACTCTGGGATGTAAATGAGTTTCCTGCAGTAGAGCCACCCCAATGTGATGTCTATCAAGGTAACTTAAGACTTGCCTCTTTTTTCGTGGGTTGTTCAGTCCCCGTACGTTCCAAGATATAACATTAATTTTGTGTGTGTCTCTTGTGGTGTCAGCCATTCCCTCGGTGTATGGTTGTTGCTTGTACGCATGTGCCATTGCCATTAATCAACTGTACATATAACGATAATCCCCCATTTGGTCCCCTTTCCCCCTCCCACTGTAGCATCCCCAACTTGCTAAGCATTGGTACCCTCCCCCCTGCAAAATACAGATTCAATGAACTGTCAACCCTCCGCAGAGGAAAATAAGGGGCTCGCCCTCGTGTGGGATGCGCTAGGGGCCCACAACATGCCCACTCTCCTCCTCTATTTCACCCACCCGCTGTCTTACCCAAACTGGTAGACCTCTTTAGTGGGACGGAGGCGAGTGTCCGGGCGGAACTAATTACATATACATTATTCATTATAATACGTCACCATCTTGGAGCAGTTCATATATCGTAGATCAGCCATAACAGTCCTTTGATCGGCAACTTGGTTCAGTCTTTTCACTCTGGGTTCGACGTCGGAGACTGGGATCTGGAGCATCTTCGTGCCGCCGCTTCGGTGGATGCCTCTCGGCGGGACTGGCGGAGATAGTCTTCTGCCTGTTGAGGGTTTGTGTAAAAGTGCTGCTTCCCGGTATGCGTTATCCTCAACCTCGCGGGATACATCATGGCGTACGGTATGTTCTGTGTTTGTAGTTTTTTCTTTACAGCTGCAAATTTGCACCTTGCTTCCTGAACGGCCTGCGTAAAATCGGGGAAGAACGCCAGGGTAGCATTCTCATAGCGTATTTGTTGCTTCTCCCGGGCCAGGCGCAGCATCGCGTCCCTATCACGGTAGTTTAGAAAGCGCATTATTACTGGTCGCGGCGGTGCTCCTGGTGGTGGGCGTGGGGCTAGCGACCTGTGAGCCAGTTCCACCGTCAGATGCGCCGAGAAAGAGTCCCTCCCGAAGAGTTCTATAATCAGCTTCTCCATGAAGTCCTCCATTCGACCCATGTTGGTCGTTTCAGCTAGGCCAAGACCTCGGACGTTATTTCTTCTGGAGCGGGCCTCCAAATCTTCGTTCTTATCCGTAATTATTTTAAGCAATTTGTCCATATGGAGAACGTGCTCTCTATTAGCCACCGCTCCATCTTCTAGCTCCGACGTTCTGGTTTCGACTTCTTTGATCCTCTGATCATGCTGTTCCAATTTATTTACCACGGAGTCCATCCTGGCATTCATGGTATCCATTTTCGCATCTATGGATGTTAGGCTCTGTTTCATGCTTAGTAGCAGCGTTTTCCAGTCCTCCTCTTGGCGGTCTGCTGCGATCGAGTCTGTCTGTTCCGCTGATTGGGAACGGGGTAGCCTGCGAGAATCAAATGATAATTTTGCTTGTTTAGCGTCAGTGCGCCCCATATTAACTGACCTATGTTGCTATTGGGCAGGATGCTGGGTGATATTTGGCTGCCGGCCCCTGTCGTGTAATTGCCCACCTTTAGCTTTTACCAGTGTCAGTCCTGTGTGGGCTCTGTGCCTGATGGGGACGTCCAATCTGGTGTGCCCTGTTGTGATGCGTAGGTGTAAGTTCTGGAGTCACGCAGGTTAGATCTCGAAGAGCCCGTATACCACAGTGGGTAATGGTGGTCTTCGGAGTAGCGTTTTCGTTGTGTTCTGCTGTGCACGTCTGTACGGTTCAGTCCCTTATGCCACTCAGTTCCCACCAAATTGTTCTCACGCTTTCGGGGCTATAGCTGCCGCCGTACGGGTGGGGGGGCAACAGTCTTGTAAGCCAAAGTCGCCACGTGCACCTCAGATTCGTAGGCCTTTTAGCTGTCTCCCTCCTAGGCCTTGTACACCAATTCTCAATCCGTGCTGTTCTGCTCTATCAAAATGGCCGTCCATTCACGTAGTGAGCAGTAGTATCTCCACTCTCCAGGCGCGTCTTTCACACGTCAGTATGTCTTAGGGGCAGTACTTACAGCCAGATCCTTCTTGGCCTCGGTCTCCAGATCAGGAGTATTCCGTAGCAGGGGGAGTCTATCTCTGCAGCGCCTCTGCAGGTCCGCGTTGCGCCCAAAATGGCGGCCCTTCTTCTTCGTCTCGAGGGCAGTGGAGGGGTATGCTGCAGCGATCATGCATATGAGTGCGCACGTTTCCTTTCTTTACAGCATGCCCCTGGGATATTCACTGCTCCCCCGTACTGACTGTCGCTTGTATGCTTTATCGGAGCTCCGTCTCTGCGCCGTGAGTGCGGTGAGCTGCGCCTCACGGATATCGGAGCACTATCTCGCTACTTCTCTTTTCTAGTGCCTTGCGTTGGTGCTGTAGTGCGTCTGCCTCAGTCCCTCGACGTTACCTCTTCGGCCGATAATGTACGATCGGCCTGCTCACCCGCAACTGTCCAGCTCTTCCCCTCTCTTCTGCGTCAGCCAGTGGTGGGCCCAGTCATCACCGGTCTTTCCCAGCAGCGGCAGCCGCCGCTCCTCTCCAGTCCGTTTTTGCCTCTTCCCGCTTCTTATTACGGCAGCCGTTTCCTCCAGTTCAGCTTGGCCTTTCAGTTGTTTGTTAGGGTCGCTGGTATCAGCTGTCGATCCGCTCCGCGTTGGGACGTATGCAGGGTTATTTATTCAGTGCAGGATGGGACTTTAGGATGTTTTTCCGCCCGGTCTGGCTGGAGCCCTACTGATGCACCTCCATCGTTGTCGTGAGCCACCTAGCGCCCCCCGTGAACGGTAAGTTCGCGAGCGCGAGCTGCTGCTCAGGTAGAATTTCTACCCGAGCGACAGGAATAGCAGCACAAACTGCAGTTCGCACTGCACTCCACCACTCGCGGAACTTCGCGGAGTTTTTTGTAACTTCGCGGAGTTCTGCGTAGCAAAACTCTGCGAACTACGCCCAGCCCTGGTGTCAGTACAGGAGCATGAAAAAACATAGCACACCAATACATAAATGTTGAGCAGAGGCCATACAGCATGACACGTAGTATACTTGCATCAAATACTCTCATATAAATGTATACATGTATGAGGATGGACACAGTACATGGCCATCTCATACACATGCAGAGTGCCACCACAGAAACCAATGTGAAGAAGACCCTCATCTGTGATGCAGTATGTGAGTGAGCAAGACATACAATACATTTGAAATGATGTGTTGGGGCAGACTCACTGTGTCCAACACTACACACCCCTCAATGTCCTTGGCCAGTGAATGGTTACCTGTGTCATGGAGGTCACATTTAGGGCCATGATCTTACATTCTCACACTCTTCTCACAAGGTATAGGCCTGTCTTGTGCAATCCTCAAGCCTAAGATAGCTCATTGAGAAATAGGGTGGCAGACAACACATGTGTTTCACTCTGTCCATTTACTGATGGGTCCTTGTCAAATTGGGCAGTTTCTGTGCAGGCCAGGGGGACTCACACTGAGGTTAAACGTGGGCCATCAGAACATTCACATGCATGTACAATATGAGAGGGCAAACAGTGCCTACACATGCGAGTCAGAACACATAATGAAAACAATGGAAGGATGATATCTCCAAATTACATTTATCTGATGTGTCATCGGTGAATTACCACCAAAAGTGTTACACTCAGGCATTTTACTCTTGTGCATAATGCACACATATCCATGGGGGCAATATGAAAACTGTACACCCATTCTGCATTACCCTCTGGAAGACATACCTTTGCAATGTCACAAATGAGCATGTGAAAATCTCGTGGACTATGTCATCACATAGCCCAGGCAATGTTTTTTCAGACTTCGACTGTCCAAACCAGCAGTGTGACAGTATGGCTGCAAATACACTGCATGTCCCTCCCATCCTTCAATGCAGCCATGGATCTGTGTAAATAAGGCTACACACCCCATTGACATGAGGTCAGCATGCCAGGCAGTATATCACTCATTTACATTACCCAGTCTCAGACCAACGTTTATATTTTACTTGCTGGAGAAGGGCTGTAGAAATGTCCATGTTGCCATCCTCCACAAATAGTCAAGTGCAATATTTACTAGGCCAGGTATGGAGCATGGTACATCAAAAATGAGGATGCATGCACATTAACTTGCACACACAGGCACATACTACTGCAGAGCAATATCATGTGAGCACTGTGAGCACTCTCATACTGTCACTCTGAAACACTTACCAGTACATCTGGAGCACCATATAGCCTCCCATACTGTGAAAGCACCTCGTCCACCAGGACCTCGAGGCTCCTCTGTGGTGAAGGGACGGGCCCTGATGTTCTCAGTTCTCGCCATCACTGGGTCCAGGAGACAGGAACAGCAGCAGTTGTTGGTGAAGAATGGCAGGCAGCAGTGTCTGGATGCAATTGAAATGTGTGGTTCTCTCACAGACATATATAGCCCCCTGGGGTTGTTTCAGTAGTACTCAGCTGCTGCAATTGGTGTTCCTGGTCAGCTTTTTTCAAATGTAACCAATGACCGGGACCGCGGTGGCAGTGCACGCCTACCGCGATTTTCAAATGTGTAATTCACTACCGTGATCGCGGTTCCCATTGGCTGAAAGGGCATGGGCATTGGCGGTGTCACACCGCGGGGGCCAGGCGGTCGCTATCGCAATCGTGCATCATTTGATTGTACCCAATGACCGGGCCCGCGGTAGCGGAGCACGCCTACCGCAGGTTTCAAATGTGTAATTCACGACCGTGATCGCGGATCCCATTGGCTGTAAGGCATGGGCATTGGCGGTGTCAAACCGCGGGGCCCAGGCGGTCGCTACCGCAAATTGGCATTTTTCAATTGTGGCCAATGACCGTGATTGCGGTGGCGGAGCACGCATACGGCACCTATGGACACATCATGCTGTAGCAATGGCAATGGCCAATTCCCATCATGGAACACTAGACACTTACAATGAATCATGCCACCTGATTGCTAAATTCAATGCTAGTGTGACATTGAACTCACTGATGACTACACATGCCATGTCAGTGCACAGGATTACATGCATTGGCATGTACTTCCTCACATGTCACATATGATATTTATGTGCATGTACACAGATCTGTTGTGTAATGGACTCTCATATTTGTGAACATGTCAATGTGTGAGATGGCTAATCAACCCACAGTAATGATGGACTGACTACATAATGTGCCTATTTCACTGTGTAGATTGCTGAAATCATTTTGATAGTTGATCTGCTTACACACACTGTGCTCATTGTGTTGAAAATGTGTGCTCTGTCCGACTTACGCAAGAAGGTGTGGCAGGTACAGCAGCTACGTAGAAGTCAGCAGTGTTGCTGTTTCAAACATGTGCTGTGTCAACTACTCTCAGGGCTGGTGACACAAGATGTCGGAATGTATCATTTTCCATTCATATAGTCAGAATCTGTTTTGGAGGTACTCAGTATGTACATAATGAACACATGTACAACTACTTGAGATCAAGGTGTCTCTGCATGTGACTTGTGCTTTAAGCTGTTGTTTCAGTCCAGTCATTGTTGGCGCTGTGTCAGTCAAGACGTAAGATGTTGGACACATCTCATAGGGGAATTGAATTGACATGTGTCCACTTTCATTTTATGTAGGAGACAACCAAATGTGCATCGTCCGTTCACAGTGCTGGCGGACATGGAGGATGAGGACATCATAAGGAAATTCCGTTTGGATCGACTTACCCTTTAAGACCTATGTGGTCAGTTAGAGCCCCATCTGAGGCCTCATAGAACCTATCCGACTGCTTTGACACCAACAGTTAAGGTGATGGCGGCCCTGCATTTCCTTGCAACTTGTTCGTTGCACGGAGGCCAGTACACGGAGGCCAGCGCAGGTGGGATGTCTCAACCAATGTTCAGCATGGTGCTACGTGATGTCCGCAATGATGACATACAAGGACCGCTACATCCATTTTCCCAGGAGACATGAATTGGCAGCTGTGAAGGGTGATTTTTATGACCTTGGCCTGGTTCCACCACAGGCACGTGAGCACATATACAGGAACAGGAAGCATTTCCAATGTGCAAGTGGTATGCCAAGCGGATATGATATTCTCCCATGTCTGTGCCAAATTTCCAGGATCAGCACATGACTCCTACATACTGCTTAACAGCATCGTACCACAGCTGATGGCAAATCTGCATCCGTGCGTGGCTTGTTGGTGAGTACTCAGAGTCAAGTAGTGTGCTGTATGTGTGACATGCTGTTCTCAGCTACTGTTTATATTACAAAATTGGTCTGTGTATCTCACACCTAGGTGACTCTGCGTATCCCAACCGGCCTTTGTTGTTGAGCCCACTGAGGAATCCCAGGACCCCGGGTGAAGTCTGCTACAATGATGCACATGGGAGGACACGTTGTGTGGTGGAGCGTACTTTTGGGCTTCTGAAGTTCTGAAGTCTAGATTCCGGTGTCTGGACAAGAGCGGAGGTGCACTACTCTACTCTTCCCAAAAGGTGTGTCAGATCGTAGTTGCATGCTGCATGCTCCACAACCTGGCCTTGCGCAAAGAGATCCCCCTGCTCCTGGACGATGATGAGCAGCAGATGCCCCCCCCTGCAAACCCACACATGTCCAGTGACGACGATAGTGGAGAGGAGGAAGGTGTTGACCTGCGTCAACAGATCATCAACAACTACTCCCCTTGAGTGTGAGTGACATTGTACAACAGTGACATTGTCTGTTGTCTTTGATGGTAGTGACAAGGCCTAGAAGAGCTTTTTGACTGCTGGCTGTTGTTGGCTCAGTGCTAATGGCTGATGTGTGTGGCACAGGGTATTTATGACCAGCTACATAATGTCTATGTTGATGTTGTTGATCATTGTTATGTGTGCTGGTTTGTATACCTTGATAACTAGTGGTGTGTTCTAGCTGTGATGGCATCACCTGACAAGTAAATGTCATTCTCATCTGTCTTTCTAGGTCCCTTCACCCTTTCAATGCCTCGTCACAATCAGAGCTTGTGGTACATTGGAATCTGAGTTGACATTGTACCTACTGTGATAAACATGGAGCTGACACAAAGACATAGGTGTGTAAAGAGTGTTTATTTTCATTGAGTATTTGTGACAGAAAAGTAATTATTTACAAAATCGTGCTAAGTGAATTTCTGAGTTGTCAGTGATGGTAAATGAGACAATAGAGTAGTCACTACATTGATGTAGTCACACAGTCCAACAGACACCTGCCATCAACATGGCAATGTGGGTAAGGATAGTCAACAAAGTCAATGTCAAGGGGAACAGAGGTGCCATCATGGCTGGCTCGGCGACTAGCGTTTGGATGGTGCATTGCCACGTGATCCTCCCCTGATGTTTCTCGGATGGCCCCTTGTGTGTTTGGCAGGGGGGGCCACTGCTGCGGGCTCAGCGGTGTCTGAGGAGTCATTTTGTTGCAGCTCACCCCTCTCTGTGGCCGCAGCTGAGGTGGTGGGAGTATCATCTTGCGGGCCACTGGAGGGGGGTTGAGCTGTCCTTTGGGCCGCATATCTGTCCCTCAGAACACCCACTAGCTGGCCCATGAGGTCCACAATTTGGCCCTTATGCGTATCCATGGACCTCAGCAGCAGGCGGAGCTCACGCACTTCTTCCACAACCTGGCCCATCTGTCCCTGGGTCTGCTCATATGCCCCAAGGACTCTGGCGATGTTGGCCAGGGCTTCGGTCCCAGTGTCATCCTGTATTTGTCCCCCAGTTGTCCTCCCACCTGCCCTGCTGACCCATGACCTGTGGCGTTGGCACTCGACGCACCCGCAAACTCTCCCTGCCCTCCTCTGATTGTGTGGTGGTGTTGGTAACCACTGAGGCAGGGAGAGTGTTGCAGGCAGCAGTGGTGGTGGTGGTGATGGTTGAGGCCGCACAGGTCGTTGCAGCAGGGGTCAGCGCTGTTGTTGTTGCTGTGGTGGTGGCGCTGGTGGGGACAATGGGGGCCTGGGACGTGGTGCGCCCTGGCAGTCCGGATGGGCCAGGTCGTTGCTCCTCATCCGAGAAACGTAGGGAGTCTGCATCCGAGAGTTCATGTTCCGAGGGGGGGGGGTGGGAGACTGGCTCTGCAAGTCGGTGTTGTGTTCTGCAGCAGTTGCTTGTGGATCTCCTGTTGAACAGAGGTGAAATGGTCATTGAAGTGTACTCCACAAGCTTGGTGTTAGACTTTTGGATGTTACATGTGATACACCACACACTTTACATTGCAATCACTTGATATGGCTGCAAGGTACTGAGCATCATGACATGATGTTGAGGTACATACATTACTTGTCCATGGTGTGACATGTAAATAGTAACCATGTGCCACGTACAGATTGTGTGATTACAAGGACATGTCCTCATCTAACGACTTGCGGCACATCAACTTTATGTGATGCGTCTTTTTGGTTTGCTCTGCATGGAATCAGTTTCAGCTAAGCAAGAACTAGCCATTGTAATGTTATACATACCTTTTTCATATCATGTACTTTACTTTGTTTGTCAGATTGACCATGCATGTTTTGTGTTCATATGGACCTTCATGCTCTGACACCATGGCACTTACACATTGCATTCTGTGCTGTGCATGATTGGGCCCTGAATTTCTTCAACCTGTGACTTGGTGAGTCAAAGTTTAATTTCTGTGACAGTTACGTACGCTTAGCTGTCTGCACACTGGATGTGGCTTTTGGATCTATGCCAAGTTAGATGACATGTGAGGGCTGGTGTGGTCATATGGCTCCATGCATTTTGAGGAGGATGGCAGGGTGCATGCACTGTCTACCTATCTGTTTGGTGACACAGTGGAGGGAAATTGCTGCCACATGGTTATGAGTGGGAGGGGTGTACCTTCCTGGTGGGAGTTGTAGTGATGGCTCCCACCGACAAACACCCCGCCCTGTTAAGATGGCTACCTACCTGTGAAGTGGAGCAGAGGAAGGGAATAGGTTACACATGGCTCTTGGATGGGGGGAGTGTTCCATGCTGCACAGGGGGGAGACAAGAGAGCATGAGAAGTCTTCCGACCTGTAAGTTTGAAGAGAGCAATGCAATAGCTGCCACATGGTTGTGGGTGTGGGGAGTGCTCCATCCTGCTGAGCTGTGGGACAAGGAGGCCTGGTGGGAGTTGTAGTGCAGGCTTCCCACCCACAAACACCCCTCCCTGTTAAGATGGCTACCTACCTGTGAGTTTGAAGAGAGAAATGCAATGGCTGCCACATGGTTGTGGGTGCTCCATCCTGCTGAGCTGTGGGACAAGGGGGCCCATAGGGCGGCAGAAAGCCCACTAGGCACAGACTTTTTTCGGAATGTGCCTACCTGTGGATTTTGGGTCCTAGCGCAGCTGGCACCAAAGGAAACCTAGCAAATCTATACATTTTTTAAAACTAGACACCCAGGGGAATCCAGGATGTGGTGCCTTGTGTGGCTCTCACTCGGTTCTATTACGCAGAATCCCTTGCAAACCTCAAACTTTGTAAAACAAAACAACGCATTTTCCTCACATTTCTGTGATGGAAAGTTCTGGAATCTGCACAGATTCACAACCTTCCACCCACCCGGCATTCCCCAAAGTCTTCCGATAAAAATGATACCTCACTTGTGTGGGTAGATGTAGTGCCCGCGACAGGAAACGGCCCAAAACACAACGTGGACACACCACATTTTTACAGTGAAAACTGACCCTTTTTTTGCAAAGTGCCTAGCTGTAGATTTTGAACCATAGCTCTGCCGGCACCTAGGGAAAGCTAGCAAACCTATACATTTTTGAAAAGTAGACACCCAGGGAATCTAGGATGGGGTGACTTGTCTGGCTTTCATCAGGTTTTGTTACCCAGAATCCCTTGCAAACCTCAAACTTAGTCAAAAAAACCATTTTCCTCATATTTCTGTGATGGAAAGTTCTGGCATCTGCGTGGATCCACAAAATTTCACCCACGCCGCATTCCCCAAAGTCTTTATATAAAAATGATACCTCACTTGTGTGGGTAGGCCTACTGCCCGCGACAGGAAACGGCCCAAAACTAACCCTGGGCGAAGTGCTACGCTACGCTCGCGTAGTTTGCGAAGTTTGCGCTACTTCGCACAACGCGAATTGCACGTAGCACAGTGCGAACACGCGTAGCGTAGCGTAGTGCCGCGGTCATTTTTTGCTTGCTCGCGGTCCTCAACGTCAAGTTGGCGACCGCGAGCAAGCAAAATGACATCCCGGCGAGACTTTTTCCTCGTTCGCGATCAGCAACATCAAGTTGCCGATCGCGAGCGTGGAAAATAAACCTCCCGGCGAGATTCTCAACGCGGGAGGTCAGGTTTCTCATTGCGAGTGGTCGCGTATGCTTGCGACCGCTCGCGATGAGAAACTACCAGTCCGCGTTGAGAAAGCTGCCGCTCGAGTAAAAATCTACTCGAGCGGCAGTAAAAGACAGCTCGCACTGTGCAAGTTGCCGTTTTCAATGATTGCACAGTGCGGACAAGCATCCGGCACTGTGCAATCATTGCGAACAGTGCGCTACGCAGTTCGCGTAGTGCTACGCGAAGCTTGCGTAGCGCGAACTGCACTTTGCGTAGCTTCGCGAAGCATTACTTCGCGAACTACGCCCACCCTTACCCAAAACGCAACATGGACACCCCACATTTTTACAGTGAAAACTGCCCCTTTCTTGGCAAAGTGCTTAGCTGTAGATTTTGAACCCTAGCTCTGCCGGCACCTAGGGAAACCTAGCAAACCTATAAATTTTTGAAAACTAGACACCCAGGGGAATCCAGGATGGGGTGACTTGTGTGGCTTTCAGCAGGTTCTCTTACCCAGAATCCCTTGCAAACCTCAAACTTTGTAAAAAAAAAAACACATTTTCCTCACATTTCTATGATGGAAAGTTCTGGAATCTGCATGGATCCACAAGATTCCACCCACCCCGCATTTCCCAAAGTCTTCCGACAAAAATGATACCTCATTCGTGTGGGTGGGTCAAGTACCCGTGACAGGCAAGGGCCCAAAACGTATTGTGGAGACATCAAAATTACCTATCACAAAACAACCTGCTTTTGCAAGGGGGGGCACCTGGGTTTTTGGCACCGGGCCCAATGGCCATCTAGGGAATCCTACCAAACCCACACATTTCTGAAAACTAGATACCCTGGGAGTCCAGGGAGGTATGGCTTGCGTGGATCCCCAACATTTCCCTACCCAGAATCCCCTGCAAACCTCAAATTTTGCTGAAAAAAAATCAAATTTTCCTCACTTTTCTGTGTGGGAATGTTGTGGGATCACGGGGCTGAGACAAATTTCCTACCACCTAGAGTTCCCCCAGATCTCCCGATATAAATGGTACCTCACTTGTGTGGGTAGGCATAGTGGCTGCAACAGGAAATGGCCCAAATCGTACTGTGGAGACTTCAAAATTACGTACCACAAAACTACCTGGTTTTGCAGGGGGAGGGCACCAGGTTTTTTTGGCCCCGGGCTCGCGGCCATCTAGGGAAATCTACCAAACCCACACATTTCTGAAAACTAGACACCCTGGGGAGTCCAGTGAGGTATAGCTTGCGTGGATCCCCAACGTTTCCCTACCCAGAATCCCCTGCAAACCTCAAATTTAGCTAAAAAAAAATCACTTTTTCCACACATTTTTGTGTGGGGTCACTGTGCCGGCACAAATGTCCTAACGCCTAGCGTTCCCCTTAATCTCCCGAGTAAAATGATACCTCACTTGTGTGGCTGTCCAATGCAGAATCAGCTAAAAATGTATTCTTTTTTAAAAATGTAGCTCTTAGAACTCGCGGTGCTATACCTTTAATCCCTATGTTTTTGACTCTTCCCAGCCACAGGCCTTTGTCCCACACACACAAGTGAGGTATCATTTTACTCAGGAGAACAAGGGGAATGCTGGGTGGTAGGACATTTGTGCCGGCACGGTGATCCTATGCAAAAATGTCCCGAGGTCAGCAGCCATCTAGGGAAACCTACTAAACCCACACATTTCTGAAAACTAGACACCTGGGGGAGTCCAGGGAGGTATAGCTTGCATGGATCCCCCAATGTTTCCCTACCTAGAATCCCCTGCAAACCTCAAATTTAGCTGAGAAAATCACATTTTTCTCAAATTTCTGTGTGGGAAAGTTGTGGGATCACTGGGCTGACACAAATTTCCTACCACCCAGCGTTCCCCTAGGTCTCCCGATAAAAATGGTACCTCACTCATGTGGGTGGGTCAAGTACCCGCGACAGGCAAGGGCCCAAAATGTATTGAGGAGACATCAAAATTACCTATCACAAAACAACCTGGTTTTGCAAGGGGGGTCACCTGGGTTTTTGGCCCTGGGCTCGGCGGCCATCTTGGGAAACCCATCAAACCCACACATTTCTGAAATTTAGACACCCGGGGGAGTCCAGCGTGGTATGTCTTGCGTGGCCCCCCAACGTTTTCCTACCCAGAATCCCCTGCAAACCTCAAATTTAGATGAAAAAATCAAATTTTTCTCAAATTTCTATGTGGGAAAGTTCTGGAATCTGCATGGATCCACAAATTTCCTACCACCCAGCATTCCCCCAGGTCTCCCGATAAAAATGGTACCTCCCTCGCGTGGGTGGGTCAAGTACCCGCGACAGGCAAGGGCCCAAAATGTATTGAGGAGACATCAAAATTACCTATCACAAAACAACCTGGTTTTGCAAGGGGGCTCACGTGGGTTTTTGGCCCCGGGCTCGGCGGCCATCTTGGGAAACCTACCAAACCCACACATTTCTGAAAACTAGATACCTGGGGGAGTCCAGCGAGGTATGGCTTGCGTGGATCCCCCAATGTTTCCATACCCAGAATCCCCTGCAATCCTCAAATTTAGCTGAAAAAACCACATTTTCCACATATTTTTGTGTGGAATCACCGTGCCGGCACAAATGTCCTACCCCACAGCGTTCCCCTCAGTCTCCCGAGTAAAATGATACCTCACTTGTGCCGACTCGTTGCTTTGCCTCTATGGAGCTCCCATTAGCTGCGCTCCGCTCAAATTGGCAGTCACCGCGGTTGCGGGACCGCCTCCTAAGGAGCCCGTGGCTCGAGCCTTCATCATTTTTCCGCCCCTCGCCACCATAACCATTCCGTGCGCACTTCGGCACCACTTGCAGAGAGCGCCTTTCACTGTCCTACGGCGGGAGCACGGAGCCGTGAGCCGCCAAACAATTAGCCTCAGCAACAATAGTGCATCCGCCACCCAGCTCGTCACGTCCGTCCTCTGAGGCAGCAGTCCGACTAATCGCTGGTCCAGCATCGATCCATTCGGGGGAGACGGCAGGCTTACTACAGTCAACTACCCGCCATCTATAAAGAAACCTTGAAGGATCTACACAAATGACCCCTTGCTGAATTCAGAATTTTGTCTACTTTTCTAAAATGTATAGCTTTCCAGGATCCATTATTGCTTTTATACCCATTTCTACCATTAACTGGAAGAAGGTTGAAAGTGCAAAAAATAGCAAAAATAGGCTATGTCCCAGTAAAAGGACAAAACTGTGTAAAAAATATTGGTTTTCTGACAACAGTCTGTCAGTCCCTGAAAGTTGGGATAATGGTGATTTCAAACCCCCAAACCCCTTTGTTGATACCATTTGCAGGGAAAAAACCAGGCGCTTTCATTTGCAGCACTTTTTTCCCCCAAAAAAAATTAATTAGCTGTATTTTGGCTAATTTCTGGGTCCCCTCCAAGGGAATCCACAAACCCTGGGAACCTATAGAATCCCCATGATGTTGGAAAAAAAGGACGCAAATTTGGCGTGGATACCTTATGTGGTCAAAAAGTTACTGGGCCAAAGCGCGAACTACCCCAAATAGCCAAAAAATGGCTTAGCACGGGGGGGGGGAAAGGCCTAGCAGTGAAGGGGTTAATTATGTTATTTTGTTTATTAAATTTCTATTTTTATTTAGTTGAGAAAAAAATACTTACCATTTTTAGTTGACTTTCTTTCGTTTATGTTGTTGTATTTTGAAGTTTGTAGAAGCTGCGAAGAGAAAAATATTTGTTAGTTATATTTGGTTTTTAATTTTTTTATCGTTTTTTATTAGTTTGTTGTATTTGTTAGGTCATTTATATACTTTGTTTTATATTTTTCTTTAATGTTGCTTTTGTCCTTGTTTTCGAAGTTAATCCTTGTTTGAGTTTTTAGGTGGAGTTTTAGTGAAGTGCAATCTGTGAAATGTGAAATAAAAGGTTATAGTTTTAGTATATTTTAATATATTTGTTTATTTTGCTTTTTAGTCTCTATATTAATTTAATTGAAGAAAAATAAAATGCTTACTAATTGTAGTTGATTAAGTTTATTTCGTTGATGTATGTTTAAGTTTGTAGAAGCTGTGAAGAGAAAAGTATTTGTTAGTAATATTTGTTTTTTTATTTAATTTATCGTTTTTTAATACGTAGCTCTATTTGTTGGTTAATTTATATACTTACTTATATACTTACTTAGTATTATATATTGTTTATATTGATTTTTTACTTGTTTTCGAACTTAGGGGTCGATTAGGATGGCGGTCGGAAAACCATTCCAACCGCCGTGGTAGCGGAAATTAACCATCCACATGTACCGCGGGAAAACCGGTGGTCAGATTATGATGAACCGCCAGAAAAATCCGACCGTGGCGGACGGATCCCAAGAAACTCCGCCGGGACCGCCCGTAGCAGGTGAAAATCCGTCCGCGGCGGTCGGATTTGCTGCGGAAAGACCCAAAACCGCTGTTCGACCAGCGGATTGACCACACGTGAAATTAGGATACGATTGCGGTGACAGTGGAACAATCAGTTGTTTCCGACCGCCACGATCGAAACAATTGATGAATGGGAGAGCCGGCGGAAGGGCTGTTGTATTCCGACCGCCGTGATTGCTCCGGAAGACTAATGGCGGTCAAAAGCAACCATACAACAAAGCTACCAAGTGTGGCCATAAATCTGGCTCAGCCTCAAAAAACACCTAACACACCCCAATGACACATCCCCATGGCAAGTAAAAAATACAATCCCCAGGTCAACCCACACAACACACCTGACATGAATACTCCATTTTGACCCACCCACATAGCTGAGTATAAAACCAGCCCCTTCCCTGACCAGAATCCTTTGCACAACTCCACAACTGAAGGGCCCAACCCCACAGCACAAAGGAGAGGCAAATCAGCACACATCACACCCTCACAACCACACACACCACACACATCACCACCTTCACTACTGCACTTTTCCCACATTTGCACATCACACACCATGTCACAGAAGAAGATGCCCAAATTCACTGACAATGAGTTGTCAGTGATTGTAGATGAGGTAATCAGAGTAGAACCACATTTGTTTGGAAGCATGGTCCAACAGACACCAGTAGCCACAAAAAATAAAATGTGGGCAAGGATAGTCAACAAAGTCAATGCAGTAGGGACCACCCTGCGCACCCAGAAGGAGATCAGGAGGAGGTGGCATGACATCAAGACCAGGGTGAAAGAGCGTGCCAACAACAACCATGAGCTGGCTCAGAGGACTGGCGGTGGCCCTCCCATTCCACCACTAACATTCACCGAATGGGAGGAGAAGGTGCTTCCCATACTGCATCCAGAGAGTCTCACAGGAATAGCCGGGATAGTGGAGGCTGGTAAGTCACAAAAAATGTCTCCTATTACACAGCTATGTACTGTCTTGCACAACTATAAAGCTACACTTCCTAGGCCCAAATACACTTATGTACAACACACTCTTGCCAACACATGTCTCACAGATCTAACATTTACTCCCTCTGAATCACCCCCAAAGGTAGCTAGCAACATTCCCAGGGGGGCATGTGTACAGGCAGCCAGAACTACAACTCCCACCCCCCTCCCCAGGGCGGCAGCCCCCACCCCTACGTATAAAAAAGCCAGCATAATTGCTGGTGCCTCGTGGGCCCTCTGCCCCCCCCCGGGGGGCAGATCAGGGGCTACTGCCCCCATATGCCTCCTGAGGGGGCAGAAAGACAGTGGTACCTTTTTTTTGGGGGGTGGGGGCATTAGCATACTCATTCTGGGCAGCCCGCACCCCTGAATTTTGAAATTTCTTTTACCTCTGGTGCCTCGTGGGATTTCTGCCCCCGAGGGGGCAGATAAGTGGCTATTGCCCCCATCTGCCTCCCGGGGGGGCAGAAAGACTGGTAATTTTTTGGGGATGGGGCATTGGCATGCCCATTCTGGGCAGCCCCCACCCGTACGTATAAAAAAAAATCCCTGGTGCCTAGTGGGCTTTTTGCCCCCCCCGGGGGGCAGATCAGGGGCTACTGCCCCCATCTGCCTCCTGGTGGGGGCAGAAAGACTGTTGCATTTTTTGGGAGGGGTGGGGGCATTGGCATGCCCATTCTGGGCAGCCCCCACCCCGAACTTTAGGGGGAAAAAATCCCTGGTGTCTAGGGGGCTTTCTGCCCCCCCGGGGGCAGATAAGGGGCTATTGCCCCATCTGCCTCCCAGGGGGGGCAGAAAGACTGTAGAACTTTTTTGGGGTGGGGGCATTGGCATGCCAATTCTGGGCAGCCCCCACCCCTACGTATATAAAAAAAATCCCTGGTGCCTTGTGGGCTTTCTGTCCCCCGCCGGGAGGCAGATCAGGGGCTACTGCCCCCAACTGCCTCCTGGGGGGGCAGAAAGACTGTGGCATTTTTTTGGGGGGGGGGGTGGGGGAATTGGCATGCCCATTCTGGGCAGCCCCCGCCCCGAACTTTGGAATAATAAAAATCCCTGGTGCCTAGTGGGCTTTCTGCCCCCCCAGGGGGGCATATAAGGGGCTATAGCACCGATCTGCCTCCTGGGGGGGCAGAAAGTCTTATGCCTTCTTTGGGGGAGTAGGGTGGGGGCTTTGGCATGCCCATTCTGGGCAGCCCACACCCCTGGCCTATAAAAAAAAATCCCTGGTGTCTAGGGTGTTTTCTGCTCCCCCGGGGGGGGCAGATTGGGGGCTACTGCCCCCATCTGCCCCCCGGGGGGGCAGAAAGGCTGTCTGGCAAAATGTAATGGGGGGCGCAAAGGCCCTTGCCCAAGGGGCCGCTCCCCCCTCCCTGGTGGCTAGTGGGTGGATCCCTGCTTGGGGATCGCCCTCCTGGGGAAATCCCCAAGCAGGGATCCACTAGGGAAGGGTACCATTGGAAAGGGGAGATTCTCCCCTTTCCAACGATACCCCTCCCAAGTGTTTCGGTGCTCGGGGGGCTGAACACGAGCACTGAACATTGAAACTGAAACTAAGTTTCAGTTTTGTTTTGAATGTAATGACGACAGCTCG
This sequence comes from Calotriton arnoldi, assembly GCA_963921515.1. Taxonomy (NCBI): domain Eukaryota; kingdom Metazoa; phylum Chordata; class Amphibia; order Caudata; family Salamandridae; genus Calotriton; species Calotriton arnoldi. The sequence continues at coordinate 186,167 of CAWUFW010009746.1, read as the reverse complement.
CCATTCGCGCGATCGTCATTACATTGAAAATCAGCAAAGGGCCTCGGAGGTTGGGGAAGCTCTTCCCCACCTCCTGAGGCCCCAAAAAAAAATGGAAATCCCTCTGCTGTTTGCAGCAGAGGGATTTAGTGCCCCTGTCCTCATGACGGAATGGTTCCGTCATGAGCACAGGAGCACTGGTGCTCATGACGGAACCATTCCGTCATGAGCACCGAAGGGGTTAAATATAACATTTTAATAAAAATAACATTTTGCTTTTTAACCAACAGAAAAAAAAGTGAATAAACATCAACAATCAATAAAATATACATCAAGAAAATTAAAGCAAGACAAATGTAAGTATACTTTCGAATATAATAATTATACAAACGTGTTTACTGTTCAAAATCGTATAATTAACAAATATATATATATATACATATATTCACAGATAGACAAAAAAATGGCAGAAGGAGCAAAATTCATAACTTCACAAAAGGGAAAAATACTTCTGTGCTACATGGGCTACACTTATACGCAAGAAAAAATAACTGGAAACAAAACACATTGGAAATGCAGTAAATATTACTCCAATTCTTACTATGGGAGAGCCACTACAGTAGAAACAAATTTAGTTAATGTCAGAGAACACAACCATCCCCCAATGTGACTGAAATTGAAGTCAGAGATGTTCTAGAAACAATCAGAGAAGCAAGTACCAGCTCCCAACAAACCAGTACCCAAATACTCAAAAACGTGTTAACTAGGGTACCTGAACATGTCACAGGACAACTACCATCTATCCCCACTCTGAAAAGATTAATTGCCAGAACTAAAAGCGCTACAGCTCAAACACCACCCACCCCCCAAACTTTTGCAGAAATAGAAATATTACCGGAATACACCATCACCCACAAAGATGAAAAATTCCTTCTTCATGACAATAACAGTTATGAAAAACAAATTATCATCTTTGCCACCAACAACAACTTACAAAAACTTAAAACTGTGAAACGTGGATGATGGATGGCACATTCAAAGTTTGCCCCAAAGCCTTTTATCAACTATATACCATCCACGTTGAATATGAAGACACTAACATCCCCTTCATATACACACTACTCCCTAATAAACAAAACACCACCTACATAGAGCTCCTAACAATAATAAAACAATACACCGACAACTACATTCCACAAAAAATTATCATTGACTTTGAACAAGCAATGATTCAATCAATTTAAAAAATATACCCACACACTGCAATACAAGGTTGCTATTACCTCTTTAACTAAAGTTTCTGGAGACACCTACAAAAATTTACTTTAAGTATAGATTACGCCACAAATAACAACTTTGCCTACCAAATAAAAAAATGAATAGCCCTGGCCTATGTACCAACAACTGAAGTAGCCAACCATTATACCTTACTTCTTGAAAGCCCTTTCTATGAAACAAATGAAACTAAACTAACTCCCTTCCTAGACTACTTTGAAGACACTTGGGTGGGAAGGCAACATAGGTCATGGCACCGTAGACAACCCAAGTTCCAAATCCCCTGGTGTAACGTCTACAATAGCACTCTAGCTCAAAAATCTAAAACCATCAACGCAGTGGAAGGATGGCATAATGCCTTCCAAGCCACAATAGGAAGAGGACAACCAACCCTACATAAACTTATAGAAGCTATCAAAAAATAACAGAGCTATCAAGAGCTAAGACTAGAGCAATCCCTAACTAAAATCGTCCCTAAACTCAGTAAACAAACTCAAACAATGTATGAATACCTACAACGCAAAACTCAACTATTTCCAAACACCAAAAGGCTAGAATACCTAGACATGATTGCTAACTCTATACTTTAAATAAAAAACAGTGCTACACATCATAAACATTTTAAAATTACAAAACATTTAAACAACATAATTCTACTCTTTTTAAAATTAATAATTATGTCATTTAAAATTTAAAAACGAACACAAAAATATATGACATAATATAATCATTAAAATAAAAAAGAAACAAACAAACCAATGTAACAAAAAACATTTCCCACCAATAATAATAAAAAATAGCGTACAATTATGTAGCAGTAGACGATCCTGGAAAACCAATAAATCCATAGTAGATAAATCAAAAGACGAATCCATTCGAAAATAAATCCCCCCAAAAAATGCAGAAATCCAACTGTAGAAAAAAGGCTCCAACGATACAATCCTCTCAAAAATGAAACCCTCAAAAACCTGAAAATTAGTTTTAAAAAACGCAAAAATAGAACTGTTAAAACAAAGGCTCCAATGATGCAATCCTCTCAATAACAAAACCCTCAAAAACCCGAAAAGTAGGTTAAAAAAAAACGCTCCAACAAACCCGAAAAATAAAAGGAAATGTAAAGTAACTTGTTTTATAAAAACAAAATACATTTTCCTTTATAAAAAAAAAAATAAACGCGTCGTCACCACCATCTGTTCATGAAACAGAAAACCTGTACAGAAAACAAAGAATACCCACCCACAATAACATATACAAACCCACAAACATTAATATTAACATAAAATACAAGATAACATAATTAAACAACACATAACTAACACTACATAACACTCTACTTCTATCCAAAACTACGTCAAACACATAAAACACTAAACTACCAAAACAACACCTAACTACACCAAAAACGAACAAATAACGTCCTAACAAATCTAATTACACTACTACTACCTCTCCCCTACCCTAAAACTACCTTAAAAGTAAATTAAATCAAACTTACCTTAACCGACGAAACAGAGCTCCTAACCGCGAGGTTTCGTCTTCCAAAATGACCTAAAGCGAAACAGATGGATAGAAAAGTGAGGAAATGAGAAAAAAAATGGCCGCATAATACAAATTAAAAAAAAAGACTTACTCCCCATAGAAAAGAATGGAGAAATATTTAAAAGAATTCAAAAATTTTAATGTATGTTTTTATTTATAGTTAATTTTTTTTACAAATGTTAAAAAAGTATACAAAAAATTGTAAAATATATATTAAATATTATATTTTCATATTAAAATATATGTTTATTTCATATACTGTAAATGTACAAAAAATATAAAAATGTTTAATTATAAAAGATATGTTAAAAAATATTTTTATCAAAATTGTCAATTATTTCATATATTAAATATTATTTTATTATTACACTTCAAGATGATTTTTGATTTGTATCATACACCAGAAAGGATGATGAAGTGGGGGGCTCCAATGATGGGAAGTGTTTTAGATGTAGTATGGAGAGAGCTGACATCGTGCATGTGTTTCATGACTGCATCTTGCTTCAGCAATTAAGGCTACAAATAGATCAGTTTCTATCTGAAATTACAGGACTACAAATTTATATGAAAAAGGATGTAATGTTATTGGGGGTTGGGGATAATCTACAAACCGGCCAACCGGCATATAAGTTTAGATATATTATATTTATTGCAGCCGCGGTGGCACGGTTATGTGTAGCCTCAGTTTGGTTGCAGCGGGACGCCCCTACGTTTGAGATGTGGTGGGCTAAATTTTATAATATTTTTAATTTGGAATATAGGTGGTCATTATGATGTCGGGCGGATCGCCACCGCCCAACCGGCGGTGGCGATCTGCCCGCCATTTTCGTCCGCCCGTCTAACATTTCCCCCACGCCATATTACGATGGCGGTGGGGACCCAGGCGGATGGAAAGACCGTCCGCCAGTTTTCCGCCGGTAGGCAATCCGCCCGATTGCCTACCGGGCGGAAAAGGCCTGCAATATGGTGGAGGTGCCTTGCAGGCACCGCCATCCATATTACGATGATGGCGGTCTCATGCCTTTCCATGGCGGAGACTCCACCATGGAAAGGCATGCGGAGAATGCCTTTGGGGGCCCGTTGCGGGCCCCCAGGTGGTTGGGGGGGTGGGTGGCTGCACTTGGGGGGTACCCATGGTACCCCCCGACATTTGCATGCACAAGGTGGCAGGCACCGCGTGGTGCCTGTCACGTTGTGCATGCAAATGCACAACATGCCCTTTTAACATTGTGGCGGGTGCTGAATACAGCACCTCCCGCCACAATGTTAAATATCCAGGATGCGACCGCCATGGTGGCGGTCGCATCCTAATAGGCACAGCGGGACCGCCGCACCTCTTGCGGACGGTCCCATTCACCGTTACGGTGGCGGGCGGACATCCGCCCGCCATCGTAATGATGCCCATAGTCTTTACTGTCTTAAGTCAATGAATCGGAAAAAATTGGGTATTCAGATTTGGGGCCCAATGATAGAACATATGAACTAACTGTATGATCTTGGCAAAATGTGTTTTATATTGGCTGTTTTGTTTTTATGTTTATCTGGAGGAATATGTGTGTTATGACTGTGAACAATAATTTATTTAAATATGTTCTGTTATAAGCTATGAATTGAACAATAAAAAAAATAAAAAAATTAAAATAAAATATTATTTTATTAAAAATAGTATTCAATGTACTGTATAAAAAATATATAAAATATAAATTACTTAAAAACATATATAATTCTATAAAAACAACTAAATTATATACAATGTATTAATAAATGTAAAAAGAAATGTATACAAATGTTGTCATAAAAAATAATAAACAATAAAAATCAAACTGATTATAATTTAAAAACTAAGGGGTCCATTAGGATAACCGGCGTTAAAAAATCCGCCACCCACCATAGCCTTAAAAAACCGCCCGCCTGCACCATGGGAATACTGATCGAGCAATTATGATGTCGCAAAGCAACCACCGCCTGCGGCGGTAAAAACACACAAAATTCCGCCCGTCCATGTCCGAGTAGAAGATTAACCATCCGCAACGGACGCAATCCCGCACGAAAACCCAACTCCGTCCGCCCTGACGACCGAGACAACGACCGTGAAATTATGATCTCCTCGACATGAGCGCGGACAAACCACATATTCCCCGCCCGCCACGGTTAACAACAGCGACGAAGAACTGACACGGCGGAAGGCGTTGCGGACATGTCCGTGCACGGAAACCATTTGCGGGACAAAGAAATACACACAACATGGCCAACAAGTCCACATGGCAAACCACGCCAAAATACACAAACACAGAACACATCCCAATGACACATGCCCCCTGCCAAAAATAAAAAACTACAAATCCCAGGACAACAGACACAACACACCTGAAAACGACAGACCATCATGACACACCCACATAAATTAGTACAAAAGCAGCCTCCTCACAGACCACAATCCCTTGCACGAGGACAAAGCGAAGACGCAATCAGACAACACAGAGAGACACAAAGGAAAGCAGCACACCACACGCACGCACACATCACACACATCACCACCACTACCACCATCACCACTGAAACAACGGCACCACGAACCCCCTACACATCACACACCACACACCACACAACAACCACACCAGCACAACAAATAGCAGACCACACACCATGGCAAGCCATAGGATGCCAAAGTACACTGCCACCGAGTTGACGGTCATGGTCGATGAGATCATCAAGGTGCACCCACAAATCTATGGGAACCAGGTCCAACAGACACCAGTAGCCACCAGAAACAGGATGTGGAGAAGGATAGTGGACCAGGTGAATGCAGTTGGGAACGTGCCACGCAACCGGGGCGAAATCACAAAGAGGTGGCACGACCTGAAAAGCGTGGTCAGGAAGAAGGAGGCCAAGAACCGTGAGCTGGCTGCCACGACTGGCGGCGCAAATCCCGCGCTATTCAAGACCTTCAAGGCGTGGGAGGAGAAGGTGTGAGGCATTCTGCATCCGGAGAGTCTCACCGGAATACCAGGGGGAGTGGAGGCTGGTAAGTACAAACAAATGTAAACCAGCACACCGATATGTACTGTCATGCACTACCAGAATGCCATAGCAATGAGGGACAAACACCCCCATGTCAAGTACCCAATACACAAGACATCTCTCACACATGCAACAGACACTCCCACACACTCAGCCCAAAGGTACCAACAAACAAAACCATGGGGGCATGTGTACAGGCAGCCAGCACCACAACTCACACCAGGTCCCTCTGTACCCCAGATGAGCCGGAAGGAGCACTCCCCACACCCACCCTCATGTGTCAGCCATAGCTGCACTAACCAACAAGTAACAGGTAAGTAGCCTTACCACAAACTCCGAGTATCGGAGGGGGGACTGCAGAAATACAACCACCACCAGGCCCCTAGTCCTACAGCGCAGCAAGATGGAGCACTCCCCACACCCATGTGACAGCCATTGCAGTGCACACCTTCACCCGACAGCTAGATATGTTACCCTACATGGAGGGGTGTCTGTGGATGGTAAGCCCCCACCACAACTCACAACACGGCCCCCACTGCCACAGACCAGCAAGATGGAGCACCCCTCCCTCTCATGACCATGTGACAGCCATGGCATTGCACGCAACAAACCAACAAGTAGGTAGACTACTGTACAGGGCGGGGTGTCTATAGGCATGAGGACTGTACTACGACTAACATTTGGGACATGTCACGTAGCAGAGGAATAGGTAGCACTGCTCCCTGCCATAATCATGTGACTAATGTGCACACGGACATGAATTACAGAGTCAAATCCCACATGAGCCATCACAAATACACCAACACGGAAGGAGTCACATCTGCATGCACAAGTCTCACTGGAGTACTGACCCACATGCCGTGCACTGTGCCAGTCATCACACACATCAGCAACACCATCGAAGTATTGTCCATGTAGTCGTGTCTGCTTGTTCCCTTGACATCGTACAACATCACCCATGTAAGTCTATCTCGTCTCAATGTAACTGAGTGGAACCACAGTAATGTCACATACACCACTGGACCCATGAACCACACAGCTACACAATGCACATTCAATGTCTCATCCATCACATCTTAACAGCCCCAATGACATGAAAGGTATATCATCTAATCAGTTGCCCCATATACAGTAGTTCAGCAAAGATTCCTGCCGATGACCAATAATGTGTCTGTAGTGTCTGAAGCGCACGTCACACTGTGATTCACAACATACCTAATATAGTCAACACACCAAGAGCACTGCATTGCTGCACATGGCTGAGGGTAGCACGCACACAAAGGAATTGTCCCATCTGCAATACGTCGTGTGGCACACCACCATTACTCACTCACTACAATGCTTGCAGTGTAATGTCCCTAAATGATAACAGTGAGCAGATATGCTTGGTACGTCAGACATACACACACCTTTGTCTCTGCAGTGTCGTGTGGCCAAAACACATGTCCCCTCCTGCACCCATATGTCACAGTATGTACCCCAAAAACATATTTCACCTCAAAAGCGTTGAGGGGGCTGTACCCTTTTGCCATCTGCGTTCCTAAGCGTCCCATTTGAAACCCTAAAACCATATTTCACCTCGAAAGCGTTGAGGGGGCTGTACCCAGTTTGCCATCTGCGTTTCTAAGCGTTTCAAATAAACCCCAAAAACATATTGAATCTCAAAAGCGTTCATGGGGCTGTACCCCGTTTCCACCAAAGCCACAAAATGTAGGGGTACTGCAACACACACCCATTGGCATTCCAAATCCGTCCCATGCCATATGCACCCATCACACTATTCCATTGCCTTGATCACGCACACACTTTGCAGAGCCATACACACGCATCTGGGAAATCAGTGCACAACTGTGCACAAACTGTGAATGTCAGACATCTAACACAAACCTTGCAAGGTGCAACACAATAACCTTTTGTCTCCGCCCCACAGGTGACGAACTGCATGATGCTGGAGAGGGAGACAGCAGCCATCACTGCCAGTCCACAAGCCCTCCACACGGACTCACGGATGTGGAAGACCTGGACACCTCTTCGGACGAGGACACCCGACCAGGCACATCTGGTGTGGCAGGGCGCAACCGCTCCCCAGGACCCCTCCTACCCACCAACCCATCTCCCAGGGCTGGTGACCAGTCCCAGGCCCCTGCTGCCACGGTCATTGCGGCCACCACCACCGCCGCAACCACCACCACCACCACCACCACTAGGGCCTCCCTGACCACTCACCCTGCTCAAGGTGTTGTACTCATCTCGACATCGACCCTGGGAGCGACAACGAGGCCCAGGGTGACCACTGTGGTGAGTGGGCAGGTCGGTGGCAGCAGTCCAGGTGGGAGGAGCAGGGCAGGCCAACGCCATCCGAGCCTGGGAGCCAAGCCCTGCCGCAAATCGCCAGAGTCCTTGGGGCCTATGAAGAGGCCCAGGGACAATGGGCCAGGTCAGCTTCCGACACGCGGGAAGTCCTTGGGGTGTTGAGGTCCATGGACGCCCACATGGGCCAACTTGTGGACCTCATGGGCCAGCTAGTGGTGGCGGTGAGGGCCCAATCAAGGCCAACCACACCACCTCCGACACCACCTGCTGGGGCGCAGGGTCGTGCAACATCCAGTTCCCCTGCGTCCACAGCGAGTGGGCAATCCTCAGCCACCACAAGCAGCCCACAACAACACCCCCCTCCCAAACGTGGAAGGGGTCGTCCGAAGAGGAAACAGGTGTCCAGAGAAGACTTTGCACGCTCCAAACGCCAGTGAGTCAGCCAGCCACGGTGGCCATCTACTGCATTCACTTGGACTACTATCCTACCCCACACTGCCATGTGAATGGCATGTGTCTGTCGGACTGTGGACCCAGAACAACATGGCTACACCTTGACCATCACGCGGACATGTCCGTCAACTCATTGTTCCAGCATGCACCACTTGTGTGATCACCTTGCCCACATTCACATGTCACTGCTTTAAATAAATACACCTGGATCACATTCTGTCTTATCTGCTCTGTGTTTAATCAAAGATGTGCAACCGTCCACAAGATCAGAAATGCATCTGTAGTGTGGTATGTCGATAGGCCAGGAGAGGCTGTAGGGACCTAGGGGGAAAAACAGAACAAGAGTCCATTGAATGTGTGTGTCACACACTCATCACACAGTACTTGTCATCAAGTTCAAGCAATGTACACACATCTCATAGAGCAACAGGGCACAATGCCACAGCCACTGTCAGTGGCATACTACCCTGGACATGGACCATTGCCACACAGCACTCAGTGAACAATAGGCCGCCGTGACAATGCACACATACACCTACACAACTACAGCAACATCAGCCGTCGTACATGGTCACTCACCGTCAAGTGAAGTAGCGGGCGATGAGCTGCTGACGCTCATTCACTGCTACCTCCTCTCCACTGTCCTCGTCACTGGACACGGCCTGGTCTGCAGGTGGGGGTCCTGGCTGATCACCGTCATCCACTATCAGGGGGATCTGCCTGCGAATAGCGAGGTTGTGCAGCATGCAGCATGCCACAACTATCTGGCACACCTTCTGTGGGGAGTATGCCAGTGCACCCCCGGTGCGGTCCAGGCACCTGAATCTGGACTTCAGGAGTCCAAAAGTACGCTCCACCACACGTCTGGTCCTCCCATGTGCCTCATTGTATCGGACATCAGCTGGTGTCCTGGGATGACGGAGTGGGGCCAGCAGCCAAGGGCCGTTAGGATATGCCGAGTCACCTGGGTGTGAGAAACACAGAGAATCCTTGCAATTCCAACAGGACACAAGACAGCATGTCACACCCAGCACGCTACACGAGTATGCATACTCACCAACAATCCAGGCACGGTCCGGTTGAAGAATGGACACCAGTTGTGGGAGGATGCTGTGGCGCATGATGTGCGAGTCATGGGTGGAACCGGGAAACTTCGCACACACGAGCGTGATGATCATGTCCGCCAGGCACACCACTTGCACATTCAGGGAGTGGAAATGTTTACGGTTACGAAAGATGTGCTCCATGGCCTGTGGTGCAACAAGGCCAACATGTGTGCAATCAATTGCACCAACAACGTGGGGGATGCGTCCAAGTGCATAGAAAGCCCCCTTCACTGCCGCCAAATCACGAGCCCTGGGGAATCTGATGTACCGATTCCTGTACAGCATCATGGCTGACAGGACATCCCGTAGCACCATGCTGAATATGGGTTGGGACATTCCAGCTCCACTGCCTACCGTGTGTTGGAATGATCCGGTAGCGAAAAAATGCAGTGCAGCCATCACCTTAGCCGTGGGGGTGAATGCTGTTGGATACACCCTGCGAGGACGAAGGTGGGGTACCAACATAGCACATAGGCGATGCAGGGTGGGTCGGTCCAGCCGGAATTTACGGATGACCTCCACATCCTCCATGTCTGACAGCAATTGGTAGGGGCGATGTATGTTTGGTCTCCTCCTAGGACAGATGGAAGTGGACACATGTCAATGCAACATACCACATGGCACATACACATACCATAAATAACTGGCAAAGCTATAGAATCACAGAACAGCCGACAAGCAGGGACAGCACAGCCACAATACTCTTACACAGGTCCCCTTACCGATAGCAATGGTTACTGACACATACCATTGACATGAGCATGCACATGGGGAGTTAGGCCCTAATAGCTTGAAAGGCATCATGATGGTTTCAGACTGCATAGGTGGGAGCCGACAACACCACGGCAATATACCTAGCTGCTGTGCCAGACACAGCTTCCGAGGCCGGGTGAGTATGGCACACACCAACAACACAATGTACACAGGCTGAGCGGCCAAAACAAGTGGGTCCTGTTGCACAATGGGATATGAGACAGTCAATGATGTCCCTAGCCCACCCAATGTCCAGCACTGTACGTATCACACCTCCAACACACATTGACAGGTGTACACATCGACAACTCCATGACAACACAGCTGTGTGAATGCAAACACACATCACAAGTGACACGTAACGTTGCACGTGCCAAGTGGGAGATGTACGTAGAGGAAAATGGCATGTGTGTGCATATGCACATCCCATGCACCCATGCTAATGTGTACATGATGATGTGCCAACAGACATGCGGAGGCTGAGCACTGGCCGTCAATGCCAATACACACAGCATGAAGTGGCCCTGTCCAGTGTGGACATGCTCCTACACACAAATCATGGCCACACCTGCAAATGCATGGCGCACCTTCAACTGTGGATTCCACATGGCACCAGTGGACTGTACCCGCCATGGACCAGGCCCTTGAGGCCAACTCCAATGGCCCTCACGACTGCATCTTGCGTGTTCGACGATAGAGGTAAGCGTACATGGACAGCTCGGTGCAGGCCATTGTGTACATTTGAAGCAGGCAGACATGGTACACCAATTGCAGCAACTTGGACCCACTGGAACAGCCCCAGGGGGCCATATGAGTGTGGGAGGGAGACAGGCATTACCACAGCTGACAGGGACTGCTGCCTGGCATCCCTCAACAACACCTGCCGCTGCTGCCACATGTCCAGCTACATGTCGACGACTCTGAAGATATGTCCAGGTCCACTCACCAGCGAGGAGCTGGAGATCATGGATTCCGAGCTCCACGCACACTGCCCAAGGCTATTCATAGCAGAAGTTGTGTGTGTAAGACAACTACAGTGTGTATGGGAGTGCATGTGGGGGACACACACGTCGTAGATCCGCAGCACTATGATTCTGAGCCTGTGGGGATCCAACATGCACTGCTTACCATGCTAACTACAGGTGTAAGGGGTATGTAGGCTCTATGGCGCTTTCCCATGCATGTCCCTCACGAGTGGTGGTACATGGCATTTCCATGTCAGACATCCAGTCACGCAGCCACTTGGCAATGCAGGAGTCAGGGCAGTCCTTGCTTGTGTGACTGGCTGGCTGGGTCCCTGCTGGCCTTCTCAGCAGCAGCAGACCTGGGCTGCACATTGACCGCACAATCCTAGAAGGAGACAACACTGACTGTACAGTGGGTCACATGTGTCTTCTGTTCAGGTCTCTCCTGAAATGCACAGACTCAGCCCTGTCGATTGGACACACCATGCCTTGTGATAGGGATGTGTGTGAGAGATAGTGGCACTGAATGTGACCTCCATTGCATGGTGAGCCATTCACAGGGCGAGTACGTTGAGGGCTGCGCAGTGTTGGACACAGTGAGTCCACCCACAGAGATGTGTTGCCTTGTGATCTATTTGTTGGTCCACCTGACAATGGACAGTAGATGTGGGCAGACTACACATTGCTCAATGTGCTGGCAACCTGCATGTGAATGGGATGGACAGGTACTGTGTACACACTCCCAGCAGCATGCATTCACGTGTGGTGTACACATGCTGTTGGGCCATGTCCGATTAATTCCTGGCTCTGTTGCACGTCTCTGAGTATTTGGGATGTGTCAGCAGCATGCCACTGTGAGTGGTGGATGTGGGTGATGTTGAGAAGTGCATGAGTGACATTCCAAGGCTCTTGTGTACCATCCCTGCAGTTTGAAGTCCTCCAGCCCAAGGGCATGTGATGAGCCATTGCATCCAAGTTGATGCCTCTGTGTATGTGTGACCGACAGTGCAGCCAATTCCACAAAGGGTGTGACGTCAACTGCCGGATGAGCTGCTACGTGGCGAGAACGGATCGGGGGATGCCCCCTCGTATTGTCAGGTCAGCACGGCGCTGCATTTCACCAGTAATGGTCTGCATCTTGACAGTCACACAGCCTGTGCCGGATGCATGTTTGTAGGGGCATCAGCAGCAAGCAGGTGTACAGTAATGTGGGATGGTTTCTTCTGCGGTGAGAGGCAGCATGTGTCCACAGCCTAACCATAATCTGGGTGATGCGATGTATGTTGTGTATGCAGTGGGTTGTAAGTGTACTCTGTGCTGTGTGCACCTGACATGCATATGCGATTCCTGAGGGTCAAGATGTAACTTGAGCACTCTGCATTCTCAATGCACTCAGAGTCGTAGCCCTCTGGAACAACCTGTAGTGGCCTGGATTGGCAATTCACATGTATGTTTGAGGCACTGTGCCTACTCTGATTTCATTCGGTCATATGTTTGCGATGCCTCAGCTCATATCTCTGGTGCTTACAGATCCGGCACACTGGGCAACAGCAGTTATGCTCGTGTCAACGACAGGTGGATGGCATGGGCTCATGGCCATTGTGGGCCGTCATGTTGCAGTCTGTGTGAGTGGTTTCCCATTCTGCTCCATGCAGGTATGTCTTTGGCCTAATTACGTAGTGGTCATCCTTGCCCCATCAGGACAGTGGGTGTGCACACCGCGATTTGTGGCTATGGTCGCAGGGTGACACAGGCCGGGTGTAGTGCTATGTGCACAACACATGTGCCACTTATTAGCGGCTTCAGTTACTGTACGCCAGCCATTACGTGTTGATTGTGGTGGCTGTATGCAATTGCACAGGTATCGTGCAACATGTGGATTGGTGGATGTTCTGTGCTGCTTCCCTTGCACATGTCTGTTTAATTGATGCCAGATGGATGAGGCCACCTCGCTCTCTCTCATGTGGCATCTCCCGTGGGTGCTGAGGGACAGGGGACGGTCAACAGTGGTGTGGCATCGGATGTATCAGCTGCACAGGTGCTGAGTGTGTCAGATGTGACCAGCGCCTCGGAGGGGCCAGACGTGTGCTGGATGAATTACAGGCCGAGACGGCAATTTCTGAGTCATCTGAGGACCGAGGTGATGCATCCATGTTTGCTAACACAGGGGACGTGGACTCTGGCTCCTCTTCAGCCACGCGGAGGCCAATGCCCGCCCTCCCATCTACTTCCACTGGTGCAACACGTGTCGGCACAAGGATGAAGGATAGAGTGTCCTTCACACCAGGCACAGCTGCCCCTGCACATGTGACCCCTGCTGCCCTCAGTGCTGGGTCTGTTGAGCTCATGCGCCATCTCTGCGTGGGGCAGACAGCTCTCCTCAATGACGTCATTGCCCATGACATCACTTTGCCGCAGGTGACACAGTACATGGAGGGCCCACATGTGCGCGTGGGTGGGCTACGCCAAACTGTCCAATGGTTGTCCCCCCAGTCAAGGTGGTCCTTCAACTGGGCCAATCTCAGGCTGACATTCCTGACCCTTTCTCCACCCCCTGGGCAGTGGCACATCTGACAACAGCAGGGCACGAGTCCTGAAATAAGGGGTGGGGGTACGCTGACGTCACAACAGGAAGTGACATCACGGAAGGTGGCTTGCAACGTCTGACTCATTGCCTCCCCTCGCTCACCCCTTATATGCGATTGCATCGTAGAAGCCAGCGCGTGCACAAGCAGCTCCGATCTCGCCCCAGAGAGGCCAAAGAGTGAATGTGTGGCTCCATTTGCCCCAATTATCTGTCTCGCGGTGATATGAGTGGTGGGACGCCGTCCACCCGCGTGGTACCCCGACTCGATACCTGGGCAACAGTGACAATGCATGACAGCCTCCGGAGTCCGGATACACCACATGCAACACACTGAGGCTGTGTCTGCCCTAGCGGGCCAGGCCGCAAACACAATCCCACACGTAAGGTTGACCCACCCCTGCGCGCATAGTCATTACAACCGCTGCCATTGACAAGGGACCCATGTGGTGGGACATGGGCCTCAGGGTGACGCGCATCCGAGCCATCCCCCGCCAACGAGTGTCATGCATCTCACACATATCGCAAAGCCAATAGGACACTTTGCCTGCACACCAGGTCTCGAGTCAGGGTACCACGCGGGTGGACAGCATCCCACCACTGATTTTACCGCGAGCCAGGGAACTGGTGCAAATGGACACACACATTCACTCTTTGGCCCCTCTGGCGCGAGCTCGGTGCTGCTTGTGCATGCGCTGGCTTCTCTGTTGCAATCGCATGTAAGGGGTGGGCGAAGGGAGGCAAAAGAGTCTGATGGTGCAAGCCACCTTTCGTGACATCACTTCCTGTCGTGACGTCTGCGTCCCCCCACTACATATTTAGGACTTGTGCCCTGCTGCTCACTGAGAATGTGTTGCCTGCGAGATGTGACCAGGAGAAGGGCGCCATGAGCTCCCACCCACCAAGCTCCACTGCCATCCCGTGCCCTGGGTAGCCTGTGCAGGCGGACAATGTAGGGGGTACACCTGGTGGACAGGGGATGTGCGTGCCTTGGCAAGGGCCTGGCAGACGCACAGCAGTATCCAGCATGTCCCCAGAGGGAGGGCTAACGTCTACACCTGATGCAGCATTGATCGTGTGCCCGCCTGTTGTGCCCACACGAGTTCACATTCATCTCCAGACAGGTGTGCTTTCCAAATACCCAACACAGTGGAAATATAGCCCTCCGTAATCCTCCCCACACAGTCTGTTTCAACAATGCATGTGTGCACCTACCCGTGCCACCCACCCACCTGGCCCAAGCGGAACTCCCGCTTCACATGACACATGTGTGTCTTCCACAGTTGTGCTTCTCTCTCAGGGGCGGACCTCCAACTGTCCCGTAGCACATAGACAGCACGGAGTTGAACGGGCCATCCTGTTTGAATGGTAGGGACACACACACATCTACCTGTGACACAGTGGTGGCTGTGATGGCTATTGTGCCTGCCATGGCAGTGTTGGTGGCCATGTCAGGGTACACTCACACACATTGCATACGCAGCTTTTCGTGTCACTACTCTGCACATCGGACTGGCCACTGTCCCTGGTGTTGAACACTTTTGCCGCCTGTCTATGTGATCTGTGACTGGATGCTGTTGTTCCTGTAGTCGGTTGTGTCTGTGTAGTTGCTGATTGCAGTTGTTACTGTGTGTGCATAGTTAAGTGAGGCACATGCCTTGAATGGTACCTCAACAATTGTAATGTCTGGTGTCACATTCCATTGTGTTTTACACGTGGCTGGGACTTCACTTCTTTCAGACTCTGCCACTTGTGTGTGATGATTCTGAAGAAGTTTTTTAGTGACACGGATTGTCTGCATGTATTTGCTTGAATTCCATGGTAAATGTCTACGTGTCATGTTTGCGTGCAGGCAAAGCACGGGGTGTGAGTCTGGCCACAGGATGACAGGTAGCATGTGCATAGTGTGCGGGTATGTGTGAGCTTACTTTCTGGGTGGCCAGTAGTGTAGGTGTATGTTGATCTTGGGATGGACATTGAGCATGGGCACATGGGTTACTTTCAAAGTGTGCATTTGGGAAGTGTAGGTATGTGTGGTGTGAAGTGTGTGACTTTGGGGTGGTGTTGGTGTGTGTGTGTGTGCACTCTGGCAATGTCGATTACACACATGTGTTACCCAGGGGCATGGTGGGTGTTTGTATCCGTGTTCAGGTCTGTGGATGTGAGCGCATGTGTGTACTGTATGTTGCACAGTGTGCAGTGTGTGGGTGTGTCCTTGCAGTTCAGGATGGCTCCTACTTAATATGTTTTGGCCATTGTGGGTCTGCAGGGTGTGTGACTGTCAAGATTGTGCCTGGTTTAATGAAGCATGCATGTGATTTTCAGCTGTTCGTACTCACTGTGCGGACCTGCCCACCAACACTGATTCCCTGTGTATGTTTTGACATGCATTGCTGTAGCATGCTTGTTGCGTGGGTCCAACTTCTGCTTGATGAGTGGGATGTCAGACTGTGAAGGTAATTATACACATATGTAGGACTGTGCTTTGAAGTGACCAGCCTGTCAGTGTTCATGTGATGAACTGTTGTGCCACGTCAGAGTCTGACAATCAAAGGCCCACGACCTGTAGTATTTCACTAGGTCCACTGTGGCGGCAACTCATATGCATTGACATCCAATGTCACTGGACTACATGGTCATCTCACGGCTCTCGTGTACTTCACACACTCTCATCCTCTCTCATTCGTACTTGTCTCCTTGAAATTATTCAACAGAGTCACATATTTGCTTCGAGGCATGTATTTGGACTTACTTCCTCTGTGATGCAGTATAGTGGACACTACTGGCAGCAAAATGCATGAGGTGGATATACTTAGCATGATTACACATACGAAAGGGGGTACAGGTAGATGTAATTAGTTTTTGACTGTGGAATGGAGGCTTCAGGGTTACAGCTGCCTTGCACTTTCTATGCTACAGTACATTTGCTGATTACTGATGGTCTCTGGGCTTTGACACAGCCAGTATTCATTCAGCCTACCAGACAGCTTGGCTTCATAGGGACAGTTCATCTCAGTTCCATGGTACTGGTTTAATACAATAGTGACTCCGACACACCAGCGTCAGAGGTGACATCAGGGCATGTGCCCACCTGCATGCAGCAGCGTCTCACCAGTTGTTGCAATGTGGGGGCTACTGAACATGACACTGTTACTGGTGCCATGTTGTAGGGGGTTGCAGTAGTTGTCCATGCAAATGTCCTGGCACGGAAGTACAGACAAAGGTGAGGTGACAGTTCGCACGTACTACAGCAGACAGATGTGTGTGCACTGACAGGTGCATGTGTCCAGGTGCGCAGGATACATATTATGGCATAGTTGTTTGTGCTGTATTGCCCATGTTGTTACTGTACACAAGTCCCATACCTCTGCCTCCCCCTGTTCATGCAGAGACACGGGATATGGTGGGGTACAGGGTGCATGTCCCGGAAATGTCAGTTGTCATGGCAGTGTAGTTGATGGTAAGGTGTTAGTTGCAGATTATATGGTATAGTTCTTGTACAGCTACCTGCACACTCCGTGCGGAAGCCAAGCATGGGTACGGTGTTGTACATCTATGTTCAATTGTGGTAGTTGATTCGGGGACCCATGAATTGACAAGTTGACGTGTATGCGACACCTTCCAGCAGGGTATCCATCCCATTGATGGTGAACATGGATGTCATCCAATGAAGCGGGTGGTGGGTGGCAAGGTGTTCATCGTAAGTTGCCCCTTGTAGAATCCTGATGGGACATGTTGGATGACATTTGATGAAACTGTGATCCAGGAGACGTTCTGTGGAGGCACACTGGTCCCATTGCAGTGTGTCCCTGATTGCAGCCACAAACGCCATGCCCCCATACACTGAACAGATCCTGTCGTGTTCGTCCAGGGGTGCAAACAAGTGTACCAAGTCCGCCTTTGGACATGCCGGGTTGGAGAGACATAAATCCACAGGCCAGTGGAACGGACACCTCCGACAATAGAATACGGGGATGACGCAGCTGAACATTGCAATGCGGTAAGTTAGTCGGTAACTTACATTCAGCATTGCCAGATTTGAACAGCCCACTATGTGTAGCATGCTGTCACTGTACAGCTTGATCTGTCCGGCGTAGTTGAGGGTCAGTGGTGCGACAGCCATTTTGCTACAGGGTGATGTGATGGCGTGCTCCGTCTGCCTGAGCAGTCAGCAGAGTGCAGCCTCCGTCGATGCTGGGAATTGTGGAATGGATGTAAGGCGGATGGACTTGTGGTATAGCTTGTGCGGAGGACACAGTCCCTCATCCCACATGCTTCTATGAATAGTCAAGGCCAGTGGTGTGTGACTCTTTCCACATTACTTTCATTTGGTCCACATGGAGGAGTGGTATTATTGCATTTTGTGGTGTTATCTATTTTTCATGTTGTGCGCTATCTGCCAGTGGACGTTTTCCTCTGCATGGCTATGTTTTGCTTCTTGTTGGTACAATGGCTCCATTCTCCGGCATTATTGGCAGCAATGTTATTTCGGAGCAGGAATGGAAGGCCATTCAGTGCTATCTGCTCTCCCGTGTGTGGGCGGGTTACTGCGTTTCCGCTGTTCATTTCGGCTTCTGTGTGGGTGTTGTGATTGTGCACACCTGTTCTCAGGCAGCCGTGTTTTTTTATTTTGTACATTGCAAGTGTTGTTGTTGCGGGCAGGATGGTTTTAGTATTTCTTGTTGTGACTGGCGTGCTTTTCCGGACATTGTTGATATTCTGCGCTGTTATGTGGTAGCCGCCGTGTGATTATCCATGTTTTACATACAAGGGTGTGTCCTATTTCGCATTCACATTACTCCCCTGTTCGGGACACTTGTGTGACGTCAAGTTGACAACTGTGAGTTGTCGGTTGTGGACATGACTGATGCAGGAAGGCCACGTGACATGTACCTTCCGGGTGGGGCTGGTGTGTGGGGTGTGTAGTTGTGGCCCTGTGGTGTTTGTGTGCAGCCGGATTCTTGCGCAGTCGTTGGCCACTGTGTTGTGCGCATGTGTACCTGCGTCATCGCCGCTACGCTGCGGTGCCGTGACGGGGACGTCACTTCCTGGGGCCGGGTCGTGGGTGCCCGGGATGTTGCAAGTTGTTTAGTTTTGACAGGTGGGACGTGTGTGGGTACAGTGGTGGATGTGTCCTGTCCACACAGGGGTGTCTGGGGGGGCCATGTGCACTTTTCCCGCCCTTGCACTGTGTGCATTGTTTTCGTACCCTTGTTGTGTGTCTGCCTACCTGCGTCGTCGTGGTACGTTCACTCCTAGGTGGTGCATCAGGTAGAGCAAGGGGATGGCCTGGAGTGCAGGATTCATCTCTGGGTGGTCCGCCTTTTTAGTCTCCGTCAGGTAAAGTCGAGTCTCCGCCTTGGTATCTCGTGCGGTGTCTCTTAGCCGGTGGGGCTGTTTGGTTGTGGCATCGTAATTTGTACGCCGGGCGGTACGTCATTTCGTCAGACGGTGTGTCTCCATTGGCTCGCGCCGCTACGTAGACTGGCGCACTTTGATGGCGGGCGGCGCAGCAGGCTTGCCGGCGGTGTTTGCCTGACTTTTCACATCCTAATTTGGCGGGCGTGTGGGCCGTTGCTGGCGGACGGTAACTAGCGGTTTTTGCATCCGCCAGCACGGCGGTACTGCTTTTGCCCGATATCGTAATGGGCCCCTAAAAATATATTTACTATACTATTACATGACTATTTTTCAAAAAATTTACCATTTTTCAAAAATGTTAAAAAAATATGTATGTACAAATATATTGTTAATTTTGCAATTGTACATGAAAAATGTATGTTAAAAATATATTATACTTTCTAATACATTTTGAACAACATCAAAATATCTGAATTATGTTTTCAATATTGTAAAAAATTGTATAACAAAACCAAATGAAAATCATTAAATACAAAAATGTATGTGTTCACAAATAAAAATGTTTACAATAAAAGCTAACATACATGTCCTTTCTTATTTCAATATACATATAAACTATAAAAAAAATTACTATTCCCAACTCCAAACCCAACTAAACTCAGGGAAAGTGCTGGATAATAAACCGTAATAAATTACTATTCCAACTCTAAAACCAACTAATCTCAGGGAAAGTGCTGGATAATAAACAGTAAAAAATTACTATTCCGACTCCAAAACCAAATAAACTCAGGGAAAGTGCTGGATGATAAACAATAATAAATTACTATTCCTACTCCAAAACCAACTAAACTCAGGGAAAGTGCTGGATAATAAACCCCCAAAAATTACTAATCCAACTCCAAAACCAACTAAACTCAGGGAAAGTGCTGGATAATAAACCATAATAAATTACTATTCCAACTACAAAACCAAATAAACTCAGGGAAAGTGCTGGATGATAAACAATAATAAATTACTATTCCAACTCTAAAACCAACTAAACTCAGGGAAAGTGCTGGATAATAAACCACAATAAATTACTATTCCAACTCCAAAACCAAATAAACTCAGGGAAAGTGCTGTATAATAAACAATAATAAATTACTATTCCAACTCCAAAACCAAATAAACTCAGGGAAAGTGACGGATAATAAAAACAAAAAAAAAATTCTACTTTAAAAAAAAATCAAAATATAGAAAAATAAAAATTAATTTTAAACCAAAATAAATAAAAAATGTATAAAAATTTACATTTCATAAACAAATTTGAAACTTTCACACATTTTTTAGAAATGTTATCACAAAAGTTTTAAAATAATAATATATAAAATAAATAATTCTTATAAATTAAAATATTTAAAAAAATTATTACAATTTTGAGACCCCACTTTTCAAAAAAATAAAAATATTAAATTCTAAATTACAAATAAATTTCGATATTTAAAATCTAAATAATCCAAATAGTTTGTTTTTTTAAACAAAAAAAGTTTGGCCAAATTTTTTTTATATAAACTTTTACATTAATAAACTAACCATATATTTTTACAAAAAACTAATCTAAATAAATAAATATTTGTTAAATATTTTAATAATGCTACATAAAAATATACATAATACAAAAAAGTAACTTTTTTAATTTTAAAATTTTAATTTTTAAAAAATATTTCAATATTTCAAAAATATTTTTAATAAAAAATTATTTTTAACAACATTCTAAAATTACTCCCACCCTTATCCCCTATAAAACCAACATCCTGCTACTAAATAAAAAAAATATATATATATATTTTTAAATTACTCCCCACCCTTATCCCCTATAAACCCAACATCCCGCTCCTAAAACTTAATTAAAAAGCAGTAAATACAAACATTTTAACATAAAAAAATAAATTAAAAAACATATAATAACTAATACAACATTAATAAAAAAATACCAACATTAAACAAAAAAATCAAAAATCGATATAATCAACAACTATATATTTGCCATTGATATGGACAAAATCAATATTTCTACATTACATAAAAATCTATATTTTTAACAACGAAAAAACTTACCTCGATATTTTGCACCAGCGATATTCTTGACTCAGTATTCATGTAAATCGATATTTCGTGTCAATATTCTGTCTCTGTATCTAATTATTAATGAGGCATTAGTGTCGCTGGGAGAAGCAAAGGTAGTCAGCGTGGTTGACCTATCAGCCGACTACCATCAGGTGATGCTACACAAGGAGTCCAGGGCATTAACCTCTTTCGTCACACCTTTCAGAGCATTTAGATTCCTTAGAATGCCTTTTGGGTTGGCCTCAGTAGCTGCCAATTTCTAGTGGTTGATGGAGAAGGTTTTGTCTGGGATTAAATCGGTCATGTACTTCCAGGATGATATTTCAGTATACCCCAGGATAGACCAAGTCATGATGCTGTGCTCAAGGAAGTACTTTCCAGCTTGAGGGAAGGAGGGCTTACTCTCAAGAGGGACAAGTGCAGATTCAGAGTTGGCACTGTCTCTTATTTAGGACACACCATCTCGGAGGATAGTATTAGCCCCAAATTGGAATTGGTGGATGCCAGATCTCAAGCATCATGCTACAAAGACCAATTTAAATCATTCTTAGGTCTTTCAGAATATTATTCAAAATTAATTTGTAACTTTACCAGCATGAGGCAGCCATTAAGACTATTGCTCAAGAAGGGTGCAGAATGTATATGGTAGCCTAGATGTAAAGAGGCTGTTAATAAAGTAAAGTATGAAATAGCCCGCATTTCAACATTTGGACATTTTGATGTCACCAGAACAACTATTTTGACCATGGATGGCAGGTTGAAGGGGTTGGGCACAGTCCTCTCCCAAGTGCTTGAGGGAGAAGAAAGTCATAGCTTTTGCCTCACATTCACTGAAAGGGGATGAAGAGTGTTACTCTGTGATAGAGTGTGAGGCATAAGCCTGCATGTGGACTATAAGCCATTTTAAATTCTTTCTGTGGGGACTACTGTTCACAGTAAAGCCAGACCACAGGCCTTTGGTCCAGATGTTTGCATGCAGACATACAGAGAACCACACCCCCAGAATAAAAAGGTGGGTGGAAGGACTAATGGAGTACAACTTTAAGGTGAAGTACTTGCTGGGTAAAAGAAATATGCCAGCTGATTATCTGTCCAGGATGCCATTAGACAAGGAATTAGTTTCCACCGTGGAACCGCCAGTATTATAGGTCAAAGAACCAGCTCTTAACTAGGCCTGGGCGGAGTTTGCGGAGTTCCACTACGCGAGCGGCTGAGTGTGTTACCTCGAGCTGTTCGTACTGATTTTTAATGCCGGGTGTTTGTCCTGCACTGCGAAATCAGCGTGAAAGGCATCACGCGCAGCGCAAGAGGGCGTTGCTTCTTTCTGCTGCTCGAGTAGAAGTTCTACTCGAGTGGCAGCTTCGTCAACGCGAACGGAAGATTTCTCAACGCGACCGCCCGTGTTGAGAAATCTCGCAGGGAAGCAGTCTTGCGTTGGATTTTACTCGCTCGTGCTCACCAACTTACCGTTCTGCAGAGTGTGAAGTGCGAAAAACTCAGCGAACTCCACGAATGGAGCGGAGTCCACCGCCCAGGCCTACTCTTAACAAACCTGAATGAGAAGGTGGAGTGTCCAGTGGTGCAACAAGGAAACAGGTATTGGATTTTGTGGTGGAAGGATGGCCAATCTTAAGCAGTGTGCCTGAGGGCGTAAAAGCATTTTGAAATGTATGGGAGGAGTTGAGTATTGTCAATGATGAACTTTTCAGGGGTGAGAGGCTGGTTCCCTCGGAGGATTTGTGTGGCAAAATCATTAACCTGGTCCATGAATCTCATCTGGGCTGAAATTTAATCAAGGCCAGGGTAAGGGAGATGTACTGGTGTCCAGGGGTGGATAAGCAAGTATAGAAGATGGTTAGGGGAAGTATACTATGTGCTGGTAATGACAAATCCAAGTCAGTCAGAGCAACTGCCTTATCCCCTGTAGAAGTCCCAGAGGAACCATGGTGCAAATTGGCACTGGATATTATGGGCCCTTTTGAAGTGTTATCATCAAATGGAAGATTTGTAATGGTATTGGAGATTATACTTACAAATGTGTATCAGCATGTTGTGTTAGCTCTATTCACAAAGTGACAAAGAATGTACTGGAATTCTTGAGGGATGTCTTTGCTTGTGAAGGAATTCCTAAACCCATTGTAACGGACAATGTGGTCCAGTTCATTTCACAAGAAATGAAAGATTTTTAAGAGTATTTGTCAATCAAGCACCATTGCACAGCACTTTATGCACCTCAAGCTAATGGTGTGGTAGAAAGCATGAATAGTCATGTGAGGGCATGCGTGAAAACAACTGTAGAGAGTAGGTTGTCCTTGAAGGGAATCCTACATGAAAAATGATGGGCACATTGCAATACACCTAACAGCGTAACAAGGATTTCTCCCTTTCAGGGACTCAAAGGGAGAATGGCGGGTTCTAATTTAAACCCAGTTTGGTTAAGTGGTACCATGGGCATGGTGAGTCCGTATTCAAGTAGGATCAAGGAATATCAGGCAAAATACCACAAAAACTTTGATAAGAAATATGGTGTCAAGCAAAATAGGTGAGTGGTAGGTGAGATGGTGTACGTGAAAAAACCTGTTTGGTCCCCTAAAGGTGAGATGAAGTTCATGGGTCCCAAACAAATCATAGAGGTGAAGAAGAATGTGGTGGGGGAGAGGTGTGGAGCATGTCAAGGTTATCGAAATGTGACTGCAACTGTAACTTGGACAGAACCAGTGAAGAGTGAAGCCATGACCCTGGTGGTAGTCATGAGTGTGGTAATGAGGGTGCGAGTTCTACACGAGGTAGCACAGGCTGGTCACGAGGCACTCTTAGACTCAGGAAGCCACCTGTTTATCTCGAAGATTACATTTTGGAATAATGCCTTTAGTTTCAGGAAGTTACCCATATGCCTTGGGACCACCCTGTATGAGTTGGGATTCTAATGTATTCTGTCTTTTGATCTTGTCTAGCTTCCGTTCATTTTAGTTGTTTTTTCCCTTAATGTATTTTCCATTAACCCGGTTACTGCTTTGGTAATTTCACTTTGCCCTATAAGTTTGGAAATGTTATAATCCACTTACTTATGTCCCTTTAACCCTGGGGGAATCTGTGGAGTTCTGGGGGCTTCATATTGAACTGTGGGTGTGCTAGGCAACCACTGAGCAGTTGGACTGGGGCTGACTCAGAGGTGGCTGTGTTACCTGTGGTGCACTCTCTCAACACTTTGAATGTTGGTATTTTCCACTGCGGCACATTTACTTCCAGGTTCTGCCTCCCTCTATCCTTATGTTTGCATCCTAAATTGAGGCTTGAGTCAGAAGCAAGTCATCCGCCCACATGCAAAGGAGGTGCTACCGTCTGCCAGGAAACAGAGGATGTGTTTACAGACAAGCTGGTGCCTGTGGAAGTCATGGAGCACTGGAGGAAATGATGCTTGAAACTACCCAAACTACATTTCAGCCTAGTCTTCCTATCGTTTGTCCATCTGCCCAGACTTACAAATCTATTCATATTATATTTGGATATGTGTATTTGTAGAAATGGAAAAGAAAATAAATATTCAAAGCAGAACCATACAGAGAGATGGAAGAAGGGGTAGTTAGTGAACACAGAGCCAAATTTGTAAACTTTTTTTTTAATTTTAGGAAGTTAGGGGCCCATTACGATGGCGGGCGGAGGCACCACCGCAGTGCTGGTGGTGGCGGAAAATGCCATTTTCCGCACGCCAGCAGCGGTTTCCACGCCCGCCATATTAGTATGGTCAAACACAGCCCATTTCCCGTCCGCCGCGGTGCGACGCGAACCGCCAGAAAAATGCGCCCGCCACCGCGGCAGTGGGAGCCAATGGAGACCCACCGCCGTGCACAATGACGTCCCGACCGCCGTACAAATCAGGATGCCCCAAACAGCCAGTTGCACCGCAGCGGAGAAACCGGCCAACCAGAGACGGCGGAAGCACGACAGCGGAGCGCGAAACCTGATCCCCGGTCCCAACCGCCCGGTCCCGACCGCAATGAATCCAGCTCTACACGTCTTCCTGGCGCTGTACCTGATACACCATCAGCAACTCATGCACAGTCGCGGACGTCGCCGCAGGTACGCAACAACACAACTCCGCACACAACAACAACACACAATGCATGGGCAGATACAGGGTTCCTGTCCACACCAGACACCCTGGTGGGGACATAAACACATCCACAATCGTACCCACACATGTCCTACCTCTCACCAAATCAACCCTCCGCATCCAGGTCATCCACCAACCGCGATCGTGATGTAATGTCCCGGTCACGTCACCGCAGCGGTGAAGACGCGGGAAAACATGCGCACAATGCAGAAGGCAGGGCCAGCGACAGGCATGGGCAGTGCACAAAGATCGTAGGGCCACACCTCCACCCTCCACACAACAGTCCCCCACCCCAAACATGAAGGGACATGCCATGTGCTCCTCCTGTGCTCCCCCATGCACAATAACCAGCCAGGTGAACCCACACCCTGCACCACATACAAAACAACTAGGGAGACAGCACAGCAGGTGGGGCTGCAGAGGAACACACAGCACAGAAGCACAGTGCCAGGGCAACCCACACACCACACTCATAGCAAGAAAACTGAGTCCAAGCACAAAATGAACACTCATACAGATAAGGCACAATCACTCAACTGGACACACAGCCTGCCAAGTCACACAGACATAGCCCACACTGACACACAGCCACATACACAGACCAGATGTCAGCAGCAATGGAGGACAACAAATAGGAAATCTAAAGTGAGGTGCACACAAATGGAAGGCCAAGGAGCGAACCCCCAAGCATGTGTACACCACATGCAAGAGAAATAACATATAACAACACCCTCAGCCCATCAAATCACACATGGCTGGCACAGTGAGTGAAGTCAAACCAGTCACCTCAGTGCAACAACTCAGGGAGACAGCAAGGCAACCCATGTACAGGAACAGGGATGACAGGAAGGGTCTGAAGTCAAACAGTGAACAGCCACATATCTGCATCCAACTACCTGACAGGTGTATGTCAGCAGCACAACACACAGGGCCCATTGTAACACTCCATGACTGTCAAACACAAGTAGGAACCTTCACACATACCCCACCCCCCTCACACCTGCAGCACACAACACCAGTGTCCAACACACAGAAGGGTGCCAATAATGTCCAGTTAATACACTGTCAAACAACCACACTCCCTGGGGGGTATCCACAAACATCACACACACACACCCAGGGATGCCTGAACCAATGCTTGCACAAAACCAACAGCCAAACACAAAACTACATAACAACACACACATAAGTACAACCAGACCACACCTGACCTGTGCAGCAAAACTGTGGGAAGACAATGGGAGCCCAGACAGAACAGGTACCAACAACAATTTGGAATCCCACAGAAGTGCAAGGACACACCAACACACTGCACAGTGCACATCCTACAACTCCCACATGTGCACACAATCACAAGCATAGGGCTGACCAATCAAACAAACACAAAAACAACAGTTGATGAACAGAATCAAACAAACAGGCACTCAAATCCTGGCTGACACATGTGTGCAGTTTACATTGCAGGGGCACACAAACATCAACACTACCGACAAAGTCACCCCCTACACACTGCACACTTCTTGACCACCCAAGTGCACACATAGAAATCAACCCATGTGACTAGGATGACTGGCAATCACAAGATAACCATACACCAACACTGTTGTGCACACATCAAGTAAGATCACACATACATGATGAACCTGGCCAGCCTGCCTGCAATCCTGTGGATAGAATCCCACCTTGTGCTGGCAGTGCATACAAACATGACATGTGTACAACATAGCCAACCTGACAAAAGAATGATTATGATAACAGTAGTCCATCACAAACCACCATCATTGCACCCCCAAGCCTCACAGTCAATAAGAACTGCATTGCCTGTCACCCCTGTAAAACCCTTAAAAAGTGAGAAAAACCATTGGCAATGTTGAAGTGGCATACAGAGCATGTGTCACAGTAAACCATACCCACACAGAAAACCCTTAATTCAGCAAGGACACTGACAAAACAGACAACAGGAGTAACTGTCTTTATTCACATATTACACAGATAGGCACAAAAGTAGACAAGAGCAAGGCCAGTGGCCAGCACAAAGTGCAGATGAGTTACATGAGAAGCTGCACAGGGAAGGGGCAAACAGCAGTTAACATCAAGGCCAGTGGCCAGTCAAAAGTGCAGATGAGGTACATGAGAAGCTGCACAGGGAAGGGGCAAACAGCAGTGAACATCAAGGCCAGTGCCCAGCACAAAGTGCAGATGAGGTACATGAGAAGCTGCACAGGGAAGGGGCAAACAGCAGTGAACATCAAGGCCAGTGGCCAGTCCAAGGTGCAGATGAGGTACATGAGAAGCTGCACAGGGAAGGGGCAAACAGCAGTGAACATCAAGGCCAATGGCCAGTCCAAAGTGCAGATGAGGTACATGAGAAGCTGCACGGGGAAGGGGCAAACAGCAGTGAACATCAAGGCCAGTGCCCAGCACAAAGTGCAGATGAGGTACATGAGAAGCTGCACAGGGAAGGGGCAAACAGCAGTGAACATCAAGGCCAGAGGCCAGTCCAAGGTGCAGATGAGGTACATGAGAAGCTGCACAGGGAAGGGGCAAACAGCAGTGAACATCAAGGCCAGTGGCCAGTCCAAGGTGCAGATGAGGTACATGAGAAGCTGCACAAGGAAGGGGCAAACAGCAGTGAACATCAAGGCCAGTGCCCAGCACAAACTGCAGATGAGGTACATGAGAAGCTGCACAGGGAAGGGGCAAACAGCAGTGAACATCAAGGCCAGTGGCCAGTCCAAGGTGCAGATGAGGTACATGAGAAGCTGCACAGGGAAGGGGCAAACAGCAGTGAACATCAAGGCCAGTGCCCAGCACAAACTGCAGATGAGGTACATGAGAAGCTGCACAGGGAAGGGGCAAACAGCAGTGAACATCAATGCCAGTGCCCAGCACAAACTGCAGATGAGGTACATGAGAAGATGCACAGGGAATGTGTGCAACTGCACCCTGCCATGGTCAGCAACACAGCCAGGGGGCTAACAATGGGCAGTCCAGGCACTGCTGTGGGTGAGACAGGTGTGTGAGGGGGACTTCCACTCAGACTTGGCTGTCAGTCGGACTGGGAGGTGGCTGAGTGTCGGGGACATTTGGAGGACTGGGCCGGGGAGAGAGAGTCCCAGCTGAGGTAGAGCCATCAGTGGCTTTTGAAGCCGGAGGGCTGCTTGGACCAGGTGGTGTGGTGGCACGTGGAGGTGGAGTCATGCTGCCGTGAGACACAGTGTGGGTGGGAGATTGTGGAGGGGTGCCTTTCCACTTCTTGGGGATTATAAATGGCTTCCCGGTCTTGGTATTAGTGGTAAGTGGGGCGGACACAACAGGCACACTCACCACCAAAGCTGCATCAGGTGCAGACGGTGGCCCTCCCTCTGGGGACATGCTGGATCCAGCGGTACGCTTGGCCTGGCCTTGCCTTAGCCCCTCCATCCCCTGTTTACCAGGTGTCCCCCCTACAGTGCCCTCCTTCCCCTGCTTCACAGGGCTCTGGATGGGAGTTGAGGTCGTGGGTGAATCAGCCTTGGAGCTCTTCTTATGTGTACTCTTAGCAGGCACCAGCTTTTCTGCGGGCACGGAAACAGTCTGCTTGTCTTTGCGAGATGCTTTTGGTACAGGACAGTCCTTGGCTGGGGATGCCTCTGAGGCATGCGAGCCTGAGGCCTGCTTCTTGGCTTTATGGCCCTGGGTGTCGCCTGACGGGCTTTTGCCTTTGTGCTCTGGGGTGGCTTTAGTTTTCTGTGGTGGTGGTGTCTGCGCCCTGGACCGCTTGGGCTGCCGCTGCTGTGTGCTGCGTGTGCTGCGTGTGCTGTATCTTGCCCTAGAGCTCTGTGGTGTATGGTCACTATCATCAGATGTAGCCACTGGCAGGGGGGTGGCCAAAGGGACTGGAGCTGGACTCTGTGACTGTGCAAGCTGAATGGCTGTCGTCACTACGGAGGACAAAGCTTGGACAGTCCGGTGTAGCCCACCCACGTCTGAATGAATGCCCTCCATGAAAGCAACGACCTGTGCCAATTTTTTGTCGTGTTCTAGGAAGGCATTGATGAGAGTTGTCTGGCCCACACACAGCTGGCGCAAAAGGTCCACAGACTCAACACTGAGGGCAGCAGGGGAGACAGGGGCAGGGGCAGCGGTGCCTGGGATGAAGGACACTCTTCCCTTCTTACTGGTGCGAACACGGCCAGCACAAGTGGAAGTAGGTGGGAGGGTGGGCGCTGGACGCTGTGTGGTGGAAGAGGAGGCAGAGTTCCCGCTCCCTGTGCCCGCCAACAGAGATGTGTCACCACTGGCGTCAGATGACGTCGAGGTTGGTGTCTCTGGCTGTGATTCCTCAAGCAGACTCCTGTCCCCCTCCGAGGCGGTGGTTACATCAGTGTCACTGTGCTCGTGTGTAGCAGTCGTGCTTGATGCCTCACCACTGGTGTCCATCCCCTGTCCTTCCGTGCCCACGGGAGATGCTGCATGTACTCACTCACACGTCACTTGTGATTTTCTGGGCATGTACACAGAACAGTGTTGTGATGGACTCTAAAATGGGTACACATGTCAATGTGTGAAAGGGCTGAGCAACTTACAGTGATGAATGTCTCACTACAGAATGTGCAGATTTGACTGTCTACTTTTCCTGGCTCATGCACATACTTGTCAATAAACGCACAGTGTTGGGTCATTGTGTGGTTGATGTGTGCCCTGTGTGACTTACACAAGAAGGTGTGGCAGTTACAGCAGCTATGTAGGAGACAGTAGTGTTGCAGTTTCACACATATGCTTTTGGTACTACTCTCTGGGCTGCCCATGCAAGATGTGGCCATGTCCCTTTGTGCATTCACATAGTCGGATATTGTTTGTGAGATGCTAGCTGTGTGAAAAGTGGACAGGTGTACGGATGGTGTATCTGAAGGTGTCCCTACAAGTAAGTTGTTTTGTAAGGTGTACTGTGATGCTAGTCATTGTTTCCGTTGTGTCAGTCAAAACGTAAGATGTCAGACACATCTCCTGGTGTATTGTGTTGACATGTGTCCTCTTTCATCTCACCTAGGAGGAGACCAAATCTGCATCGTCCCTTCACAGTGCTGGCAGACATGGAGGATGAGGAGGTCATACGGAAATTCCGGCTGGATCGAGACACCCTCCAAGACCTATGTGCTATGTTGGAGCCCCACCTGCAGCCTCGCAGGACATATCCGGGTGCTCTCACACTAACGTCTAAGGTGATGGCGGCCCTGCATTTTTTTGCTTCTGGATCTTTCCAGCACATGGTGTCCAGCGCAGGTCCTCAGTACCACCACTAGCTGGCCCAAGAGGTCCACGATTTGACCCATGCGGGTGTCTATGGACCTCAGCAGCAGGCGGAGCTTGCGGGAATCTTCCTGAGCCTGGCCCGTTTGTCCCTGGGCCCGTTCATAGGCCCCAATGACTCTGGTGATGTTGTCCAGGGCTTCGGTCCCAGTGTCCGTTTGGCTCAGACTCCTCCTTGCCCTCCCATCTGCCCTACTGTGACGGACCTGTTGCCTCACCACTGCATGCACCCGCATACTCTCCCTGCACTCCTCTGTTGTTGGGGTGGGGTGGTCATCCTCTGGGGCAGGGCGAGTGTTGCAGGCAGCATTGGTGGTTGTGGTGGTGGTGGTGGTGAAGGCCGCACAGGTCGTTCCAGCAGGGGTCAGCATGGTTGTTGTTGTTGCTGATGTGGTGGTGGGGGGGACAGTGGGGTCCTGGGACCTGTTGCGCCCTGGCATGCCAGATGGGCCGGCTTCAAGCTCCGCATCCTCGAAATCCAGGGAGTCATCATCAGTGAGTCCATGTTCCGGGGGTGGAGGCTGGCTCTGCAGGTTGGTGTTGTCATCCTCTGCAGTCAGTTCTTGATCACCTGTGGGACAGAGGGGAAATGGTCACTAACGGGCACCCCTCAGGCTTGTTGTTCAATGTATCTTATTTACAGGTCATGCAACACACAGTTTACTAGTTTGCACATTGCATGTCTGCACGATAAGGTGCATCTTGACATGATGTGGAGGTACATACATTAATATTCAACTGTGTGACATGTCAATGGATACCATGCCCCACGTGCAAATTTTGTGATTACGAGGACATGTTGTCATCTGTCAACTGGCGGATATACGACTTGATGTGCGGTATCTTTGCTGATTACGCTGCCTGGCATGCGTTACATCTGCGCATGAACTAGCCATTGTCATCTCATGCATACCTTTGTCATGTCCTGTACTTTGATTTATTTGTTCTACAGACCATGCTTGCTTTGTTTTCATATGGTCCTTCAAGCTCAGCCCACATGGATCTTACAGGTAGCATTCAGTGCTGTACATGTCTGGGCCCTGATTCACTTCAACATGGTATTTGGTGAGTCAAACTTTTGTTTCTGTGACAGTTACATACGCTTAGCTGTCTGCACACTGTAATTTGATATTTTATCTGTGTCAATTTTGTTGGGATGTGAGGGCTGGTGTTGTCATATGGCTCCATGCTTTTGGGAAGGAATGGTGGTGTGCATGCACTGTCTACTTACCTGTTCTGTTGTCACATTGGGGTGGACTTTCTAACACATCTCTCTGGCTGTGTGTTTAAGTGCTACTTCCTGCTCAGGGGTGGGACAGGGGTGCCTGGTGGGAGTTGTAGTGCAGGCCTCCCAACCCCAAACACCCCTTCCTGTGAAGATGGCTACCTACCTGTAAGTTTGGTTGTTGTTATACGATGGCTGCCACATGCTTCTGGGTGTGGTGGAGTGCTACATCCTGCTGAGGTGTGGGACAGGGGGGCCTTGTGGGAGTTGTGGTGCAGGCCTCACACCCCCAAACAGCCCTCCCTGGGAAGATGGCTACCTACCTGTTAGGTCAAGGTGAACAATGCAATGGCTGCCACATGCTTCTGGGTGTGGGGGGAGTGCTACATCCTGCTCAGGGGTGGGACAGGGGTGCCTGTTGGGAGTTGTAGTGCAGGCCTCCCACCCCCAAACAACCCTCCCTGGGAAGATGGCTACCTACCTGTTA
Organism: Calotriton arnoldi; assembly: GCA_963921515.1. Taxonomy (NCBI): domain Eukaryota; kingdom Metazoa; phylum Chordata; class Amphibia; order Caudata; family Salamandridae; genus Calotriton; species Calotriton arnoldi. Next base: position 153,594 of record CAWUFW010009746.1, on the reverse strand, counting down.
CGTCAAGGTGAACAATGCAATGGCTGTCACATGCTTCTGGGTGTGGGGGGAGTGCTACATCCTGCTCAGGGGTGGGACAGGGGGCCTGGTGGGAGTTGTTGTGCAGGCCTCCCAACCCCAAACAGCCCTCCCTGGGAAGATGGCTACCTACCTGTTAGGTCAAGGTGAACAATGCAATGGCTGCCACATGCTTCTGGGTGTGGGGGGAGTGCTACATCCTGCTCATGGGTGGGACAGGGGTCTGTGGTGGGAGTTGTAGTGCAGGCCTCCCACCCCCAAACAGCCCTCCCTGGGAAGATGGCTACCTACCTGTTATGTGAGGGGGAACCTTACAATGGCTGCCACATACTTCTGGGTGGGTGTGGAATGCTCCATCCTGCTCAGGGGTGGGACAGGGGGCCTGGTGGGAGTTGTTGTGCAGGCCTCCCACCCCTAAACAGCCCTCCCTGGGAAGATGGCTAACTACCTGTTAGGTGAGGGGGAACCATACAATAGCTGACACATGCTTCTGGGGGGGGGAGTGCTACATCCTGCTCAGGGGTGGGTAAGGGAGACCTTGTGGGAGTTGTTGTGCTGGTTGCCTGGTCACATACAACCCTGTTAATGTTGGCTGCCTTTGGGGTGATTAAGATGTAGTGCATGTTACATCTGTGAGAGCTGTGTTGGGTATTGTGGTGCACATGAATGCATTTGGGCCTGGGAGGTGTCGCTTTGTAGTTGTGCAAGACAGTACATAGCAGTGTAATGTGAGACATTTGTTGGTACTTACCAGCCTCCACTCCCCCGGCTATTCCTGTGAGACTCTCTGGATGCAGTATGGCAAGCACCTTCTCCTCCCATGCAGTGAATGTTCTTGGTGGAATGGGAGGGCCACCGCCAGTCCTCTGAGCCAGCTAATGTTTCTTGTTCCTCTTCTTTTTGACGACACTCTTCAGGTCATGCCACCGCTTCATGATTTCCTGTTTGTTGCGTGGGGTGGTCCCTACTGCATTGATCTTGTCAACTATCCTTACCCACATTTGCGTTCTGGTGGCTAATGGTGTCTGTTGGACGAGGTTACCAACAATTGTGGTTCTACTCAGATTATCTCATCTACCATGACTGTCAACTCACTGTCTGTGAATTTGGGCATTTTCTGTGGTGACATGGTGTGTGATGTGCAAAGGGGTTAGAGGTGCAGGTGTGTAAGTGGTGGTGGTGGTGGTGATGTGTATGGTGTGTGATGTGCAAAGGGGTTGGAGGTGCAGGTGTGGGAGTGGTGGTGGTGATGTGTGTGGTGTGTGTGTAGTGATGGTGTGTTGATTTGCCTCTCCTTTCAGCTGTGGTGTTTGGCCCTTCACTTCTGGAGTATTGTTGTCAGGGAAGGGGCTGGTTTTATACTCAGCTATGTGGGTGTGTCAGAATGGGGTATTGCTGTCAGGTGTGTTGTGTGGGTTGTCCTGGGATTTGTAGGTTAGGAGTTGCCATGGGGGTGGGTAATTGGGGTGTGTTATGTGTTTTTGGGGGCAGGGCTAGTTTCCTGTGTGCACTTGCTGGCCTTGTTGTGGGTTTTTTCTGTCGACCACCACTTTTGTCACGGAGCGTCCGCAGCGGTGGCTATGCTACAGCCCTTCCGCCGGCTCTCCCATTCATCACTGTTTGCGACCGCGGCGGTCGGGAACTGCGGAACGTACCGCTGTCACATCGGGGGAATTCTAATTTCACGGGCGGTTACTCCGCGTGCCTGGTGGCGGTTTTGGGTGTTTCCGCTGCGAATCCGACCATCGCGGACGGTTTTTCACCGGCTCCGCCCGCTGCGGGCGGGTTTTCATTGCCTCTTTCTGCCGCGGTCAGGATTTTTGGGCGGTTGATCCTAATCTGACCGCCGGTTTTGCCGCGGTACCAGCGGGCGGTTGATTTCCGCTACCATGGTGGTCGGGGTGGTTTTCCGACCGCCATCCAAATAGACCCCTTAGTTTCAACATGCAAATAAGGCGGTGGAGAGCTTCACCCACAGGCAGCAGGGACAGAGAAGGTCAGGTCGCCCAAGGTCAACAGAGTGACTTTTGACACCCAGAGAAGGGCTTGACTTGTGGAAGGTAAAGAACAGCCACGAGAGTGAATTTTGCATTTGATGGCGAGGAAGAGAGGGGTTTTTAGATGACTGGCCTTGTGTGTAATTACCAAGGCCTTCAACGAACCCTCCTGTGAGCGACAGCCTCAGTAAAGACCTCAGCGCTGTGGGAATGTCCTCCCAGCGGGCAAATTCCTCAATCTACCTTTAGTAGCAGCTGGAGGGATTGCAGACCCTCTTTGGTGCAACGAGGTAAGCCGCACTGACCTACCCCACACGGTGCTGCTCACCGGGACATGAAATTGTTATTTAAAAAAAAAAACCTTCTCTTCCCAGCATTTTAAGCTTTAAAGAAGCATTAGCAAAGCCAATAGGTTTGATGTCTGTATGGCGGGTAGATCGTGTGTGTGGACGCCTTTCAAACAATAAATCCAAGGGCTTTCCTTCACTGCCAGTCTTTTAATGGGAAACTACCATCACCTCACTGCAAAGGACATGCTGGCTGTGGAATGGAATGGCATTTTCCATAGGCTGCATGTTAAACACAGACATAACATGCTAAGATAGAACACCGCGGATTGAAAAAAGACCAGAGACATTTTCCCGCTCTACAGTCGTAATGAAAGAGCACTGGCACTTTTCGGTGGGACATGCATACATTTAATATAAATGATTCTTCTTGAAAAGTTGAAGTATTTTCAATATTTACCACATTGCTATTTCAGAGTTAGACTGCAAGACTTTCAGACAGACAGTTCTGTGACCTGTTTGGTTTGCAGAATATTGTGGGGGGGGGGGAAAGTCGATTAAAATGTTGTCCACTTTTAAAATAGAATGAATAAAAGTTGTGGCTGCCAAAAATAGAAAAATGCTGTGCCTTATAAGGCAAAGGTAAATAAATGTACTGGGAGAGGGGCAAGGAGGCGTCCTCCTGTAAGAGTAGAGAGGAGCATTTCCAGTCAAGCGGGGAAGGTCTAGGAAGGGATTCAGGGAAAGGTAGTGTTAAAGAGTAGAACGTTTATTTGGCGGGGAGGGGGGGAGGTCAGGGAAGGGTAGCATTATGTGGTGATTCTGGTTTTCAGGATGCAGGAATGTGTAGCATAAAATGGTAGTAAAGGGTTTTTAGGTTTCAGGGAAGGATAGTGTTACAGGGTAGTATGGGGTTGCTAGGGTACAGTGAAGGGGTATGTTAATGGATAGTAAGGAGTTTTAGGGTTCAGGGAAGGATAGCAGTAAGGGATAGTTAGGGGTTTAAAGGTGATACAAATTAAACAATGCATGTGAGAAAAACGACTTTTAAAATGTAACCTTTTTGGAATTCTCATAGATAATAATGGAGGACACAGCATTATTACCGTGTCAATTTCAGCTTGACTTTGATGTAATCAGCATTTTAAAAGTCGGCTTTATGGCATAAAAGCATATGCTTGGCAGTGCTGCCCCTAACTTTACAAAATGGTAAAATTCTATTGAGATGCTGCTGCTAAGCCATGGTATTGAAGAAAGTGTTGGGTTTTCGATGCATAAATAAGGTACTCGTCCTAGAGCTTGCTTCAGGGGCTGCCACCCCTTTGCACACTTCTTCACAGTACTCCTCTTAACCCTGCAGACTGAGCAGGGCCCCCTTTGCACACTTCTTCACAGCACTCCTCTTTACCCTGCAGACTCAACACGGCCCCCTTTGCTGTACCTGGGCACAGTGTACAGGGCATTCCACCAGAAGATCAACCACAACATATTGAGGGGATAAACTTTCGAGGGCTAATTATCTAGGTCCAAAATATGATGAAGGTAAGTATATATAGGTAAGTATAGGTTTGACACATTTGACTTCATGTGTATGTACCTTGTCGATATATACTACTTCCTTTTATGTAGGTGTGGAGTTTGGAATAGTAAATCTATACTTACCTCTATGCAATTAACTTCACCATAATATTGTCTGCATATTTAGGCCTGAATATTTTGGGGTCATATTGTTTTCGCGATAGTCTGACATACAACCGTTAGCAGTACTTCTCCCTGTTGAGGGTATGTGAGTGAGTGCTTCTCTGCTTCACACACTTTATTTAAAGGTAAGAACTGAACATCCATGAGAAAAAACTCACTTGAATGGCCATGATCTTGTGTTTCATAGTAGATCACTGGGCAGGAGGCATGCAGATGCTGCAGGAAGGAAGCACAGCTCCGTAGAGGCTGCAGCGCTGTTATGGGACAACGAGCAGTGCCAGGGTGGTTGTGCCATGCTCCGGCCTGCAGACATAGGATGCCCTCAGTCATTTAGTAAAAAGAAGTGTTGGAGAGTTGCACGCATGCTCGGAACAACCCACCAGTGTAAGTGGCAGTCCTGTCCGCATGAGTCCAGAAGCATTGCATGACGGTACATGCTCAAAGCGAGTGATGCCACGCAGCAACATGCGGGTCTTGTAGACCCAAGCAACGGTGGCAGGGGTGTGGCAGGAATTCTATGGGCTGCTGGCAGTGGGGCACATCTATAGTTTACTGGTGCTGCAGAATGGGCTATATCTGCTGCCAATGAAAAAAGACAAATAAAGAGGCTGATGGTAAAAGAACTACTCCATGCAGTACTTTTAAGTTAACGGTGTGTACTGATAATGCGCCCCTTCCACCTCCAAGAACCTTCTCCTGTCTCTATTTCAATCTAACCTTCATACTTTACTGGAATCTCCCTACTCTTATGTGACCTAATTCCATGCCACAAGAGCCTAAAATGCCACACATTTTGCTCCCCATAAAATAATTAATGCAAAAGTAAATTAACCTATTGACATAGTAATTAAATCAGCCCACAAAAGGAATATGCAAGGCAGGTTGGAACATAGAATGTTTCTTGTATGAAAATGTTTTCTACTGTTAACCGTACACCAGAGGAAAATAAAAATTACCACTAAAAGCATTGCAATAGCAAAAGCTTCAACATTGTGCTGCTGTGTAGACACTTAGGGCCCGATTCCGAACTCGCTCGGAAAGCCATCCGTACGACTCGGATGCGGAGGGCTTTCCGAGCGAGACGTGCTCCGGGAGTCCGAACGAGCGAGTACGATGCAGCCGTATGCTCACAGACTCGGTTCGCTCGGACTCCCATTGAACTCTATGGGAGCCTGTGTACAGACGCGTACACAGGCTCCCATAGCAGAAAAGGGGTGGGTGGGGAAAAGCGTACACCCTGTGGCGGGCACCCCATGGTGCCCGCCACACAGTGCATGCTTGGATCAGGGGACCCATGGGCACACTCCCGTGACAGTTTCGGAGGTCCCCTGGTAAAGGGGGGCCTGGTACGGCCCCCCGAAGTATGCTTCTGACAGTCATTTTGTCTTGCTGAGACCGACGCGAAGCGGCTGTCCGAATCGTGCATCGTACTCGCTCGGTCAGAAATCGGCTCCATTGAGCGGCACGATTCGTCTACAAACGAGACGTTTGGAGCGGTTCGGGCCCGGAAACGATTCGGTCGGCGCGTACGCGATCTTCGCATCGTACTTGGTCGTTCGGACCTGTGTACGATTCGGTCGTAAACAAGGGCTACGAATCGGATCCGGTAAAGCCAAATCCGATTCGAAGGCCTTCCGAGCGAGATCAGAATCGGGCCCTTAGTATCATCATCTCAGAGCAAAATAAATTAGATAAGCAGGTCTCCCTTCAACACTTCCCATTGCTACATTCTCATTTTGCATGTTCCCGACAGCTAAAGATTTGTATGCTCATAACTTTGATCCTTCTTGTTCCCTGGTCTGTTCTTTCTGGAACAATTTTCCTTATACAAAGGAATCTAGTGTGACTTCCATAATTGACCATCTCGGGTAGTTAATCATTGTATTACTTTCCTTGGACTGGTGTACTTCAACCACTGCTTACTCCCAACTGATATCCTTACTAGAATTGTGTCATCCATTTTGACTGTGATTGTTGGGGACGCCTTTGCATTGTTGGAACTTACCGTGAGGGGAACGGTTCTCGCTCACTCCACACCACCGCCGTGAGGGGAACGGCTCTCGCTCACTCCACGCCACCGCCGTGAGGGGAACGGCTCCTGCCTACTCTACGCTGCTGTGAGGGGAACGGCCTACATCCCCCAGCTGCCCCAGCTTCTCCCGCCAGGATAAAGGCGTGCCTGCCCTCCCGCAGCGCGGGAATCGCGCGGGCGAAGCCCGGGCCAAGGGCGGGCCCGTCTGCGCCCGTCAGAGGCCGAAGGCCGGGCAGGGCCATATTATTGATCGAGGTTGTTGGAATTATATTGCTCCCCAGTATTCCCAAATATTCCGCATGTAAACTGACTGTGAAAGATAAGGCGATTTGGGAGGTTTTATGTCAGTATCTTTTCCGCAGTATCAGACTGGGAGCCGTGAGGGAAACGGCCAGCTCTGAGTGTCCTTAATTTCCAGTAGTCCCCGGGGACCCAGGCGCACCTGTGACGCTTTAGTTTGCGCTCAGAGGCACTATCAATTTATTGAGCGTCCACCGCAGTGCTAAGGGTGGGCCCGTTATAGTCAGGTTGGGCCCCCCCCCCTAACAACCGGGACTTTAACTGGAACAGAGAACAGAGAACTTAACGGATAGGTACCGTGCCCAATCGTGCCTAATAGCCGTGCCCTTATATTGAACTGTGAGCAACCGGAGATGCAGAATATCGTCCTAGATCTCTTTTAACTTTGGTGCTCGTCACCGCAAATTGACCCCCTGTATTTTAATATTTCTTTGTTGCCGTCGTTTTTGGTTTTTATTCCCTTTTAATATTTTCCTGGTTTTAATTTCCCATTTTTAACATTGTATTGTATGTGTGATACCGTGGGATTTTATATATAATTATGCGATATATCAATTTTTGCCTAGCACATGTCACTTTAAGGATTACTCTTTTTGCACTTTATTACCAACGGACCATTTAAATATCAAGTACCAGTATAGTGAGTACATTTGTGTGGTAGACAGATTTATGTCTTATATTGACTTTGTGGGTCTCTGATTTGGAGCTCAACAGTTCCATTATTGTACCGTTTTCTTTAGTACATGCCATTTTATCTAAGGTTTAAACCCCAAAGGTTAGGTATAGTGAGTTTGCCTATGAAAGACTAATCTATATTGTAAAGTATATGCCATTATATAGCCAACCCACTTCGCACTTTAGTTTTAAAGGTGAAACCTTATAGCAAGAGATCCATCAAGGGGCAAACTTCTTGTTCAGTATAGATTCAAGGCATTAAGATTGTAGGAGGTTAATATTTACTGCCTTGTATTGGCCCTCCTAGTCCTATTTTAGCCACTGCATCATATTCGGGAAGTAACCCCTACGCTCTTGTAGGCATTTTTATAGGGACACATATTTATCCTTTGCCCGTATAGCCTCCTTTGTAGCATCCTCATGGCAAGGAGGAAGCTAGCCAAGTCTTTTTCTGCTAAATCATGTCCAACGATTGATTCATTTTTGGTTAAAGCGGTCAATGTTCTCACTGAGGAAATTGACCGTACTGAGAGGCGTCTCTCTATGGGCTCAAGCTTTATTGGGGTAGAACAGGGAAATGGGGCCGGGGTTGGGGCCCCTTCCGGTCCCTTTAGTGCGAGCGGATCCAGTAAATCGACCAATAACTCCTTGGCGGTCGAGGAGCTTGAGCCGGTCGTTATTGTTTCAGGAGGGATTTGTGGGGATCTTACTCGAATATCTATGACCCCTAATTTGATCGCCCTTGAAAGCCCGCCGCTACCGATAAAGACCAGGGGACGTAGAAAGAATACCCTAGAACAGGGGAATTTTAATTCTAAGGCCAAAGCTAAAAATGTTAAGAGTATTCGAAATGGGAAACTTGCTGATCCTTTGTCTTGTACAGACCCTATATCTCAATAATTAACATTAGCGACTATCTCTGATAAAATAATAGAGCTCCTAAGGCCGCTTTATGATAAATTGGACATTTTAGCTAGAGAAATCCATAAAATTAGTGGAGTATTGGATATAGTTAATTGTAAATTCCAAAAAGAGTCAATTAGGGATCATCAAAAGGATGTTATTATAGACCCTATTGACCCGACTACTGTTGTAGGTAACGATCGCAGAGATTGTAGCAAATATTGTAAGGAGCGGGCCCCCATTATACAAGCAGAAAATAGGGAAAAAGATAGAAATATAGTAATAGGAAACCTAACTACTAATAGTGGATTTGCACCACCTCAAAAGGAGCAAGTAATGAACAAGCCAGACGAATTTAAATCACCTGATCCTATAAAGCCTGATGGTCTAAGACCCTTAGCCCATGGGGATTCGATAATGGCCCCGGTTGCAAATTTGCCCCCCGAATGTAGTCCCTATGTTGTAATTTTGGCCAACGTCCCCAAACTTCAAATTGGGCAGGCAGAAGAACATGGTTCACTTATGAACAAAGTAATGTTTTGGCTGACTAATAGTTGTGGTTATCCTATGGAAGGAATAAACCAGATTTTAACAACCCGTAGAGTGGGCTGGATCGGGCCTTTGAAAAATGCTTTGATGGGGACTGTATTATTATCAATTTTAGATCACCAAGATGGGCATCCAATACCCTTAAAAATGCACCACCTCCCATACGGGGGGAATTTAATACCACTCTTCTCCCTCTAGGGTACTTTTATAGACATCTGAGGGTGATGCATGGAAACGTAAGCTGGCCTCCAAATAGATCTTTGTTAGCTTCTTCTCAGGCTTCCACCCTGCCTCATTTTGCTATTCCAGTAACTAATAGGTATCATGCTCTGAGTAGTTTGGATACCAATGATTGACGTGAGGGACTGATACGGGCTAATGAGGTTGCATTTGAGAGTTATTTATCTAAAAGTCCCATAATGGAAACTTCAAATGCTAAGAACATAACTAGTAAAGTCGGTCTATGCATGATAGAGCAAATTGAGTGGTTATCCACTAACGTATTATGGACAGTCAGTATCCCTAGTAATTCAGAAAGTATTCCAGTAGAATCAATTATTACTAGTAAAGAGGTGGGACACGAAGTACCCCCTCAGGAATTCTATGAAACTAATATGGGCAAAGGGTACCAAGTTACTACATGGAACATTGCTGGGCTTAAAAGCAAAATAGGTACACCATCATGGTCTGATTTTATTTTGGCCCAACATGATATTATATGTTTACAGGAGACGTGGTGCACCGATCCAATATATGTAGAGGGTTTTACCTCATATTGGTTACCAGCCCAGGCCTCCCTTTCGGGTAGAGCTAAGGGCGGCCTCTTGATTTTGATTTCTACTAATTTGGATAAATGTAAAATTAAAAGTTGTATTACTGTGGGAACCTATGCTCAGATTATGTGGATGTCTCCCACCGTGGGTAATGATGTTATTTTGATCAATTTTTATAACAATTTGTTTAATTCCCTATGTAGTTCTATTGTCCATACCCTGGAAAGGGAACTCGAGAAATTGACTAGTACCATTAGGAAACCGATTATTATTCTTTGGGTTGGCGATTTTAATGTTCAAATATGCCCATTGTCCCTGACCAAAGTTTGTGGGCCTAGGAGGGGGAATTTGAAGATGATTGTTATATGCATTTCCCCCATTGTGAATATGGTAGTGCCTTAAATGGTGTTATCGTTAAACTGGATTTAGAATTATTGTATTGTGCTACCGATAGAAACAACATGATATGTCCCACATTCACAGGTAGGAATGCATCGTCTAATATTGAGCACATTATTATTTCTAGTAATAGTGTACATTTATTTTCAACCCCCTGGATAACGGACCAACCAACTAGTGACCATAATAGTATTTCTTTGTATTTATTATGTTGGGGCTTTAAAAATATCACCAGTGTTCCACACAGCCTATGTATTGCCCCCACCAGACCGAATGGTGTCCGGATAAAATGGGCTGGTCTGGACCCATCTAAAATCCAGTACGATGTTATTACACAGTGTCAGAATGAAATTCAAGTCTGCTTAGGGGATGAGGTTGACCCAGCATTGTTGCTTGATAATTTTACAAGGATCAATAATACTGTGGAGAACCTTTTGTTGAAACCAGGGTGTAGAAATAAAAAACCTAAGGTGGGATGGTTTGATGATAACTGCATAGGGGCTTTGGGCCGCCTTAAACAAGCTCTGGGGTGTAAGCCAAGAAACCCGGATATAATTAAGGCTTTACGTGCAGAATACGTTTTAGCCCTAAAAATCAGGAAATTGGAACTCCAAAAAAGAGCCTAGGAAGACTTAAGTCTGGCAGCCGATACTAAAAATAATAAACTTTTCTGGGATACCGTCAATAGTTCCTTTTTGAAGGATGACCATATTCCAGAATTTAATTCTTATATTAACTGTAATTCTTGGGTAGCCCATTTTTCCACTATTTTTAATCCTTTTGATAAAGATGTTCCATTCACTTTGTCCAATCATAATCCTGTTGAATGGCCAAAATTGCCCTTGTCAATTAGTATAGAGGAAGTATTTGAGGGCATAATTAGTAGTAAGGGGGGTAAGGCACCGGGTGCCGACGGGGTCCCGATAGACTTTTATAAAAATGAAATGGTTTTATGGTCGCTGTTTTTAACCAGAGTTTTTAATGTCGCCGTTGAGACTCATTTTCCTTTATCTTGGGGCCAGTCAATTATAATACCAATTTATAAGAAGGGTGTTAAGACTGATGCTTGTAATTATCGCCCGATTTATTTATTGGACTCGTCTATAAAGATCATGAGTAGGGTCATGTTATCAAGACTCGAAACCTGGGTCCAAGAAAAGTCAGTCCTTACTCAAGTGCAATATGGGTTTAGAAAGGGTGTTGGAACACTGGAGCAGTGTGTCAACCTGGATCTTTTGATCGGCAAGTACACATTAGCTAAGGAGGGAAATTTATATTTGTGTTTTGCTGACCTTAGCAGCGCTTTTGATTTGGTAGACCACTCCATTTTATGGCCCTTATTGTTGGATATGGGTGCCCCCAAAGAGATTATATTTTTCTTGGCTAGATTATATGGGGAGCTATCAAGTAGGGTGCGGTACGGTCATTTAGGCGAATATACCCCGCCTTTTAAAGTCAAAAGAGGCATCCGACAGGGCTGCGTCTTAGCTCCATTACTTTTTTCATTGTTTATCAATGAAGTTGACGCAGCACTGAAATTGTTTGAGTCGGATGCCCCTAGGGTGGATGGGAAGTCTGTCCCAATCCTTTTATATGCAGACGATGCGGTTTTACTTTCTCGCACCCCTATTGGGCTACAGCGTCTTATATATTGATAATTTTACTGTTTTTATTACTAAAAGAAAACTTTTAATTAATAAATCAAAAACTTTTGTTATGGCTTGCGGTAGGAACCCTATAACATCTAGCTCTTACTTTATTGAAGGTTCCAAGGTCCAGATAGTTAAGACATTTTGTTACTTGGGTATTACATTTGCAGGGAATAGGTCATGGGCCCAGGAACAGGATAATGCCTGTTCTAAGATGCTTAGAAATATAAATGGTATTTTTAGATTTGCGGCTAAATTGGGAAATCGACGCATTAAAGATATGTTGACAATCTATGAGATACGATGCGTTACCGCAGCTCTTTATGGGGCAGGTGTTTGGGGTCATCTTCAAGGTAATATATTACAACAAACTGAAAATTCGTTTTTAAAACGCTTACTTTGTGCCCCTTCATCTGCCTCTACGGAATTGCTCCACCGTGAGGTGGGCATCAGATATATTTCAGATCTGGCTTCAACACGACCCCTTTTATTATGGAAATCTATATGGTCAAAAGAGGAAACATTATTTACTCAATCTATTATACGGGACTGCCTCAAATTGGAGAATTGTTTAAGAATACCCTGGCTTAACTATATTATTTATTGGTTTAAATCTTTATTCAATTGTGACATCAGATCGGATCCTGGTGTACTCTTTCTGTTGCTAGAGCTGCGATAAAACTAACCATGCTAGCAAATAAAATAGAGGCTCGTTCATGTGTTATTAAGAATCAATCAACTTTCCTCTTTTATTCGCAATTGGACCTTAAACAGGGTTTTCAAAGTTATTTATCAGCAGTGACTAGAGTTTCACATCGATTTGTGCTGACACGCTTAAGATTGGGTATTGTACATCATCTTGTTAATTTTCCAATTATGAAACAGTGTTCTGTTCATGTATGCCCATGTGATGGAGTCTCAAGACAAAGCTGCTGCCATATGTTATTATTCTGTTTATTTTATTCCCATTTTAGGAGATTTTATTTAAAACCTTTTTTCTACATTACAATATAAGATCCACTATAGATGCCTTGAACTTGCTCTTCAGATTGGATGACCCACGATTATGCTTTTATTTAGCTACATTTCTTCTGAAATCTATTAGTGTTAGGAAATCTATGATTATTGATATCTGATTGTGTGTTTTAAGGGTATTATGAAATTATATGTAATTATATGCATTTGCACTTTTGAATTAGGATAATATATGATCCAGTAAATGTTTGGACCTTCATGTGAATTATGCACTCGCACTTTGTATCTGTATTAACATGTTTACGCACCTTGATGTATTCGCATTTTTATCCCACTGTTTTATACTTTTTTTGGATTTTCCTGTAGATTGAGCTTTTTTATGTCTGTATTGCTTATATGGTTGATTTATTTAACCGAATAAAAGCTCTACAATCGAATCGACTGTGATTGTTTTGGTAACTTTCTTTCATCATAGATCTCCCCCCTCCTTACTTGTTTGTATGTTTGTATTGAAGTTTATGGTATTTCTATACTGCAAACCTAGCCAAAATGCAGCAAAGCACTATACAAGTCCAGAGGCAAGCTTAAAGTTGTCGAGTAATAGGAGGGGAAGCTGAGTTGTGAATGGTTAATGCACTCTGATGTAGTGTTCTTTAAAGAGGTGAGTCTTTCACTCTTTCCTGAATTGGAGTAGAGTTGGGGCGGTCCTGATGGAGATGGTAGATGCTGTACCCCATGCAAAAATTTTAAACTCGTGAATGGCCAGTGCCAACACCAAGGCTTCTCGTTCAATTACTAAGTAATGTTTCTTGAGCCCTTTTAGTCCCCTGGAAGCAAACCCAAGTATTATCTCTACTCCATTCACATTCTGCTTGAGCACAGCATCTAACTGCATCCTACTTGCATCTGTGACTATGCTACCATAATATGTGGGATCATCCATTTTTAGACAATGTGCTTTTTATTGTTTTTCTTTCAAAGTCCTGAATTATTTTTCACATTACCCATTACGCACATATTTGCTATCTTGTTTGTGAGACTTATCAACGCTACGGTTTTGCATGCAACATTTTCTATAAACATTCAGTAGAATTCTATCATGCCTAGAAATGACAATAATTCCTCCTTATGCTTTAGTTTGGATTTAGTAAATCAGGCATAGATCTTATTACTTTCCATGATATTACAAGCCCAACGTATTCAATTTCTCCACACCCAAATGCAGTCTTCTCCTTCTTCAATGTTAGACCCTGCTCTTGTAGTGTATCTATGGCTTTTCTCACCCTCTTATTACGCCGACCCTAATTACTTCCATAAATTTAAACATAGTCTCGAAAAACTGAATGTCCAGTAAATTCCAAGGATGAGTCATAACCCTTTCAAAGACAAGGGTAGCTGAGATAAGTTCAAATGACATTCTCGGAAACATGAACGTACCCATAGAAATCATGAAAGCTGTAAGAGTCACTGAGTCCTTTTGTAACTGCATTTCATGTTAAGCTGAGGTTAGGTCTATTGTGGTAAAACGTATGGCATTTTGAAGCAATGTTACTATTTCTTTAACAGTAGGTAACATAAATCTCTTGACCACCACACACCTAGTTAGCTCTCTCAAATCTATACAAAATCTTATATTATTACCTGTTTTATTTGAAGCAGATACTGGAGAAAACCACTCCACGGCTTCCACAAAGTCCACAAGAGTGGACTCACAAAGAATTTCTAATTCCTCACTAACTTCCCTCCTCAAACTTAATGCAACATGCCAGACCTAAGTGACCATTGGTATTGATTTTTCCATTAATAATTGTTGCAGGATGGATTACTAGTAAGGGTAGGTATGCACCTATCACAAGCAACAAAGCCACACACTTCACATAAGGTCCAGACAAGGTCTCAAAACATTAGCCCCTGGCTCAACCCTCAGTAGCTGGCGGCGAGCAGGCTGGCTAAACTCAGGGGACAGGTATGTAAAGCATTTAAAAATACCAATGTATTAAATAAGTAAGGCACAACACACAATGAGAATCCCACAGCAATTTATAAAAATAGGAACTATTTGTATCTTTAAAATGACACCATATAAATTTTTAAAGATTAACCACGTTCTAGTGCTTTAAAACATATAGCACCAACCTGCAATATCTGGTCACACTTGACCGGGGCAAAGCCAAAGCTTGAGGCCAACCGTGATGGAGCCCTGGGCAGATACACTAAGTGGGAGGACCTGGTTAAAATGTTATCTTCACACTTAGAAACTATTCTGGAGCTTTTTCTTCAACGTCGATTGACCTTCTACAGCAGGCCAGATGTGGGGCTGGTTCGCTGGCTTGACTTTCTGTGATGCCCCGGTGAAATCTTGGAAGTCTGAAACTCTGGAGCTTTCAGTGGGACAAACCTGAAATCCTGGCTGGGTAGCAGTTGAAAGTAGTCGGCTTGACTCTCAAAGTCGGGTCGGTCACCTCATGGATCTTTTTCACAAAAGTTCCCCAAAGTTCTCCAAACTTCTAGAACTTCTTCCTAAAGTTCCTCTTGAGGGTTCATAGTGTTTGTTAGAACTGGGGGTCTCTGGTTGGCAATGCTATACACCTTTGACCAAATAGGGACCCTTGCTTCTAGGTCAGGGAAAGGGGATTACACTACTGGATAACCCCTGCTCACCCCCTTGGTAGCTTGGCACGAGCAGACAGGTTTATCTCAGAGGCAGTGTGTTAAGCATTTGTGAACACATACAGTAATACAGTGAAAACACTACAGATGGACACCACACAGGTTTTATAAAAATAAGTATTCTTTATATAGACTTAACACAAGACCACAAACGACAAAAATCCACAATACTGTACTCAAAATAGACTTAAAGATGGTAGAAGTAACTTAGTTCAAGATGGTGATAAATGCGACACGTTTCTCACAAAAGTACCTTGGATGCGTAACGCAAAACAAACAAAGGGTCCGCAGGGAGGACGATGCGGTGAGCAGGGGCATCGATGCGGTGCGACAATCCGGTGCGATGCGATGAGAGTGCGCCCTTGATGCGATGCGACGATGTGAATATGATGCGTGCACGCCCGACAGCCGTGTGGCGAACTCTGTACCTTTGGAGCCACGACAGGCCCTGCGACACGCTTCTCTGGTGATGCAACGGCAGGCAGCTGCGACGGCGACACGCTTCTCCGGTGATGTGACAGCGACCCTTGCGGTGGCGACACGCTTCCCCGGTGATGCGACGGCAGGCAGTTGCGACGAAGACACGCTTCTCCGGTGATGCGACGGCAGGCAGCTGTGACGAAGACACGCTTCTCTGGTGATGCGGCGGCGGCCTCTGCGGTGGCGACACGCTTCTCCGGCGATGCGACGGCAACAGCTGCGACAGCGACACACTTCTTCTCTTTGAGTCGCGTTTCCAGCTCCCAGCGACACGCAGGCTTCTGCAGACAGAATCCCCAGCAAGGGAATTCAGGAGGGAGCTGGTGGTGAAGTCTTGTAGCCCTGAGACTTCAGCAGGAGGCAAGCTCTAGTTCAAGCCCTTGGAGAAATATTCTGCAAGATGATGAAAGTTCTTTGAAAGTTCCTTCTCCTTTCCTTGGCAATGAAGACCACTGCAGGCCAACCCAGCAAACAGCACACTGGCAGAGGGGCAGTCCAAACTCCTGCAGCTTCTTTGGTTCTTCTCCTTGGCAAAGGTTCGTCTTGTTGTTCCAGAAGTGATCTAAAGTCTTGGGGTCTGGGCCCCAATATTTATACCAGCAAATCCTTTGTCCTCTGAAGGCAGAGGGTCCTGTACTTAGTCCAAACCAGTTCTGGGTGCATTCTGCCAGGGCACACCTTCTTCCTTTGTCAGTGTGGGCCAGGGACATCAGACGCACCACAGGAGGTGGAGCCAGCATTGTGGAAGGCAGGCACAGCCCTATTCAGGCCCAGGTGCTACTCCTCCCACCACTCTACATGCAGATAGGTCTATTCAGCCTAGTGCTGACTCACCCTGTCTCCTGGAGTCCCCCAGCCCCTGTCACTCACAAAACCAGACATACAATACACAAGCTAGCAGAGGCAGGCTGGATAGTTAGGCAAGAAAATACCTACTTTCTAAAAGTGGTATTTTCTAACGCAGAATGTTAAAACCAACTTCACTAAAAGATGTATTTTATCATTCTGAGTTCAGGCATACTAAACTCGAATTTCTACCATGTTCCCTGGGTCAGTTAGGATTATAAAATGTAATAATCAAACTGCCCATTCTGGCCTATGGGGAGAGGTAGCCTTGCAATAGTGAAAAACGAAATAGGCTGTAATTCACTATCAGGTCATGCCACACATATCAGGGCATGACCTACCTTTTACATACAATGCACCCTGCCCTAGGGCCTACCTTAGGGGTGTCTGATATGCAGAAAAGGGAAGATTTAGGGACTGGCAAGTGGGTGCACTTGCCAAGTCGACATGGCAGTCTCAGACTGCACACAGGCTCTGCAATGGCAGGCCTGAGCTACACTTTACAAGCTGCTTCTGTGGGTGGCACAACCAGTGCTGCAAGCCCACCAGCAGCATTTGATTTACAGGCCCTGGGCACCCATGGTGCACTATACTAGGGTCTGACAAGTAAATCAAATAATCCAATCATGGAGTCACTAATCCATACATCAATTTACAATAGGGAAGGCATATGCACTTTAGCACTGATCAGCAGTGGTAAAGTGCCCAGAGTCATAAAACCAACAAAAACAGGTCAGAAAGAATACAGGAGGAAGGCAAAATGTTTCAGGGATGACCCTGCAAAAAGGGCCAAGTCCAACACAACCCCCTTCCAGCCAAAACGCAGGGTAGACCAATCACTACCTTGATGGGATTCCCTGCTTTGGGCGATAGAACATGGACTCTGGCCCGCAACAGCAGGGGCATATTCCAGTTCTACGCCAATCTGAACCTATCTGGATCCCTCTGTCCATACTCTTAGGGCCCACCAAGCTAACCCATGGGGAACCCTTCTCCGCACCTGTGGACACCATCTGTACAGCACCTAACCTTAGCTTGCTCACAGGTGTGTCCCAACAGACAGACAGCAAGCCACAGTGGCCACTGACAGTGGTCAGTGATGAGACCCAGGCCTTATGCCTCGCAGGGCTCTCACACCTCTGTGGCGTTAGAGAGCGGGGGGCAGTAGCCCCAGGTGCTTGGCACCCTTTGCCCACGTCTCGTTCCTGTCAGGTCAGGTATGACATCCTGGCACTGACCCACCAGCCCCGGGCCTGTACCTGGCGGCTGGACAGGAGACTGGGGTGGGCTTTCCCACACCTGGTCCTCCTTCTCCTCGTTGGGGCTCTGTACCCTCCCACCTGGAGTGGTACCCCCTTCCAGAATTGCCAGGGCACCTGTGGCAGGTGTCCTGCACAATTCACCCACCAGTTCAGGGGTTCTATCCTACAACTGGGCATCCAGGTCAGGGGGGACACCCCGAACCTGGCCCTCCAACCTAGGGTCTAGACCCTCCAGTTGAAGCGGGGTCAGAGGCGAGGACTCCCTCCCTCTGCACCCCCTTCCAGAGTGCTGTACCCTCCCACCTGGAGTGGTACCCCTAGAAGACCAACCGGTCAGGACACTGTTTACAGTTGTCCCTCCCTCCAGGTCAGACAACACCTGAACCTGGCTTCCCAACCCAGGGACCAACCCCTGCGGTTGAACACTTGCCCGGCGCACCAGGACTTCATTGGGAGCACATATGCCCCCCCGAGGGTGACACACAACTCATGTGTTATGTGACAGTCTGCCTGGCGCAGATCTTCCGACCCCTGTCCATCTGCCAGTGCGTGAAGATCCTCCAGGACAGAAGTGGTGTCACCATGGTCATTCATTGGGGACTCAGCCCTTCTGGCTGGCCCCTGACCCACTGGTTCTTCCACTGGGGACTCTTTCCCCCTCTCACCCCTCAATCTGGACTTCTGTACACTCCACTTAGGAGTGGCACTGCCAGACACCAGAACTGATGAGGCCTGCTTACAGACACTCCCAGTTCACCAGACACTAGGGGGATCCCCCTCAATGGGTGGCCCATCAGGCCAGACTAGGCTCCCTACCTGGTGTTCCCTTAAAGAACCATCCAGGTCCTGAGACTGAGGTTGGGCACTATTGGGACGCATCCCAGTCTCACTCCTTCTTCTTGAAGACAGGACGTGAGGCCCTACACCCCTCCCACTACAACGGGACCTAGCTGGGCTACGCTGAAGCACCTCCACCACTCTGGGTTGGAAGATACCTGAGCCACTCCCCTTAGGGTCACTCCCAAATGCCTCTTCAGACCCTCAGGAATCCACAAAAAGGTCTGCCTCCCTGGTGAGCTCCCTGGGGTCAGAGAACTCACTCTCCAACAGGTGTTGGCATAGCTCTGGAAAACAGGGACTTACAATATGCTCTCCCACAATTGGATCACACAGCCCCCTACAAGGGTTAACCAAACTATCCTTCACCTCACCATCCAGTGCCTCGCACACATACCCCACACCACTCTCCTGAGACTGGCAAGACAGTATCTGACTGTCTCTGTCACTCAACCCACACTCTTCTGGGCGGTCTCCACACTCACACACCAGGACTTCAATCATGGGGGAACCCCTCTCCCTGTACCTCTCATCTAGAGTTAGTAGAGTGTCCCTCCCACCACTAGGACCATGAACCCCTGCGTCAGTTTCCCAATTCACCTCAGGGACACTGCGCACCACTGGAGCTACCTCACATCCTAGAACCTCCTGGTGTATGTTAACCCCCTCCAAGTCGGGCGCCACATTTCTGGGTGTGTGCACTACTGCCTCAGCACTAGGTAACATAAACATAATTTTGCTGCCACCATCTGAGCCGGATTCCACCTTCAACTCAGCCAAGCTCACTTTCTGAGCTACACACATTTCTTGTTGCTGGGCTGAAACCCTCATGGCCTCAAGCCTCTCGAGCTCCAAATCAAGCTCCATCATTCTCAACTCATGTTCCAATCTCATCCTCTCTCTCTCCAAGGACAACCTGCTATTCTCTAGGTCCCTTTGACCCTCCATCTGGAGCCTGGCCATCTCCAGTTTGTGCACCCTATCTCTCTCCCTGTCTTCCAGCTCTCCTGGGGACAGGCCTTTGGAAGAGACGCTACTGCCAGGTGGGGACGGTACCCCTTCCCTGGCTGGAATCAATGGTATATTCAGCTGCCCCTCTGCATCACCAACTGGCTCCACCACCAATTCAGGGGTATTTCTTGCTTCCACCCAGGCCCTCAGCACCTTTTGGTATTCATCCTTTTTGGCAATGCCTGGGGTAGCAATTTTAAATTTTTTGCAAAAGCGCTTTAGCTGTTTCACATTGTAGGTTTCCAACCTCTCTTCCTCAAAATCTAGATCCATAGATGCAACAGATGCTGGTCGGCTCATGGTAGTAATTATTGGCAGTTCTCAGAAAAAATAACAGTCCAAGGAGAAAAATATTCTACCAAAAAAGTATGTGGTTGCGTTTGGTCTGCATTCACTAGTAGTGTACACCAATCACTGTATATGAGTCACAAATGCAAGTCCAGAATCCTCACCGCTGACCACCAATGTTAGAACTGGGGGTCTCTAGTTGGCAATGGTATACACCTTTGACCAAATAGGGACCCTTGCTTCTAAGTCAGGGAAAGGGATTACACTACTGGATAACCCCTGCTCACCCCCTTGGTAGCTTGGCACAAGCAGACAGGCTTATCTCAGAGGCAGTGTGTTAAGCATTTGTGAACACATACAGTAATACAGTGAAAACACTACAGATGGACACCACACAGGTTTTATAAAAATAAGTATTCTTTATATAGACTTAACACAAGACCACAAACGACAAAAATCCACAATACTGTACTCAAAATAGACTTAAAGATGGTAGAAGTAACTTAGTTCAAGATGCTGATAAATGCAACACGTTTCTCACAAAAGTACCTTGGATGCATAACGCAAAACAAACAAAGGGTCCGCAGGGAGGACGATGCGGCGAGCAGGGGCCTCGATGCGGTGCGACGATCCAGTGCGATGCAATGAGAGTGCACCCTTGATGCGATGCGACGATGTGAAGATGATGCGTGCACGCCCGACGGCCGTGCGGTGAACTCTGTACCTTTGGAGCCACGACAGGCCCTGCGACACGCTTCTCCGGTGATGCGACGGCAGGCAGCTGCGACGGCAGGCAGCTGCGACGGCGACACGCTTCTCCGGTGATGCAACAGCGACCCTTGCGGTGGCGACACACTTCCCCGGTGATGCGATGGCAGGCAGTTGCGACGAAGACACGCTTCTCCGGTGATGCGACGGTAGACAGCTGCGACGAAGACACGCTTCTCTGGTGATGCGGCGGCGGCCTCTGCGGCGGCGACACGCTTCTCCGGTGATGCGACGGCAACAGCTGCGACACGCTTCTTCTCGTTGAGTCGCGCTTCCAGCTCCCAGCGACACACAGGCTTCTGCAGACAGAATCTCCAGCAAGGGAATTCAGGAGGGAGCTGGTGGTGAAGTCTTGTAGCCCTGAGACTTCAGCAGGAGGCAAGCTCTAGTTCAAGCCCTTGGAGAAATATTCTGCAAGATGATGAAAGTTCTTTGAAAGTTCCTTCTCCTTCCCTTGGCAATGAAGACCACTGCAGGCCAACCCAGCAAACAGCACACTGGCAGAGGGGCAGTCCAAACTCCTGCAGATTCTTTGGTTCTTCTCCTTGGCAAAGGTTCATCTTGTTGTTCCAGAAGTGATCTAAAGTCTTGGGGTCTGGGTCCCAATATTCATACCAGCAAATCCTTTGTCCTCTGAAGGCAGAGGGTCCTGTACCTAGTCCAAACCAGTTCTGGGTGCATTCTGCCAGTGCACACCTTCTTCCTTTGTCAGTGTGGGCCAGGGACATCAGACGCACCACAGGAGGTGGAACCAGCATTGTGGAAGGCAGGCACAGCCCTATTCAGGCCCAGGTGCTACTCCTCCCACCACTCTATATGCAGATAGGTCTATTCAGCCTAGTGCTGACTCACCCTGTCTCCTGGAGCCCCCCAGCCCCTGTCACTCACAAAACCAGACATACAATACACAAGCTAGCAGAGGCAGGCTGGATAGTTAGGCAAGAAAATACCTACTTTCTAAAAGTGGTATTTTCAAACACAGAATGTTAAAACCAACTTCACTAAAAGATGTATTTTATCATTCTGAGTTCAGGCATACTAAACTCGAATTTCTACCATGTTCCCTGGGTCAGATAGGATTATAAGATGTTATAATCAAACTGCCCATTCTGGCCTATGGGGACAGGTAGCCTTGCAATAGTGAAAAACGAAATAGGCTGTAATTCACTATCAGGTCATGCCACACACATCAGGGCATGACCTACCTTTTACATACAATGCACCCTGCCCTAGGGCCTACCTTAGGGGTGTCTGATATGCAGAAAAGGAAAGGTTTAGGGACTGGCAAGTGGGTGCACTTGCCAAGTCGACATGGCAGTCTCAGACTGCACCAGGCTCTGCAATGGCAGGCCGAGCTACACTTTACAAGCTGCTTCTGTGGGTGGCACAACCAGTGCTGCAAACCCACCAGCAGCATTTGATTTACAGGCCCTGGGCACCCATGGTGCACTATACTAGGGTCTGACAAGTAAATCAAATAATCCAATCATGGAGTCACTAATCCATACATCAATTTACAATAGGGAGAGCATATGCACTTTAGCACTGATCAGCAGTGGTAAAGTGCCCTGAGTCATAAAACCAACAAAAACAGGTCAGAAAGAATACAGGAGGAAGGCAAAAAGTTTCAGGGATGACCCTGCAAAAAGGGCCAAGTCCAACAGTGTTCAACACACAAATCCAAGGGTCTAGAAGCTCTGAGATGGTCTTTGGAAGATTGGACTACAGTTTCCAAAATGCACCTGGCCAAATCCTTAAAAGTCCACTGGACGCACTCCAGGCTGGGTACTTCTTGGAGGAGATGGTGTAGGCAAGCTCTTTTAACCAGTTGCTTTCAGGGAGTCAATTTCTTAATCCTTTTTGAAGCAAGGCAAAGTCCTCAGGACTGTAGTTCCAAGTGTGCAAACACGAGCAGTCCTTTAGGAGTAATCCTGTGTGGTGCAGAGCAGGGTTCTAGCAGGCAATCCTTCTTCTGGTAGTTTCAGGCAGCAAATTCAAATTCAGAACTGAGTTGCTCTGCAGCTCTCACCTATTTATTCAATGATCTGTGGCAGCAAGCAGGGATTTACCCCTGTCCAATGAGGTGTAGGGTGCCACCCAAAAGCATAACACCTTCCTCCAAAATGTGGCATCTTCTTGTCCCCCAAAGCACTGCACGTCCAAAATCCAACATGGATGATTTCTCTCTAGAGAAGTAAGAGCTAGCAAAACCAAGCTACTTGTGTGGCTCATTTACCTGAACCCCCCCCCCCTCCAAACCCCTGCAAATTCCATTTTTGGCCCTGCCATCTGGCAGGAAGAGGGGATGGGCCTGGCTGGCATTCGCCACTGTTCTGCTGTCTTTGAAGCTCATATTTTATTACCCTTCCCCCTGCCTGGCCTGGTCTTTGCAGATGCAGAACTCCCAACATCAGAAAACCTCTGCTCCGGCCAGGCCACTTATCACCTAATCAAAGCAGCCTGGCAAGCCTTTTAAAACTTGCCAATCAGGGGAGGCTGCTAGGAGGCTGGATTTTGGCTCACAGAAAAGAAAGTTTATAACTTCTTTTCTGTACTAGTTTTTTTTTTTATTAAAGCATTTTATTGTTATGCAAATAGGTAGCACAGTATATTCCACTATTACATAACCTTTGCATAGCTTAACAGAAACAACATACACTAGCAAACAGGTGGGACCAATAGTCTAGTGTCCTTTGTTGTCGATTCCAGCCGTTCTTCTACGTACATGTTGTCAGAGATATATCACAGCACAGTTATATACCTATGCATTGTAGCGAACATTCAACGACATCGCATGCCGCACATGGTGCTGGAAGAGCACACTCGTCTACCTAATAATCTCGTTGGGCAGTGATGACAGTGCCTTAGATTGCTTAATTAACTATATGTTGGTTGGGGGTTGTTGGGCGACTTGATCCCCGCGGGGCGTTTGTGGGCCTAGTTTGGCTGCCTCCTCCCACAAATGGAGCCCAGATGTCTTTGGGTCTGGAGGCCAGAGGCATAAGTTCCCAGTAAGTGGATAGTTATTCCTGGCAGTATGCAATACTCTTGATCCAAGAGCCTATGAATGGACTGTTACGTCTTCCCCATTGTATGGCTATTTTGCGTTTGGCTAGCAGTAGCAGCATCGCTGTTAGTTGTCGCACAGCCAAGGGGACCTCCCTGACATACCCCAATAGGGCTAACAATGGTGTGCAGCACATTTCTACCCTGGTAATGCCTCTGGTGAATATTTTGTCCAAATAGTCTGCTATCAGCGGATAGTACCATGCCAGGTGGAGGAACGTGTCGTCTGATAGTTTACATTTCCAGCATTTGCTATCCGATCTTATATAGCTGATTGAGTAACTTAAAGTGTAGCAATCGTAATCTATAATTGGGAGATAGTAATTCCAATTGGCCGCAGCAATATTGCCACTGCGCCTCTGTGAGTGAGTTTTCCATCTCGGAGTTCCATAACTCTATCGCTCACGGCTTTGTCACTGGATGTTCACGCTGCATGGAAGTGTATAATCGGTTGATTAATTTGCGCGGTGACTCATTTTTAATGTGTTCCAAAGGGGCGAGAGTGGGCGGTGGGGCAGGAAATGTGCTGTGCAGTTCCTTGCAGATAGCTCTCAGGTTGTGATATAGTATGGTGTCTAAGAGATTTGGAGGCGCACCATCTACTGCCTGCGGGGGGCATGAACTCATTGTCTGGATATAGATCTGTGAACGTGGTAAACCGTAAATTCTTTGCCCTCTTTGATGCACCCATGTCTTGTAGCATTGGAAAGTTAGGGTTTCTGGAAAGTGGAATAGAGGGGGCAAATAGTTCGGAATGGGCCGCTCTTTTCCTCAGGCCATTCCGTGCCCATCTCAGAGTCTCTGCTGTGTCTATTTCTTTGTTTGGGGGTCTGTATTTCTGATACAAGGCCGTGAGGAGTGGATGCAGGGCAACAGTATCTACTTCAATGCCCACATGTGGCTGAAACGGAACTAGGTAAAGCCATTAGTATAGAAATTGGGCCTGTGCGCAGTACGCATAGAGCTTAAAATGCGGTGCTCCCAGCCCCCCTTGGTTTAGTGGCAATGTTAGGTTCTCCCAAGCAATTCTGGGCTGTTTACCTGCCCAGACTAGAACGATCATGTTGGATCTGAGGGGCATATGTATCAAGCTAAATTGCGCTCGCAAACGCTGAAATTCACAGAATTTCAGCGTTTGTGATCGCAATTTAGCTGTGTGCAATGTATTAAAAAAAAACACTTGCAAAATAAGGAATCGCAAAATTTGCGATTCCTATTTTGCGAATGCATTAAGGAATCGCAAATTGCGATTCCTTAAATGCAATGTAGGAACCACAAAAAAATTGCGATTTGGCCTTAAGGAATCGCAAATTACCACCAACTTCAAGTTGGTGGTAATTAGCGATTTCTTTGAAAAATGCACTTTTTGCATTTTTCAAAGTGTCATGTGGCGCCCCTACATGCCCTTAGGGCATGTATGTGTGCCACATGTGCACACATATATATTTCAGGGGTGCAACAGGGTGTCCATTTGACACCCTTGCACCCTTGAAATTGCATTTGCAATTTGCGAGTACCTAATGGGTACTCGCAGATTGTGAATGTCTTCCCATTCATTCCTATGGGCTTCTAGGCCCATAAGAATGAATGGGAAGGTATTCCTTAATTGCGACTCGCAATTTGCGAGTCGCAATTAAGGAATGTCAGGGAATCGCAAAATATTTGCGAAATTTTATTTACATCTCGTTTTGCGATTCTCAAATAGCGATTCTCTAAAAATCGCTATTTGAGAATCGCAAAACCATTCTTTGATACATATGCCCCTGAGTCTCCTAAAAAAGGCTTCAGTTAGGGGTATGGGTAGATTTGCGAATATATAAAGTAGCTTGGGCAGTATCACCATTTTTACTATTGCTATGCGCCCTGCCAGTGAGATAGGCAATTTTGTCCAGATGGGTATTCTCTCTTCGATCCATGACATGGCCTGGCCATAGTTTGTCTCCCATAGCTCTTCCACATCCCTACTTATCCACACCCCAAGGAATTTAACCGGCCCGTCCGCCCACTGTAGTGGGAAGTCAAGTGTAAATGTTTGTGTGCCCTCAGTGAGAGGCAGTATTATGGACTCAGACCAGTTTATACGGACCCCAGAATGATGTCAACAGTTCACGTATCATAGGGTTAAGGTTGTCTAGTGGATTGCGTATATACAACGTGATATCGTCTGCGTATAGGGATGTAACTAGTCCTCTCAACTTGAATCCCAGTCCTCTATGCGCATGGTGTTGCCCCAGTCTTACAGCTAGTAGTTCCATTGCTATGGCAAACAGCAGAGGCGACAAAGGGCACCCCTGCTGTGTGCCCCGGGGGATCACCACATCATTGACTCTAATCCGCGTCGTGGGGTTTGTGTAAAGCAGCCGTATTTGTCCTATGAATTGTGCACTGAGTCCGATGCGGGCAAGGAGAGAAAACAAATAGGGCCACTCCAAGGTGTTGAACACCTTAGTGGCGTCTAGTAGGGCCGCTACAGCAGATTCTTGTGGGTGTAGATAATGTAGGAGCGCGCAGAGAGTGCGTAGGTTGTGGGAGGTAAATCTGCCTGGTATAAAACCAGATTGGTCCGGGCGAACCATTGCTGGCAGGAGTGGCTGCAGGTGGGAGGCCAGCATTTTAGCATACATTTTATTGCCTACATTAATTAACTACAGCGGCCGGTATGTGTCGCAGTTTTCACCGGTTTACCCGGCTTAGGGATTGTGATGATTAGTGTCTCTCGCATGGATGGAGGGAGGGTGCTTGGTACTAGAGCCTCTTCATATACTTTAAACAGATGTGGTGCTAATAATGGAGCATATGCTTTGTAAAATGAGGTTGTAAGGCCATCTGATCCTGGGACTTTATCTCCTGGCATACTCTGCATTATTTGTACAATATCTTCTACCGTAAATGGAGCATCCAGGTATTCCCTACGCACATCATCCAGCCAAATTAGCTCTATTGTATCCCAGTAGTCCTTCAATGCATTTGTATCTTGTGGGGATTGGGAAGTGTATAGTTCCTCATAGAACTGTGTGATGATCTCTGGGATAGTGGTCGGGTCACGTGTCAGTTTAGAATCTTTATCTAGGCGTTCAGCTATGTAAGCAGAAGAGTGGCTAGTGTTTCCCCAATACTGTCCCCCTCTCCAAACCTGCGGGCCAGCGTGTATTTTCCCAGGAATCGTGCCTCTCTCACAGCCTCTTCATTGTAGGACGTAATCTTTTCCCTAATTTTGACTAGCAGATCAGGGTAATCTGTCTGGTAATATGCATTCTCAGTGTCTCTAATTTCTGCTTCAATGGTACTTAGTGTATGTCTGATGGATTTGAGGACTTCTGCCTGCCTGGCTATGCAGGCTCCCCTTATCCCTGCTTTAAAAGCTTTTCCATACTATTGCCGGGGATTGTACAGAATGTTCATTCAGCTCAAAGTACGTCAGTATCTCTTGCCGGATTTCTTCGCGGAAGACTGTATCCAGCAGTGCCTCTGGTGGGAGTCGCCACGTGAAAGCTCTTGGGACTGTGTCTGGGAGTAGTATATTGAGTAATACTGGGGCATGGTCTGATAGGGAGTGCGGCATGTGTTTAATATCTATTGTCCAGGAAGCAGCATCTTTTGTCGGTAGCCAGAAGTCCAATCTGGACCATGCTTTGTGGTGCATAGAGAGACACGTGCTTGCAAGTGTATCCGGGTGTACCCGTCTCCAAATGTCCGTGAAATAATCATCTCCCATAATGGACTTTATCTGGGCCGTGCCCTTAGGATGTAGGCGGCGGGCCACACCCATGCGGTCTTTTGTATCATCCAGGACTAGGTTGTAGTCGCCCCCCCCAAATTACAGATTTGCCCCCTGTTTTTAACACTTCCACCCACATCTTACAGTAGAATTCTGGGTCATTGGTGTTCGGGCCATACACTGCCACTGTTGTGATATTCTGCACTCTGATATGTCCACTTACTATTATGTATCTGCCTTCTGGGTCTGTTCAGGTATTCGTGGTGATCCACCCCAGTTCTCTACGGCTCAGTATCGCTACTCCCCTTAAGTAGTTCGAGTATGTTGCTGCATATGTGTGTTACCGTCTCCTCGAGTGTAGCTTAGTCAGTGATGCAGTTGTGAGGTGAGTCTCCTGCAGGAAACACACATCTATGTTGTGTCTAAGTATATAGGATTGCACTAGATGTGCCTTTCTGTGGTCATTTGACCCGTGAATGTTCCAGGTGAGGAACGCTATTGTCGTCATGCCCAAGCTTGCAATATACCTTCTAGTGTATCTATGCTTACTGTTATGTTTGAAGGCTGTGTTATGACTTTTTTTTATCTTACCTGTCACCCAACTCATGGCAAATATACCTGAGGGCTGTGCTGGACTCGCGCAGGAGCTAGGTTCTACCCTAGTGTAGCAAACATTTATCGACTCTTGGCAACCCGCCAACTCAACTCTAAAAACTGTTCCCGTCATCCCCCCCACACCAATCCCCCAAACAGGTTGTGGCCCCATACCCTCCCCTCACCCCCCCAACCTACTAACATATTAGTGCATAAGAAAGTGGGATTTCACCCCTGGGGGACCAGGCAGGGAAACAGCATTTACAACGCTGTCTCCACAACGCAGTACCTTTACAACGCGCACCATTACATCGCAAGTCCTTTCAACAACTTGCTGTAGGGGGCGTGCTGGCGTTGGATTTACAATCCAGCACCTTCCCTGCTGTTGCACAAACTGGAGTAAGAATAGTAAATAATACTATTCCTAAGTCCAGCGTGCCCCCTACAGCAAGTCGTTGTAATGACTTGCGATGTACTGGTTCACGTTGTAACAACGCGGTCGCTGTAACAACCGCATTGTAATGGCATGCGATGTATTCGCATGCGTTGTAAGGAGACATATTCGACAAGGCATCGCCGGCGAATGACCTCACCGAGAACAGTGATGTGGCCAATCAGTTAGGTGCTCTGTGGACTCCCACTGCGACTATAGTTCTGCAATAATGTTGAAACGAGGAACTGACTTTTCATGATGTCTTGTTTGGGAGTACAACAGGGTCAGTATTAAACTGTAGCAGCGACTCTATTCAGTCTAATCTGGGGCCTGAAGCATGTATGATAGTGGGGTACCTCTCTCGCTGGTTAGTCATTGTCCCTCAGAGTGTCACTTTCTCTCCCTCTGGATAGTGATGAGCCTGTATGTTTCGGGCATGTGAGGTATTTAGCAAATTTCAGCACCGACTTCACAATCACAAAGAAGTGTTGCTTCCGTTCATGAGTTACGCTCAGTTTCGCAGGGTACAGAAATGCGTAAGGAACTTCTGCCTTCTGTAGCAAACGCTTCACTGGTAGAAATTCTCTTCCAGGCACCTGCACACCGGGGGTGAAGTCAGGGTAGAAGGCTAGCGTATTTTCTTGGTGTTTAATGGTGCCTCTTTCTCGTGCCAGCCGCAGGATCAAGTCCCAGTCCCTGTAATTTAATATTTGTGCTATGATAGGCCTGGGTGTGGCCCGCACAGGGAGTTTGGGTCCCAATGAATGGTGGGCTCTCTCCACTATGAACACTGCAGATAGATCTGTGCCAAACAAGTCTTTTAGTAGGGTTTCCACATATTTTTCCATTGTCGACATGTCGGTTGTTTCAGGCACCCCCGCCATGCACAGCTTATTACGGCGAGAGCAGACCTCAAGGTCGTCATTCTTGGCTCTTGTGATCAAGAGGACCTTTTCCATTTGAAGCATCTGCTCCTTGGTATCTACCTGGAATTCATGAACAACGTCCGCTCTGTTTTCCAGCGCATATATGCCAGTTTCGTGCGTGTCCACTCTCTTTTTTACTTGATCCAGGTGGACAGACAGGGCATCTAGTTTCCCATCAATGGTCTTAAGGCTAGTGTGCACGTCCAATAGTATGGTGCGAAGGTCCATGTCTGTCTGTCCAGCTTCCTCTCCTGGTGCTGTGTCGAAGTCCTATTGTGTCTCTGCCTCCTTGTGTCTAGTCTGCCCTTTTAATGTCAAAGTTAAGTTTGGTCTGCTTGGCATCTGCTTTTCCCATTTTTAATTTAATTTCCTTCTCCCTAGTCTCGAAGAGAGAAAGGCCTGCGGCGAAGTGCCCCTTCGTTGTGGGCGTTGTGTGATTTCTGACTTATTTTCGCGCCGCTGTGCCAGTGGATCATCTGCACTGGGCTGCAGTATTTGGTGGATTAGCTGCTTTATTTCTGTGGGCAGCTAGCAAGGAGTAAAGGTATTGTGCACAATCAGCCGCACACCTTGCCTGTATAAGAGTGCAGTGTAGTCTCACTAGTGGTATGCGTGTCTTCGCAGTAGGGGTAGCAAAGTCTCTGTCCAGGCCCCCGCAGGTGGCTGCAGGTGAAGCAGCACTCGGCCGCGGACGTTCTGCAATTTTTATCCCGGGTGCAGCTGGCGCCGCCTGGGTGCCTTTGGTCACGCCTATTGGTCTAGGCCACAAGGTAGCCGCCTTCGGACTCCACCCATGCGGAGTGGGACCCATGCCGCGGCGGCCATGCACCACACAGCGCTGAAGGTTTCAGCCCCCCTCCTCCTCAGTCAATGGCCATTCGGGGTCAGTGCAGCATGCTGTTACCACCGCAGCCCCAGGCCTCCACAGCAGGGAGAGGGGGAGGGCCTTGCTCACCTTGCCGCCTCAGGCCGCAATCTTCTTCATGCCGAACGGGTCTCCGCATCACGCCCGTTCCCCAGCCTTCCTTGCCAGCGCTTCACCTCACAGGCCGACTTGATCATGGGCCCCGTTCCAGACGACCCTCCGCCGCAGGCGCTCCGAGGGCCGCAGCTCCGCGCGAGAAAGGCCCAGCGGCCCGTCCGCCCCACAAGAGGCCCAGCACCTCAGCGGGCACCACAATCCAGTTAGGCGAGTTTTTCTGCACTAATTCTCGCCGCCAGTGGTTATTCCTCATGTTTCAGTTGCTGGTGCAGTGAATCGCCACAGGGCACCGCAGATAATTGAAGGATTTGCTTTTTGGCTGGCAAAGCCCTCTCAGTGAGCAGCCATCTTGCTGCATGGCTAGGTCATGCCCCCTTTCTATACTAGTTATGATAAATTCAACAGTGGTAAGTTGTTGAACTTATCAATTCCAATCTTGCATGTCATTGAATGGCATTTTAACTCCTTTCCTAGCAATAGTTATACTTAAATAAAATATTGCAATGTTTGCCTATGGAGCCAAGTATCCACAATGAGGTAAAAATGAAATGAGCAGATTTTCCTTCACCAGGGCATATAAAACATCTTTTATAAGGTCCCTGCTTATAGTTACATGCCCCCCCCACCTCTGGGGAGTCTCTAGGGGAGTCCTTGGGAGTGCCTAATATGTAAGGTAGATTATCACTTTTAAAGTGCCCATACCACCAAAGTCGAATTTGCATACAATTTACTTCTGAAGACAGTCTGCAAAGCAAGGATGCCTTTACAATGACAGCAGGCATACCGTTGTGCACACGTGCAAGTGCAGGGAATCTGCTGGACCTCTAAAGTCCCTTCCCCTATTATATACGAGGGACTTATAGGTAGTTTGAATCCCCTTTGCCCTATTATATGCAAGGGACTTAGAGGGTCTGTCATTGCCAATTGTAATTATATCTAATCACCATATACCTTTTGTATCAGAGCACTGGGCCTGTTTAGCAGCACCCAGGGCGCAGTCAGTTACCACCAGTATCAGTCCAGAAAATGGAGGTGAACTGGGCAAAAAGGATGACTTTCTCACAATAATATTTTATGCATGTAATGTTTCAGGTATACCATTTCTTTTCCACACAACCTAAGAAAGTCAACAGTAAAGTCTACCTTATCCACTTCTTTAATTTCCCATATTCTGATATATCTAATTCATTCATTAGAATACGTGTATTTGAATTCCAGTCTAGAACAATACCTAGCATGTTTTTGTTGTGGTCAGTCTCAGATAGTATCACCTTTATTTGACACCTATATCTTTCCCACACAATCTGCTTTTACATTCAGTTCACCCCATTTAATATGCTTCCATCTTTATAGGCTCACACTCATATCCACCAGGTTTTACATCCAACCTGCCCAGTTTCTCCTTCTTCTTGAAATTATCAACATAAGTTGACCATGAAATGATAGTTAATTTTGCACATGAATCAGACATGTCTATGTATTTCCCTACAAGTTTTATTTTATCCATGGGATGCACACTTTAGTTGCTACCTACTTCTAAAACAATTTCATTGCATTTCCTGTTGATCTCTCTTACTTCTACAACATATTGCAAAATTACCTTTTCACCTACATAGTTTGTACATTTGTTTGATGACTGAACATAACTTCCTATTCACCTAATGCTCAGTGTCCTTTCACCTTTGTATTACTGTAGTTTTTTATTTTTTGTACCTCACATCTTTTCCTATTTGCCATCTATACCTTGCTTTTTCTTTGTGCATCTTTTTTTAATTTCAGATACACAATCAGCTTGTTTCGCAGCTACTAACATTTCAGACAACGGATTTCCCACAGTTCCGATCTTATTTTATAGTCCTTGCGTTACAGAATGAATTGATCCCTTTTATGCTCATCATTTTGTCCCCCAAACTTGTACAATGCTGCCAATTTTCTTAAGTCAGTTGCGTACCCCTCCACACTTTAATTTCCCCTTTGTACTCCACTACTGCAATGATATCTCCCAGGAATTGTGCTAATATTTGGCAAACAGTGGAAATCTAACTTTTCTCACAAATTTAAATTTTGTTCAACCCATGTGCCTCTTCAACTGTGAACTCTGGTAGATTCAAGTGCATCTTGGCCTTCCAGGTCTAGGCAATGCATTAACTTGGTGGTTTTGCACTCTGCATTCAAGTTCATCCCACAAATTTGTATGTAGTGTTCAAATACTTATTTCCATTAGCTCCCTTCATGTGAGGCTTCCCTGGGCTGGTTCGGAAAAAACGGAGGTGGTGTCTCAATTCGCATGTTCTTCACTTTGGAAATGACTTCGACTTGACACTAATGCTGTGATGTGACACACAGAAACATCTGCCAGTAAACAAGCCAATAGAATGAGGCATAGAAAGAGTATAGCAGGGTTCAATCGAATACACTAGGCAAGACCTCCTCTTTAGCCCGTCCCACCTTGTCCAGGGTCATACTTGATTAATCCTTTACCTGAAGCCTATTTGTCTAATATTTCCTTAAACAGTAACACCATACGTATCCATTGCCAATGTTACACTCTGCCTGCCACTGTTTCCACCGATTTCCTTTATGCCGGTAAAATTTCAATAAATCTTATTTTCCCTATTTACGTCACCACTTATTTCTCACAATAAAAATATTACTCCTGTTTTATTCCTTTAATTTTGACTGCGCTTCTACATAAGCTTTCTGCTGGTGGGTTTTGTCTTTTCACACTTGAACTGTTGGGGTCTTTTATTTCCTTTCTTATCCCACAGTGGTCAGTGCTTCTTGACCTGGGTTTAAAGTCCTCCAGTATCTTCTCAGGCTGGGTGTGGCTAAGCTCCAGCATCACTGAAGGGCTGGTTCCACATCCCTACTCACACTTTTCAACCAAGACAAGGGGCTGCACTGTACGTGCTCTCCATACATGCACGCGCACCTTGTGAGCTGAACGCGCACTCCTCACAAATGTGGGAAGCTAGAGCATGAGTTTGAATCCTGGAAAAGCCTACTCAACCTTCCATCCTCCCAAGGCGGGTAAATTGTGTCTCATAAAATGGGCAATAGAAATATATATTGGCTGCACTGCTTAGAAATGGCACAGGAGTGGAATAAATCATTGCATAAAAAACAAGTTATCATTCCGTGGTGAATAATCAGATGTAATAATGCTACTCCAGTCAGCACAGGCGTAGCTGATAAAAACACATGCTTAGCCATAGTTAACCAACATATGCATCTTTAAGAGTGAAGCAGAGCAGACAATGGATTTCATGCCCATCAGTCATTTTTTAAATTTTTTTATATAGCTCAGTTTATTAAATTATGCTCATCACAGAAAAGGTTACATCAGGACATGATGGATACCAAGGCACACAGATAGCATGTGGAAAATGAAAATATCTCAAAGCACAACATCAATCAGAGCTGGAGGGGCGTTTTTAAAGCCCAACACTTATTGCATGGCATTCACCCGCGCTCCCTCCCGCATTCAGGGCCA
Organism: Calotriton arnoldi; assembly: GCA_963921515.1. NCBI lineage: Eukaryota > Metazoa > Chordata > Amphibia > Caudata > Salamandridae > Calotriton > Calotriton arnoldi. The sequence continues at coordinate 119,962 of CAWUFW010009746.1, read as the reverse complement.
TGGTCCCCCTAGGTCTTAAACCTTCCCTGTCAATATCCCCTGTAGGCCTGCCAAGCTCCCCACACCTTTTCCCACTTCCTGGGACAGCCCCAGCTTTGATAAACAATCTTTTCTGCTTTCTGGCACCACTCTAGATCGGCTTTCCAGTTGATGCCCAACAGTCTTATGCGAACTGTGGCAAGTCATGGTACATTAGCCCATAGTCAGTTTTGAGTAATAGCATCTCTCTCTCTTTGTTTTGTAGCATTTGTGTGGTGCAACAGGTGTGAAATTGTGAGGATTTGGGGTTACAATATGATATGGCTGTGGGGCCTTATCGTGGAGTAAACTCGCAAATCCCGTCTTGGGTCCAGTCAGGCTCATTTACTTCACCTTTAGCTTAACTCTGGGTAGCTGTGGCTGCGAGCAGTAAGGCTTGGAAAAGGAACTTAGTGTAAAGCAATTAAAAGCATCAAACAACGAAATAAGAAAGTCACACAACAAGAAAGAGACACAACACCAATTTACAAAATTAAAGTGTATTTTTATGAATTTTTAGAGATCCTGAGCATCAAAATCCCCTCTAGGATTTCCGGAGATACAGATTTTAGATATTTTTATCACTTTTAAATGCAACTGCATTGGTCAACAAATAGTTTGTAAACTATTCAAAAGTGTAAAAGAGATAGTGCACGTACTCCAGCCAGGGCTGGGTGAACAAATCCAACAAGGAAAAGGACTAGGGGTCAGAGAGGATACTTTGGACAGTTACCTGGCCCCCAGAGTGTTTTTACGGCAAGTTCCAAAAATTTTACAGGACAACTGGCATAGATATCAATGAAGTGGTCCTGATGCTGAGCATACAGGCAAAAGATGCTCAAAGGATCCTCCGGATGAGGTGCGGTCGACAAGGTGTCTTTGTGGTTGTCCCTCAGTCCACGGATGATGTGGCGCAACTTAGGCCATAGAGATCGGGGTCCCTCAAAGTCTTCTGTGTTGCAGTAGAAGGCTTGCATATGCTGGTATACTGGTCTCCTTACACCGTGGTTGAAATGTGAAATCCTTAGGTGGGGCTACTGTCCCTTTGGGTACAACAAATCCAGACTCTGCTAGCACTACCAGGTCCGGCAGACGTGTGGGCAACTTTGGCTATCTCTGATTTGTCTTCTTTGGCGCCCGGTGGCTGGTAGCGGCAAAACTTCTGCGGTGGCTACTAACTTTTTGGTTTGGGCTTCTTCAGATCTTGTGTCCCTATAGCTGGTTCCAGGGCATCAGACAACTGATCCTTGGAGTCAGTGATGTAGGTTGAGGCTGGGAATCAACTTTTCCCTGAGCCAGGAGCTGCAGAGACAATCCAAACTTTGCTAGCCCACAGTAAATAAAAATAAATAAAATAAATAAATAAATAAATCCGTATTTGTAAAGCGCGAACTACTCACCCTTACGGGTCTCAAGGCGCTGGGGGCCGTCGTGGAAATTAAGTGAGCTATTGCCCAGAGTCACATGGTGCTGAGCTGAGCTGCCGCCGGAGCCGGGGATCGAACCGTGAACCCTGTGCTCCGAAGTCAGCTGCCCAGGCCGCAGCACCACACCTCTCCAGAGGTGCAGCAGGTGCAGTCCTTTCATTAGTTCAGCCTCTCTGTGCAGTTTGAAGGGCAGCAGAGCAGTCCTTCTTCAGTCCTCTCTCATATTCCAGCGTGATCTGAAGAGCAGGGTGCCAGGGTTCCACATTTATCCCAAGAAAGAGCCCTGAGGGAACCATGCGGTCACTAGCCAATGGGCTACTGGGTCCCCTCCTTCCTAGTGATGTTTCTTGCAATGTGTGGCTTCTGGCTATCCCAGAGTGCCCCACTCTTACCTCTTTTAAAAATGGCACGATCATTCCTTGGTTGTCAAGAGCGTGGTAGCCTACCCTAGACATGTGGCTACCAGTGGGCTACATGCCCATGGGATTGGGTTTGGGGATGGGTTTTCCCTCTCTGTGTCTGTCTCCTGTTTGTCTGCAGGAACAAAAGGCATCGTGCTTAGGGGTGTTGTTGCAGTCGGCGCTTCAAAGGCGACTTCCCCGTTGAAGCTCGCCTTTTGAGCTAACACCTGAGTAGGCATCCTGGTAGAGGAGGTCACACCTCGCTCTGCGGCAACTGCCTTTGTTCCTGGGAGTCGTTCAGACATCTCCCCAGGTGGGCAGCTGTCTGTTTGCCAGTGCCTTTGTGAGGCCACAGGACTAGCTGAAGTACAACGTGGCAACCTTCTAAAATGGTGACATTAAATTTGACCTGGGCATCAAGCCGGGTTTAATGCCACAATTAATTTGATATCTTAGCTGGTCCAGTAAGTGGTACCAATCAGGGTTCTGTAATGGAACCACGAATGCATTTACCACGCATACCTGTTCCATGCAGTCTCAACAACGCAAGTCTTAACCATGAATATGCCTTTACTATGCATGACTTTACAACAAATTATGCGTTGTTAAGGCATGTATGGTAAAGACATATCTGTGATTAAGACCTGACAGGTAAGTCTTAACCCCCCGACCCATGCCCCCACCCTGAGTCCTAAAACTAGCCCCCTCCCTCCTGAAAACTAACCCCCTCCCTGATCCCTAGAAACTTCCTTGTCTCTAATCCTAAAAACAATCTTACCCTCCCCAGAGCCCTAAAAACTACCCCGACCTCCCACTGAGCCCTAAAAACAACCCGCCCTTGCCTAATCCCTAAAAACTACCCTGAGCCCCCTGAGCCCTAAAAACTACCCTGCCCCCAAGCCCTAAAAAGCATTACAATCTTTGCCCCCCGCCCTAAAATGGCCCCCAAGCCCCTGCCCTGACAACTAAAACTACTCCCTCCCTCCTAAAAAGCAACCCCCTCCCCAGCCCTGAAAACTACCCACCAGCCCTGAAAATGATCACAGCCCTGAAAGCTACCCTGACCCCCCAGCCCTGAAAACTATCTCGACCTCCACTAGCCCCAAAAACTCCCCCGAACCCCTCCCAGCCCTGAAAACTATTAAACCTCCACTCTCTAAACCATACAAACGACCCCCCAAAACCCTGCCCCAGCCCCACTTACCTCATCATGTTGCGTCCTCTTCCGATCCTTCCTGCTGCTTGTCTGCTTCGTGCTTCCACCAGCCAGCAGCTAGCAGCTAGCAGCTAGACCGCGCACTGCCTTAACCAGGCATATGCGTAGTTAATGGCAAGCGCGGTAGAGCTTACATAGTCGGAACACGCGTGGCTGAGGCCGCGGTGTTTCCCCCCAATCAGAGGTTAACCAGGCTGGGCTCTGTTAGCTAATGGGGCTATTAACCTTTCAACAGCAAAAGACAAATTGGAAGTGTTACTTTTAAGACATATCAAAAGTATCTGTCCTCCTTAATAATATACAACTCCCTGCCTCAGGGCTCCATAGGCCTTCCTTAGGGGAGACTTACATATATAATTAAGGGAAGTGGGGGCTTTGCCATTAGCTGTAACGGCAAAGTCGAACTAACAGTGTAAACACTGCCTTTTCAGTGCACAATGTTTGAGGAAAAAAATCACACTCAATCAATGAAATCAACTTTAATTTGGTTTAATTCGGTTTAAAAGACCATAAAAGTTTAGCAAACAAAACATCACAATTTTAAGATTTCATAGCATATTTACAAAATAGCGTAGTTAAAATCAATAAAAGAGGAGTTCATAAGAATCTGGCAGGTAAAACATATAATCCATAATACAAATGACCTAGCACGGCAAGATATATCACTGATCATAAAATTCCAAAGGTATAAAAGTTGTGCATTAAAAATTGCAACATTCCTGGTCAACTTCTATAGCTCATAGCGCTTTCTAATGGCCATTGCAGCTTTTATATAATTAGAGACCGCAATGCAAATAGCAGGAGTGGCCAATGAATACAGCAGATTAAAACCATCCATGTATGTGCAAGGCCGGATTTCCCTTAAAAGCAGAGCTAAAAATGTTCCCCTTGGCTCTTTATAAAGGGGGCAAAATAAGATAAAGTGCAAGGTGCTCTGAGCTGCCAAATTGTCACACAGACAGGGCCCACCCTGATTGTCTCGGGAATCACGCTACAAAGTGCAGAGTGCGTAGACGAAATCTAGTTAAAAGAAATCATATCTGTACATTGGTGGTAAAGGTTAAATAAAATTGCTGTTGGGCAGGGAGCAAGCATAAGGAGCCAGTCGCCTCTGATTGTGTGTGGTGCATATCTGCCTTAGAATAATACGCCTCTTTGATAATGGCTTTCGCATTTGTGAGGATACTATCAGGATTCTAGTAAAAGTGCCCCAAGCCTATCTTACGAAATGTATCTCTCACAAATCGAAGCCAAGGGATCGATAGGGCACTATCTAGTTTAGTACAGTCTTTAATCACATCCCTAGAGAATGTTAATTCAACAGACAACCAAATTTTTGCCTATAAGAGCAAAGGGGCAATGCCTATACGGTCCTCTAAGAATTCCAACCCCAACTCTCGATGACAAAGGAGTGTGGGGGCGCTTATCGGGGTCATCAGTAGCCTTTTTATGTATTTATTTTTCAAGACCTGTAATTGGTGGCTCTTGTGGTGACCCCACACCCATGCCCCATAAGTTGCCACAGACAAACATTTAGCTTTCTAGAGAGTGACTAGCTCTGTCACCGGATTGTGTCCTAGCTTACATGCAAAACAGAATAACCCCTCCACAACCCTACTTGTATGTTGCACCCTTGCTGTTAAAAGTGGTTCCCAATTCATCGTATTATTAAATAAATTTCCTAAGTATGTAGAATCATTCAATTTATCAATACTTTTACCCCTTACAGCATAGTTTCTCGTTTTGTTCAGTTTGGGGCCACACACAATAATATATGATTTAATAAAATTAACTTTAAAATCAAGCGCCGACATAAAATCCGTAAAAGCGTTAAGCGATTTTTGAAGGCCATTTGCTGTAAAAGTCATTAGCACTGTGTCATCCGCATACGATAGTAGCAGGACAGGATTGCCACCAATTCGGGGAAAATCAATTTCCTTATCTAATAAAAATGCCTCTAGGCCATTAGTATAGATTAAAAAGAGAAAAGGAGCTAGAATGCACCCCTGCCGGACACCTTCAGTAGAAACAATTGGCTTAGTCTTTTCCCCTTAGGGGCCGTATCTTATGGCAACAGTGGTGTTAGCATGTAACCTATGCAAAAGGGAGATGAGTATTTCTTCAACACCCATTTTTCCCATTAGTGCCCACAATTTCTCCGGATTAACGGTATCGAAAGCACTAGACAAATCCATGAAGGCCAGGTGGATAGAACCCTTCCTGGCCCTCATATACTTGCTAATAATCAGGGACAAATTGAGGCACTGCTCTGTAGTACCTAGCCCCCTCCTAAAACCATATTGGGTTTTGTACATGACCCCTGTAGTAGTCGCCCAAGCTTCCAGTTGGACAAGAACGACCCTCCCCAATACCTTTGCTGTGGCGTCGATAAGGGAAGTAGGCCTATAACAAGCCGGGTCATTCTTATTGCCCTTTTTGAAAACAGGAACCACAATGGCCCTCCTTCCAGGTTGCTGGGATAGGGCCAATCACCACTGCTTTAAAGACATTAGTCAGTAGGGCTGCCCAAAGGTTGGGATTCCTTTTAAACAACTCAAGTGGCACCCCATCAGGGCCTGGGGCTTTCGTACCTATTCCCTTTGCTAGGGCCTCCTCAACCTCCGATACTGAGATAGATAAACTTAATTGGGAGGCCAAGCTTGAATCGAGAGGCAGGTCCCCACTATTCTTCTCTAACTACTGGCAGTTTGGGTTAAATATAGCTGAGAAATGGGATTCCGAGACATCCCCCAGAATCAGTGAGTCCACCTGCCTCACGTCGTCCGTAAATAAAGGGCGATTAATAATATCCCAAAAGCCTTTGGTATCTTTAAGGGAACTAGCTCTCTCCAGGTCTTCTCATGCCAATCTCCTCAATTCATCTTTCCTTTGGCTGATAGTAATTTTATATATCTTCCTTGCGCTTTTAATTTGAATTCTATCACAAGGGCCATTTTAAGGTTCTTTTGAGCCCTTGTGCAATCGGTGTTAAACCACCGAACCTCCTGGCGTTCCCTTCGTTGGGCCGGCCTAGTTAGTCTCTTAGCCACATTTATACAAATCAGCTCAAATTGCCGAATAACCTCCTCTGGGGGAGAATCTTGTTGTAGACAATTCATAATCGGTTGATAATTAGCTATAACAGTTTCTACCTCAAATTGGGGAGGATTTATTTTACCCCAATTAAATCTTACCCCTTTATTAGGATTATAATGAATCAGGCGGCCATCACCTTTCCCTACCAGAGCTGTTATACTAAGCAGAACTGTGAGGGAGTTATGATTAACCCTGGGCAAAGCACTACGCTACGCTCGCGTAGTTTGCGCTACTTCGCACTACGCGAATTGCACGTAGCACAGTGCAAACACGCGTAGCGTAGCGTAGTGCAGCGGTCATTTTGCTTGCTCGCGGTCCTCAACGTCAAGTTGGCGACCGCGAGCAAGCAAAATGACATCCCGGCGAGACTTTTTCCTCGTTCGCGATCAGCAACATCAAGTTGCCGATCGCGACCGTGGAAAATAAACCTCCCGGCGAGATTCTCAACGCGGGGAGGTCAGGTTTCTCATTGCGAGTGGTCGCGTATGCTCGCGACCGCTCGCGATGAGAAACTACCAGTCCGCGTTGAGAAAGCTGCCGCTCGAGTAAAAATCTACTCGAGCGGCAGTAAAGACAACTCGCACTGTGCAAGATGCCGTTTTCAATGATTGCACAGTGCGGATAAGCATCCGGCACTGTGCAATCATCGCGAACAGCGCACTACGCAGTTCGCGTAGTGCTACGCGTAGCTCGCGTAGTGCGAAGTGCACTTCGCGTAGCTTCGCGTAGCGCTACTTCGCAAACTACGCCCAGGGTTAGTTATGATTACTAGCATTATTGGGTTCCACCTCAAAGTCACTGACAAGCGACAAAAACGTCCTTGAAATAAGCATAAAATCAATAAAAATTTCCCTGCCACCTCCAACATATGTGGGGCACTGGGGTGAGGAGCTAGAAACCAAGTTATTAATAAGGTCTAGGTCATTCTCAATAATGTTGGAATTTAAGGCCTCGCTCTGCGGTGTATGGGTAAAGTGCGGCTGGGGCTGACCCTCTATATCCAGCAGCCCACAGACTCGTTGGGCACTAAACCCACAGGTAGTGCAATTAAAATCCCCCACCCATTAGATACATAAAGGCTGCCACTTCCCAGAGATTTTAGAAATTTCAGCCTGTAGGGCTTCAATAACATGACGGGCATTTTGGTCAAAGATGTTATAATACCAATTCACCACTAGTATCTTAACCTGCGTCAAATTGGAAATCATAATTAATTGATACCAAGGTGAGGAACCTAAGTCGAGGGCTTTCATAGACCCATACTTTACCGAGATCAACGACACTAGCCCTCCTTTAGCCCTCCCTGCCGGAGAAGGAATTGCAGGGACAGCGAAAGAGCAGTAACCGTCCAACACAATATCATCCCTAAACCAAGTTTCTTGGAGACAGATGAGGTCGAACCCCCTGATGTACTCTAGCCATATCTCATTGGTCAGTTTATGGTGAATACCTGCAATATTCCAGGAAATAATTTTGAGGGGAAAAGTGGTATATGCCGGGTTCACCAAATCCACTGGTGCACTATTAATAGCGGACATAGTGGTAAGAGCTACTAAGCCAGGCCCCTCCCCTACCGGGTTACCCTCGATGAATAAATTAGGTGGAAGGGAAGGGTTTTCATGGTCATCTAGAGTCTTATTAGTAATGCTAGGTATATATGTGATAGTGCCGGCTGGATCTACAAACCCTTTGCTAACAGAATCGCCGTCATATAAATTTCACTCTTGGTTGATGTGTTGCGAGCCCATTCTCCTCTTCTCGACTGGCTGTCCAGATTGTTTGAGCAGTCAGTCGATATCAGTGAGTCCTGAGAGAGCATCAAAATGGTTCGGGTGATTAAAAGGAGAGGGCTGTGAAGAGGAATATATATTCAAGCCTAACCGTGAAGACTGTTGTCTCAAAATAGTCCTCTGACGGGGAGGATAAAAGAAACCCAATGGACAAGCCATTATGAGTTCGCCAGGGGTGTCTCTAAGGTGCTTTAAAGCAAAATATACACACCTGGCGTCATTAAAATTAAGCACCACACAATCCCCATCTACAGACTTAGGGCCCGATACCGATCTTGCTAGGAAAGCCCTCCGTACGACTCGGATCCGGAGAGCTTTCCAAACGAGACGTGCTCCGGGAGTCCGAACGAGCGAGTACGATGCTGCTGTATGCCTACGGACTCGGTTCGCTCAGTCTCCCATTGAACTCTATGGGAGCCCGTGTACAGACGCGTACACAGGCTCCCATAGCAGAAAAGGGGTGGGTGGGGAAATGCGTACACCCTGTGGCGGGCAACTGTGCATGCTTGGATCAGGGGGACCCATGGGCACCCCCCCGTGATAGATTCGGAGGGCCCCGGGTGAAGGGGGCCTGATACGGCCCCCCGAAGTACACTTCCGACAGACCGACAGACCGAGGCGAAGCGGCTGTCCAAATCGTGTATCGTACGCGCTCGGTCAGAAATCGGCTCCATTGCGCAGCACGATTCGTCTACAAACGAGACGTACGGAGCGGTTCGAGTCCGGAAACTATTCGGTCGTCGCTTACGCGATCTTCGCATCGTACTTGGTCGTTCGGACTTGTGTACGATTTGGTCATAAACATAGGCTACGAATCGGATCCGGTAAAGCCAAATCCGATTCGGAGGCCTTCCGAATGACATCGGAATCGGGCCCTTAGCCGTGAAACGTACCTAACTCACCCGCCTTGCCATGATGATATGTTCAAACCAATTTATCTGGGACAGCATTTTCTTAAAGCACTAATGAGCTGAATTATTGATGAGACTTTGACAGCTTTCTTGGTGACCAGGGGAGAGATAGAGAATCCCTGTCAGTATCAGAGTATATAGTGTACAGTCTGGGGGTAGATTTAATATGTTTTGTGCACCCCCTCCACTTAGGGAACCATGCACTGGGCCATTAGCATTTGTATTTGCTCTTTGAGAACTATCCCCATGCAACAGGCCTTGTCTTGGACGATGGGTAACCCCTTGTCCCACATTTTGGTTATTCCCATGGGGATTCCCATGGGGCACAGGCTCCCATATTATCTGTGCCGGAGGTTTATTATGGGGGGGCTCTAGGGAAGGGACCCTCTTACTTAAAGTACTCTCAGTAGATGATACACTTAAAGGGGCCATCCTATCCACAGGGGCACTGATAAGAACGTCATTTACATTTTGATCTATATTAATAACTTGAGTGGCCCTTTCAGTCTGTATGTTGGCTGCCAAATTCTTTCCTATGTCCTGGAGTCGCTCTTCTATACAGACTAAACGAGATAAGATGGGTACCAAAGCTTCTTGTACTATTTTACTGATCTTTTCAATAGAGGTGTCCATTCCTTCTTATACGGCGCTTCTTTCTCCTGTGGGAGGTCTACCTGCATTGCCTGTTAGGTGGGTTTGTTTAGTTCTCTTGACCCTCGGTGAGTGGCCCTTTAACTTGTGGACAACCCCTGCCAAATCAGTATGTTTCCTCTTCCCCCCTGTTACGGGCTGATCACCAATCTTCTCTGTGGAAGGGTGGAGAGTAGGCTCAATTCCATCATGTGTAGCACATAGGTCGCCCTGATTCAAAATTACGACAGTGGGCGAAAGTGGAGCTTGTGGCCTATAGTCAGAGTCTGTTTCGGCCATGGCTGTGTGAGAGTCAGAGTTAACATGAACAAGTGAATCAGGAAGTGTAACTAATGAAAGTCTTCGTTCCGCCAGTTGAATTTCCTTGCTAATCGCCCCCACTGCCTTTTGAAGGAAACCATCCAGGGTAGGGTCAGTGGTTTTTTGAAGCGGGCGCAGGTTTCCGTTTGCCAATAATGAAATTTCCCTTAAATATGTAATTGGGGATAATTACTATCTTTACCTTCAGGCGGCTTCACAAGTCTGGATCGCAGCACCGAAACACCAAGAAGTCCAAGAGTCCAAAGTCAGAAAAAGAGAGACCAAGAGGATAGGCCTAGCCCAGCCTCCTCCGGGCTCGGATGGGCGCAGATGGTCCTGCCCTTGGCCCAGGCGAGGCCCGGGCATGCCCGCACGCGTCCCGCGCTGCAAGAGCCCTGCCCGGACTAAAAGCGCCTCCTGGCACGTCGCGTTATCGGTGTGATGCCGCAGTGGTGCTTGGGGACTGTGGTCGTGGGCAGTGACGTCGGTGCAACAAACTCGGGCTCCTGCGCTGCAGGAGCTCTGCCCAGTCTAAAAGCGCCTCCTGGCACATCATGTTGGCAGCGTGATGCCGCAGTGGTGCTTGGGGACTGTGGTCCTGGGCAGTGGTGTCGGTGCAACAAACTCGGGCACCCGTGCTGCGGGAGTCCTGCCCGGTCTAAAAGCGCCTTCTGGCGCATTGCATTGGCGGCGTGATGCTGCAGTGGTGCTTGGGGACTGTGGTCCTGGGCAGTGGCGTCGGTGCAACAAACTCGGGCTCTTAAATGCTATCCATGCTTGTCCAAAACATAGCACACTATGACCTTAGGTTTTACAATCATGTGGTAAACAAGCAGATTCTGCTGAATGCTGGTAAGACTAGTGGAAAGGACGGACTTTTCCTAGACTAGTGAAAGATGCAGGTCAATTAGCATTGCCTTAATAATGGGAATAACAAAAAAAACTCATTGTGGGTGTCTTTGGCCACTGACTAAATTTGCTATTCTGTGGCTGTGTGTGGCTTCCCACATTATTTTTTTTCTTTTCCGCGTTGTACATTTTTTTAGGTTTGGCATTAGGCAAGACCTTTTGACTTTACTACATTATATGTGTAACATACAGACCTATTGCGGCTTTCAGTCAGACCTCTTTAGATACTGGTCTGTTGTGTCAGTCACTTTTTCCTTCTGTCACTATAGCATACAGAAGAGAGCAGTGGGTCAGACCACTTCAGTCATTGGCTAATTTCACTGTGAGCGACGCCATTCTGCCCTTTCAAAAGGAGCATGTTCACACACAAAGTAGTTTCCTGAAGTGCCAGGGGCAAGGTTTGTGTTTTCAGATCAAAAATATTTTGCTTTTAGCCAATCTTTTTAAGATTCATGACGGCCCAGCAGCTTCCCTAACAATAGTGTTTTGCAAAAACCATGACAAACAAAACAAGCACTGACTTTGTTAAATTCAACATCTAGACACAATTTTCTTTTTTTAAATTTATTTCAAATAGTTTTTATTGAGTTCTGTATGAGAATACAAATAAAAGTACAGTTCGCAAAAGCAATTTAGGCAAAGACAGTGCTTGTCTGTTCTTAATAACATTTCTGAGTAAACCATTCATGAGGCACCATGTGAGTAGGTACAGAAGGCAACAGGGGGGTACATGAAGTGCATAACAGTTCTGTCAGTAATAGTACATTTACAGAAATCATATGTGCCAAGCAAGGATTAATATATGCAATTATTTGAACTATAGAGAGCGGTTAGATGAGTAACCATTGCATAGAGTCCATAGTTGTTATTTCAGGGCACATCTTCATTGTAACTATATGTTCCACAAATAATTGTATCAATATGCACAATAGAATAAACAGTCAATAGTAGGGCTGGTAGTTGCGTAGATGTCAGTGCTGTATGAGTGTCAAATGCGGATCAGAAGGTAGAGATGATTAGTTTAGTTGATGGAGGTCGTAAGGGAGAGCCCAACATGGGACATATGTGTGAGGATAGATGGGTCAGTCATCTGTAGATACGCAATTATGGAGGATCGAAGTGGCCTGTAGAAGCATCTAATGATTTCCATATCGGTCTATATGATTGGCGCCAGGGGAGCACTGTCAAGAGACGTCTGTGCCTCTTAGAAATGTGAGCCGCTCGTGCCACATGTGGAAAGAGACTATGTCGAAGTTCTTCCAATTAGTGAGGATGGGTTTACAGGCAAGCATTAACATTAAGTAATGTAAGTCTTTATCTGCTTCATTTTTTATTTGAGGATCTAACAGGCCCAGAAGAATATAAGTGAATTCACGTGTAGGGGAGATATGTAAAACCTTTTCGATACATGCAAAAACAGAGTTCCAATAAGTACGGAGGATGGGTCAGTCGAAGAGCATATGTGCTAAGTCGCCGGCTTCTTTATTACAGTTCCAGCACATGGAGTATTGTGTGAGGTTAAGTTTATGGAGTTCTTCTGGGGTCCAGTAGCTTCTATGGATTATCCTGCATTTAGCTTGTAGAGCATTGGAGATATCTTCTTCGAGAAAGTGGAACTATACATGCGGTCCCAATCGAATGTTATGTTACTTTTGGAGGGGTACGCCTCCCATTTCTGTTCATTCTGGATTTTGGATTTATGAGATTTGGGTAGGAGTATCTTATACTCTTTGGGCACAATGTGTCCTGCTTTGTACAGGCCATTGATGAGAGTCAGGAGTGAGTGGTTATTTTTAAGTCCTGGGCATTTCGATATCTGGGCTCTTAGCCTCAAGAATCTGTAGTCCAAAGAGGGACCGCATTTTGGAGAAAGGGAGAGGATAGTCATTGTCAAAGATGTCTTTGATCAGATGTATTCCTTTTTCTGACCATTCAGGCCATATTATAGGCTGACTATCGAGTTTGATTTTGGGTTTTAACCAAATGCATGACAGATTAGAGTTACAAAACTTTGTCTTTAAAAGGTAGTCTGCCCTGAAAATGGCTCTCTTAGTATTATCATAAATGTATTTGGAGTTGGAGGGGTGGGGTGGGGTGGGGATTATGCATCGCGAGATGCGCAAAGATCGTGCTGTTGTTAAGGATTGATTTTTCTATGTCTACCCAGATAGGTGTATAATCTGCATACTCAAGAAACCACTTGATGCCTTGTTTGAATAAAATGCAATTTGGTAATTTCTAAAATTAGGGAGGCCTTAGTCTGAGTTTTTTTAGTGATATTCTTGATTTTTTGTCTTGCCACAGAAATTTATTTAAGATTTTGTCTATTTTAGTTAAAAAAAATCTTCTGAGAGGTACATAGGGAGCATACTAATTAGGTAGTTGATTAAGGTAGTAATCATCGTCTTTAGGGTCTCTGCCTTACCCCACCAGGAAAGAAATATAGGTGACCAGCCATCAAGAAGTGTATTGATCATTTTGAGTAATGATTCTTCATTACATTTTAGTGTAGTGATGAGGAGAGAATTTCACTCCTAAATATTTGATGCATCCCGGTTGCCATGTGAGACGTGAGTCCCCTAAGATCTCTTTGTTTCCTATTTTGTTAAGGAGTTTAACCTCTGATTTGTCCCTATTAAGGGTATAGACTGAGATGTCTGCAAATTCTTGTATTGATGTCATCAGTGCAGTAATAGAGGCAGGGGCATCCTCGGTAATGATTAAGATATAGTCTGCATACGCAGCAATTTTTATATTAGTTTACCGAATGAAACCCCTGATATACCTTTATTCTTGCAGAGATGGTGTAGAAAGTGTTCTAGGGCTAGGAGAAAGAGGGGAGGTGATAGGGGGAATCCTTGTCTTGTCCATTGTTTGAAATAAAATATGTCTGATATGATACCTCCCGCCATCACCCTTGCTGTCGGGTTGTGGTATAGTGACATTATCATTCTGATGAGAGATTCGCCAAGGTTGAACTTTTCCAGGACCAATCATAAGTAGCTTCAGTCAACTTTGCCGACCGCTTTTTCTGCATCAAGGGTAATTGCAACTGTCGGGGATTTTGAGCGCTTTGACTTTTCTAGGATATGGCATAATATACGTGTATTATCACTAGATAGTCTGTTCTTCAAGAACATGACTTGGGAAGGGTGGATGAATTTGGAGATGTATTTTTGGAGTCTGGTTGAGATTAGCATGGAATATATTTTAAAGTCCAGATTAATCAAGGGAATTTGTCTGTAGTTTTTTGGGAGTAGGATATATTTCCCTTCTTCTGTTACAACAGTGACAATAGGTTCCGCAGGGGTGCCCGTGACTCGCCCTGAGTTGGCAAAGTGGGTAAAGAGGTTTTCTAGAAGTGGGATAATTGATGAAGAGAATGCCTTAAAGAACTGCATGGTGTACACATCTGGGCCCGGGGCCTTGCCAGATTTTAGTTCCCTAAAGGAGTTGGCAATTTCCTCTTTCGTGATGGGTCAGTTGATTGCTTTTAATTCCGCATCTGTAAACTTAGGTAAATTAGCATTTTTAAAGTAGGCTATCTGTTTCTTGTGGTCTAGAGAAGTGTTAGAGTTTTATTAGGTCTGGTAGAAATCTTTAAAGACCTCCACATTTTTAGTAGGGTTAGTATGCCCTACACCCTGTTTATCTTTACTAGAATTGATGGCATATTTCTGTAGCTTGTATTTTAAGAATGATGCTAAACTTTTACCAGCTTTTTTGGCTTCACATAGGCGAATACTTTTTTGTTTGTTGATCCATAAACCTACTCTTGTACTTATTATTTTATTGTATTCATATTTTTTTCTGGGTAATCTCTTTAAGGATATTACTATCTATATTGGCAATGTGTTATTTTTCTAGATCAGCGATTTGTTTTTCCACATCTAAGAGTTTAGTATTCGCAACTTTATTCATGTTGGATCTAATCTTGATTATTACCCCTTGGAATGTGACCTTCAGGGCTTCCCATCTCGTAATGTCTGAGGTTTCGCCTGGTTGGTTGTCATTAAGGAAGTTCTGTACTGTCTCTTCAATGGCCTGCACGTTATTATGGTGCATAAGTATCTTGTCATTAAATCTCCACTGTGTCTGTTTTGGGACAGGGGAGGGGTCGGAAATTGACATGGTTATGCAAAAGTGATCTGATATCACTCTAGATTCGATTGTTGTCTGATCAACTATTCTGATGGAGTGGTTCGAGATTAGTAGGTAGTCAATGAGGGAGTAAGAGTTGTGTGCACAAGAGTAAAAGGTGTATTCTTGTTCGTCTGGGTTTTGGATTCTCCATGCGTCAGTAAGACTGAATCTCGCACCTGGGTTTTTAAGTGCTTTGTAGCTTTTGTTGGGGCGGTATGGGAATTGTGAGTTTCCATCTGTTGTTGGGTCCATGGGTAAATTGAAGTCACCTGCAATGATGATGGTTGGGGATTCTGGGATCATTTTTAGTTGAGACGAGAGGTAATTCCAGAAGGACGGTTCATCTGCTGTTGGGGCATATATATTAACCACAAAGAACTCATTATTATTGTTGGAAAGTTTGGATATAATCCAGCTTCCTTGTTTATCTGTTGGGTTAGAAATCATATTTATATCGGAGTTCCTAGTTATTAGGGTCAAGATTCCATTTTTCTTCCCCATGCTATCTGAGCATGCTACATCAGAAAAGCGGTGCTTTTGCATTGATAAGATGTGTACAGAATTTATTTTGGTTTCTTGAAGGAGAACTATATATCCTTTGAGTTTGTATATGTAGTCAATGATTTTCTTTTTCTTGATCGGGGGGTTGATCTCCTTCACATTTAATGAAATAACATTGATATTCTGCGTTGGGTTAAGCATGATTAGTTTTTAACAACCGTATGGTTCCTGAGTAGGAACTTGTGATTTTTACAGAATGTTGTGACAGGGAGAATGTGTGAAATGAAATATTAGAGCCCACTTATCTGTGTTGTAGGATGATGAAGCTGTTGGGAGTGTACATCTACACATCTACATCTACAGATTGACACTGCATCCTGATCCAGAAGACTATAACTTTCTGATAGTGTAGATAGTGTAGAGTGATATCTATTTGAATGACTGAACTACATTTTTTTAGTATTGACATGAATAAAGAGAGAAGGTAAAACAAGAAGGTAGAAAGTAAAAGAGTAGGTTCTAAATGAGAAATGTAAATAGCCAGACCCATCCCGGTAGCATCTCTTCCCCCCTCCCACCCACCTCCCTAAAGTATCCCATAGGAATGGCAAGAGGAAAAAACACTCCTCCACTGCAACGATAAAACAGCATAGGTCATTATGTAATTCCCGCACAAGCATAAAACTGAACATGTTTAGCTATGTATGCATAATATAAATGAAGAGAGAAAGGAGAAACTTCAGTTGGCTAAGTGCGCATTTAGAGGAGGTAAATTTCTAAAGAGAACTAGAGAATGAATGGGTGAATTGAACATGACAGGAGTGTTATCACACCCCCTTATCGAAATGAGAAGAGGCCTAGTGAATCCTGAGTAGATTAATACTAAACAGCCATTTACAAGAACTACGAACAGTAGACTTTATAGAGTCCGTCAGATTATCGAAATCAGGAAATCATTATCAAACCATTACACGACCATGTATAGGCTGGAGGTGGCATTTATCATGAATCAGAAATGGTCTCTTAACTTTAGTCAGTTGATATATAACATACTGGTAAGTGGAATACTTACCTTAGTTTCATATGGTATGCGGATGTTAAGCATCTTAAATCTGTATCAGCAGTAGTTCACTCAAAAGTACAGTCATGGGGGACATATAGGAGAGACATTAAGGTATCTTAGCCTCACATGAGTCTTAGTGCTCGGCACAGAGAGCATGCCGGCGTGGATTAGTGTTTGCTTCTAGAGGGACCAGCCTTATGTGTTGAAGTGTCCATAGTTGAGTCTTCTTTGTCATCCAGGAATTTTGAGAGGGTGAGATGATCATTGAAGATGTGTGTAGAGCTTTGTATAGTTACACAGTATTTTGCCGGACCCGCAAAAGAGAATTGACTGTTCAGAGCGTTCAGTCTAGGTCGCAGAGCCAGGAAACCCTTCCTTGTCTCAACCGTAGATTTTGAGAAGTCCTGAGATACAAAGATTGTGTTTCCTTTCCATGTGGTTATGTTTGTTGATGTATGTAATGATTTTTTCCACATGTTGATACCGGAGTTGTTTACATACAATTGGGTGCGGGTAGGTCTGGTTTAGATGATTCCTTGTGGGGACATGGTGTGCTCTTTCGAACTCCAGATCCTTCTCAAATGTTATATCGGTGTTTTGTACGAACGATTTTTCCAAGAATTGGATACAGGACCCAGCTGTGACCTCCTCGCCCTCGGGGTAGCTGAAAATGTGAAGGTTTCCCCTTCTGTTCCTGTCTTCAAGTGCTGCCAGCTCTCTGGTTAAAGTTTGGGTCATGCAATTAGGGGACTTGATATTTTTGCATGACTTCGTTTTAGAGTCTTCTAGGTTGTTGATTCTGCTTTCCGTCTCAGCAGTCCTTGTGTTGATTTTTTTGATGTCTGAGCGGATGGCACATATCTCCTTTTGCATTGCGTCCATGTTGTGGGTTTGGCAAGATTATGAACGTCTGCCAGTTTCTTTAAAATCATCTCTATCGTGGAGTTAAATGTCATTTTTTGATTTGACTGGTGAGTCTGGGTTTGGTAGTTCTGCCTTGACTCTCTTTAGGTTAATTTCGTATTATTTTTCTGCCATTTTGCTTGATGATAGCGATATCAGTTGCAATAGATTTGTTGTAGGCTGGTAATTTGCCGGGTTAGACAGTTCTGTCCTGTTCTGCTATTGGCTGTAGCAGCTTGTATGAATAGCAATGGTTACAACGCATGCGTTTACAATGCATGCCATTACAACGCAAGTCATTACAACGACGCATTGTTACATCGCATGCCATTACAACGCAAGTCGTTACAACGAATTGCTGTAGGAGGGGCGCTGGAGTTTGGAATAGTATAATTTATTATTCCAACTCCAGTGTGTGCAACACTAGGGAAGGTCTCGGATTAAAAATCCAACACCTTCTGCCCCCTACAGCAAGTCGTTGTAACGACTTGCATTGTAATAGCATGCGATGTAACAACGCGCCATTGTAACAACTTGCGTTGTAATGGCATGCGTTGTAAACGTTGTTTACCGCTTGTATAGAGTTGTGATCTGTATTGATAGATGGATGTTTGCTTAACCTCTTCGACGCTGCGCGAATTCTCCCGCTATGCGGGAGAATTAATGAGCGGTGGGGTTTGGACAGCCCCCGGCTGTCCTCCGCCCACGCCCACCGTGACGGCGGACGGCCAGGGGCCGTCCTGAGCACCGAAGCAGTTAATGAGCCGTGATAGGCAGTGGTGATAAAAATATAGGTGTTTTCAAGTTCTGTTTCAGATATTCCGTTTTCTGTTTTGCTGAGAGCACTTTGTCGAAGGAGCACTGTCCCCTGGATGAAGCATTTTATGGGGGAGCTCAAGAGTGTTAACAGCGCTCAGTGCAAACAGTTACTAACAGCGTTTTTGTTGGGACGCTGTCATGTGTATAAGGCGTTTTTATGAGGAGGCTCTTGAGTAGTGGGTATTGGGTACTAATAGTACTAACAGCGTTTTGTTTCTGCATGTCACATTGATGGAGCACCTTTGTGACACCGAATCACATGGTGTCAACGACAAATGTCCCCGTCTGCAACCAAATGAAGGACATCACCCCAGCTGTAGTAAGCTGCAGTAAGCAATCAGAATCTTGCAGTAAGAAGGAAAGTTTGCAGTAAGTGAATTCCAGCAAGCAGTTTGCAGTAAGCAGTTTATGATTTACACCGCCTTTTGTAAATGCCAAGCTTTGGTAGGGTTAGCAAGGTGTAATGCAAGACTTTATGTTGGCTTCTTCTTGACCCTTTTACTAAGGGAGCAGGTAGAGGGAACAACTCTCACCTTGAGCATGTGAGCGTAAGCTTCTGTCTCTAAGTGTCAGATTCGTTCACCAATGACTCAAAGGCTGTGTTCTCTGGCAAGTTCTCGGTTTCACAGACAGTGTTTCATCAGGTAACACAACGGCTAGGTTTGGGAGCAGTGTGGCACCTCCCTTGAGCCAATGCTTTTAATTATGGTGCTGTTATGGTGTGCAAACAGAGTAGCGTCTCCATTGAGAAACTGCTGCAATTATGGTACTAGCCGTGTGTACTAGCCAAGTACGTTTGTATTTAGAGGTGGTTGGCTTCAATTAGGGTCAGGCCCGGTTCTAGAGGGTGGGCTGGGTGGGCCAGGCCCACCCAAAGAAGATCCTGGCCCACCCAAGGCCATCCAGAAGCGGAAAACCAGGTGCACATATCTGGGCCTGCTTTCCTGCTGGTTCACAACCGGAAAGGCTGCTACAGCTCCAGTGCAAGCCACAGAGTCAGCCATTCAATTGTCATGGGCACAATGACAATGGGCCGGCAGAGGAGGCACAGCATGGTGCATCTCCTCCCATCTCAGGCCTCAGGAGGTGACTTTGATTCCTCGGGGAGCTGCTGATACTTTTGAGGGGCCCAATTAACAAGTCATTGGCGGGAGACGTTGCCTTTAATCCCTCGCACCAGGCCTCAACGATCGGATAGGAAAGGTAAGGGGGGCCTAGTGCCAGCATTCTTGATTTAAAAACTGTGCAGTGACATGCCAGATTGAGATTGGAAGTTTAATTCTAATGAAATTCCATCCATTTATAGATTAGGGAGGGTGCTGTACACAGGTAAAAGGTACACAGCTAAGAGTGATGGAACTTCAGAAAAACACTAAGGACTGAAATAACTTTCCATTTAAAGGCAAGCATTTGCAATGCAATAGATCTCGCGTTTGTGAGAGTTTGAGCTATTGACATTGTAAATGACACTGCCTTCTGTTTGTGTTTTGAAAACCTGCAAGAGGTGCGTGAACACGCACTTTGTACTTTGCAGGTTTTCTTATCACATAAATAAAGGCATTGTCATCTACAATGCCATATTGCATTGTAAATGCTTTTCGCAGTGTTGTTTATTCTATAAACTATTCCCTTCTGTGCCTTCGCTCTCACACCTTTTTCCGTCATTCTCTCCTTTTCCACCGTTCCTCCCTGAACCTCCCTCCCTGCATTACTTATACAGTTTAAACAGAAATGTAGTTAAAATAAAGCAAATCTATGCAGCTGTGCATACGCTTCTTGGCATTTGGATTTTTCACAGAAATAACAGGCTGCAGCTAGTGAATAAATAATTCACGGTCCTGGAAAGCACTTTTGAGTGTGACATCGCAAATACTGTCGTGGATAGTGGTTCTCATGACTGGCTAGGTTGAGCGAGTAATGCTCCTGGAAATATAGTAACGCTGGTGAAAATCACAAGTGGCTCTTCCTACGGGGAAATGAAAGAATAACTGGGACTTAATCCTATGTTACATTCAAGTTGCAGATGCCTGGTGTGCAGATTGGCTGCTGTCACGAAGCACAGTAAAACTGGCTGGTCGGCGTTAGCACGAAAAGCACTCTATTATGTCACCAATTTTCTTACTGTCATTAACATGGTAGTCCCGACACCTCCATAGAAGAAAGACTGCTGTGCATGGCGATAGCTTAGAGTTGTATAGCAGCCACAAAGAGTGGGTGTGGCAAATTGGTCCTGCAGGAAGAATAACCTTGGACTGAAGAAGATTCTTTCTATTTCAAATAAGCTGTCCTCAGTTTGGGAAACATGGAGGCTAAGGACAGGTGAGGAGTAGGGTTATACGCTTGAGATTGCAGTGTAAGGGGAAGTAAAAGATAAAGTGGAGAGTGGGAGAAAATACAAGTCTGGAGGCAGTGACAATCGAGGGGTATTAGATTCATAACTAGATGAGGTTCTAACCATGGGCTGCACTTGAGAACGTAATCTGGGGTTGGAGAGATAGCCAGTGACAGAGATTGACATGCTAAGGAGGTAGGAAGGGTGACTTATTAGAGGGACAAGGCGGCTAAGAGGTGAACAGATCTGTAGAAAGTTGGACGCACCTGGGTGCCATGCTGCTTAAAAAGCAAGCGGTTGCAGGTCAGCATGTCGCCATGCTATAGGAGAAAGTGATTTAAGAAAGTAGTGCTCACAGACTGTAAATAAAACATACAGAGCAACTACATATGTAACATGGGGTGTCCTCATGGGAGGTAACAACAGAAGAGAGGGAAGTACTAAGGAGGGACTAATAAGCCTATTGACCAATGAAAAGCCACCATCTACAAAGGACAGTGACAGGAGCTATTACAAAGATTGACGGAAAATGGGCTGAGTTTCTAGTCCATACCTGAATACAGCATGTCTTGCAGAGCAGCGCACGCGCTGCCCAGGTTCGAACTAAAAAATATGACTAGATATGGGTAAAAGGAAAATTCGATTTTGACAATGTTGCACTGAAAAAAATAATTCACCCTCTATGTTGGGGCAAAAGGAGATGTAAGAGCAGAGGAGGGATAAAGAAAGAGACTAAGAGAAAAAGAAATAAGAGACAGAGTGGGGAGTAGAGACAAACAGAGAGGGGGAAAGGAAAGAGGGAGAAATCATTGACGAGAGAAGAGAGGAAAAGAGGCTAGAGGGGAGGGAAATAACTATAGATAAGCACGAGGGAGTGAGAGAGGGTGAAACGAGAGAGGAAAACAGCCAAGGAAAAGATGAAGTGAGGACAGACTAAGTCAGAGGTCTTCAAACTTTTTGATGCCGAGACCCCCCTGTCAAAATCTTTTAGGCGTAAGGACCCCTTCCTGACAAAAATTTCTAGAACTTTGGCCTCTTCATCATTGCGAACTATCGACAACCATAAACGCCCCCAATTCCCACAGCAAATCATTTATACATTGGGGAAATAAATGAAACAGTGTTTAGCAAACCAAAGGTCAGTGGTTGGGGGCGTGATCAAAGGTGTGGCTAAAAACAAAGGGCCTCATTTACGAGGCATTGGCGTAGGGCAGCTTCGCAAGTCTTATTGCGGCGCTGCACTACGCCAATGTGAAAGGGCAGGAATGCACCTTATTTATGAAATATGGTGCATTCTTGTCCTTTTCCCCTATGTTGGCACACAAATTGCTGCCTAGCGCCATCATAGGCAGGATGGTTTTGTGCAGGAAGGGGCACCTTCCTGCATAAAAACAGTCCTGAGAGGGGTTTTCCTCGTTCCATATGTGCTGCAGAATGCAGCACACATGGAAAGAGGAAAAAACAAGGAGAGTTACACCTGGTGTGGGGAAGCGTGAGGTTTTGGCACTGCCCCAGTTTTACATGGTTTTGTAAATCTGGGGCAGCGTCAAATCCATGGGCGTTGTGTCACCCACTGCAACGCCTATGAAACGCCTACTTGACATAGAGTAAGGAAACGCAGCGACTTGCACTATTTTGTCTTACTCCATATCTATGAGGCCACGCAGCAGCGCAAGCCTCTCATAAATCAGCCCCAAAATATTTTGTTCTTTTTTTAGGTCTTTCACCATCAGGTAGCCACATATAAAATAATGGGTAGCTCAAATGAAAAATACATTTTAAAAGTTGTTACTATATAGTACATTATAAAACCTCTATTATTTAATGCACTGCATAGGTCTGTGTGTAACCAGAGAGCCACAGAATTAAATTTGGTTGGTGCAGTGGAAAATAGTGACTTGTGTATTTTTAGTGCTATGAGGTCACAGCCTGTGACAGAAAGCACTGTGAATGTGCAAGTCATTATTTTATACTTGCATTACACACATTATAAGATAGACTGCTACAAAATGTGCAAAGAGTTTTAGGATAAAATGGAGCTTCCAAAATGTAGATTTGTGTAATGTCAGACCATAAGTAATGCATTTTTTGCATAACTGTCCCTTCAAAACCTACTAAGGGGGACTAAGCGCTGTGTAAATACAGTTATCATTAAAAGCACACACTTCACAGCCCAGTTGCTAACCACCACACAAAAACACACATCTTTGCCATCACAATGCTTGAAGTGATTCCAGCAATTAAAGCCAGAACCACTCCCAAGCATCCTTTACATTTGCAGATTAACTCCTAGCACACATTTTAATTTCATTCAGGCAACAGACACCCTGGCATGAAGGCTTGTTTGAAGGATTGTTTTACCTGTCTGCTGGGCCTCTTCCTTTTACAGCACATGACACTCAATTAACTTCAGCTGAAGCATTTTAAGGATCGCATTTGACTTTGTCCAAAAGGAAGAGCACGTTTTGTATTCCTGGCAGAATTAGGCCTGGAAATGCGCGACCCCCTTCCCAGGACTCCGGGGCCCCCCTGGGGGTCGCGCCCCACAGATTGAAGACCTCTGGACTAAGTGGAGAGAAGGGTAGAACAAGAGATTGGTAAAGGTAGGGTGGGAAACAAAAGTGGAGAGAAGGGCGATGGCAAAGGGAGAAAAAGAATAGTGAATGACAAAGTAAAGGATGGATACAGAAGAGGGCGTTAGTAGTTTCCTGGTCAGTAATAATAAGGAAAGGATGGATCAAGGCCTCACACACACTTCTTTGTTCTGATGTTCCAGCAGTCTACAGCTTGATTTAGAGGTTGGCGATACCTAGAGGAAGTGCCAAATCAGGAGTAGAACCCAAGAAAAGGCTAATATGATACTATCCCTCCAAGAAAGAGATACTATGGTGAACGAAATGCCACCTGTGGATTCTCCACTGTATTTAACAATTCCTCCAGAAATTAGTGAATTTTCCCTTACCACTCAACAATGAAACATACTTTTGGTATAATCTCTACTAAAGGTAGAACAAGCAACCTCCACTTTCCTGAACAACCTTTCAACACATGCATAACTGAAAGCACTTATAAGGACAGGAATCTATTTAATGTCTGCAGAGAATATCAAGGTTTGATAAAGCAGGTAGCTACTGACTGCAGCAACTCAGTAAAGTAGACACAACGAAATATAACATTAGGTGTAGGACACAAACAAGTTCAAGGGATAGAGGGAAATTAGGGTGACGGGCAAGAGAAAACACAATTGAAGATAAGGAGAATTTTCAAGACAGGAAAAGACCTGAAGTAAAACTCAAAGAGGCAATGGGAATTGAGAGAGTGGGGAATAAGGACATGGGAGGTAGAAAAAGAACAATCTATAGAGTGTATGTGGGAGACAGAGGAGTGAGAAAGAGGGGGAAATTATAGACTAAGAGAGAAGGAGGTAAATAGTACAGGGGCAATGGTAATGGGGAAATCAGTGCAACTACGGAAAGAGAAAGAGAGAGCGAGAGAGAGAGGGAGAGAGACAAGAAAAAAGAGATGGATAACAAGAGATGGAAAAATGGGAGGCACAATGATAAAGAATGGTATTAAAATAGATAGAGGGGTTTGTAGAATGAGAGGAAGACAGAGGGAAGGAGACAGAATAAAAAGTTGGTATGAAATATGGACAGACATACAGAAACATAGAAACTCTAATAGATGTGGTCAGTGAGAACGTGAGAGTGCAGGTGAAGTGAGAGAGTAAAGAAAGGGGGAAGAGGGATAAACCCTAGCAGGAGGAGTGAAGGGCTGTTCATACTTGTAGGGGAACGAAAGAGCAAGGACACAGGTACTCTATAAAAAATGAAAAGAACGTCTATAGTTGAAGTAATTTCCTCCAGCATGTCAAGCAGATTCAGATCATGTCTCTTCCCACAGTATGGATGTCACCAAGGACCAAGCTGTGTTATACCCCCACGACATCACACTGAGAGAGACTTCTGTGTGGCAGCCAAACGGGTCTATGAAAGACTTGGATGTGTACAACCACTGAAGCCTGAAGTTTAGTTTCTGACTTATGAAGTGTGGGCAGAGATATCAGGAGACCTCAAGGTGGCCAAGAAAGTCAGTGATCTGAAGGTAAACAAATCTTCTGGTAGGTGAAATTGAGAAGAAGATTCAGCAACTTGAGGATGACATGTGCCCCAGGGGTCTAAGGTGGACCGTATCTTCAATGATTAATGTCACTGAGCAGGAACCTCTGGACACTTCAGCATGGCCAGGCAGCACAAGTAAATGACACTGAGCAGGAAGCTTGGCACCTCTGGTGAGCCAGCGCCATTGGGACAAGCAGGAGGCTTGAAGGCCTTGGAGTGAGCAGGGATTCGGGCAACTTAGAGTAAGCATAAACCTCAGGACCCTGAGGGTGAGCTTCAGGCTCAGGGACCTAAACTCAGCTATGCTTCTGAAGCATATGTTCACCCCCAATACCCACTGCGAGGATTGAGGGTGAGCAGAAGCTTCAGCCATCTGGTGTTGATACACCTCATGCCCTTAGAGTGAGCAAAACATCAAAGAAGCTATACGGATATATACGTTTTATGGAATCTCATGTTAAACATGATCCTCAATGAAATGAGGATGTCCTGGAGCTTCCAAGTAGGAGTGAGCAACAGCTACAGGGTCCGACGGTGAACAGGGAAATCAGGTGACCAGATGATGAGCTGGAATCCAAAGGCACCAGAGAGTAAGCTGGAACCTTAAGGATCTGAGAGTGAGCAACCTTTTCAGGGACAGATTTGTTGGAAGATGTATGGGTGAGCTGCAGAGAAATAATAGTGATTCCAGCAAGTGGAGAATGCTAATGGTCCTAGAACATTTGAAAAGTTTAATTGAGCACAAATGTCTTCCCAGATTTGCTCCCTGATACTATCCAAGCAATGTTTCCTGAAAGGTTGCGATCTGCAAAGGGGGGGCCGCTTGCTTTTGGGTGCCCAGGTCAATATTTGGTCCTGATTAAACCCAGGACATAGGCTACTTTCAGGCCTGGGGACAAGTGTGATGTCAGTAGGGATGGTAGGTGCTGCATGCACACATGAACAGCACAGATATCCTGAACATTCTCACTCACTCTCACAGATGAGGCTGAAGGCTCCATTTGCAACCATTTTGCATCATAGCACTATGATTTTTCCAAAAGCATCTTACCTGATTTTTTCCAGTGCCTTAAAGATAGGTGTTTTAAGGTTCATAGTGCACACCCGTTGTACCCTTAACTCCTGCGGAAGTCTTTTTTTATTACATGAGTGGCTAAGCAGACACTGTTGTGCACAGTATAGTGTTGTCTACTCTGAGCATGTTTGGTTAGTACAGGGCACTGCAGTATTGTTTTCCTGAATAAAGCTTATTTTATTACTTGGTACACGTTAATTACCATTTACACGTTGCAAACCAAATCCACGCTACAAAAGAACCTGACAACTCAATACTAGCAGTTCACGCATGTTGTTACTTCTTCCACTAAGAGGGGAGATGTGAATGCTGGAAGTATTCCCACTACAGGGAAGACTGCCAGAGGCTAGAATGGCCAAAAAGGAATATTTCAGAAAAAGCTAAGATGGCCTCAAAACAGATGGGAGAAAACCCCAGGCCCGGTTGAGAATGGGTTTTGAGCATGACGGGCAACATGAGATATGGCCTGTATTGTGTGTGTTGGTTACCTTAACTGGTGGGTTTCCTTGGTTTTGCACTTTTGTCAAAACCATAACTCAGTTTTTAACTGTTTTTTTTTTAATGAACATGTGCATAGAAAGGGAGGATAAATAATTGTAAAGTCTGCAATATTTTATTAGGTAGGGGTGTGCACAGTTGTCAGAGGGCTTACTGTGCTGCATTTTTAAACTTCAGTGCTTTGCAAACTGCAAAGCTGCCAATTTTGTTTCAAAGAACATGAAAAGCTGCAAAGAGATGTGTGGCAGCAGGAATGTTTCTGCTGCTGCACATGACCAGAAGCAGGCTGCAGCCAATCTGTATGCCTCCCCTTCCACAAAGCCAGAAGCGAATCAAGAAAAGCGAAGTAGGTACCTCGTTGGTTGGTGTTTATGGTGTTAAAATGTCAAAAGTTGACAATATCAGTACCTAAAATATTAGATTTCTGCAATACTTTGTACCTCTGCCCATTCATATTCGTGGCCCACCCATCCTTGTTCATGGCCCTCCCTGAGCAAGAATCCTAGAGCCGGGCCTGATTAGGGTACTAGCCAGGTGTGGTGGGAGATCGTGCATAGACACAATAGGGCGCCGCCGTTTGGGCCTTTGACAGTCGCTATATATTTATCACAGCTTGATAGTAGCCTAATAATATGATGTTAAAAGTATGGGTGCAGGCTGTATTGGTTCAGCACAAGGCTAGAGGAATAATCTTAGTGGAGTACGCACACCCATGTTATCGAGAACTGTTTACTAACCCCCCACTTAGCTGATCAGTGCATCACCATTTTGAGCCGCGTGTGGCTTTTTACAGTTAGCGTGTCTTGAGGCAGTACTTTTTCAATGCAGTTCTTTTTAGGCAGTATAGGCACAATTCTTCGATCAATGAAGCGCCTGCAATAAAACGTTTTAATTGTGGTGCTCTCTTGAGCATTGGAAGATCGCTCAGTGTGTTGGAGGATCGAGCGTGGTCGCTCGAGGGCGCCGCCATTTTGAGATGTTGATAATTGTCGCATATCAAAGCTTGATGATGATTGAAGCATGCTGATAATATGATCAGAGTTACAGGTACAGGCCTTATTAGACCAGCGCTGGGCGAGAGGAGGTATCCTAATGGGTAGCACCAAAAGAGAATTTAGTTAGGTACTTTTCCGAAATAGTGATCAACTTGTTAACCTACGCTCAGCGCCTCAGTATGTCACCATTTTGAGCTGTGTG
The DNA here is from genome assembly GCA_963921515.1 of Calotriton arnoldi. Lineage (NCBI taxonomy): Eukaryota > Metazoa > Chordata > Amphibia > Caudata > Salamandridae > Calotriton > Calotriton arnoldi. Next base: position 92,591 of record CAWUFW010009746.1, on the reverse strand, counting down.
CACCAGCCCTTCATTAGCTTTCTCAAAGTCAATATTAGCTAGCGCACTAGTCTTACTTTTCTTACCTGTTTTGCGGCGTGAATTAGTCGGAAACAGCAGAGGATGTTCACGGAGCCTTGCACCCACTTTCAGCACTTGGCATCCATCCAGTGCTGCCTGGTGTCATGGCGAATAGTCATCAGTGCTGGTCTCATGGGTGATCTCGGAGCAACCACACTAGATGGTGCCAGTCCAATGATATCTCCTGTCTCACGTTCATTCCTGTTATTAGATGGCAATTCTGCAGTGTGCAGGCATTTATTTCCTCAGGGTTTCCACCGCCGTGGATCGGAGCTGCAGGGTCACACCGCCATCTTTCTCCTTGTCAATATGGGATTGTCATTTACTTCAAGGTCAGAGCAACTCATGGGCCTTTGTTCACCATTTCAATGGTCTGCCTCACTCACCTCCCTCCTTCACTCAGTGGGGTTATTGAACTGATGAAGTACAGGTAGTAATAATGTCGAAGATATATTAATGTGCTTTTTAGATAATGTCATTCAGTTTAATTGGAATAGATTAAGATGAATAACATTTGTCTTCAAGAAACACAGGCAAGAAATGAGTTGGTATGAAGAGCCCCAGCCTCAGAAAACACAAATAATCTATTCTTCAGCACAGGCGATAAGGTTTTGGAGGTTTTGGCAGTGTTTGGCTGCATTATTGCGCAGTCATTAGAACTTGTCAATGCGTTTTTGAGAGCCTTTTAGAGACAATACATAGATCCAATCAACCATTTTAAGACCCTTTTTAGTTCCACTCAGTGACTGGCTACTTTAGGTGGCAGATAGTCCTGAGCAAGAGCAGTTATAGGTTAAGGCTGCTAACTACAGCAACACATTCAGCATCAAAGATCATCCCCAGACTATTCATTTTCTGGTGGAGAACCCAGGCTTTTGGGCTATTCAAAAGGAAGACTTTTATTTACAGGACTGCCTTTTACCAAATCTCTGTTTTGCTGCATTCAGGTACAGAGACCTTTCTTTTCATCCAGCTGAAGGTGTGGTTTCGGCGTTCCATGATCTTTGCCTGGCTCTCCAAGTTATTGTAAAATCTGCTTTGAATTCAGTGTACAATTGACAAAGTACCTGAGGATGCATTCGCTTGTTTGCCCATGAAAGCGAGTATATAGTAAAAATTAGCAGCGAGAAGGAGGACCCTTGTGAAACAACACAAGGCTCTCTTCATACAGAGGATACTCTTGTTTCAACATGCATCTGTTTGATTATTTAAAAAAAAAAAAAAAACCTTTGCAATGCTGCATTGGATAACCCAGAGCTTTTGTTCTCATCCACAGTATCACAAGCTGCTTGCTTCTCCTCTTCCTCTAATGTTAACAAGGGCAGGTTCTGATTGTAGGTCATTAATGATATTTTTGGACTCAAAGTATTCTTGTTATTTCTTAGAAATCTATTTCTCCAGAATTTAGCTGATGTAAGACAGGATGAAAATCGGTTGGGAGCTTCTAATGTCTTTGGGGTTAGCCTCTGTTTTATTCAAGAAGGAAAAGGAAATGTTAATTTTATATGCATATGTGTGATGTCAGTGGTAAACAGAAAGAAAACATGTTTCAAGGAAGCTCCGGGATAAGACGCAACCCTCAAATTTGAGATTTCAATTTTTCAGACAAGAGCCACAACATGATCTATTTCTCCACTTTGAAGGATGGGAGGAAGGCATGAGTCGATGCATAATTGTAAGTGTATAGTAACAGTTCTTGACTTTGTTTAATTGAGGCCTAGATGTTTGAAATGTCGTCCTCGAATAACCACAGAAGTTCCTGGCAATGCTGTTGAGATGCGTAAGGGAAGCGACTGTCTTTCAAGCTTCTAGTATGGTCACTTGTTGATAGATAATGAAAATTGATTTTTTTTTATTTGGTGCCCCATTGATGCATTTGAATGTTTAAGCCTTTTCACGTGTATCATATATGATAACCTCTTTCCTGTCTCTTGTAACATACTGTATCTTAAGGCAACGATTTCCAACAAACGTCCCAAATTGTGGCATTCATGTTATGTGTTGGCCAGTGTTCAAGTACATCTCAAATTTGACGCTGTAGTGCAGTTTGGGGGTGAGCTGTCTTTTCCAGGAGTAGATACTGTGGTTCAGCCTAGGTACCAAGAATTCTGGATTCTGGGTGTGTTGTACTTTGTGCTTTACTTCCGAAATTGTTATACAAGGCTTTAAAATCTTCTTCACAGCTTTCAGTGTAACCTCTACTTCAAGAGGTCTTAGGTTATACTGAATAGTAATGGGTGATGGGCAATGGCTATGATAATTACCATAATTACCAATAGTTATACAGTCGGTGGTCAGCAATAGGCAAATTGGAGCTCTAAGGTCTATCACAAGTACAAATCAGTTATGACAGGTAATCTGACACGGTGCATAAGGTAGGGAAAAACCACCAGATCCCCATGTGTGTGGCCAGCAGACCACTCATGCTATATATACAAATCCTCTGCACACGTTCAAAAGTAAATACATCAAGTTACATAAAATATCACAATGATGCTTGTCTTTATATTTCGTCGCTGTTACAGGGGATTACCCCGCGACTTCTTCAGGGCTGAGGTCAGTTTCAGGTAGTCTCTTAATTCCGGTGATAATTCCAACCCGGAAGGGGTTCCTATAAGTTCTACTCCTGGAGAGGTAGACCAATTAGTCTTGTGTCCGGAAAGCTAAATATGCTTCCAAATGTAAGGGAGTTTCGTTTAGAAGAGCTGCCCCATCCGGCAGTATTAGGTAGAACCCTTCGGATCTCCAGGCCGTGGCGTGTTCGCTGTGCAAATCAGCAGACTGCTAATTGGTCTACCTCTCCAGGAGCAGAATTTATAGGAACCCCTTCCGGGTTGGAATTATCACCGGAATTAAGAGACTACTTCAAACTGACCTCAGCCCTGAAGAAGTCGCGGGGTAATCCCCTGTAACAGCGACGAAACACGTGTTGGCTAAGAAGGCTTAAAGATCTTGAATTAAAGACATCTGAAAATATAAAGACAAGCATCATTGTGATATTTTATGTAACTTTATGTATCTACTTTTGAACGTGTGCAGAGGATTTGTATATATACCATAATTACCAAGCTGTCTCACCATATCTTCAGGTGCACCATAGGGATTGTGGTTTCTATAATAAATGTAAACACCAAGCCCATGGTGTGCCTGTACGGATCAACTGCAATGTCATTGAAACCCAGGTTTTCAAAAACATCTGAGGTTGGTTTGGAGTCATGTTGATTTACTCAGAAGTTACCTATTAAGGACTTTTTTTGAGCTGTGGACTGGGGGTGTAAGGATGGATCAAGGATGTCTTCCAAGAAGGTGAGGCCATAACCTGGGGGTGAAGCAGCACAGCTAAGGTGAGCAGGCTGTTATGATTAATCGGGCACTATGTGGCCGGCTCCTCAAATGAGGTATATGTCTAGTATTATTCTACCAGTAACTTCTATACAACAGATTAGTGCTATTCCTCATCTTCTTATTGTAACTCATCTTTTTTAGCAGGAGTTTAAAGCCAGAAGGGTTTAGATCATCCAGGACGATAATCAAATTATCTATGAGCCATGCCTCGGTGAGAGTGAACATGCGACAGCCATTCTCATTTAAGCAATAACATGGGTTGAGGTTATGTTCATGGGCCAATTGGGTGTTAATGACATCACATTTTATTGATTGGTTATTATCCCAATGGGAGGTAGCGAATGTAGGGTGAAGTGGGGTCCTGTGTGGCCACAGCCCAGGATTCATGAATGCATTGTAGATGAGCTTTGGAGGGGTTCAGCACTGCAGTGCACTTTCAGCCATTTATCAGGTTTGCATTTTGCTTTGAGAGTGGACTGATGTCCCCTCCTTGAGCTGAGTGAAGATGCTCTAATGGGGATGCATTAGGTGTAGAAGCTCTATAACTCTAGAGTATCTTGGTTTAGTAGGATTTGAGGACACCATGTCCAATTGATTTCCTCTGCTTGGGTATCTGAGGGCAGGTATGTGTGGTATTGGTGGTTTGTATGAGCGTCGCGACCTCCTCAAAATTGTGTTTCTGTCATTGGGCTGGATCATCAATTTGCACAGTTGTTAATTGTGAGCTTTTTGTGGTTAATTGAGGTTCCTGCTGCATAATGCTGTGGACCTCTAAGAATGTATCTGCTTTTTGTGATGTAAAATATTTCAGGAAAGTTCCTTTCTATTTCTTGGGGTATTTCATTAAGAACAAAAAGCCTGTTTTGGTAATGTATTTTTTTTCTAGTTTAGGCGTCTGCTATGAGGGAGTCTTAAGCCTTTTGCACATGAACATTTTGATTATTTTCTTTAGGTTTTTGAAAAAATTGGATTTGTGTATGTATTATAAGAATTCTCAAGGCCAGCTATAAGAAGTTGGTGGTCAGAATGTGTGATTGCTGGATTCAAAAAAGCCATTGCCAGGAAGTTTTGGTAGGTATGGAAATTCCGGACAATTTTATAGAAAATAGTCTGGCGCTTGGGAAAACCTATCAGGGTGGAGAATCGCAGTCGAGGAGCTACTTGACGGTTATAGATGCTCAGGGTCTATATCTGAGGTGTGGGGGTCTCTGGTACAAGAAAAACTGCTGGCCTCGAGATTGTGTTGTCTTTTCTGCTAAAACTGTTTCACAACAAGTTAAAATATTTTTTTCATTCCGAATTTCTAAATCATCTTATTTAACATTCACGTACAGAGCGTTAACACTTTGAGGCTTTTGAGATTTTCAGTTTCCGTTCCTTTTCAGAAAAGTGAATTTTATTTGGATTCCATTTTTTGAAAGTGGCACAGATAACAGTGAACTGCATTATCTGATGATTAGATCTCGTGGCTTGCAGTCATTTATGTACTGAACTTTATGTTTAGAACGTGTGTGTCTGTAACCAGAGCATGTGCATCCAATTTCCACTCAAGAAATGTATTTGAAGAATTTCCTAGGCTGAATTTTCACCCCTCGTTGTTCAGAGAAGGCTTCTGTAAAAGCTGATATATGATTGATTGATTGATTGATTGATTGATTGATATATGTCAATGAACAAATGTAACTAAGGCATGCTGGCAAGATCTATCATGTTACCTGTTCGCTAGTACTTTTCTGATCACATAAATGTATCCAGATGAATTTCTGAACTTAGAGATGTATGCGCATATGTTTTGAGCTTAGCTTTTAAAGCCTTCATGTTTACTATGTCTTGCATCACTGTGTCTGCTTCCAGTTCTCCAAAGTCTTCTACCCAGAAGAAGTCTTCCCGTAGCTGCTTGTGCCAGATCGCGAAGGACAGTGAGTGAAACACACACCATGGGGTATCACACATGAGAGGTGCACAAGGGACAATGAGAAATCAGAGTACAAGTACAGCTTCAATATTTTTATGTCAGTCTAATGACAAAAACAATTTCACTCATTATGTGGGAGTTGGAATTCTTGGAGAAGTCTCACTCATTTGATGGAAATTGTACACAGCTGGGCCAGTCTCCAGATTGCTGCAAAATCTCTCATTGGATGCGAGTTTCATATCTTATAACACAGGCTGGCTCATGTTGCATGAGCTTTATGTCTTAATGCACAATGTCACTCATTGACAGTGGGTTTTACATCTAGGACTACATTTTCACTCGTTGAGTGGAAGTTTCACTTTTTAGCACATTCTGACTCATTATTTTAATAATATAAGCTTTATTGGTTCTTTGGCCTAAATGTACATTAAAACAATTTCATACAACTTATTGGCCGCTTACGATGTCGGCCAGAAAGCATCCACCCGACAGTCAGAATTTCCTCGAACGCGTCGGAGCCCTTCCGACCGACTCGGTCGGTTTACATTCCGACCAACCGATTACGATGTTCGCGGTCGGAACGTAAAATGCCCAGTCATTCCGAATCGGTTCCAACTGGCTCTCAGAGTATCTGTGTCGCTCGGAACCGCATAGTACACCCCTATGGACAGAGTTTCCGTCCTCGGGATTATGATGTCAGTTTCCCACAGCCTTTCCGTGCCAACCTGTCTGACATGAAAAGGCTGTCGGAAAGTGACTTTGGGGGCCCCTAGCAGGGCCCCCTTCATCCTGTGGCCTCCGGTTGGGGGCCGAGGGGGTACCCAAGGGATCCCCCTGTAAAACCCTGCACTGTGTGGCTGGCACAATGGGTGCCCGCAACAGGGTGCAGGGTTTTACACACACACACCCCATTTCCCCATTGGAGCCTGTGTTATGGCAGGTTGTTGGGTGAAACGCGAGCTTCCATAGGAAACAATGGGAATCGACTGAACAGTGTTCGGTTGCATCGTAATCGGGCGGGCGGAACCACTGACCGCGAGTCAGTCGGTCCCAATTCCGAGTCGGTGTTGCATGGAGGCTTTCCGCCCAGCATCGTAATCGGCCCCTAAATAATATACAATCACTCATTATTTGCTTCTCACTTACCGGGCACAGCCTCACTCACTGGACACAGCCTCATTTAATTAATCCCTGATCTTGTATTTCTCACCTTCAGACAGAATGGCTTCTACTTCTTCCCATGAGCTGACGTGGAATGTCAGCAATGCATGAGTATGTTAAGTGCATCACCAACATGTAAAATAGTCACAGAACTACATTATTGCAAATTAAGCTAAAGATTGTGGTTGTTTATAGGGCAGAGGTCTCCTCTTCGGCTTATACTAAGCAAACAGTGATGCCTGAACCTAATTGGAACATTTGTGTCTAACAGTGACCATTGAGGGTGGTGTAACATCACTTGATGAAGTGGTGGCCACTGCATAATTTTTTCAAGTATAATAGAGTCTCTGGTTCTACAGGACAGACATCAAAAGATGAGATGCCAGTGCTAGGAAAACCAGCCAGGAAGTGTAAAATCTTTACAGCTAAAAGAAGGGCCTCCTTTGTGGTTTTTATTAACATGCCTTATTATTATTGTAATACTGTTAACGTTAGTTTGAAGTTAAAAACAAAGATTAAAAGCTGTAAAAGCAATGATTTTGACGTGAGATCAAGAAAGATTACTTAAATGGCAAGTTTATTTCTGGTTCTAGAAAAGAATAACAAGTTGTAACACAAGGTACTTTCTCTATGCTAAAGGATAACTCTACTCCAAATCTGGTCAATGAGACTTGAGCTAATCACCAGAAGGAAATCTTGGGAAAAGAGACAATGCTGGCATCTTCTATGGGATCAATGGAGAATAATAGCCCCCCCCAATTGCCTATCTATTTTGAGGGTTGGTAAAAGGGTTAAGGAAATTGGCTCTAATGATTTAAAGTTAGTAGCACTTGTAGTCAGCAGAAGTGGGTGTTAGGTGACAAAAGTGACACTATATTCACATCTGGTTTTAAAGTTATATATGAGTTAATTCTTAAGCCTGAAAAACAAGTCATTGAACTTTTGCCCCGGAAGGATTAGGGACTGAACAGAAGGTTAAAAGGGACTCTGTTGGTTTAGCCTTGCCACAGATTCATAAGCTTCTGGCAAGTCTTGACGACTATTCTCCTTCAACTATGTGGCAGTCAAAGGAATGGCAGAAGAAGCTTATACGGAGATGTGTAAGTACTGCTTTCTAGTGAATTATATAATGAAACTCTCCATTCTCGGCCTCTTGACGTCCAAGTGTCATTGCAGCTCTAGCACCAAAAGGGAAGTCTTAAAGCCTAAGAGGCTGCCAATGGCCCAACCTTCCAGGCACAAATCAAGAAGGTATCAGAATTCAGGCACGATGGTTACAAGGGAACTCACTGGGAAGGTGTGAACACAAAGTCCTCAGTGTTCTTGTGAGGCTTATGAAATGCAATGCCCTGTTTGATGGATCCTACTCTTTTAGTTCACCCAACTTTTCTCATATCCCAAGAAAAAGACATGAGAGTGTGAAGGACGATGCTGTTACCTTGAAGGAAATCTTTATTTTCCTTAAAGCACTCATTGTTATAACATGGCCTGAGGCATGCAGCTTTAACCCATTAGATAAACAATAACTTGGGACGTGCCTGTTGATGGCTTTGGAGGGCTGGACTGCAAGCCCCAGGATTCTTTACTGTGTGGGGGCAGAGCCTTAACACCATCAGGCGCATAAAGCAGCTCCTGTTCAGTGCAGCGCGAGACATGCCAGGGAGCGTGCATTGGCCAAGAGCAGGCCAAGAGTGGGCCTGCCTGCTGCTGTCAGAGTCTGGAAGAGGCTGGGCTGGGCCACCCCTAAATCTTCAAAGTTGAAGTACTGTGGGGCTTGTGTTACACCTGATCATTTGTTTTTGAGTGGTAGTGTTGCTAATTATCCCATGCAGATAACAGAAGAGAGGAGGGTTTGCCTGGTCTGTTTGACTACCTTAGTCCACACTGGGTATCTTGCCACTAGAAGGGAGGTGACTCAGCCTTTTGACGATATTTCTCCATCATGGGCAAATGCAAAGCTACTGGTGTACATCCAGTAGTAACTGTTCCAGTCCAAAGTATGTCTAGTGACCATATGTTGGAGAGGGCATTGGGTGTTATTAGTAATAAAATTGTATTTACCAAAAGAAGCTTGTACATGGGCCGGTGTTCTGTTCCCACTACTGATTTGACTATTAACTATTCTGCTTTGACACCCCCCTCTACAACTATCAATGACTTGCCCCCCCAAGCTGTTTGCTGTTACCGGCGATAAATATTGCAAACATTGGATCCCAGCCTGCTAAGAGGAATGAACTTGAGACTGAGGTATCTCACCCTGAGGAGTCAAATCATGTGTGATTCTGTATGGACGATAATTCTATTCAGATTAATTTCTAAGACTCTCTTGGACGATTGTTGTAATACATTTTTAGCGATTCTCCAAGTAGATCCATCGCCAATCACTGAAGATTTAAAAGCTATATTAGCTAAGCTTGAGGCCCTCCCCTTTTCCAGTAGTCCGTCTGTCTGTAGGAATCTCCTGTCCAGTCTTAGTCTAGGTCAAGTTTTTGATTTAGGTACTAAGGTTGATGTGGTTGTTCTGCCTCCAAAAACAGACCCATTAGAAGGTGGTTCAGGAAGTTTATTACCACTGTTACAAGCTCACATGCTGCGGGGGGATGGTAGGGGTCCCCAGGAGTAAGCAAGGGGCAATAGTACCCAGCGGACCATGAAATGTCTATCTCCTGTCAAATATGGCAGAGTGATACATCCCTGCTGTCAGTACTAGGCAGAGTATTGAGGGGTACCAGGGTTTCCACACCTTCCCCTAAGACAGATACTATCAACCTTCCCCCGCAGCCTGTCCCTATGAATTGAAGAGGAATTCTCCAGGCTAAGCCCTGCATAAGTTGTGCAAATTGAACCACATTTATACTGTTTCTCAGCTCAGCTATTTTAAGTCTAAGTTTTTGTCACAGTACTGCTCATGAATCTCGAGTTCGTATCGCAGAGATCTTATTTTAGTTTATTATGCTAGCTTGTTGAGTTGTTGTTTGTTTTGTTAATCAGTGGTGTTAGTCTGTTGTTTTAGGTTTGTTCTTGCAGGTACTCTGGAAGATGGCTGCTACCAGTATGTTGAAACCTCTGCAGTTTTTGTCCGGTGTCTGGCGAGCCCATATTGCCCTGGAAGAAGTGGAAACACCTTTTTGAGTCGTATCTTATAGCAATTGATGGTGAGAAATTTTCAGGTGCAAGGAAGCAAGGAGTGTTGCTACACAATCTAGATATAGAAGGGTGCAACATTTATGAGAGTTTGGACAAATGTGCTGTTGGCAATGGAGAAGGTGAGTCCAGAGGCGTATATGAGATGTTGGTGTTGATGTTGGAAAAACACTTCGGTCCATGTATAAATATTGTTAAGGAGAGACATACTGCAGGAGGCTGGCTCTCTATTTAGTGCACTAAAACGAAGTACACTGTGCTTAAAGTCCAGTAGATCCCAGATTGGTATACAGAGGCAAAAGTAGATAATACTAACGCTCTCTTTGTGGTAGTGTGGGTGAGCAGTTAGGCTTATCAGAGGGTAGTGCTAAACATGTGTTGTACTCACAGAGGCAATAAATGATACACTCACTCCGGAATAAATCTGAGATCAATTTGCAAAAATAACATCGATTTTTTAATATAATTTTCCAGACCATGAACTTTGTTCTAAGGTAAGTACTTTTTAAGATATGAATTTTCAAAATTTGCAAAATAACACACTTGTGTGCAATTACGCACCATAGAAGTCTATGGGAGATAATAGGACAATGCATAGAAAATCATAACAGTTGGATCTCAAGGTTCACCTTCTGGATTTAGGTAGGTAGCAAGGCCAATTTTCCACCAGCGGTATGTCGGGAGCATCCCGGATTCGGCCGGAGCAGGGTGCTGAGTTCATTGGTAGCAGGCATGCTACGGAGAAGGGGGCCACTAGAAAACACACTGTACAAGGGGACTTAATGGTAAGTCCGAGGGGTCCCACTCAAGGGAGTAGGTCGCAAGGGCCTCTAGACCATGGGAGCATCAGTGGTTCGTCGGTACCCAGGCCAGGTGGGTTGGGTGCAGAGCAGATGGGTCAGCCGGGCGGCGTGCATCAAGATGTCTTCGCGGTCAGGGGCAGGAAGGTGCAGGGATGATTCTGGGACAGCTGGGCCACTCACAAAGTAGGTCTCAGGGGTGTCAGTGTCCCTTGAAGGGTGCCTGCTTCCTGGGCAGTTGGAGTCCGGATTGGACTCTTCGTCTTGGTACAGGTTGCAGGGGGTCCGGTACCCCGGGTATTGGTACGGCATAGCTGTGGTAGGTCCTGGTGTCTTCACACTCAGTTGGGAGACAGATATTACCCTCTAGAGCTGATGTACATCTTGTTGCTTGAATGCTGCATCGGAGGCACCGGGGAGCAGCAAGTTGGTAAACCGGACTCTGCTGGTTCGGTGCCTATGGACTGCAGGGGAGTAGTTCCTCTACCTCAAGGGAGTGCTCCGTCAATTGGCAAAGTGCTGGAGGTGCTCTGTGGTTCTTGGAGGCCTCAAAGTTGCAGGACACGACAGCACACCACGATGATGGAGTCCTGGGAGCAGCAGGCAGGGTTTTGTGCCAAAATTCTGCAGAAGGTTTTCGGTTCTCAGGTCAGCAGCTCCTTTTTGTCTGTGTCTTCTTTGTGTCCATCGAATACAAGTTCAGGGTCCAGGTATGCCACCTAAATACTAAACTAAGGGGTGCTAAAGGGAGTGACAGGTAGTAGCCAATGGGCTACTTACCTTTAGGGTGTCTACACCATCTAAGTGAATACTTCATGTGAAGGTTAATTCCTGCCATCTCAAAATGGAGGAATTGGAAAAGTAGTGTCCACATCGACTGTCCCACTTAAGGGTTAGTGCTGGCTGAATATGGGCACACCTCCTAATCTAACTAATTTTCCTGACTGTCCTCCGACCAAATGTGGAGCAGGACAGGGGGATTGGCATCCTTCACTACCTGGAGATGCCTGGGTTGCATTTCAAAGGCGGCATCACCTTTGAAGCTGCCTGCCTTGGAATGCCATTCTGGCCTGGAAGGGGTGTGAAGCACCTCCACCCAGAGCAGGCTTTGTTCATAGCCTCTGAGAGTGCAGGCTCTCACCCCATGAGGTCAGAAACATGTCTGGTTGTGGCAGGCTGGCTAAGACAAGTCAGAGACCACACCAGTGTTTTGGTATGTTTTCAGGGGACCGTCTAAGGTATCCCCTGTGTGCAGTTATTTATAAATCCAATACTGGCATCAGTGAGGATTTATTAAGACAAGATGTTTGGTACCAAACCTCTTAGGGTTCAGTGAAGCCATCATGGAGCTAGGAAACTCGCAATGACAATCCAGCCCATGTACTCTCTATAGCTTCCCTGGGCACTCACAATATCCAAGAATGGACATAGATATTGTAGGGTCAGGTCTGCTAATGCAGATATACCCACACATGGGATATAGTGCACCCTGCCTTCGAGCAGTAAGGCCTGCAGTAGGGGTGATTTACCTCCGCCTGATGCAGTGTCTGTGGGCATGGCACACAGGACTGTGTGCCATGTCGACTCTTCAGTGTTCTCTGCACCAAGACACGCAGCCTGCAGTGGCAGTTTGCACGGTCTTGGTCCGGGGTCCCTAGGGTGTCACAATTTGTGCTGCAGCTCTAGTGGACCCTCTTCAGTACCAATGCCCTAGGTACCAGGGGTACCATTTACTAGGGACTTGTAGGGGTTGTTGAAGTTGTGCCAATTGTGATACAGTTTTAGGAAAGAGATCTGACATTGGGAACCTGGTTAGTAGGGAACCAGTGCACTTTCATTTGAAATCACATCATGGACCAGGAAAAAAGTGGGGGCTAACCATATCAAAAGAGGAACTTTCCTACACACATGTTTTTTCACCAGGATTGAAGCCAAAGGAGAAAAAGTTGGTAACTAAGAGGAGATTTGACAGATTTTCTGATCTGAGGTTTAGTGGCCTGCGGTGCGGATGATCCCAGAGTACAGGAAGAACGGTTAGCCAAGAATCCCTCCTTGAAAGAAGCAGTAGAAATAGTTGGGGATATGGAGCACAAGCTGTAGACGGAGCTTTCTGTTCTGCACTAGAGAAAGTTGTACCTGATAGTAAAAAGAAGGTTGTTCAAAACCTCGCATGTGTGGTGACCAAGGTCAATGCTTGTCCAAGGAAAGATTCCAAGTTCAAGTGTTGTAAGCGTGGCAGTCCTAATCATCTCTCAATCAATCCCAATTGTTATGCTCAACATTCTGGCATAAATGTGGTTAAAAAGGGGTATTTTGCCCAAGTGTGTAAGAATGCCAAAGGGCATACTGTGAATGAAGTCCCCGAAATGAGTCAAAAGTAACCCTGGGCATAATACTTTGCTACGCTCACGAAGCATGCAAAGTTTGTGCTACTACGCACTACGCAAATTGCACGTAGCAGAGTGAATAACTGTACTAATAAACGTAGCGTAGCAGGAGTATAATAAACTCCTTCAAATGCTTTGATAAAGCAATTTTTTATGCTAAAAAGCATATAACCAATTCACAAAAATGAATGTTGACAATAAAATATCAAGCAATGAGAGAGGTGATGATTTTGGAGTCCCCCTAACCTAGGGGAGGACCAAGCAGATGCCTTGAACACAAAAAGCATATCATGTGAACGATTCAATGGTGGTCCCTTCCTCCTAGGACCACCTCAAGCACAGTTATGGGCAAAAATACAATCCCAACCAAAGGCCTGCAAAGCATTATGGGACGAGATTAGCAGTGGGCAGTGAATATTATAGTGTTCAATATCAAAATAATTCTACAAAGAGCTGCAGTTCAACTAGTCGTCACTGGGTGTCGTCCTCAAGAGTGAAATGCAAAAGTATTGAAAACCTTTCATGAAGCTTTTGCATTTGACTCGTGAGGGACGACACCCAGTGACGACTAGTTGAACTGCAGCTCTTTGTAGAATTATTTTGATATTGGACACTATAATATTCACTGCCCACTGCTAATCTCGTCCCATAATGCTTTGCAGGGCCTTTGGTTGGGATTGTATTTTGCCCATAACTGTGCTTGGGGTGGTCCTAAGAGGATGGGACCACCACCTAATCATTCAATAAGATGTGCTTTTTGTTTTCAAGACATCTGCTTGGTTCTCTCCCTAAGTTAGCGAGGATACCAAAATCATCACCTCTCTCACTGCTTTTTGTTTTCACTTTAGTGAAATGACTATATGCAATTTTAGCATATAAAGACAGAGATATTTATTTTATCTTAACTTGCACTGTACAAGTTTGCTTTTGGTAATTATTGTACAGTGCAGTGAGTCAAGCACACAGCTAGCACTACGCCCAGGCTTAATAATAATAACAAACTCCTTCAAATGCTTTGATAAAGCAATTTTTATGCTAAAAGCATATAACCAATTCACAAAAATGAATTTTGACATATCAAGCAATGAGAGAGGTGATGATTTTGGAGTCCCCCTAACCTAGGGGGAGGACCAAGCAGATGCCTTGAACACAAAAAGCATATCATGTGAACGATTCAATGGTGGTCCCTTCTTCCTAGGATCACTTCAAGCACAGTTATGGGCAAAAATACAATCCCAACCATAGGCCTGCAAAGCATTATGGGACGAGATTAGCAGTGGGCAGTGAATATATAGTGTTCAATATCAAAATAATTCTACAAAGAGTTGCAGTTCAACTAGTCGTCACTGGGTGTCGTCCCTCACGAGTCAAATGCAAAAGCTTCATGAAAGGTTTTCAATACTTTTGCATTTCACTCTTGAGGGACGACACCCAGTGACGACTAGTTGAACTGCAGCTCTTTGTAGAATTATTTTGATATTGGACACTATAATATTCACTGCCCACTGCTAATCTCGTCCCATAATGCTTTGCAGGGCCTTTGGTTGGGATTGTATTTTTGCCCATAACTGTGCTTGGGGTGGTCCTAGGAGGAATCGTTCAATAAGATGTGCTTTTTGTTTTCAAGACATCTGCTTGGTTGTTGGTTCTCTCCCTAAGTTAGTGAGGATACCAAAATCATCACCTCTCTCACTGCTTGTTAACTTTTTGTTTTCACTTTAGTGAAATGACTATATGCATTTTTAGCATATAAAGACAGAGATATTTATTTTATCTTAACTTGCACTGTACAAGTTTGCTTTTGGTAATTATTGTACAGTGCAGTCAAGCACACAGCTACGCACTACGCAATTTGCATAGCTACGTGTAGTTGAAGCTGTACTTCACGTAGCTACGTGAAGTGCTACTACGCAAACTACGCCCGGGCTTAGTCAAAAGGCCATTTTTACCAATTGAACCAGAGGGTGTTAAACAAGTAGATGGAAAAGTTGATGGTGCATGTGTCATTATGCCTGAATGTGGGAATGGGATTTGTGGGAAGAATCTCATGGTTTTGCCTGATTCTGTTCCCATTGTACTTTGGTGAGTGACAAGAATTGAGAGAAAACATATGGTAAGGAACATATTACATTATTGCCACCTCGCATAAACACATAAGGATATGGGGTAATGAAGACTGATCAGATTGGTTATACTATAATAAACATCAATTTCAAGGGAGGAGAGATGGTGGGAAAGATCTATGTAGCTAGGCAAAATTATAATCTGATGTGGTGTCGTCACCAGAGGGATTTAGGAATTACACTCAACTCTAACTCTCCTGATCAAGTCCTTTTGATTGCTAACATTGAGGAAGATGAGGATTTGGTTAGAGAATTTCAAGATGTGTGTATGGACAAACTTAGGTTGTTTAAAGGTTTCAAACATAACATTGTTTTAGGAAAAATGTGAAGCCTGTGGTACGCAAAGTGAGGAGAGTCCCAAACCTTGTGCTTAAGCCTTTGCAAGAAAAATTGGATAAATTGCTAAAAATGGGGGTCACTGAGGGAATGAAATCCTCGGAGTGGTTGACTCCTTTACTTTTGGCTCCTAACGACAATGACACCAAGTTGAGGATTTGTATAGATCTCAGGGATGTAAGCCAATGTATTTGGGATGATTGCCAGCCCTAGCCTAATATCACTGATGCTTTAGCCATTTATAAAAATGCTGGTGTTTTTAGTGTTATGGATTTGTCTGCCACTTACCATCAGGTGTTACTGTATGAGGATTCTAGAGCTTTTGAGGTTACCATTTGGGTTGGCTTCAGTGGCTGCCTGCTTCCAGAGACTTATTTAGAATATACTGAAAGGTATTAATTCTGTAATTTATTTTAGCAGAACATGTTAGTATATGAGAAGGATAAGCAGAGTCATGATGAGACATTGGGGCAAGGTTTGACCAGGCTTAGAGACAGGGGACTTACTCTCCAAAAAGAAAAGTGCAAGTTTAGTATGAGTACAGTTTGTTATCTAGGCCCTTCCATAACAGGTGATGGGATAAGCCCAAAGGTAGATTTGGCTAACTTCATCGTTGCAGCACCATCTCCAGCTGATGAAGACCAGGTTAGATCATTCCTGGGTCAGGCAGAGTACTATTATAAATTTGTTCCCAATTTCGCTGGTGTGGCACAATCCATCAGACCCTTGCTTATAAAGAGCACCAGTTTTCATTAGTCCAAAGATTGTGAGGACGTTTTCAAGGTTATCAAAGGGAAATAGCTGGAATGCCAACTCCTGGACATTTTGATGTTTCAAAAAAAAAACTATACTTACAACTGATGCCATTTTGAAAGGTCTGGGAGCAGCGTTATCCAAAGTATGTGATTGCGAAGAATGGGTGGTGGCTATTGCCTCACGCTCACTGAAGGGAGTGGTGGAAAGATATTTGGTTATCAAGTGGAGACCTTAGCATATGTTTGGGCGGTGCACCATTACACGTTATTCTTGTGGGATGTACCGTTTATGCTGATCATAGGCCTTTGGTTCAGTTGTTAGGTTACAGGAATATTGAGAACGCCTTCTTACGGATCAAAAGGTGGGTTGAAAGTTTGATTGAGTTTAATTTTTGTATTGAGTATCTTCTGGGGGCTTAGAATGTTTCAGCAGACTGCCTGTTCAAGTTACCTATGGATAAATCGGTTTTGATGGATGTGGACCAGCCTGTAATGTGGGTTAATGTCAGCCATATGCAAAATGAGGTGGGATTCTGAAGTGACTGAGCATAAGCTAAGAAGAGTAGTAATGGGTTATGTGGTGGTAGGTTTGACCAATATCAAATCAGTTGAGGAAGATGCCATGGTCTTTTGGAATGTCAGAGATGAATTATGAATCGCTAATGGGGAACTTTGCCGTGGAGAACTGTTGGTTCCACCAGCAGGCCTATGAAAGAAAATGATCAATCTTGCCCATGAGGGGCATCTGGTAGGAATGTAACCAAGGCAAGGATGAGGGAGCATTACTGGTGGCCTGGGTTAGACAGAACGGCTGAGAGTGTGGTAAGAGATTGTCTCAAATGTGAGAGCAATGACAAATCCAGGTCAGTAAGGACTATTCCGCTGCCACTTGTGGGAATTCCTGTGGAGCCTTGGAGCAAGTAAGGGTTAGATATTGTCGGGTCGTTTTGAGTTACTGCCACCTGGTGAGAGATATGTTCTTGCCCTGGTCGATAACACTTCTAAGTGGGTTTCTGCCTGTTGTGTGTATTGTACAGCCACCAGAAGTGTCTTAGAATTGTATTTTTGAAAAAAAAATACTTTTGCCACCGAGGGCATATCCAAGACCATCATCAATGACAATGGGGTCCAATTTGTATCTGCTGAGATGAAAGCATTTTTAGATAGTTTGGCCATTGTACATCACTGTACCGCTTTGAATTTGCCCCAAGTTAATGGTTTGGTAGAGACATGAATTGCCTTGTGAGGACATGTGCTCAATCTGCTTTGGAGATGAGGGTACCTTTAAAGGCAGTTTTGCGGGAGAAGCTGTGGGCACATCGTAATACTCCCAATGATGTAACCAACATATCGCCATTGCAATGTTTGAGAGATACGCTGGCGCGTTCCAAACTCACCTCGTCGTGGTTAGGTTGCAAGAGAACTGTTAAGGGGATGGACTTCTGTGCAGTCAAGGACCAAAGGGAGTAATAGGAAATCGAGTTTGGGGGAACTTGTGTTTGTGGAAAGAAAGGTGTGGACATCCAAAGACAAATTGAAATTTTGAGGGCCCAAGCGTATTATTCAAGTAAAAAAAATGTTGTGGTTTTGAGTGGTGATGAGGTGTGGAGTACGTCAAAGTTGGCCACATATGGAGCTGAAGGTAATTTGTTTGGAACTGAATGCAATCCATTTCAGTATTCATCCAAAGCCTCTATTACCATTATCATTGTCCTAAACCCTTCCATTGCCGTCACAGGAAAGCTGTGGGCCTATGAATCTCATGTTGATCTTGGTCATGCATCAACCAACCATGAAGGGATCCGCATGAGTTCCTGTGTGAGGAGAAGTTTGTTGTATGATAAAGACTATGAATTGTGATGATAGATTTTAATTATCAGTCCTGTTAAAAGTAGTTTCATGTTCAGGTAGAATATTCTGTGTGTTTTCATATTTTTATGATTGAAATCTACTTTACTTGCCATAGACCTTCCAGCGTGTATCTACCCACTCTTGCTTATCCGCAAGGTTATTATTTCTTTTTAGATAATTGTTGATTTTGTTCCTAAGTTTTTCCTATTACTCCCTGTGTTATTACGTCATCTTAGTTAACTGTGTTTTTATTCCTATGTTTTTATTATCATCCCCGTTTTCTTGGGGTCGTTTATATTTTCTGTAGTTCCCTAAGCAAGTTGTGTTGTAACCTGCCAAATGATTGGTTAACTCAGTGTTCCATCTAATTTCATATGATATTGTGGGTACCATGGGGACTGGAGAATGTGGAATGTGAGCTGCAGCGTCACTTACAGGAGGAGCTGTTTGAAGTAGGCTGCTGCTGAGGATGACTGTGCGGTTTGTTGGTGGAAGCAATAAATCTGAAGAAACTTGAATTACTTTTGCCTCCTTCTTCCATCTTAACACAACATTATTACTAGCAGCAAATTGCATTCCAAGATAGTCTAGTTCAATTATGGCCAGAAACTCACATAGTGGTAAGCTTAAAACTCATTTTCTCTGTAACTTTTATTTCATTCTATGTGAATTCTCATACTACACTCATCATGACACATCTTCAGCCTGTTATATTTCTGCCTGCATCTCTGTGTGCCAGGCAAACCTCCAATGCAGTGGGAGCAATGGATCAGGATTTCTGAAACCTCTCTTGTTGCCATTGATACAGAGGAATATGATCCTGCAAGAAAAGTTGCATTGCTTTTCAGTCATCTTGGTTTTTTGTCAACCTACCTGTTGAGTGGAATCTTTAGTATGTCACTGCTCTCGTGTCCCTAGGGTTTGTAGAACTGTTGGTTGCTAGGTCACCAGTTAGAATGTGTTAGGGCATTAAGTATGCTGAGTTTACTGGTGCTGGAGGTGCTCCGTTTTCCGCACTGGTGGGTTTATGATATTGTTTATATCTTAATAAACAATCTCCACCTACGCTTCGTTGTGAGCTTCATCATTACATTGGCGACGAGGATGGGATTGTGAATTTGGATCTCATGTTGATGTTTGTATAAGAGATCAATTTGTGTTCAATTGCGACTCAAAAAAAATACAAGAAAGATTATTGGCCTGTCGTAACCCCACGTTAAATGAAATCTTGTATATAGCCAAAGGTATTGAAAGATCTATACAGTCATCTAAAGTGTTATCATCGGAGGATAGTGTAGTTAACAATCCTGTGTGTGCTATTCAAGTTGGCAAGAAGGTGTTTAAAGCTAACAATGTTGCTAGGCCTTTTAAACCTTCTTGTTACAGGTGTGGTTCCAAGTTCCATCTTGCTAACAACACGGAATGCCCAGCCATCAGGAGAAGGTGTTCTAAATGCAATAAAGTTGGCCATTTTCAAACTTTATGTAAGAACGTAAGAGGCGGCACAAATGCTTATAGTACTAATGTAAATGTGAATTCTGTTAGTGAGATGACTAACGATCTTGAGAATATGATTATTACCCTGTATGATCCCATGAATAATGTCAATATGGTTGGTGTTAGTTTCAAAGCACCTTTGGGTGAAGTCCTTATTGGCGATGTCACATTGGAGGTAATGGCTGATTCAGGTTCTCCTATTACTGTCATTTCTGATGTTACTTTTGAAGAAAAATGGAAAGGTACGCAACTTAAAGCTACGGATGTCAATCCCAAAGCGTTTGGCAATTTCGACATTGAAATGTTAGGTTTCTTTGAGGATAATTTAAATTTTCAGGGACGCTGCATTTTCACAAAAATTTATGTAGCAGTCAATGGTAAGAACATTGTTGGGTGGTATGATTTAGGCAAGTTGGGCATAATGTTATGTCCAGGTACTGATACTCCAATTAGGCTAAGGGACATTTCTGTTAATCAAATTGCTACTCAAAATTCAAGTACTAATATCATATTAACAAAACATAACGCTGTGTTTGAAGATAAAGTTGGTTGTGTGAAGGGTTTTTCTCATCACATCAAATTAAAAAAGGTGCCATACCTGTACAGCACAAGGTACGTATGGTACCATTAGGGGTTCGTCAAAAACTTAAAGAGCATCTTGACAATTTATGTGCAGAAGGCATAATTGAAACTACCAATAGCTCTGAGTGGATTTCGGCTATTGTGATCGCTCTTAAAAAAAATGGCGATTTACGGCTGTGTGTTGATTTAAGATCGCTCAATAAGAACATTATCATTGACAGTCATCCCCTCCCAGGATTCAAGAATTACTCACGGCTGTCAATGATGCGAAATATTTTTCTATTGTCGATCTTAAGTCGGCGTATCATCAGGTAATCTTGGATGAGGATTCCAAAGATTTAACAGCTTTTGTCACTCCCTTTGGAGTGTATAGATTTTTGAGAATGCCGTTTGGATTAGCTTCCGCAGCTAGCGTTTTTCAAAAATTGGTTGACATTTTGTTTCAAGATCTTATTGGGGTCCAAGCATTCCAGGATGACATCCTTATTTTTGCTAAGTCTCATGAGGAGCATGATTCCATACTAGATAAAGTTCTTACCAAACTAGATGACAGAGGCATGACTGTTAGCAAAGAGAAATGCAAATTTTGTGTTAGGGAAATTGATTATTTAGGACACAGAATTTCTTGTGAGGGCATTTCCCCCAAGGTAGATTTAATCAGCGCTCTTAACAATGCCATAAAGCCATATGATAAAGATTCTTTGAGATCTTTTTTAGGACTCGGAGAATACTATGCCAGATTTGTGCAGGGGTATGCTCTAGTGGTCGAACCTCTTAGGCAACTGCTCAGGAAAGGTGTATCTTTTGTATGGACAGATGATCACAACAATGCTTTTGAAAAAGTCAAAACACTCATTTCACGAGCTCCCGCTCTTAAAACATTCGACCCCAATGGTGAATCTGTTGTTACTGTGGATGCCAGTTCTATTGGGTTAGGCTCTGTTTTTAGTCAATTTGTGGATAGCAAAGAGAGGACCATTTCTTTTATATCTAGAGCTTTGAGGGGTGCTGAACTACATTACAGTACTATTGAGAGAGAAGCTCTTGCCTGTGTCTGGGCTGTAGAGAAGTTTAAGAATTTTTATGGGGAAAACCTTTTAAATTGGTTACGGATCACAAGCCATTAGTGTATATGATGGATGGTGTACGTTCTGGAAAAGCCTCTTCTAGACTTATTCGACTTATTGCCAGATTGCAAGAGTTTAATTTTGAGATCCTACACATTCCTGGAGGAAAAAACGTTACAGCTGATTGTTTGTCTAGGTTGCCAGCTAAAAATGTCAATGATGAGTCTAATATTGATCATCATGAGTGTGTTGTTGCATTGGTGGACATTTTGCACAGTTGTGAGGGTAAAGTGTCAGAAGCTGAATGGATCAAGTTTTCGGATGAGGACGTTTTGCTTAATAAGGTCAAGCAATTTCTTGTTCAAGGCTGGCCACCTACTAGGAATCTTGAGACAGGATTGCACAGTTATGCACAAGTATCTAGTGAGCTCAGTATCGAGAATGGGTTTTTGGTCAGACATGACTTAATTATTCCTCCAATGGGTCTTAGATCTAAACTTATTAAATTGGCTCATTATGGTCATAATGGTGTCTCTAGTACCAAGAGATCACTTAGACAACATTATTGGTGGCCTGGTATGGACGCCTCTGTTGACAAATTTGTTGATGCTTGTTTTGTCTGTGTGAGGTCGGATAAACATTGCAAAATGTCTAGTGAACCGGTTGGTTTACGAGAGAATCCTAAAGGACCGTGGGAGAAGGTATCTATTGATTTTTCAGGGCCCTATGATACTTTAGGCAGACAATATAGATTTTTGATTGTGTTGGTTGATAATTTTTCCAAATGGATTTATTTTAATTTTGTTGAGAATCCCAACACTGATGTGGTCATCAAGTTTTTGGAAAAAGTTTTTCAAATGGAAGGTTTTCCCAAGTTACTCATGTCTGACAATGGAGTTCAATTTATTTCATCCAAAATGGTTGAATTTCTAAAAAAATGTGGTATTCAAGCTGAAAGGGCTCCTCTATATTGTCCAAAAGCAAATGGTCAAGTGGAAAGAGCCAACAGATTCATTAAAGAGGGCATACAGTCTGCTCTTGAGAGTAAGAGGAATGTTCTTGATTTCCTTAAAGAGAAGCTTTGGTCCTATCATACTACACCTCACTCTGTCACAGGTGTTTCCCCTTATTATTTAATGAGGGGAAGAGAGAGTGGTACCCTTATTTCGCCTTGTTGTGATTTTACTGTTCACAAGGATTTTGAGAAGGTTGTAGACAGGGTTAAGAAAAATTTAGATGAAGCTGCTTTAAAAAACAAAGCATACCATGATGATGTACATAGAACCAAATCTAAAATTGTTGGTGCAGGGGATTGGGTTCGTATTATTAAGCCTGGTTTACAACGCAAAGGTACTTCTAAATTTACTGATCCTGTACGGGTCATTCATGTTTCTGGCAGTGCTGTTCTTTTACACAAAAGAGGTTGGTGGAACAAAAGTTCCATAGTTCTTCTTAAACCGGGTCAAGAGAAAATGTTTAATGTGATGAACTCCGATGATCCTTTTTTGATTTGAAAGTTTCTAAAGAGAAGTTTGGATCTGGGGTTCCCAGTGTGGATAATGCTGATGTTGATACACGTGAGGTCGGAAATTTTTCTGACTTGGATTCTAATTCATGTTTAGAGTCATCCGATTCTGTTGTCAAATCTCATGCTATTTCTGACCTTCATGCTAATGATGTTTCTTACTCTAAGGAGTTAACTCGTGAAAATGTCAAATCTGAGACTGGCTTGAAAAGAGTTGTTAAGTTACCCAAGAAATTTGATGATTTTGTATTAAAGTAATTTCCTTTTTCTTTCACTCTTCTCTTTCTCACCTTTCCTTGTTCTTCTCAATCTTATCTCTTCCTCACTCTTTACTTTTCCTTTTCCTATTTCCTTTTAAAAAAAAAATAATAAGAGGGAACATGTTGAGTGGAATCTTTAGTATGTCACTGCTCTCGTGTCCCTAGGCTTTGTAGAACTGTTGGTTGCTAGGTCACCAGTTAGAATGTGTTAGGGCATTAAGTATGCTGAGTTTACTGGTGCTGGAGGTGCTCCGTTTTCCGCACTGGTGGGTTTATGATATTGTTTATATCTTAATAAACAATCTCCACCTACGCTTCGTTGTGAGCTTCATCATTACACTACCAGAGGAGGATGATCCGCTAGGTGAGTTTGGTACTTTGCTGTACACAAGGAAACAGTGAAACATTTACAAAAATAGTTTTCAGAATAATAGAGTGTTTTACTTGAACAGCATCATTTCTAAAAAGAAAATAAAGCAGTGAAGAAACTGTGGAGGAATATATAGCAAGGTGGAGACCACAAGCAGCTCCATGTGACATCGCGAACAATGTTGACAAGTTTATTCATGACCAATTTGTGTTTGATATTTCAAAAACATCACTGTAGTTGTGAAAATCCAAAGCTGCTTATGGATTGTCTTTTTGGTGACATCAATGGAGGACAGGCTTTCCAGGATGACATTCTGATGTTTGCTAACAATCCTGAAGAGCCAAATGTCATTCTGAAAAAGGTCTTAAGGATTCTCAGAGAAATAGTTGCGACAATCAGGGAGGACAAATGTAATTGTTTTGTGCAAGAAGTTGAATATTTAAGACGCAGTTTCCAGTGGTGGAATCAAACCCAAAGTTAGCCTTTAAGGTTGTTATTGGAGAAAGGCACCAGATTGATTTGGTTTAAAGAAGCTCAAGATGCATTTGAGAAGGTGAAACAAGTGATTTTCAATGCTCCAGCTCGAAGCGCTTTTGCAGTAAGTGTTTATTCACCATGGATGCTCGTATGATGGGAGTAGGTGCTATTCGAAGTCAAAATGGTTGATGGTTGAGAAAGTACAATTGCTTTTGCTACACAATTATTAGGTAATGCCGTAGTAAATTACAGCACTATTGAAGAAAAAGCATTGGCATGTTCTTGGGCAGTAGAAAAGTTCAAGAATTACATTTGGGAACTAGATTTGAAATTTTCATGATCATACACCATTAGTATTTTTACTTGATGAAAAAGGAGTTGGCAAAGAAGCTTGTGAAACTACTTTGGAAATTACAAGAATACAATTTTGTTATTTACACTTACCTGATGAAAAAATGATAGGGCTGACTGTCTTTTCAAAAATGTCTTTACCTTCTGTTGATTGTAATGAGAAGCCAGGGGATTTGGAATGTGTAGCTGCAGCACTTGATGCTGATCAGGAATGCAAATGTCTCATCACTAAAACTGATTGGAGGGAAGCAGGTGCACCTCATAAGGTTTTAAAAGATCTAATGCAATACATTAAGTCTGGTTGGCCTAAGGAGAGATCTTTGCTCTCCCATTGGAGAAGTTATGCACATTTGACTAATGAACTTAGTATTGTGAATGGCATGATTCTCATACAAGACCTGTTTGTTTCTCCTGTTCTTTTAAGCCTATTAAGCTAGCACATGAAGGGAACTTTCACTTCTAAAAAACGTAAACTGTTTATTTGTGGACATCGGTTGATGCTCATGTTACTAACATTTTTGTCATATGAGAAGCATTGGAAAACCTACAGAAAATCCTTTGCATTCAACAGAGTTTCTAAGGCACCTAGAGAGAAGATAGCCATGGAATGTGTAGGTCCATTTAATCTCTTGTGGGCAGCTCTGAAATACATGATAGTTTTAATAGACTATTATTCAAAATTGTTTTATTTTCACTTTGTGGACAGTGTTAGTACTGATAGTGTGGGTAAAGTATTGTCTTCTATTTTCACTATAGCAGGTGCATTCAAAATGATTGTTACAGGCAACTATACTCACTTTTTTCTGAAGGCATGCACAAATGTGTGCATAATTTTAACATCAAGCATTTGCAAGTGGCTTTATAAAGTTTGCCATCTAATGGCCTTGTATAAGGAGCTAATCAATTTTTGAATAAGGGTGTACAAATCGCTATAGCTGCGAGTTTAGTAGTGAATTATTTTTTGACACAAAAATATTTTCATTCCAATATTACCCCTCAAAATACCACAGGGAAAGCTCCATTTACCTTACAGCAAGGATTGATGCCTAAAACAAATATGTAAACAAAGCAAACACAAGGAGATGATGGACGGAGCGCTGAAACTTTTCAGACACTCACCCCCAGTCACAGATCTGGGTTAAATCCATCATCATTCTTTAGCTCACTTTGCCACCCCAGTTCAGACACAGCTATATGCAAATCAGTCTTGACCATGTGCCTCATGGGAACAGTCCAGCCCGAACTGCCAAGCCATGTCTTCCCTGGACCGGAAACAAGCATCCTGGGACCGATTTCGGGCTATCAGCCCTCATCAGCCAGGCTAGCTTGAATCCAGATCTCTGTACTGGGGTGAATGTATGACATTGTTCTGCATTCTGTCCATCAATTGTTGTTTTGCATTTGTCACCCCGAGTGGGGCGGGTATGCCCAGACGTGGGTCTCGTGCTCTCCATGCCACTGGAGTCAAGCTATCCTGGCTGATGAGGGGTGAAACCCCGAAACCGGTCCTAGGATGCTTGGTTCCAGTCCAGGAGGACCTGGCCTGGCAGTTTGGGCTGGACTGTTCCCATTGGGCACAGGGTCAAGACTGATTTGCATATGGCTGGGTTCAAACTGGACTGGCATGGTGAGCAAAAAAACGATGGATTTAGGCCAGATCTCTGTACTGGGGTGAATGTATGACATTGTTCTGCATTCTGTCCATCAATTGTTGTTTTTGCATAAAACAAATGTGTTCAGAGTGGTTAAATAATTGTATTGATGTACATAGGAAAGATAATACTGACATTAACTTGAAACAAAGACCGTTAGATAAACAGTTGACATATAAATCTCAATTTGATTTAAAAAAAAACAGAAAATAGAACACTCACTGGTTAAAATTTGACAGTGGGTCATTATTAAATGTACTAAGAAAGTTATAGATTCTAGGTTTTCAGAACCTGTCAAGGTATTGAAAATATATCTTCTGTTTTGCTTGCAGGGAATGGCTGGTGGAACAACAGAAATGTAGTGAACGTTAATGATTCTTAAGCACAGAATCATTCCAATTACAAACACACGGTCAGCGGAATGGAGTCTGATGGTCTAGATTTTTTCATTTCAGACAAGAAGGATGCCTATTGCAATGGTCAGCCTATGAGTAAAGTTCTTCAACTAGGATATAGTGTTGATGCGTCTTTGAGTGTTGATCAATTTGATTGTGATATTAATCAATCAAATTCACCTGGTTTTGAGTCCGAGTCTCGTTTCTTTGCCTATGTTGATTTCTGAAGGAAATACAAATTTATAAGCTGTTGCCAATTCTTGTTCTACTGTGAGGGGCAGTTCAGGCAATTCATGTTCTGATTTACAGAATACTAATCTGTCTGTTTTGCGATCCAAAGATGTTATTTGTTGCAAACGTTTTACCAGGATTCCTTTGACATATAATGATTCGATTGTTTATTGATTTGTTTTTTTTTTTATTTAAAGGAGGTGTTTTGGCATGTGCATATTTGTATTAGTGAAATAATGTTTTTGTTATGATCACCTGCTTAGCTCTGGGATTTAAAATGCGAGCTGGCTGTGTGGATTTGACTCGATCTCTGCACTCGGACTGGGCAGTTGCTGAGATCGAGCAGTCCAGACAGACATTTTTCTCCCTGTGGGTTTGTTTCTTTAGGAATACACTTTGTTTCTTCTACTCAATGTGTTTGCACACAGTTTCATCTTTAAATCCTAACACAACAGGCTCACACAGGGAGTTGTCGCACTAATGGGTCGTCTTTGTGCAGCCTGAACAAAATAGCACTTCCCTTGTGAAGTGTGGTCTTCCGGTTATTTCACCAACTTTGTTGTGTCATGCTTAACTCAGAATGTTCCAACCATGTAAACTTTAGAGTGTAGGGATGGAATGTGCAATCCTTGAGAAGGTTTCTCACATTTAGAGGCCGCTGATGGACAGGATGAGTACAGGATGCATCCACCCTCCACTGCTCCTGTTACACTGAACTGCATTTCTGAGAATGAAATAAAGCTGTGTACCAGATCTTCACGGTGTCATTTAGGTTATTTAGGTTATTTTTCCTTAAGCTCAGAAAGAGTATCAACAACTCTACGGTTCCTGCCTAAACACACCTAATAATAGTAAGTTACACAGTGTAGGAAAAAAGTACATTTAAACTGCACAAAGCTCATTCTCGAATTATTTTTGCACCTTCTTCTTCCCCACCCTTTTTATCACTGAGATTATTTGGATTAGGGGTGGGCAAACCTCATGGAGTTTCACTCCATGGAATTCTGCAGTTTGATAAAAACTCTGCGAGATTCCACAGAGTTCCATGAGCGGATGGAAATCGGTACGTTGTGATGATTTTTAGTACTGGAAGCTTGTTCCACAATGCAAAGTGAGATTGAATGGCATCACACGGCCCGCCAGAGGGTGCTGCTTCCTTGCTGCCACTCGAGTAGATTTTCTTCCCGAGTGGCAGCTTTCTCACCGATAACAGTCGCTACTGCCCTCATTGGAAACATCTTGCCGGGTGCCATTCTAGTGCCCGAAAATCATGCTAGGGGATGTCAATTCTCACTCACCAACTTATTGTTGGTCTGCCACGTGCAAGACAAAATTCTGTCATGCAGCGGTTGGCAATGTTCTACCATAACTCTGTGTTACAAATGCAAATAAAACTCCATGAACTCTTCCAGAGGAACGGAATTTATCACCCACCCCTAATTTGGCTAGCTCTTCACACAACCCCAAGGGTGCTTCAAACTACTACAGACTAGGGGGGCCTGATTACAATCTTGGCGGATGGGCTACTCCATCACAAACGTGCCGGATATTCCATCTGCCGTATTAAAAGTTCTATATGACATATAGGAATTTTAAATTGGTGAATGGGATACGGGTCACATTTGTAACGGAGTAACCCCGACTGCCAAAATCGTAATCAGGTTCTTGGTCTACCTCTGTTGAAGGGCATTAGTTTGTACATAGTTCAGCGGTCAAAGTGGGTGGAAACCGACTTAATTTGAGGTAAGCAGTTCCCCTACTTTGGGGTCGATTCCGATCTCGCTCGGAAGGCCTCCGAATCGGATTTGGCTTTACCGGATCCGATTCGTAGCCCTTGTTCACGACCGAATATCACACAAGTCCGAACGACCAAGTACGATGCGAAGATCGCGTAAGCACCGACCGAATCGTTTCCGGACCTGAACCGCTACATGTGTCTCGTTTGTAGACGAATCGTGCCGCGCAATGGAGCCGATTTCCGACCGAGCGAGTACAATGCACGAGTCGGACAGCCGCTTCGCGTCGGTCTCAGCGAGATGAAATGGCTGTCGGAAGCGTACTTCAGGGGGGATGCACCAGGCCCCCCTTCACCCAGGGCCCTCCGAATCTATCACAGGGGGGTGCCCATAGGTCCCCCCGATCCAAGCATGCACAGTGTGGCAGGCACCATGGGGTGCCCGCCACAGGGTGTACGCTTTTCCCCACCCACCCCTTTTCTGCTCTGTGTGCCTGTGTACGCGTCTGTACACAGGCTCCCATTGAGTTCAATGGGAGTCCGAGCGAACCGAGTCCGTAAGCATACAGCTGCATCGTACTCGCTCAGTCGGACTCCCGGAGCACGTCTCGCTTGGAAAACCCTCCGGATCCGAGTCGTACAGAGGGCTTTCCAAGCGAGATCGGAATTGGGCCCTTTTTGTGAAATGATAACCATCCCGGCGCAGTTAATTCCAAGAGCTGAAATGCTTCAGCTGCAGTGTGAGGCAGGGAGCCTCCTGTGCGCTGAAACCCAAGGCGGACAGGCAACTAAACAAGCCTTGCCAGGATGCTGCAGCCTGAAAGAACTGTAACTGTGCACAATGGGTCAATCTGCAAATGTGAAGGTAGCTTGGAAGCCGGTATTGGCTTTAATTAATGGAATCACTTGATACTTCCTGATGACAGATTTATTATTTATGAATGGTATTGGAAAGGGGTTACCAGTTGAGCTGTGAAGTGTGTGCCTTTTAAAGGGACGTAACACAGGCCCCTGCGCCTTAGGGGCTCTAGGGGCCCATGTTACGCCCAAACTATTCTCCCCTGCTCCAACCAGGATTCAATTCTGTGGCTCTCTGGTTACAGACACAGACCTTTGCATTGCATTAACTAATCGAGCTTTCATAAAGTAGGACAGTGCATTTCCCACTGATTAACTTAACTTTCCTTTATCTTACTTTTAAGCTGTTTTATATGTACATACCTGAAGGTGAAAGACCAAAAAATGTATAGAATATTTTTTTTAGCCACGCCTTTGACCCCTCCTCCACACTTACTAGCCCCACCCCCATTGTGCAAAGCATCACAGTTCCCTTACTTTTTTAATGCACTTCGACCGCTGACAGTTACAGTTCTACTGGTGTGTTCAAGCACTGACTTCGCGACACCACCTTAGACTCCCAATGCAAGGATTGCTGCCGGTGCATCTGTTACTTTAATGCAGGGTTCTCAAAGTCGGTCCTGGAGAGCCGGATGCATGCCGGATTTTTGAGAGTAACTACATTTATTTACATGTGGATATGCTAAAAATCTGGCATGGATCCGTCCCTCAAGGATAGGCTTCAGAGAACCCTGCTTTAATGGGTATCAAACCTATCTTAACTGAATGGAAATACTTTCATTCATGGTGGGTTTGAGTCTGCTTTACTCAATGTGTGGCTAACCTCATGTCATGAGATTCACGCCCACATAGTGGTGCCAGGCCACTCCTGAGTGAATTAGACCTCTACTTGCAGAAAAATACCCCTTGAAGGGAATGCGGGGTTCACATTATGACTCCCCTTTATTCTGTGTATCGAGGATTTCTTCCAAAGGCTCTTTTCTGATTTCTAATATATGAATGATTATGTTTAGTCCGTACTATACCGCGTGTGTAGTGTGGGTCCACACTTTACTAGTACTGAATAAAATTGTTAAACACCGGAGTTGAGTAGCAGTGTCAACATATCCTTAAATGTTATAGCAGGTTTTACAAAGATCTTTACCCGTTTATTTATTCTTTTTCTGCCAAGTTAAGTAATATTGCTGTCCCACTCGATATTTATTTTATCAGGACTTAAAATTTCATGAGAATTTACCAAGTCAGACGCGGAGGTCTGACACATTTTATTTGCCAGATGGACAGCAAACCACGTTTGCAATTTTACAGGATTTGTCATGTGTTTCCTTTGTTATTATTATTATTTTTTTTTTTTAAAGGACCATAAACAAAGGTTTTGCAGGGGGAAAGGTTAGATGGTAGTGAGGAACCAGGAGACAGAACTGTGGGACTTGTTTGTAAACTTCAAAGGATGCAGAGGAACCAGCCTGAGAATCAGTACTCACCATGGACCTAAAAGGGGGAGGCTGCCTCTCGAGCGCCCCTTGTGGCTGTCCATTGGGAAACAAACATTTGTCACACACTACTTTCAAACAAAAACATGAAAAAACCAGCTGCAGCTATAGTGTTCACAAAAAAGGACCAGAAAATGTGCATGCATTGTGGAGACCAGGACTGTGCATTTGGTGAAGTGTGGCCCACAAGACTTTAACACAGGTTTCCTTCTTCCACAGCCAGAATGTGCCTATGAGAGCACAGCTCGAACCCACATGGAATACATCTTTAATGGGTACTGCAAGGCTGAGCTACTTGTGGTGACATCAGAACAACCATGCTGCCACTGAGTGCACAACTTCTGACGACGAACACACTGCCCCTCAGGACGTGGGTGAACAAAGGGAGGCACAGTGCAGGTTCCCAACTACTGCAGCAAAGTTCTGTTGCACAAGTAGACCTGGAAAGAGACCTAAATGCATCTTTAATTGTTGAACCTCTTTGAGAGGCATATAGTTTTTGGTGAGAACTGTTCTGCACTGCCTACAAGCCATGCTTGATAGATCTCTGAGGACATACAGCACGACAGTGCATGCTTTACGTGCAAACCCCTCTACAGTTTGGCTCTGTGGTATGGTTTTGGTAATGGGAGTGCATCTGAGAAACCATCTACTTCAGGGTGCATTAAAAAGTGGACGTGACGCTGCATTTTCCACTAAAATACAACAGCGAATCCTAGTTTGGCATTTCAAGTATGTACATATAACGTCATGTGATTTTGCCAAAATTTCACGTTGGCAAACTGTGTTAACTTTGCACACCTGGCACTCCCACGAGCCAGGTATGAGGAGCTCACGCGGCCCTAGTCTTCACGCTCCTTCCTGATCTCCTGCTCGCAGATTTGTTTTTACATTATTAATCTAGGACTACATGTCCCAGAATACAAACAAACACCCGAACTGGATGACCGACCATAACGTACATGAGTAACTCAAGGCAAAAACAGTACTTCATGTAGGGTAACTGGCATAAAGTGCACAACGTGGCCTTATAACAAAGCGAGAGAAACACCACCATCTGTATGTAGAATGGGATAGGGTGAGCAGGCATAAGCGTAGCTGGCAAGGAAATCTGTGCTGCATGCTACACTCAGTCACTCCTAGCTTTATACCCCACCTGTTGGTCAGTCCTAGATTTATACCCTCTTTTATTTTTATTTATTTGAAAGGTTTTATATAGCGCTGGCTAGACCCGGGGGTATCAGAGCGCTTTACGTCAGCAGAAGCAGTCAAAGAAAAACAGTTGTTCAGGGTAAACAAAAACAAGCAAGTACATCTCACGTTAAGTTAAAAAGGGGCAAAAGGCATTTTACATGAGTAGAGGCAATCAAGAAGAGCGATTTTACAGGGTAACAAAAACAAGCAGGTACAGCTCACAATTAAGTTATGGGGGGGCAAAAATACTGGGCGGATAAGCGGGAAATAAACAACTAAATAATATAAATGGGTGTGACCCTACACTTTCAGTCTATCCTAGCTTTATACCCTACACTTTCAGTCAATCCTAGCTTTATACCCTACACTTTCAGTCAATCCTAGCTTTATACCCTACACTTTCAGTCAATCCTAGCTTTATACCCTACACTTTCAGTCAATCCTAGCTTCAAACCCAGCTGTTTGTCAATCCTAGCTTTATACCCAGTTTGTGAATGTTAGCTTTATACCCTACACTTTCAGTCATCCTAGCTTTATACCCTACACTTTCAGTCAATTCTAGCTTTATACCCTTCACTTTCAGTCAATCCTAGCTCTATACCCTACACTTTCAGTCAATCCTAGCTCTATACCCTACACTTTCAGTCATCCTAGCTTTATACCCTACACTTTCAGTCAATTCTAGCTTTATACCCTACAGCACTCTGCATACCAGGATTTTAAACACATGCACTAAAAACTAAACTACAACTTCACAAACACAAAATGCTGCGGGCTCAACAGTCAACGATGATGAGGTGGGCCAAGCGGGGTGGGGCGCATTACAGCTATGGACATTAATCTGAAAGGGAAGTTAATCTAACATTCGGGACACCCAGCTGCGTTGGGACTGATGCTGTACAACTGATTTTTAAGCCACCAGACTCTGAAACGTACCTTGAGTGTTTTAAAATAAATAATTCTCACCAAATATCTGTAGCAAACCAACGACACCAGACGCCAGGGAGTCTTGGCCGCCGCAGCCTCTCATCTTTCCCAGCCACTGACCCTTCCTCCCTGAACCAGCTAGTGTAGGGAGCGAGAACTGGAGGCACAAGTGGGGAACCGTATGATCAGTCGCTCCGGGCCATCAGCAGGCATCCATAGACAGACACATATCAACAAACATACAAGCAAACCGTGCCCAGGTACCCACACTAACACAAATCCATAGATATTGAAGCACCCGTACACACAAAAATCAACTGCAAGCATCAATGCACACATATACGGACGAAGATGCGCGCAGGCGGCACATGATGATGTGCAGAGGGAGAGCAAACACACACACACACCGAGAGAGACACAGACAGACAGACAGAGACAGACAGACAGACAGACAGATACACACACACACACACGTTTTAAACATGATTAGTGAACTTAGAGGCAAGACAGTTGTCATGTTAACCCTGTACATGGCCCAGATTGATATAGAGCAACATTATCAATACCTTTGGTTCGAGTTCTCTTAGCACCTATTAGAAACTGCAGAAAATTGCACAATAGGTAAAAACAAACCCTTAACATAAGGAAAAACAAATCGATATCCAATTGCTAGCTGATTAGTACAAAGTGAAATCAGAAACGTAGATTAATTAGGGCTTCCCCACTTAAAGTGTGTTAACTTAGGCAACTATTTTACCTCACCTAAACTCTTTTCCTTCACTATCGTGTATGAATGGAATGCAGAATGTTTTGAATACTCGTGCTGGGAGCCAATGCAAAGAGAGAAGAGGTGATGCGGACATAAGCAGGGAGATTGAAGAGCCAGATTTTCAGTCCATGCCAAACTGTGACCGGAATCACGACCCCTTTCAAGTAAATAGACGGAAGGGAATTATCCGTCTGGGGTCACACAGACACCCACAATACAGGACCCTGTCCTCCACCCCACACAGGCATGGTCTGGCCTTGATTAGGAAACCTGTTTACAATGCCCTGTGCGGTCTGCCCTGCCACATGTGTTAAGTTCCCTCGAGAGTTCTGGGGAGAAAAGCCAGCTGAGGGGCTCCGCTTTCGGGGGCGCTTTCACAGAGGCAGCTACCATTTGAAGGGCCCCCTGTTCTCTCCCACACACCGCCTGAGCTCACACCTGCTGTCCGGCTGGGCCGCACTGCCTTGCATCCACACAGCCTCTGTCTTACATGGCAGACATGAACTCTTCCACCCAAGCACTCCTACTCAGTAACGTGTCACCTGTCAGCAAGTGCGCGTGGCGCCTCATTTGGGGTACTAAGCGCTATATAAATGCGGCTATAGTACAGTGCAGTAGCGCATACTGGTTCACAGAGGCGAACACGTCCGTAGAGATCCACTGTGTGAATGTAGTAAATGGCTCTCATGCATCCACTGAGCACACTTATTTTTGGAGTTATATTGGACCAATGGGCATTTCCAGAGGAGTGACAGATTACTGGTTGGATAAATTAAATAAGGGTATGGAAGACACTGTGATAACTTTGGGAATGTTCGTAAATAATGTGCAATTAATTTCCCATTCTGTTCATAAAACAGATATCCGAATGATCCTTGTGCAGGCAATAAAAACAAGTTACTGCGTAATCACAGAGCTGGCTGGCATCTTATGTAGCAGGGCCCGTGTAAGAGGAACGGAGTGGGTGAACAGCGAGGGGAGGGAGGGGTCCGCTGGAGGAAGAGTGTGTGGGGAGATGTGAGGGCACAATATATTTTGTTTAAAGGCACAGTAATGAAAAAAACGTTTTAATAAAATAAATAACACTAACCTATGGCCTGAAACATGCGAAATCTCTTCTGCTCGTGACAGCCCATGAGACGAGGCTAGGTCCACGAGTCTATTTCTCGCTGCTGTGGAACACTTATGGGTGACACACTGGAGCTCAAAAGCGTCACTCAAAGTGCAGCGCGGGAAGCAGCCACCTCGAGTCTGCGCAGACTCGATTTCTCTGCTTTTCGAACGTTTGCAGCCTCTACCCCGCCCTTTCCCAACTCGTCACAGTGACGAGTTGGGAAAGGGTGGGGTGACCTGGCCATCTTCTCCACTCCCTGATTGACGTGAAGCCCCGGCACTACAGGGCTTCACTGTAAGACGCCCAGGGCAAATTTTATCCCCACGGCATCAGGGGGTGGAGACTGGTCTGCAACTAGAGCCGTCGGATAGAACTCTACATAAGGACTGTCTGAAAGAATACAAGGCGGCTATCATTGAGGAAAAGGGGCTTTACTACCTGAAACTAACTGAAGCAATGAAATCTTCCAGGGATCTCTTTAAGGTTATCAATTCCCTCTCTTCTCCCCAGCTCACAGACCCCACTGAATTTTCTCAAGAATTTTGTAACAAGCTATCGGACTTTTTCCAATCCAAAATCTCAGATATCTATTCTCTGCTGAAAGCCTCCAATATGAGCATGGGCCTCTCTGGCCGGCCGATCCTGCCTCCAGAGGAGAGGGTTGTCTCAGAGGAGACTCCTAGGCTTCTCGCCTTCCCCCATTTGTCGCCAGATGTTACCAATCGGCTCCTAGAAGAAGTCAAATCTGGCTCACCCTTGGATCCCTGTCCCATCAAGGTCTTAAAAACTGGCAGGGAGGCTATCATCCCTCATCTTACCGCCGTCCTGGATATAGCCATTTCAGAGGGACGTTACCCTACTATATGGAAGACGGCAGTCGTTAAACCACTCCTGAAGAAGCCTTCACTGGACCCTACAGAACCAAAAACTATAGGCCCATCTCTCTTCTGCCGGTTCCAGCCAAGATTCTGGAAAAACATTTAAATCTGCATCTGAGCGCTTACCTACAGGATCATTATCTACTAGATGGCTCTCAAAATGGGTTTAGAAGCCAACATAGTACGGAAACAGCTCTTACTGCTGTTTTTAACAATATCCGGACCCAGGTTGATGCAGGTCACACTACTTTGTTGGTTTTACTTGATCTTACCGCAGCTTTTGACACCCTGTCTCCTCTGAGGTTGGTTGCCCGCCTCAGGGAGATTGGGATCGGGGGCTCGGCCCTGGATCTTCTGGCCTCTTTTCTTTGTGAGCGGGCACAAACTGTTAAATTTGGCCAGTTTTACTCGACCTCTAAATCTCTCTCTTGTGGTGTTCCTCAGGGCTCGTCCCTGAGTCCAACGCTATTCAATATTTATGTTGCCCCTTTGGCCAAGGTGGTGAGATCATTTGGTTTAGAGGTGTTGTCCTATGCGGACGACACCCAAATAATGGTGTCTATCACCCATAATGTTAGGGACTCTGCTCTTAATTTCAGAAGGTGTATGCAGGCAGTTTCCATCTGGATGACGGAAAACTTCTTGAAATTGAATGGGGAGAAGACGGAGGTCCTTATTTTTGGCAATTCTCTGGATATCTGGTCTAACGAATGGTGGCCAGATTCACTCGGAGTTTGTCCCTGCCCAGTCTCCCACGGTAAAAATCTAGGGGTCATTGTGGACAACTCACTATCACTAAATCGGCAGGTTAGCAGGACAGTTTCCACTTGTTTTGGGATTATTAGAATCCTAAGAAAAATCATTCAATTTCTCTCCTTTGATTCACGCAAGCAGGCTGTCATCGCCTTGGTAATGTCCAGATTGGACTATTGTAATGCCCTTTATCTGGGCATTAACAAAGGATTGATTAAACGTCTGCAGCTGGTGCAGAATGCTGCTGCTAGGCTGATAACTGACTTGCCTAAATACCACTCAGTCACCACAACAATCAGAGCTCTGCACTGGCTTCCCCTGGACCACAGGATTCTTTTCAAAACGTTATGCATGACTCATAAGGCCTACTATGATTCCGGCCCTGAGGGGATCAAGGTTCTCCTCCATCGCTATGTCCCCACTAGACAGCTCCGATCCTCGGATAAGAATCTGTTGATTATTCCGAGGTTCAAAAAAGCCAAATGGGGAGGTAGAGCTTTTTCCACCAATGCTGCAAAACTGTGGAATTCTCTTCCGGAAGAGCTTTCTGGTCAGGTGTCACACTCTCTCTTCCGGAAAGCATTGAAGACCTGGCTCTTCACATAGAGCTTGTCCTGAGCATTTCTACCCGGTCTACACCCGTTTGTCTCGCTCCGTAACAGCGCCTTGACGCCCTTGGGCTAAGTTAGCGCTATATAAATCCACTTTCATTCAAGTCTATGTCTTGCTGATGACCTCACAGGCCTCAGGGCTGTGAGATCCTCAGACCGGCAAACACTGTAGACTTTGCTCACTCAGCATCAGCGTGACTGCAGTGTCATCGCACAGTGAGTGGCAGGCAGTGTGCAGCAGCCCCGGCCCCGAAAAAATAAAGTAATGATGCATGTTTGGGCTGTCACTGTGTACAACTGTGCATTTTCTGAAGATAAATCAGTTTGCCTTTATATTGGCAGTACCAGCTAAAGTAAAGGGGGCAGAGCCCCGACGCCCTCAACTAGAAACCGCCGCTGATACAATTACAGAATACAGGTTCACATGTACGCGCAGGTGATTAACAATTTCTAAGTGAGTCAGTGGGCGGTGACTGGCTGTCTAGGTGGCTATGTGAATTCGTTAATGTGCGTGGAGACCATGGCATCGCCTTTGTTTAATCTTTAGTCACCTCGCTTTGCCCTTGACACCACTGGTTGCAGGAGTTGTGGAGGCCTGGCCGGGAAGTAAATCGTCTTGTTTACTTTCTGTAGTTTCCACTCTTTATCAATCAGAAGCAAATCGGCGACTCTTGTGAAGCTACGAGGGGCACAAGAGGTCAAGCCTGTGACGTCACCGGGGAGGGGGGGGGGATTCAAAGGCATATAATGCCATCGCCCCTCCTTCGGGCATTTGACTTGACAGGTGAATGAAATAATGGATGAATGAGGACTTGATTGATAGATAGGTCAGCAGGATTGTGAGTGATAGGAGGAAAGATGAACGCAAAGATATGGGAGCATGGATAGAACATTCATGCAACCATGAACTCACCCATTTTTGCACTCACTTATCAGTCAATTGCGTATCCACGTTCTCACCCTTTCATCCATCCATGCGCTCACCCATCATTCATTCATCCACCCATCAACCTTTAAGCCCTTTATCCATCGAGGCACTCACCTATTTATCCAGCATAACTCCTGGGTCTCATTCACATACGCATGCACTCTTATCCGTTCATTCATGCACTAACGCTAACTTTCCAATTAAGGAATATGCACTTTTATGTCTTAAATAAGACCTACTGGCTTTGTCAAATCTCGTAATATAAATTAATATAAAAATGTTACTTTGAAATACCCCTAATGTTGGAAAATCCCCTACCAAAAGTGCCTAAGGGCTCCACCAAGTTTAAAATGCAGCCTGCAGATACGGGTTGTGCTAGTAATTACTGCTGGGGAATAAACACCTACACAGACACACACCAGTGACTTGAACCCCTCGGCAGGAGGTGTTCCGGTAACGAGGCCCATCGGAAGGCTGTACCAGGTGCTGCTGTGCGGCGCCACCAGCATCAGCACCAGTGTGTGCAGTGACTGAGAAACACGCAGCTTCCCTGGGGTAAAATGGCGTCGCCTTGGCAACCGCTGCCTGTGCAATGCATCCTGCCTGCCGGTGTGCGCTGCTGAGAGAACATGCGGGGGACTCAAGCACCCGGACACTGGCACAGGAGCGGGTCAATGATAGCCCAAACCCAGGAGTCTACCATGCTAGAGGGCAGCGAAAAGAGGGTGTCCCCGGGGTCTGAATCTACCGCCAGTAGCAACACCTCCTTCTGAAACACGTCTTAGTGCCAACAGCTGGTGCTTAACCCGCCGAGCTCTCGTGCAGAATAGAACCATGAAGTCATTTGTACAGAAAGTTACAAGGATTCAAATCCTGAAGCATTCGTCCTGCCTTCAAAAATGGCGAGCAATGAAACTCCTTTTATGGATTGTTTATGCTTTTTCTCGATAATGAAGATTCCTGCCCCATGTTTCTCCGATCCGCGGTGTTCTTGCGGATTCTGCCCCCTCCATGGAGATGGTGGGTGCATCCGTTTGAAGACTTCGGGTGGCGGTAGCCCCCACCTTCCCTGGATGACTCCGAAGTCAGACGGAACTAGAAGATTAAACAGATTCCTTCTTGAATGCACGCCCCGAACACTTGCTTCTACTTTCTACGTTCAATGCAACAGCCTGCACGGCCCCCCACTGAAGGATGTCAAGGGTCAGTGAAGCCAAACTTCCAGCCTTCCAGTTTTGGGGTTGCCTTTTCCTCTCTTCTCAACCTTTGCGCTTTAATTATCGCAGCGATTAAACTGTGGTAGAGCAGTTTCCAAGAGTTCCAAAATACACACCGGTGACTGGGGCACAGGGAGAAAGCACAAGTTGCAGAGGATCACAGGCGTATTCTCGAACTGGGGCCCCATGGTTGCAGAAAGTAACCTGTTGCATTCTGATCAGCCTGGGCAGGTCACCCGGAGGCTGCCATGGCTCTAGACACAAAAGGGGACAACGGGTGGTGTGTGTGCAATGAGTACAAGACGTCTCCGCAAGCCTCGGGGACATAACACTTCTCGAAAACAAGATGCGCAGGGACTGCCCGCCAGGAGTCGCAGACACAATGAACAGGGGCTGGACGCCTCTGTGCTATGCAGGGTTCAGAAGTGAACCCCTACCAGCACTTGAAACAGGAGTAGTGTGTCAGCACAGTATATACGTAAAAGTGCAGAATGCAATATGTTATTTATAAGTCATAGTTGAGGATGGGGGCGGGGGGTATACTAAGACCGAAACAATGGTAATACATAGCATTTTACACTTTACATACTTGCGCTTATGGTTTATGCCATGCTGACTTTTTCAAGTTTTTGTGCAGTAATTGGAAAGGATTTCAGATATAATCAGAGCACAAGTGTTTCCATCAGTGTATCGGGATAACTCGCAGTTATACACATTTACTTGTGCATGCTTGGCATAACTACACTAAATGGTAGTCTTGGTGTTACCACAACCTAACTCAATGGTCCTTATTTTATCCAGCCCCACAAGGATGAAAGGCTGAGTCGTCGATTCTGGCGTTCAAGCAAATCTCCGGCAATCAACCCAGCTGGGCTATCTTACATGCGTGTCCCATACTGCCCTATGCAATGGTGGTGCACAGAAAATATACATGTATGAAACTAGAGGGGAGGGCGCAGGGGGAGAGGCTGCTCAGGTTGTGAACACGAAGCAGATGGCGCAGCACGATGAAGCCAGCTGGGCAGTGCGAAATCAATATGTCCCACTGCGGTGTTTACAACGCGGTGGCTGCCGCCCACCTCCGGTCACTGATAATAAATCGACGGATCAGTAAAATAAAGTAATGTAGACGGCGGTGGAACCCTACATGAATTACCAAGGGGTATGGGTTTCAGGTGGTCTCTGGACAGGCAGCCTGAGGGCCCCGGCACAACACAAGAGTCTCACTACACCCCGAGTTAGATTTGAAGTGGTCTGGCTCTTAAAGTGCCCAGGATCAAGCAACGAGAACGCGCTTCCCGCGCATGAAAAATCAGGGATGTTGTTTACTGCGTACATTGTCAGTGGAGGGCCGTTGATATCGAAGTCCAAATTCCACGTTCCGCTCTTCTCTAAAGTGTTTGACCCCGAGTAAATCCGTGCATTTTAGCATACTTAAGTTCCCTCAAATGTCATTAATGGGGCCCATTTTGGGGGCCATTATAAAGAAGGTAAACGCCGGTGTTCAGGGGTACATTGAGATCATGTGCACGTTTCTAGCACAGTTCCCCTGCATGCGCAAGAGTCGTGGCGCTAGGCCTCTGTGGGAGAGCGGCCTGAAGCCTGGCCGGTGGTGGGCGGATTGATGTGAATGCCTCCCCCATGGACCTCCTCCCCGGCGGTGTGCTGTCGGTCTCCCGCCTGCAGCGAACGCTGGCTGACGGTTCAGCACCACGGACAGCGCCCCGCTCACTACAAACCGGGTTCAGCGCGGACAGCGGCACGGCCGCCCTCCCCTCTGTGTCTGGGAGCGAGACGCACCCACAAACCTGCGCGCTCACAAGAAAACACCACAATGAATGCTCGGAGAACATTATTGCAGGGAGGACATGCCTGGTCCGCTGGCGGAAGCTTAGTTTTGTTCTTATAATTGGGCGGAAGCTTAGTTTTGTTCTTATAATTGGGCGACGTTAATTTTGACGTTTGCGGGGAGTCGCCTCTAGATTAAGCATCGGCATTGTACATTTTCCAATGTGACCCCACACCCCCTCACCTGACTGTTCATCCCTTCCATGCCTTAACTTTCTCCCCGTTTCACTTTACGTCCCCCTCTAGTGACCTCACTTTCTCAATTGAGACATCTCCGCCTTAGTTTGGTGACATCTTCGCCTTACGTGACGACCCTAACCGCTCAGTGACCGCTCGCGTGCTGTAACTTCCTTTTTAGGTCTCGCCTAGCGATGCAGCGCATGCGCTGCTCGCTTCCGAGATCTATTGTTGTCGATTTAGCTTCCGAAGGGGGACAGGAGATGTGCACGCGCCCGGACAGGCGACGTGTACGGCTCGCACAACGGGCGCATGGCACGCTTTCACTTTCCTAGTTCTTTTTGGGGGGGTGGGGGTGAGTAGGGGAGACAGAGGAGGAGTGAGCTGAGCAAAAGAAAGGGTTTTGGTAATGTGTTTAAAATGAAAATCTTTGTGTGTAAAGGTATAAATACTTCCACACCTGAACTTCGGATGTTTTTATTTTAGTTTTTTTTTTCGTATGCTCCAAACCATGTGTGATGTAAAATTGCCGATGTGCGTGCCTAACGCCATTTGGTTGATCTAGCACCGAAATGTTAGCGTAGTACACACATAAGAGCATTTTTGTGGAATGGAAGTATATAAGTTGTCAATGCGCTGTGCGTTAGTTATTAAAGTAAACTGCGGATAGGCACACCAAAACAGTCCACAGAGGAGACAGCGTGATGCAGCTCGCTACTGTGTACCATTTAAGTTGTAAAGAAGTCATTGTGAGCGTGTAAGGGGAACATTAAAAACATATGGCTAATATGTCAATGAAGGATAATCAAGTTTTACCGCTTTTACCACATGTTTTTCTATCAATGGTTTTTGGTATTTTCCCCGTAAATCTTCCAGTCTAAATTAAAATCCCCCATATGCATTTTTGCATTTCCCTCCTTAAATTAAGGCTGCGTTTGAGGCCTACATTATGCCCCTGTGTTAAGCGACCCGCAACTGCCTGTAGCTGTGTATGTGAAATGAAGGTTATTTTGTGTTTAGTAGTTACGCTGTATGCAGCATATATTTTCTAGCGGAGTCAGTCCTGTGTGTCGGCTAGCATTGCAGCGCATGCGCTGCTCGCTTTCTTTAGGCCACTTGCTGGTAGATGCGCGTGAATGAGAAACGTTTTTTTTTTTTTTTTTTTAATAGTGCGGAGTGATGCTAGTGCTGCCTCTCGGCGCTAAAGTATAGCCCTCCATGCTATATACATGATTATTGTGTTTGTGCACTGCTGCATGCTGTCGATTCACATAACACAAACCAGGTGCTGCTGCCCGGCCGGGACTGCCCCACAGTGACCCAGTGAGGGGGATTGATAAATCGGGGGCCACATGCTATGTGTGGCAGCGTGATTAATGTGTGGCGTCACTGAGCCGCAGAGCTCTCTCTGCCTGTCTACAATGTCCAGAGCGCCTTGGAGTGAGGAGTGCAGGCCTCTGTGTGTATGTGTGATGAGAGCGCGAAGCCTGCAGTGGTGTCGGCTCCTGTGTGTGTGGGTATGATGAGTGCGTACGACCCACAGCGGAGTCTGCCCCTGTGTGTGTGTGGCCTGCAGCGGTGTCTGCCCCAGGATGTGCATGTATGTGTAGAAAAGAAACAGTTTTAGATGGATATTGGTTTCAACGAACAGCGGCTGCCAAGTGTTTGGCCCGCCCGCAGGAAGGGCTTCGATTTGAAACTCGGGACGTTTTTGTAATGGCTATTTACTTTTTTTTGCTTTCCGTGGAGTATCAAGGGCACCATGGGCCCTAGTGCAAGCAGGAAGAAATGGACCCACCACCTCCCCGGGAGCAAACAATAGTGAGGATTGACACGAGATAGGCACTTACACCCCAGAGCCCCGGTGCCACTGCACAAGCTGTAATATTAACAGCCACGCACCTATTTGCTTTGTCAGTCACGAGGTATTGTATTAGGAGCTTCCTCAACATTTTAAAGTGGCAGTTAGTTTCGCCCAGCAAGCCAGACTGTGTCATCATATTGTCAAGTCTATTGCTGCCGTGTTGTTCAGTGCAGTGTCTTTCAGTCTAGTCTTGCGCCTGCCTGTGCAGTGTGGTGCTGTTTTTCTTGACTAGTGCTACATCGTGCCGTGGGGTGCGGTCTAGTGTTATGTTTTAGTGAGGTTTCTTGTTGCCTACAGTGGTTCCGTATTAGTGTTGTACCACACTGTTTAGTCTGGTGCCATGTTGGCCAGTGTGGCGCCATCGGGGTATCCAGAGTGGTACAATTGTATCAAGTGTGGTGTCATGTTGCTAAGCGTGGTGTCATATCATCCATTGCTGGGCCACGGCGTTTTGTGTGGCGACGTTTTGTCCATTGTGGTGTAATTCTGTCTACTGTGAAGCCGTGCTGTTCATTGTGATATCATGCTAACCAAAGTTATGCCATGTTGTTTAATATGGTGCCATCACGCTTTCCACTGTGGCTTCATACTTTCTAGTGTAATGTCCATGTTGTGTTGTACGTTGTGGCACCATGTTTTATGTTGTCCAAAGCAATGCTATAATGTGGATCTCTGGTGTTGAGCTTGGTGGTATGCTGCATGTTTTGTGTTCTGTTGTCTTGTGTGGTATCATGTTGTCTAGTGTGATGGCATTGTATTGGGACATGTTGTT
Source organism: Calotriton arnoldi (assembly GCA_963921515.1). Taxonomy (NCBI): domain Eukaryota; kingdom Metazoa; phylum Chordata; class Amphibia; order Caudata; family Salamandridae; genus Calotriton; species Calotriton arnoldi. The sequence continues at coordinate 49,169 of CAWUFW010009746.1, read as the reverse complement.
CAGCACAGTACCATGTTGTATGTGGTCCTGTGTTGTGCAGTCGTCTGTGGAGCTGCCCTGGTGTGCGCAATGTGGTACCATACTGCACAGTGTTACATCATGTTTCTAATATTGCATTCTGTTGTTTAATGTGATGTCTTGTTGTCTGCTGATTGCCATTTTGCATTACACCATTTGATTAATGCTTCACGAAGGGAGAAAAAAAAAACAATGACATTTACAATGCCAATAGCTCAAAATAATGTCAGTGCGAGACCTATTGCATTGTAAATGCTTGTTTTTTTACTGTTACTTCCCCTTGCCTGACCTCATTTCCTTTATGTTGGTTTCACCTCCACCTTTAGTGGCATATTTCCCTTATATGACAATATAGGTGCCCTTCATGTGACATTGCTTCCCTGTCGTGACATGACAGCCCCTCGGGTGATACCACTCGCCCATCTACCATATTGCTGCGTATCAAAACTAAGCTATGCAAGCCTCAATTTATGCCAAAATCTTAGCTATTCAATAAACGCTGACAAACGGTGCAGCAGATAAAATAATAAAAAATGTTATACAGCCTGCTTAGGAAAACAAAGTCGTACACCGCCGGCGCTCGTGCCACAGGACGCCATTTTGAAAGTGCTTCCCTCGTACAGCAACCGGTGCTCGATGACTCTCCATGGCCACAGAAAATAATGTACCCCGTACACAACCATCTGATTAAAAGAGGTTGCGCCCAAGGTACCCAATGAGCACATGCCAAACAGATTCATGACTGGTGCGGCAAAGGACGCGGGAAACACCCGCTCTGCAATCGCTGGAGCCAACGAGACGCGCATTTCCAATCAGTGCTCGGTGCTGCATTCCATTAGCGAGCGCGAGCCGCTGCCAAATCAGCCATTTAGTGATGAGTGCTCAAGGACGGGCAGAGTAGGCACAGGCTGGCACGCCCCCTCCATGCCCGCACCTCAACCACCTTTCCGTTTCGAAACCAATCGCTTTGCAGAGATGCCATCATCCTCTTGGCCTCGCGCCCCTGCAACAGGGCGCTGCATCCCTCGCTTCCCCATCACCCCGCGCAGCAAAAATACACCGCTCCCTCGTCGCGTCTCATGAATAGTTTATATCTCTTTTTAAATATACAATATAAAACTGGGCATTTTTTTGTACATTTGAACAACATTGGCACGTTGAAAGCTCCATTGTCAAACATGATTTTGATTTTTTTTTTCTGTGAGCGTGTGTTCTAAAATATTACATTCAGAGAGTACTATGAGGTTTTTGCTTTTTTTGAGGAAAGAAATGTGCAATGTTTCTGCAGTAAAGGCCAGTCAGTACCTTGGAGAGCAGAGCCGCTCGGTCCAATCCCAAGCAACCGAGGGAGCAGCAATCCTCCACCCCGCCCCCGCCCGGTGACTTGTCAAACAGGGAAGAAATAAGCCAAAATATAAATTACTGTCTATACACAAGATAGAAATGCTTGAAATCTCTCACTCTCAAACATAAAAATATGTCCTAACTACTCAAAGCTTTTGTTCGCTTACGGGCGTCTGCACACATCGCCGACCCACTGCCCCCCGCCCTCCCAGGCACAAACCACAGAGGAATCTATCAACAGCAAGAACGGACACCGGCATGCAATCTCTTCAAAAATACGGAAAGCGCCTAGAGCGCTGTGATGGAGAGGCACAGAAAAGCTATCACCCACACCGCCTTGGGCCTCCTCGTACGGAAATACAGTAAAAAGCACATCCTTTCTTCCTAGGGCGGGCAAGCTAAACTGACGCCCCGACGCCCAGGCACTAACTGGGGTGCTGCGGAGTAGGAGACACCCAACATTTTACCCCATGACTCGATGCTAGCACAGACACGGGTTTTAAATGTGTGTCTGGGTAATAAGCTTCTGGCTGTGCCGCTCTGCTTCAAAGGAGACAACACTAGGGTGGTTTCAAATATTGAAATGAGCACCAACGTTTACCCAAAAGGGGTGCTGCGATCCAATTAATCTGGACTGCCCCCAAATCCTCGCCCCATCCACTCTTCCTATACGGGTCCCATACATCAGACCTCTGTGGACCCTGGTTGACACTACACTCTCCTCTGGCCCTTGGCGAGATGCGCCATCTCTGGGAGAGGAGGATGCAGCAGAGAATCTGCAATGCAGTAGTTTCACCAGAGACCCCCTACAGAGGATTCATTGTCGATATGGGCAGCTGAAAGATGGATTCACCATTGTGTATCAGCAGATGTGCAGAGCCGCCTCAAACAATGGTGTGCCAACACCCAGAGAAGACCAACCACCCCCCAGAGAAGACGAACCACCCCCCAAGAGAAGACCAACCACCACCCAGAGAAGACCAACCGTCACCCTGAAGCTCTAACTAGGACTGTCCTTAGAATTGCATCACAAGCTCAGAGCCCCGGAAGAATACTGCCTACGGATGGTCGTCCCACTCTAACCCACCTGGACCAGTTCCACAGGTCTACTTCACCCACGCCAATGCTCCTAATCACACATTTTAGGATGTTATTCTTTCTAGATAGCGGTAATATTGCTTCGACAAGTGGGACCACGAAGAATGGGTCAGCATAACCATTTCCCATCTCCAGCATCCTTTACGTGAGGTAATCCCATGTGAGGTCTGGAGAAGCAAATTAATCCTCGAGAAGATACAGGGATCAATAAATTAAATACTAGAGTTTTCCAACCATCAACCCAATCTCTCTTGCCTACTCCTAATAAGTTTAGTGCATTTCATGCTTACAAAGGGGGTTGGTTATTCCAGTCCAGAACAGGCGCTCACATTCAACAATTTCTCACCAGCTTCATGGAGACTGGCCGCCTCTTCTGGCAATGACCCCTTCCAAACACGCAAAAGGTAAAGATCGACTCATAACACCTTCTTTGATAGACGGGCACCAAAAGAGCTATTAACACCTTCACCGCAACAAACCCGTCCTCCACAACAAGAGGCTGGTGGGGGCTCCACTGAGAATATGGTTTCTGCTTTAGATGTCCACCCAAAAAACTTTCAAGCGATTAACATATACTTAGGAAAGCGGGAGATTGCCAATGTCACAGTCACAATGCAGTTCTCTTTCTATTTTCACCCACAATCAATCATCCTTCTGCGGTCATGTGTAGACAAGCCATTCCTTGATAGGGCGACATCTAGGGCTAAGCAAAACTAGGCTGATGCCTAGGACATCTTCAACAGGGGGGCCTAGGACTGACCCTGCAAGTGACAAAGGTTAACTCTACGCTGATGCAGCAAAGAGAAAATACCCCTTGGCTTAGAGCCTCAACAATCCTTGCAGTGGCTCTGGTCTTAGGACTGCTTTCGACATATTAGAGGCTTTGATCGATGCTCACATCTAAGTTCTACTTAGATAAGGTCATGCCTGGAAGGGGCCAGTTCTTCATCATCGCTAAGACAACAGAGCTAAGGCCCTACGTAACAAGTTATGTTTGCAGTAAAGGGAGTTCTGTTCAACCCTGACTGTCTAATTGGCATTACACCACTCGACCCCCAGCACAGCCAACTCCTTCATATAAGGGGGACAGAAATCAGGCATCCCGGAGGCTCCATTTTACAGGCAGATCCGTAAACCCTTTAGGCCAATATGTTCTTGTTGATGAAATGTTAGGTGCACACTTCAGTTGCCCGTCTGATGCCAGGCTGGGTCCATCCCACCAGGTCATGAGGTGGGTGCATTCGGATCATGGGGTCATCTCTCCAGTCCAGGTGCTCTGCGTGTGCCTACCTCACTTGGGCGCGTGTGAGGCACACTTACACAGATTCATTCCTTTCTTAATTAATCAAACCAGTCTCTGAGCATGGGTTCAGTTGAGGCAGCCATGATAAAAGAGTGTGTGTAGACGTGTTGAGGAAAAGTGAGGGATTGGGGAGCCAAACTCTACCCTTCTCTGATTATCAAGACACACACAACAGCATCCTCTTCAAGAGCCCTAGCCATGGAGCTCAACCCCAGGTGCAACCCTCTGGTCAGGAGACCGATGCCTGAGCGCATCTTTCGCCAGCTATCCATGGGGTTCCTCCAACGGTCACAGGCCCCCAGAGTCATGGACTGGGAGCCTCGTGTCCCAACATTCCCAAAGATGCGTTCCCAGCAGTTCTTCATCGTCCCATCTCAGTGCCAGCTGCCTGTTGATTGATGGGCCAATGCTCTTTCCCCGACCGTACTCCCCAAGTGGTCTCTGTGTAGATAGTGCAGTGCCCTCCCACCCCACCCCCCATGCGTCCTCTTCTTTAACTAGCGGTCCAGACTGATGGTCCAGCGGTTCTCCCCCCGGCTCAGGTTCTCCCTCTGCTTCTCACCCTCACCCTTGAGGTCCTGGAAGACCTGCGTGAAGTAATGCGGGTCTGCGTTGATGCGGAGCATGGGCCCACTCATGACCTGGATGATGCGCAGGCAGCGCTCCCAGAAGCCTTCGCGCCCCCCGCCACCACCCTCGCCCTGCACCAGGAAGGGCTTGAGAGGGTAGGAGATCTCGTTGCCCATGTAGGAGTAGGCCAGGTAGAGGCAGGTGAGGAAGGCTGCCCGCAGCTCGGCAGCCGTGCCCAGTTCGTCGCCAGACAGGGCCTCGCGGCAGAGGAGGTAGACAAAGACCAAGTTGGCTGGGGTGATGAAGCCCTGGTCCTGCCAGCCCTGAAGCAGCAGCGAGCGGTCCACGCCTCGGAACCAGGCGATCAGCTCGCCCGGAGTCATCTCCTTCAGTCGGTAGCAGCGACGGCAGACAAACTCGCCCAGGCAGCGCAGCAGCTCTCCGGTCGAGGCCTGCACCACTACCCGCCGCGGGGACAGCGGGGCCACCACACCGGAGGAGGCGTTCTGCTTCCCACCGCCGTCCAGGATCCCGGGGTGCTTCCCCCCATTCTGGCCGCCCCCGATGCGCGGAGACAGGCGTTTGCCACCCTGGAGGCCGTTCAGCGCATTCTCCTGGTCCGTCGCCTGGGACTTGCGCAGATTCTCGTGGTTGCGCTGCGCCACCGAGTCGCTGTTGTTGTTGGTGTCCGGTAGACCACCATTTGAGCGTCCTAGCGGGTTGGGGTTGACCTTTTTGGCGCTTTTCTTCTTGGCTGAGGCGGCCACCAGGCGCTTCCAAGTCAGGGCGGAGATCAGCACCGAGGGGCGCTTCAAGCTTTTGTCTGGCTTGCCGTTCTTGCTGTTGGGGATGGCGGTGTAGCCCCCTCCGCTGTCTGACTTCTTCTCGTCCAGAGAGCCCCCGCCCTTGGAGGCAGGCGAGAGGGAGAGCACGGTGCCCATGGCGCACGGAGGGTCGGGCGGCTGTGGATGGGGCGTTGGACTCTCCGGACTCGGAGACGGATGGGGTGAAGACGGAGGTGAGGGCTGGGGGTCCGGGGCCGCTCACGGGCGCAGGTCCATGCAGCAGAGGAGCCACCGGCGCCACCGCCCCTCGAGCGCTGCAGAGCTCCTCCGGCTGCCGGCTGCGCACTGATTCTGCGGCAGGAGCGGGCGGCGTGCCGGGCCCGCCCGTGACGCGCAACGGGCGCCTCGACCAATAGGAAGCCAGAAGATGCGGAGACTGACAGCCAGAGTCCCTCTGGCACGGCCCGCCCCCGAAGAGCTCCAAAAGCCCTGGCTCATCCTACTTTACTGGCATATGATGGAGCCTACAGCAGAGCGTGATGGGAGGAAGTGGGTGGGGCGTGAAGGACCAGGCACCCGGCTTGGAACGGGGTGTGCAGGCCTACAGTTCTTCAGTGAGCTGCATAGGGCGGTAGTGGGCTTGACTCGGAGCAATGCATGTGTGGTCACACGGTGGCTAAGGGCTAGTTGCCTGTCAATTGCTTCAGTCTGTGATGTGCAGCGCAATTGGGAACTAGGGTATAAAGTGCTGTGGGCCTGTGGAGCTCATAGACTCTGCAGTGTCATCTTCGGGGTTTTGGGTGTCCAGGACGACACACATTTTTGGGGCCCTGTTAGAACAGCTTTTAATGTTGTTACAGGTTTCCCGCTAATGGAAGTCTGTATGCCAAACAGTATTGATATCTTAACTCATCAATACTTAAAGTATGGCCGGGGGTGCATGCAGCCCTCCCGACCTTACACGTGCCCCCCTGGACAACACTGGGCTGCTGTTTACTTGTCTGGGCACTAACATTTAGAAAGATGTTACATAAACAGGCTAACGTTTATTTACAGGTTATCTGAAGTTAAAGAAAGGGTGTAAGTAATGTGTTGCTGCGCCACTTCACTTAAGGACCACCTTAATTTCTAAAGTCCTCTTGCAACAAGTGTGTAAAAATATGATAACGTCTCTTCAATATTCAAAAACAGTATATTTCATTAACATGAAGAAGCATTTCATTTTAGTACCTTAGATCATATCACTGCATTGAGTGTTTTTTTTTAAGTGACAGTTTTAAAACCTGAATTTAGAAACACTCATGCTTCCACTCACCCTTACAACAATGCCAATAGTGAGCTAAGAGGCTAGTCAGTGGTCATGTGCACCCCCTGGTGTCCTGGGTTTCTATTATACATCGGCAATATTATACTTTATTAAAACAAACACAAGAGAAGGTTTTGTACAGCACACATCATGAACTCATGTGTTTTGAGCTCATTTTATATGTGATAATGAAGAAAAAGGAGGCAAAGTAACAAAAAAACAATTGCCTAAAATCACAAATTTTGGTCAAGGGGAAAGCCAGGATTTTTCGCAGGTTTTTTGGTTTCACACTGTGCAATTCAGCCCTTAGATGTACATGCATTGCCTACCCAACATCCATTCTACACAACCACTGACCCACGCACACCCCCTACCGCCACCCTGCTGACATTTTAGTGGGCCTTGGTCACACTGCAGACCATACTTTATGGCCCCTGGGAAGATGTTTGCGAGTATCCATGTCTTGATCTTTCAGAAAAAGGATCACACAACAGCAGTTGAAATATGTCTTGCCTGTGGGCCCAATAATCCATAGAATGGAACTGGATAGAGACACTCAGAGGTAAATGGGAGCAGAGAGAGAGAGAGGTTTAGATAGAAAAACAAACTGGACAGAGGTGAAAGAGAGAACGTTCACCGTCTGAGGGGCCCTTGAGAGATAGGGGCCATGGCAATTGCCCACCTTGCCAACGCCTTAAAGAGTCTCTGTGATAGAGCTGAATTATTTTTGGGGGGACATCACTTTGATATAAAGTGAGATGAGCATTTGTTTGGAAGGAAAGGGCTTTTGTAAGATTGGTGAAATCCCCTTGACCTCTTGAGAAGGTGAGGATGATGCTGAGGAGTGAGACACCCTTACAGCGAGCAAACTGAGAGGCTGGATATGCCTATAGGTTGATTAGGGATAAGCAGTCACCGCCTCTGTATAGTGCAAATGGCCACGTGTTAGGGAATGTTAAATATGTGCTGTGTGATATACAGGGCTATGGCTGATTATGGCTGTTGTTTATTAGAGCTGCAATGTAAAATGAAGAGATGCAGTACAGAGCTGGGAGATTGCAAACAGAAGTGTGCAGAAGACTCTGGTGTGCATAGGGATGTTGGTGAACAGAGTCAGATTGCTGAAGACTCTGGGGTGCATGGGGATGTTGGTGAACAGAGTCAGATTGCTGAAGGCTCTGGGGTGCATGGGGATGTTGGTGAACAGAGTCAGATTGCCGAAGGCTCTGGGGTGCATAGGGATGTTGGTGAACAGAGTCAGATTGCTGAAGACTCTGGGGTGCATGGGGATGTTGGTGAACAGAGTCAGATTGCCGAAGGCTCTGGGGTGCATGGGGATGTTGGTGAACAGAGTCAGATTGCCATAGGCTCTGGGGTGCATAGGGATGTTGGTGAACAGAGTCAGATTGCCGAAGGCTCTGGGGTGCATAGGGATGTTGGTGAACAGAGTCAGATTGCCGAAGGCTCTGGGGTGCATGGGGATGTTGGTGAACAGAGTCAGATTGCCGAAGGCTCTGGGGTGCATAGGGATGTTGGTGAACAGAGTCAGATTGCAGAAGACTCTGGGGTGCATAGGGATGTTGGTGAACAGAGTCAGATTGCCGAAGGCTCTGGGGTGCATGGGGATGTTGGTGAACAGAGTCAGATTGCCGAAGGCTCTGGGGTGCATGGGGATGTTGGTGAACAGAGTCAGATTGCTGAAGACTCTGGGGTGCATGGGGATGTTGGTGAACAGAGTCAGATTGCTGAAGACTCTGGGGTGCATGGGGATGTTGGTGAACAGAGTCAGATTGCTGAAGGCTCTGGGGTGCATAGGGATGTTGGTGAACAGAGTCAGATTGCCGAAGGCTCTGGGGTGCATGGGGATGTTGGTGAACAGAGTCAGATTGCCGAAGGCTCTGGGGTGCATGGGGATGTTGGTGAACAGAGTCAGATTGGTGAAGGCTCTGGGGTGCATGGGGATGTTGGTGAACAGAGTCAGATTGCTGAAGGCTCTGGGGTGCATAGGGATGTTGGTGAACAGAGTTAGATTGCTGAAGACTCTGGGGTGCATGGGGATGTTGGTGAACAGAGTCAGATTGCTGAAGGCTCTGGGGTGCATGGGGATGTTGGTGAACAGAGTCAGATTGCCGAAGGCTCTGGGGTGCATGGGGATGTTGGTGAACAGAGTCAGATTGCTGAAGACTCTGGGGTGCATGGGGATGTTGGTGAACAGAGTCAGATTGCTGAAGACTCTGGGGTGCATAGGGATGTTGGTGAACAGAGTCAGATTGCTGAAGGCTCTGGGGTGCATAGGGATGTTGGTGAACAGAGTAAGATTGCTGAAGACTCTGGGGTGCATGGGGATGTTGGTGAACAGAGTCAGATTGCTGAAGGCTCTGGGGTGCATGGGGATGTTGGTGAACAGAGTCAGATTGCTGAAGGCTCTGGGGTGCATGGGGATGTTGGTGAACAGAGTCAGATTGCTGAAGACTCTGGGGTGCATGGGGATGTTGGTGAACAGAGTCAGATTGCTGAAGACTCTGGGGTGCATAGGGATGTTGGTGAACAGAGTCAGATTGCTGAAGACTCTGGGGTGCATGGGGATGTTGGTGAACAGAGTCAGATTGCTGAAGACTCTGGGGTGCATGGGGATGTTGGTGAACAGAGTCAGATTGCTGAAGGCTCTGGGGTGCATAGGGATGTTGGTGAACAGAGTCAGATTGCCGAAGGCTCTGGGGTGCATAGGGATGTTGGTGAACAGAGTCAGATTGCCGAAGGCTCTGGGGTGCATGGGGATGTTGGTGAACAGAGTCAGATTGCCGAAGGCTCTGGGGTGCATGGGGATGTTGATGAACAGAGTCAGATTGCCGAAGGCTCTGGGGTGCATGGGGATGTTGGTGAACAGAGTCAGATTGCAGAAGACTCTGGGGTGCATGGGGATGTTGGTGAACAGAGTCAGATTGCAGAAGACTCTGGGGTGCATGGGGATGTTGGTGAACAGAGTCAGATTGCAGAAGACTCTGGGGTGCATAGGGATGTTGGTGAACAGAGTCAGATTGCCGAAGGCTCTGGGGTGCATAGGGATGTTGGTGAACAGAGTCAGATTGCCGAAGGCTCTGGGGTGCATAGGGATGTTGGTGAACAGAGTCAGATTGCTGAAGACTCTGGGGTCCGTGGAAATATTAGTAAATAGAGGCGGATTATAGAAGGAATGTATAGAGTTTAGGCACTGCAGAGGCTCCAGAGTTGGCATAGATGTGTATTGCATAGAGGACGTGGCTGCAAAAGATGTACGTGGGCCTGAGCGTTGCTAGAGAATATGCACCGCAATGGATCAATAATGATTGAGGGGTTCAGGAAAGTGCATAACAGATGTGTGACACTGTCCCATGCATTCTGGGAAAAACAAGACTTCAGGCACCTGAATGGAAATACATTTTTTTTAAAACCACACCTGGCATGACACAGCTTGGGTGCTCAGGCACATGGTGGATAGGGCGGACTTGGCTTCATGTAAGGAGGGCTGTGGTGCATCATTTGCTCATCCAGCACTCCAAGCTGGAAGAGAGCTAGCTCCTGCCTCTGGTTAAGCAGACTCCCGTGAGGCCATGAGAGCTGGGTGGTGAATAATCACAACAGGTTTTGTAGGTCATTTGAAGGCTTGCACTAATGGGCACCAAAGATTATTGATACCCAGCCTGCTAACCTCGTGATTCTCCAACTGATATAGATGTAGGAGAAGGGCTTACTTTTCAACAGCAGAGTCTAAGTCAGCAGCGCCATTAGCAACACCCTGCTGACAGGCCGGATGTAGGAAAGTGCCTCGTTTTGCACGGTTAGCCCCCACTTTTTGCCTGATGTGATTTTGAACTGAAAGTGCACTGGGTCCCTGCTAACCAGGTACCCGGTGCCAGATATCTTTTCCAAACACTGTACCACGATTGGCACAACTTCAGCTACCCCTGAAAGTCCCTAGTAAATGGTACCCCTGGTACCTAGGGAAGGGCACTGAAAAGGGTCCTCTGGGGCTGCAGCACTGTTTGTGCCATCCCAGGGACCCCTCACCAAGACTATGCACTCTGCCATTGCAGGCTGTGTGTCTTAGTGCCAAAGAGTCACCATGGCACACAGCCCTGTGTCGTGTTACCCATACACTGCATAAGATACAGGTAAGTCACCCCTACTGTAGGCCTTTAGCCCTAAGGCAGGGTTCACTCTACCCTGTGTTAGGGCATGTAAGCATGAGCAGATATGCCTCGACAATGTCCAGTCTATTCCTTGATGTTGTAAGTGAACAGGGAAGCCATAAACAGTACATGGGCTGGATACTGGTCAAAACAAGTTTCTTAGCTCCATGAATGCTTCACTGATTTCTAAGATGTTTGGTACTAAACATCTTGTCTTAATAAATCCTTACTGATGCTAGTGGTGGTTTTAATTAATAAATTACACGGGGGACCTTTTTGAGGGTCCCCTGAAAACCTACCAAGCACTGATGTGGTACCTGACTAGTTCTCACCAGCCTGCCATTACCAGATATGTTTTTGACCTCATGGGGTGAGAGCCAGTGATCTCAAAGGACAGAAACAAAGCCTGCTCTGGGCGGAGGTGCTGCACACCTCCTCCAGGACATGATGCCCTTCCTGGACAGGAAGCTTCAAAGGCGATGCCGCCTTTGAAATCCAACCTAGGAACCTCCAGAAATTGGGGGAAGCAAACCCCCTTTCCTGCTCTACTTTTGGCAGAAGGAAAGGTGGAAAAATTAGTTAGATTAGGAGGAGGGTCCCCACTTAGCCTTCACCACCCCGAGGCCAGGGCAGGCGATGTGGATCCTCTCCTGAAATTCCACCAACTTGGGATGGTGGAAAAATAACCTTTCAGGGCTAGGGTAGTGCCTCTTCCCACAGGAAGTGGACGCTAGAGGGTGTAGACACCCTAAAGGTAAGTAGTTAATTGGCTCCTACCTGTCTCCCCTTGTAGTGCCCCTAAATTCAGTATTTAGGTGGCACCTCCAAACCTGAACATCAGATTTGATGGACAAGAGAAGACCAGGAAAAACAAGACTCGCTACTTGAGAACTGAAGCCCTGCTGCAGAACAAAAAGGCACCAAACCTGCCTGCTGCTCTAAGGACGCGATAATTGCTGCTGCTGTGTCATCCTGAAACTTATGAGGGCTCAAGAAATCATCCAGAAGCTCCCTTGGGGTGAAGACATCCCTCCCCTACACACCGCAGGCACCAGTCCTGTGTAGTTCAGTTTGTCAACGTCCTCAATGCAGCACCAAAGCAAGAAGAGGTACAAGAGTTCCAGAGTGTCAGATCTGTCTCCTCACCAAATTTGGAGACTCCAGGACCTACCGGAGCCGCAGCATACTAATATCCGGGGTAACGGACCCCCAGCGGCAAACATCAAGAAGAAGAGTCCACTATGGACTCCCAAAGCACCAGATGCAAGCACCCACCGAGAGACATCCAGACACCCAAGACCCACTTCCTGAGAGACCCAGCTATTTTGAGATCACCTCTCAAAATTGCCTGCTCCTGACTGCAAGGACCTAAAGACGCACCATGCCCTGCTCAACCTGTTTGCTCTGCACCCGGCAACACCAGCCCCGGCATCGACTAACCTGCTGTGCTCAAGTGATCCCCAGGCCCTTGAAACCTGCTCCCTCGAAGGAGCCCCCTTGGACTTACCTGTAAATCCACCTGTGCAGTGTGTTTTCAAGTATCCCCTTTTCCTTTCGCACCAGTTTCCGAGACCCTCAGCACTCTGCTCCCGCCCGATCCGGGATGCTCCTGAACTTCTCCTGCTGGAACTTTACACCTGGTCCTGACATCAACCTAAAACGAGAAGGTGAACTTCATGAAAGCGTTGCCTGATTTTCTGTGAATTTTCTGCTTTTCCCCACTAATTCATATGGTGTGTAATTGTGAATAAAAGTGATATATTTCAAACTTTGAAAAATCGTACCTCCAAAAGTACTTACCTGAGAACTATGTTCTTGGTCCTAAAAATTCTATAAAAAATAATATTATTTTTCTAAATTGGTCTCAGATTTATTCTTGAGTGTGTGTCTCATTTATTGCCTCTATGGAGTACAGCACATGTTTAGCACTACCCTCTGATAAGCCTAATTGCTCACCCACACTACCACAAAAAGAGCATTAGAATTATTTGCTTTTACCTCTGTGTACCATTTGGGGATTCTCTGGACACTCTGTACAGTGTTCTTCTTTTTAGTACACTATATAGAGAGCCAGCTTCCTACACGATCTGTTACAGGTTTTAATCTCAATAGCGTCTGAATTCTCTTCCCAAACAGTAGGCTTGATCAAGTTTAAATTACACTGGTGAAACTCATGAAATTCCAAAATTTTGTGTCACATATAATTCATAAAATGTCTCAAAATTTCGCACTATCACATTTCTCTACAAGTAGTGCAACAACTGCACACTTTAAGGGTAAGGAGAGCCACCACAGCAGGGCCCAATAAAAATGGGAAGGGATCTACAACTTCAAGGACAACAGTGGAAATAGCGCAAACATGCAGGTCTCATTCTACATGCACATGTGCTTTGTTGTATCAGCTCTTTGAATATGTTTTAGAAAAATTAACCTGACATTGTTACAAACATATTTGTACTTTGAAAGCTTAATTTTTAATGAGGTGTCCAGCAAGTGAAGAGGGGTCATAATCAAGAAAGCGATGTTGTACCAAAAGTCCTAATCTTGGTGGAGACTGATCCTGTCGGTGTTTAGACTGGAGACACACAGAGACAAGGACTTGACACGAATAACTGCATTTGTTGACATGCATGCATGATCCATGTGTATTAAGCACCATTCCAAGATGACAGTCTCCTCCATCAGAAGTTACCTATCCAAAATGAAGGAGAAGAAGTTTTCCAGACTATGGACCTGATTTAGATCTTGGCGGTCTTACCACCGCCCCGCTGTGGCGGCGGTCCCAAGGACTCTGCCGAGTCTACGGTCTTTGTCCAGCTGAATTTAAATGCAAGCAGGCTGTCTCCCCCTCCGCGAGAACAGAGTGTTTCCTGCTTTGGTCACTGTACACCGCCAGGGCAAACTGGCCGTAGTGGGCACTGGGTGTTTTCCTGGTGGGCCGGAAGGGTGGGGGCCAGTTTTGGAATGGTTGGGGCCATTTTTTTGTTACTGGGAGCCGGTTTTGCAGCTGTGCTGCAATATCGACCTCCTTTAACAAAAGCATCAGCAGCATTTCCTAGCAGCAACCCCCACCAAGGGCCAATCCGACTTAATTCCCAGTTCTGGTTTGCGTTCTCAGTCTGGCCGTGTACACCGTGAATACTACTCCATCGCCGTCAGGGCAGGGGGCTCCCGCTGAGTCTATTTAGATTTCACAGTTGTGACGGCAGTCTTCTAGCAGCGGTTTCCCAGACGGAATGATTCCGATCGTGGTACGCTCTAAACAATGCACCATCACTGTGGCCATAGATTTATGCAAGTAGGATACACCTGATGTCCATTGGCCAAATGGGAACACCTGTAGCCCAAACTACAAAACACACCTCATATCATACCATGATCCTTTGCCATTCCAGCTCCACCACAACTGTTGCTAACAGAGCCTTTGCCAGTCAAGTGAGGGTTTTTTCATTTTCCCTGTCTCCTGTCGCTTTATCCCCTATTGTCAATTATTTAATTCATTCTTAATTTTTGCACAATGCCAGGCCACAAAACTCCATGTTTTACTGAGAGCGAATTGTCAGTCATGGTGGGCGAAATTCGAAGAGTATAGCCACAATTGTTTGGAGCCAAAGTCCAAAATACACCACTATCCAAGAAAAGGCAAATTTGGTCCAGAATAGTCAACGAGTGAATGCAGTAGCAAATAACCTACACACACAGGATGAAATTAGGAAGAGGTGGAATGACCTGCAGTGGAGGGTGCGTCCCTTGGCTTCTAATTGTCACATGGAGGCCAACAGGACTGGCAGTGGTTCTCCCAGGCCCCCAATACCATGCATGCCCTGGTAGAGGGAGGTCTTGCAGATCCTACATACTGAAGGCTGGACAGAAATACTTGGAGTGCAGTCTGGTAAAGTTGCACTTTGCAAAGTCTCAATAAACCTCATTATCCTGTTTGTTTTCAACTCAGCTGTTGCCAATGTGTCCTGTACATATTGTCCTTACGTACAAATCTCAAAGTATCAGTATCAGATAAATTAGATTATTTGGGTGAATGTATTGTGTTGTATCTAAGATTACATGTATAAATCTCCATTACATGTCACATGATGGAATTGTGCCTGTAAGTGTTAGAATAAAAAATAATCAATTACCCATTTTGTGTGCCATATTGTTAGTGTCTGGCCAATTTCTACTGCATATTTTCCACAGGTATGTTCCAGTAACCATTTTGCAAGTGTTGGAAGTTGTCTTTGAAATGATTACAGCTACCATGATGCCCTGTTTCTGTTTTTCAAAAGTATATTGCTATGTCTTGTTGCTCATTCTCTCTTTCCTAACAGATTTCAACACATTGTAAAGTGTCATGTAGGGATCAAGCCCTATACAATGCTCTCCCCTGAAAATGGTTTGTGTTGTTTTCTGAATGTTGTCCTGTTCTACTTAAGCAACTGTTTGATGTCATGAGTTTCATTAATCAAACTGTGTTGGCACACAATTTGTCAGGTATGCAAATTACTTTGATGAATATAAGTGGTACTTGTAAAAATTGACACTTCACTGTTTACATGATGACTAATGCCAAACATCCATCCGAATAGTAGAAATGTTTTGCAGTCAGATAGGCTTTGGAATTGTCAATTATACACTTCACTTCTCCACTGTGTTGGGCTGAATGATTGGGAGATGTTAGGTATATTCCCTAATCACTTCATCAACATTTCAGGACATCTCATTACCTGCTGATTTGAAGTTGTACTGTTTGAAATTGATAAAAGTTAGGGTAATACGTGCAATACCACTGGAAGTTATAATCACAATAATCTCTACCTATTTTGTCTTCTAGGTATCAACATTGTTTGTCTCTAAAGATTTGAATGTACAATACAAATTTTTACTAAAAAGAATGTTCTCCATTTCTCAATAGGTCAAACTAGAGAGAACCTGGGCAGGTACTAGCCACTGAAGAAACCTCCACTCCAGCCCAGGATCGAGCCTTCAGTGAGGACAGCACTCCTGGTGATATGAAAGAGCTTGAGGAGCCTGGTACATTGGGTCAGTCTGGGTAGATGACTTCAATGACACTCCTTGTGCCCACACTGACACCTCCCACGCTAGCTGTGACACCTCAACAACCCGGAGACTCCACTTCCTGTGTTCTTCCCATTGTTACACCGATCATGTGCCCCCGTCCTGGGTGATATTGAGATGACACCACCACCAGCTTCAGCTCACCCAGGAACCAGTCGGATGGGGCACACTGGGGCAAGGCCACAGGGTACTGGGGTTACAGGGTCGTAGGAGGGTGTTTGTGGGCCATCACTGATACCCAGTCCACCATCACACAAGTCTTTGGAGCCTACCATCAGTCCCAAGATATGATGGTCCAGGTACTCACTGAGCTCCGGGAGATGAAGCAGCTTCAGAGGGAGCACAATCAGCAGATGGGGGCCCATAACTCAAATTTGGGCTCCCTGATTGGGGTGCTACAGGACATTTACACCCACATGTGCAGGGTTTCCCACCACCATCTACCCCTTCCTGTGGTCTTACAACATCTGAGCTATCTACATCACCTACAGGAAGGGAGGCCCTGCCACCGGAAGAACCACCTGCAGCCCCCCTAGCCCCTGCAATTATGGATCCCCCCACGACAGGGGACATCCACGCAGATCACAAGGGGTTGAGGATGGCAAGACCTCGTCCACCTCAATAAAAGAAGATTCAACCTGCACTCCAGTTTGTGTACAGTGTAAATTAGTGAAACCTGCGGTTTGTCAATGTAATCAGTGTGTGCTGCTTTGAGTAAGGACCTGCCCGTGTCCTAATGCATAAATTACAAATCCTTGTGTGCAACCACATGCACACTGTTCGCAAAGCGCACTACTTCAAGACCACTAGGGTTCTAACAACTTTTATGTGTTATCAAGATTATTTAAACCAAACTCATAGCAAAATTATCATGGAATATTTATAGATAACATGAGTATAGCATTTTTATGATGTACATGATATACATAAGCAAGTCAATGTTGCGTCACATCCTTCAACATATGTATGTACAAGATTCAAAGTAGCAAAACAACTTGATGCTTGTTCTTCTTATATTGCCCAATGCACTTTGGGTTTACACCAACCCTTCGTCAGGGGAACAAGCAGATGAAAGTTTGTTAAACTTTTAACGGCCACCTGCCAGAATAGACACAAAAAAATTATAGATCAATGAAACAATAAAGGGATATTTAGAAGATTAGCCTGAGAATCCATTTGTCTGCAAACATACAAGGGAGTGTTAGACACCCTTACAATGTACCAAGAATTTCAGAGTGGTCCTACCATCAAACGACTATGGATATGTATGGTCCCAACTGGTGAGCATTCATATGTGCTGCATGCCAAGTTGCTACCCTCCTCCAATTAACCCAGAGTCCATACTCCGCATGAGAAGCGTACCTTCGTGGCCTGTCACATGTATCCAAAAAGCGGAAAAAGCTGTACAAAAGCAAAACTAAATGTATACCAAAAAATGAAAAAACAGTTTACCCATGCAAGGAACGTGCAAAGTGCGAGAGGATTAAACACTTACATCGGTAACCACAGCAGACGCTGTCTGATTCCACAAAAAAAGACGGGAGACACTCCCGCAATTATACCTAAAACAACAATAACGACAAATCCAGTCAAACTCGGATTCATCATGCACTGTAAGGCTTTATATATAGCCAAATCCACAGATCTATTCTTACCGGCCAAATTCAGCGTACTCCGTGGAGTGCGCGTGGGTTAATCTCCTACTGCTGAGCCTTCCTGATTGAGGAAGTTAATAGCGTAGTGACGCATGCGTGCCGACGCGGAAATAGAGAAAAGATTCGTACGTGTACTGCTCTCAGCATGAAAATCTTCGAAAAAACGTTATTAATGCAAACCCGATAAGAAAACACCCCTGATGCCACAAATTGATGCACCTTATAACTGAATCTCTATAAAATAACGTTAGAAATATATAATAGATATAACAAAATCATGCTTATAAAATGAAATAAGGTGATGTCATGCATATTTGTGAATTGTATGTTTGCATCCAATAGATGTACATAGAGGATGCACTTATGTTTGCCCACGTGTGCAGATAATTCCTAACATGGACTGCAGTATAAACAAAAGGTACATGCTGTAAGGATGACTGAGAAACTTTATAAAAAAACCTTATAAAAAACATGCAATTTCTAGTTTGTCATTAAGTCCCTTTGGCACTAGGGCTTCTAGAAATTTAATCAAAAATGTCTCCCTGCATGCTAATAGTTTTTGCATAATTCTGTATGCTGCAAATGGGACCTTTTCCAAAATGGTGAAGCAGAGTTGAGGTATGGAATGTTGTGTATCTAACCAATGAACTGCCAAGCTTGTATTCCTGTTCATTGTCCGAATCATACTCTTATGTACTGTGATTCTGACTTTCACCATATGTGAGGTACGCCCTACGTATGTTAAGCCGCATGGGCATTTTATTGCGTAAATTACTGATTCAGAATTACAGTCGGATGAATGTTTTAAGGTGATTTTTTTGCCTGTATGTGGTTGAGTAAATGTATTGCCTGGTATAACATTTCCGCATTGAATGCAGTTCCAACACCTTTTGATACCAGAGTGTGTGCGTTTGTCCTGCGTTGGTGATGCCTTCAGCATTTCCCTTAAATTCTTAGAACGAGAATGCGCAAACATAGGTTTGTTTAAGGATAAAGTTCTGAAGTCTGGTTCCTGTTCAAGGACTTCCCATCTACGGTAAATGATGTGTTTGATAGCTGGAGCTTGAGTTGAAAATATTAGTACACAAACTTCTCTCTTGGTGGACGGTTTGGGTGTAGAAGTGAGTAAAGCCTCTCTTGGCTTGAGTGCTACTTTTCTTTTAGCATCATCCAGGACTTCAGGAGGGTAACCTCTTTTGATGAATCATTCATATTCGTCCTCAATGGTTTTATCTGTGTGTGTCTGTGCTGAGGAAATCCATTTTATCCTGATGAATTGTGACACAGGTAGATGCTTCTTCAGTGACTGTGGATGAAAGCTCAAATAATGTAACGCATTATTCCTGTCTGTAGGCTTCTTGTAGATTGTTGTCTGCAGGCCATTCGACGTGATCATGATTTGAATGTCCAAATAATGTATCGTGTGCTGATGTATCTGATGAGTGAACTGTATTCGTGGATTGTGATGGTTAAGCATCCGAATGTTATTCTCCAAATCTTGCTGATTGCCTTTCCAATTTTCAAGAATGTCGTCAATATATCGCATGTAAGTCATAAGATTTCTTGTCCAGGCCTCATTATGTAGAATTTACGTGTCCTCAAATTTAGCCATGAAAATGTTTGCGAAGGATGGTGCCCCGGGAAAGCCCATTGAAGTGCCCGTTCTTTGCAAAAAGAATTCATTTTTTCATACATAATAACTGTGAAATTAAGTAGTTCCATCAGAAAGATATTGTCAGTTTGTCCTTGTCATTGTTCAGGAGCATCCATTCGACCGCTTCTAACCCTTCGCCATGAGGGATTGACATATATAATGCCACAACGTCTATTGTGCATAGTAATAAATCGCTTGAAATCTCCCGTTGGATGCTGTTCAATTTTTTGAGACAATTAGTTGTGTCTTTTACGTATGTGACTCAAGATTGGACCAAAGGTTGCAAGTGATGGTCTAGAAATTTTCCAATTGGTTCATGCATCGAACCACATCCTGCCACGATGGGTCGAAATGGGGGGTCTCTGGCATCCTTATGCATTTTCGGTATCATATATATATATGTGGTCTCTGCGGAAATTCTGAATATAGAAATTTTCTGATGTTCTCAGTGATCCATCTCAAATCTGGTGCTCTGTCCAATAAGATGGATAATACCTCCATGAAGGTCTTTATCGGATCAGATTCCAGACGAATGTATGTATCCTCATTCAAGACATGTGAATCTACCTTTTGTTCATAGAATACTCTGTACATGACAATGAGGGCTCCCCCTTTATCCGCTGGTTGAAACATGAGTGTGTTGTCTTGACGTAGTTGCCTCAGTATCCTTAGTTCCCTGGGTGATAAATTATTTTGTCTTGCTTGCTGGTATTTCAATTGTAGTAGATCTTTCTTGACCAACGTCTCATAAGTATCCAGCGATTTATGGGAAAAAGGTGCCATGAATGTACTCTTGGGTCTGAATTTTTCAGAAACGCTCTCATTAGTTGTTTGTTCAGAGAGGGACAAGGTGTGAAAGAACCAGCGTAATCGTAATTTCCTCATGAACTTGAAAAAAGCCACCTCTGTTTCAAGAGTGTTTGAATTGTACGTGGGTACAAATAACATTCCTTTTTTTAACACTGCCATCTCTTCATGGTTAAGTCGTCTCTGTGAAATGTTCATGATTAGGTCTTCTTGAGATTCCTGAGGGTCCACGAGTGCTCCACGATTTTTCTTTTGTCCTCTCCTGGTTCGTTTCCTTTTGCCATTTCCTTCTCTTCTGGTGGATGTTTGGAAGTTTGGCCCTGGGCTAAAAAAAAACTCAGTGACTGTAACCGTTGGTGGACCAGCCTCCACTGATTTGTCTGGACTCCCGCTGGTAGGTGGAATTGGGGTCCTTGATAATGTCATCTCTTGGTCAGTAACTACACTTTCTTCAGAGGATGAGGTGCCTGGTTTGCGAAAAGCTCATTTTTGGGCATACGCCTCTGCCCACGTATAGACTTCATCCAGTTTATAGTCTATTGTGTCCCTTTTAAATTTCCTGAGTTTTCGCTCGTGAACCTCTTTTGCATGATCATCTAGTTTTGCGTTGATTTCGTTTAGTGTTTTTGTCCAGTTATCTGCCTCCATTCTTTTTCCTATTTCCGTCTTGAGATCCGCGATCTCTGTGGATAAATCTCTCAAAATACTGGATAACTCCTCAATGATTAAAAGGATAAGATCTAAGGAGCATTTATTCAGAATTGCATACCATTCTGTCATAAATTGTTTGTTGAATTTAAAGAGCATCGGTTTCAGAGCAATTTTTAGACCTCTCTGGATGCGTTTTACTATGTGGTATTGTATGAGGGTTGTGGCATGTAGTCTTTGGTTGATTTCCTTCCGCATGATGTATTCCAATTGTTTTCGCATTTGATTAACTGCCAGCAAGACAAAACAATTTATCAACCAGGGAACGAAGGATACTGAGGCAACTACGTCAAGACAACACACTCATGTTTCAACCCGTGGATAAAGGGGGAGCCCTCGTCGTCATGGACAGAGTATTCTATGGATAAAAGGTAGATTCACATGTCTTGAACGAGGATACATACATTTGTCTGGAATCTGATCCAACAAAGACCTTGATGGAGGTATTATCCGCCTTATTGGACAGAGCACTAGATTTGGGATAGATCAATGAGAACATCAGAAAATTTCTATATTCAGAATTTCCGCAGAGACCACATATATATACATGATACCGAAAATGCATAAGGGCGCCAGAGACCCCCCATTTCGACCCATCGTGGCAGGATGTGGTTCGATGCATGAACCAATTGGAAAATTTCTAGACCATCACTTGCAACCTTTGGTCCAATCTTGGGTCACATATGTAAAAGACACAACTGATTGTCTCAAAAAATTGAACAGCATCCAACGGGAGATTTCAAGCGATATATTACTATGCACAATAGACGTTGTGGCATTATATACGTCAATCCCTCATGGCAAAG
Source organism: Calotriton arnoldi (assembly GCA_963921515.1). Classification (NCBI taxonomy): domain Eukaryota; kingdom Metazoa; phylum Chordata; class Amphibia; order Caudata; family Salamandridae; genus Calotriton; species Calotriton arnoldi. The sequence goes on along the minus strand of CAWUFW010009746.1, from coordinate 27,873 downwards.
GATTAGAAGCGGTCGAATGGATGCTCCTGAACAACGACCAAGGACAAACTGACAATATCTTTCTGATGGAACTACTTAATTTCAGTTTATTTCACAGTTATTTTGTCTGGAAAAATGAATTCTTTTTGCAAAGAATGGGCACTTCAATAGGCTTTCCCAGGGCACCATCCTTCGCAAACATTTTCATGGCTAAATTTGAGGACACGTAAATTCTACATAATGAGGCCTGGACAAGAAATCTTATCACTTACATGCTATATATTGATGACATTCTTGTAATTTGGAAAGGCAATCAGCAAGAATTGGAGAATAACATTCGGATGCTTAACCATCACAATCCACGAATACAGTTCACTCATCAGATACATCAGCACACGATACATTATTTGGACATTCAAATCATGATCACGTCGAATGGCCTGCAGACAACAATCTACAAGAAGCCTACAGACAGGAATAATGCGTTACATTATTTGAGCTTTCATCCACTGTCACTGAAGAAGCATCTACCTGTGTCACAATTCATCAGGATAAAATGGATTTCATCAGCACAGACACACACAGATAAAGTCATTGAGGAAGAATATGAACGATACATCAAAAGAGGTTACCCTCCTGAAGTCCTGGATGATGCTAAAAGAAAAGTAGCACTCAAGCCAAGAGAGGCTTTACTCACTTCTACACCCAAACCGTCCACCAAGAGAGAAGTTTGTGTACTAAAATTTTCAACTCAAGCTCCAGCTATCAAACGCATCATTTCCCGTAGATGGGAAGTCCTTGAACAGGAACCAGACTTCAGAACTTTATTCTTAAACAAACCTATGTTTGCGCATTCTCGTTCTAAGAATTTAAGGGAAATGCTGAAGGCATCTCCAACACAGGACAAACACACACACCTATGAAAAGGTGTTGGAACTGCAGCCATTGCAGAAATGTTATACCAGGCAATACATTCACTCATTCACATACAGGCAAAAAAATCACCTTAAAACATTAAGCCGACTGTAATTCTGAATCAGTAATCTACGCAATAAAATGCCCATGCGGCTTAACATACGTAGGACGTACCTCACGTAAGGATAAAGTCAGAATCACAGAACATAAGAGTATGATTCGGACAATGAACTGGAATTCAGGCTTGGCAGTCCATTGGTTAGATACACAACATTCCATACCTGAACTCCGCTTCACCATTATGGAAAAGGTCCCATTTGCAGCAGTCAGAAATATGCAAAAACTTTTAGCATGCAGGGAGACAATTTGGATTAAATTTCTTGAAACCCTAGTGCCAAAGGGACTTAATGAGAAACTTGAAATGACATGTTTTTTATAAGGTTTTTTTATAAGGTTTCTCAGTCATCCTTACAGCATGTACCTTTTGTTTATATTGCAGTCCGTGTTAGGAATTATCTGCACACATGGGCAAACATAAGTGGATCCTCTATGTACATATATTAGATGCAAACATACAATTCACAAATATGCATGGCATCACCTTATTCCATTTTATAAGCATGATTTTGTTATATCTATTATATATTTCTAACGTTATTTTATGGAGATTCAGTTATAAGGCGCATCAATTTGTGGCATCAGCAGTGTTTTTTTTATCAGATTTGCATTAATAACGTTTTTTTAAAGATTTTCACGCTGAGAGCAGTATACGCACGAGTCTTTTCTCTATTTCCACGTCGGCAGGCACGCGTCACTACGCTATTAACTTCCTCAATCAAGAAGGCTTGGTAGTAGGAGATTAACCCACGTGCACTCTGCGGAGCACGCTGAATTTGGCCGGTAAGAATAGATCCGTGGATTGGGCTATATATTTAGCCTCACAGTGCATGATGACTCCGAGTTTGACTGGATTTGTCGTTATTGTTGTTTTAGGTATGATTGCGGGAGTGTCTCCCATGTTTTTTTGTGGAATCAGACAGCATGTGGTGTGGTTACCGATGTAAGGGGCATATTTATGTTCCCTGGCGCATCCCTGCATATCAGCAGGGATGCGCCAGAGAAAATGCGTCACACAAGTTTGCCCTTGCCGGACGTCCGATGCGCCGCATTTATAATGCGGCGCATCATGGCGCAAGGATAAGCAGATGCGTGATGCATCTGCCGGCGGAAGGTTGGCGCAGTGCTGAAGTTGTGTCGCAAGCGCGACGCAACTCCAGCACTGTTCCAACCTTCCCTATCCCTAACATGGTGCGTCAATCCTTACACCTGCTTGAAGCAGGCGTAAGGATTTGACGCACCAGCGTCGGAAAAGTGACTGCGTGAAATATTGTAGATTTCACTACGTCACTTTTCCGAGGCGTTCCTGCGCCGGAACGCCCCCCCCCCTGCGCCGGTACGCCCACATGAAACCTGACGCAGGATTCATGTGGCGCAGGGGTTTACTACGTGACGCATCTCCCTAGATGCGTCACATTGTAAATATAGCGCAACGCGGCGCATGGTTTGTGTCGCCGCTGCGTCACATGCGTGATGCAACGGCAGCGCAAAAGTGGCGCAAGGGGCTTGTAAATATGCCCCTAAGGGGCATATTTACGTTCCCTGGCGCATCCCTGCATATCAGCAGGGATGCGCCAGAGAAAATGCGTCACGCAAGTTTACCCTTGCGCCACGTCCGATGCGCCGCATTTACAATGCGGCGCATCGTGGCGCAAGGATAAGCAGATGCATGACGCATCTAGCCGGTGGAAGGTTGGCGCAGTGCTGAAGCTGTGTCGCAAGCGCGACGCAACTCCAGCACTATTCCAACCTTCCCTATCCCTAACATGGTGCGTCAATCCTTACGCCTGCTTGAAGCAGGCGTAAGGATTTGACGCACAGCGTCGGAAAAGTGACTGCGTGAAATCTTGTAGATTTCACTACGTCACTTTTCCGAGCGTTCCTGCGCCGGAACGCCCCCTGCGCCGGTACGCCCACATGAAACCTGACGCAGGATTCATGTGGCGCAGGGGTTTACTACGTGACGCATCTCCCTAGATGCGTCACGTTGTAAATATAGTGCAACGCGGCGCATGGTTTGCGTCGCCGCTGCGTCACATGTGTGACGCAACGGCGGCGCAAAAGTGGCGCAAGGGGCTTGTAAATATGCCCCTAAGTGTTTAATCCTCTAGCACTTTGCACGTTCCTTGCGTGGGTAGACTGGCTTTTGATTTTTTGGTATACATTTCGTTTCTCTTTTGCACAGCTTTATCTGCTTTTTGGATACATGTGACAGGCCAAGAAGGTACGCTAATCATGCAGAGTATGGACTCTCTGTTATTTGGTGGAGGGTAACAACGTGGCATGCAGCACATATGAATGCTCACCAGTTGGGACCATACACATTCATAGTCGTTTGATGGTAGGACCACTCTGAAATTCTTGGTACATTGTAAGGGTGTCTAACACTCCATTGTATGTTTGCAGACAAATGGATTCTCAGGCTAATCTTGTATATATCCCTATTGTTTCATTGATCTGTAATTTGTTTGTGTCTGTTCTGGCAGGTGGCTGTTAAAAGTTTTACAAACTTTCAACTGCTTGTTCCCCTGACGAAGGGTTGGTGTAAACCCGAAATGTATTGGGCAATATAAGAAGAACAAGCATCAAGTTGTTTTGCTACTTTGAATCTTGTACATACATATGTTGAAGGATGTGACACACCATTGACTTGCTTATGTATATCATGTATATCATAAAAATGCTATACTCATGTTATCTATAAAAATTCAATGATAATTTTGCTATGAGTTTGGTTTAAATAATCTTGATAACACATAAAAGTTGTTAGAACCCCAGGGGTCTTGAAGTAGTGCGCTTTGCGAACAGTGTGCGATCCATGTGGTTGCACACATGGATTTGTAAGACCTCTGTCACCGCCAGTATGAAACCTTGACACTTGTTTTTTCCAGTGTGTGCCTACCATTCAGTCTGTGGACTATTTCTGGACACATTTGCCTTTCTGATGGCAGTAGTATTTTTGGACATTGGACTTCAAACAATTTTGGCTCTCCAACTATAGTTTCATTCACCATGACTGACTTCTTCACTTTTTGCTTTGCTTATTTTATGTTTACGCTCCTTAATTTCATCACATTTAGTACAGTAAAATTAAAAGTCAAAAAGTCATAGACTGGAGTTGTATAGCTCAACTCTATCAATGCATTTGTTTTATTCCATCGTGTTAGAAATGGGGGTCTCTAGTTGGCAGAGGTAGGTACCTTTGTCCAAATAGGGGCCCTTGCTTCTAGTCAGGGTAAGGGGATACACTCCTAAAATAACCCCTGCTCACCCCCTTGGTAGCTTGGCACGAGCAGACAGACTTATCTCAGAGGCACTGTGTAAAACATTTGTGAACACATACAGTAACACAAGACCAAACGACAAAAATCCACAATACAGTATCAAAAATAAGGCTCTTGAATGGTAGAAATAGTTCAGTTCAATGCAAGTTATCAATGCAACACTTTTCTCACAAAGTACCTTAGATGCGACATGAAAAACAAACAAAAGGGTCGCAGGGAAGGTGATGCGTCATTTCCTTGCTTCGGGGGAGGCGATGCGTCTGTTCCTTACTGCAGCACAGGGCAGGCGATGCGTCTGTTCCTTACCGGAGAGGAGGGGATGCGTCTGTTTCTTACTGCGTTCCGGTTACAATGCGACAAGATGGCACCTCGATGCGCAACGACGATCCTGTGCGATGTGACAAAATGGCAGCGCGATGCGACGGTCCGGTGCGATGCGTGGTCTATTGCAGCCGCACGGCAGGTGCTGTGACAGTTTTCTCGGCGATGTGTCGGGACCCGGTGTGGATGCGGCGCGCTTCTTCCTGGTTGCTCGGCGAGGCATCGGAACCAAGTGCAGATGCGGCACGCTTCTTCCCCGTAGCTCGGCGATGCGTCGGGAATCGGTGCGGATGCAACATGCTTCTTCTCGTTGCGTCGATCTTCCAGCTCCCAGCGACAAACAGTCTCTAGAGGTCCTAAACAACAGCAGGCACCTCTCTGCAGGTTAGAATTCCCAGCAAGGAAATTCAGGGGAGCTGGTGGTGAAGTCTTTGTGTCCCTGAGACTTCAGAACAGGAGGCAAGCTCAGTTTCAAGCCCTTGGAGATCTTCCTCAAGATGACAAAGCAAGCAGCAAAGTCCTTTTCTCCTTTCCTTGGCAGCAAGCAGCCACTGCAGGCCAACCCCAGACAGCAAACAGCACAGGGGCAGTATTCCTCCTCAGCTTCTCCGGCTCTTCTCCTTGGCAAAGGTTTCTCTTGATTTCCCAGAAGTGATCTAAAGTTCTGGGGTCTGGGTCCCCCTTTTTATACACACAAATTATTGTTCTCTGAAGGCAGAGAGTGTCTGTACCCAGCCAAAACCAGTTCTGTCCTCACTGGTGCAGCTTCCTGGCAGGAGGTGGAGACAGCATTGTTGAAAGCAGACCTGGCCCAGGCAGGTGAAAGGAAATCTCCTCCCCCTACTCTAAATTCAACCCAGGTCCATTCAGCCCAGCCCTGACTCATCAGACTACCGGAGCCGCTGCCCTCCTCCAGCCCCTGTCACTCACAAGCCAGAAATGCAATACACAAACCTATCAGAGGCACACTGGATGGTTAGGCAAGAAAATACCTACTTTCTAAAAGTGGTATTTTCAAACACAGAATGTAAAAATCACCCACACTAAAAGATGCACTTTAACATTCTGAGTTCAGGCATACTAAACTTTATTATCCTGTCTTGTTCCCAGGGTCAGTTATGCTTATAAGATGTTATAAACTAACTCCCCATTCTGGCCTATGGGAACAGACAGCCTTGCAATAGTGAAAAACGAAATTGGCAGTATTTCACTATCAGGACATGCCACACACATCAGGGCATGTCCTACCTTTCACATACAATGCACCCTGCCCACAGGGGTACCTTAGGCCTACCTTAGGGGTGGCTAACATGTAGAAAAGGGACGGTTTAGGGACTGGCAAGTGTGTGCACTTGCCAAGTCAACATGGCAGTCCAGACTGCACACAGGCTCTGCAATTGCAGGCCTGAGTCACATTTTACAAGCTGCTTCTGTGGGTGGCACAACCAGTGCTGCAAGCCCACCAGCAGCATTCGATTTACAGGTCCTGGGCAGACATAGTGCACTGTACTAGGGTCTGACTAGTAAATCAAATATGCCAATCATGGAATCACTAATCCATAAAAATAATTTACAGGGAGAGCATATGCACTTTAGCACTGATCAGCAGTGGTAAAGTGCGCAGAGTCATAAATCCGCCAACAACAGGTCAGAAAAAATACAAGAGGAAGGCAAAAAGTTCCAGGATGACCCTGCAAAAAGGGCCAAGTCCAACACATCGTAACTTGACAACGACAAAAATCAAAAGATTGTGTAAACACAGAAGATTTGCAAGTATGTAATGTTTATTTCAAGTTCCCATGCATGACTCTCAAAAATGTTATACCATTCAATTATCGAGTACTATGTTTATTCCATTGACCAATTATTGTCTGTTAATATTTCATTTCACTGATAGAACACATTTATACAAGATACTAATACTCAGTGCCAGTTTTCCCATGACCTGTTTCAGACCTTGCCAACATGGAAGAAGGGGATACATCCAAAACAATAAGACTGACTAGGCAAAGTTATCATTGATTCATGTCATCAGCTGGTGCCAGATCTTCTGGCTCACATAAGGAATCCCACATCAATAACACCAGTAGACAGAAACATGGCAGTACTCCATTTCGTGGCCTCAAGATCATACCAATCCACTTTTCCAGTATCTGGTAGAATGTCACAACCAAGTTTCAGTGGTGTGCCACAAGAAGTGTGTCCTACAATGACGAGACACATCAACAGCTACATACACATTACACACAATGAGGATTTTGCCAATGTGAAGGGAGATTACCATGATTTGGCTCCACTACCAAATGTGTTTTGAGCACATGATTGCAAACATATTGCTTTAGTGCCAATGCATGACAGAAAATAGGTCCAATGTAATCTTCAAATCTTCCATTCAATCACATTGCAAGTTGCCTTGGTACAGGATTTGTACATCCAAAGTCTGTGTCTATCTTTCCCAGGATCAACCCAGGTTCCCTTTGTACTTGGGAATAGCACTATATACTTGTAAATGTCACAACTCCTAAATGTCCAAATGAAGATGACATGGTGAAGGAACCTAAAAGAAATAAAAACAAAAAGATTACCAGTCACACACAGCATAATAGACACATTACAAAGTCAACTTTTGGAGGACACAGTTTCACAAAACAATCAGGAATAACCAATGTACCTGAACACAGCAGTCAATGTCTCCACACTTTGATCAACAAACAAACAAAACCACTTACCTGGCATGCAGCGTCCCCGGGCTGCCCTCCTCCTCTTCCTCGCAGTATCGGTAATCCTTGAGAAAACTGCGCATGCTCGTGTCCCCGCGCATGCGCATTTCTCGCAAGAAATGCGCATGTGCGGGCACGTGCGCAGTTTTCTCAAGGATTACCGATACTGCGAGGAAGAGGAGGAGGGCAGCCCGGGGGACGCCACATGCCAGATAAGTGGTTTTAATTTACTATTACGTAATGTAGATTTACTTGATAATATAGGGGGGGGTGGAGGCGGGTGGCGTAGCGGGGTTCCACAGAGTTTGTTTGCAACTCCGTGGACCTCCGCATAGCCCCACTACGCCCGGGGTTAATTTAGAATCAGATGGCGGAGGCGGAAGTCGACCACACAGTGGGCGGTAAACTCCATTATGGACACGGCCATAGGCTAACATTGGTGAACGTAACAGTAGAAGGGTCATGGCTGTGTCTGTCTACGGTGAAGATCACGTACATATCGTACATGTATGCAGTAGTTGGAAAAAAGGCTCACTTGCCTCCTAACACTGCTGCTATCAAGACCTCCTCCACTTTTGCTGCTGTTTCTCACCTCTGGGGGCAACCATGCCAGGACCAAAAGGTGAGAGGGCCCCTGCCTTCATGCCAGAGTGACTGGTGGTGCTGGTAAAAATGGGCCTTTCCCTGTATGGCCAGCTCTTTGGCTAACCAGAGGAACAGGTACATGTTTGGAATACATATATGAATCTGTCTAACTGGCTCTTTTCCAAATACATAGGCTACTATGGCCCTTTGAGTTCCAGAGTGAAGTGTAGTCATTGATGTTATGTGTCACATAATGTGGTCCTTACATAGGACAATGATGTTAAGGATTTGTAAGCACACTACAATATCAAAAAAACAAAACCATCAATATGTGTTGTGAGTTTAAAGGCCTAGATTCAAACTGGTGTGTATGTAGAGATTCATGCATGTATATGTTTGATGTACTTGTGATAAGTTGCCAAATAACATCATGGTAAATAGTAAATACATCATATACTCTTTGCACCTGGTGATATGTATGTACAAAGTAAAAAACAATTGAAAATGATGTTAGCTATGTGTATAGTCCCACAAATCAATCAGCCTAGATCAGGGCTCTCCAAAATGTAGTTTGGGAGATACCAGGAGCTCTCAGACCCCTTCAGAGTAGCACACTGCCTTGAGGTCACTTATGGGATGGGCATAAGTTGACCCTTGTAATGTAAAGGTTGAGGAAAGGCAGTGTTCATGTGGCGTCATGATCATCAGGCTGCAGATAGAAAGGCCTGTCATTGAGCAGAACTCATTTAGAATCATGGGCCAGGCGGGGGCTGAGTCACAGGGCCATACAACTGAAGCACTGAGGTACAGCTGTCAAAAACAGATATCCTTTGCAGGTCAAGTTTTTAGGTGAGCTAAAAATATGCCTGTGAATGCTTTTAAATGGGCGACAGTTGAAAGGGTGAGTTCCCTGACTTCTTGAACTAACACTAATTTTCAATTGACTCACTTTTCAAAGAATGTCATGTGCAAACTTCAGGACCCTTATTCACAGTGGCCTCTATTCACTGTGCCATATTTATTAATGTTTAGCCTTCAGTAGTTCACAATCTTTTCACTTATCACTAATTATGTAGGGGCTCCTGGACTAGATGATATAAAACACTGGAGGTGCGACGGCTGGGACAGTGGCGCACTCTACCACAAAATCAAATAAAAGTCTCAGAGTCTTCTTCTCTTAGGTGTCCAAAATTTGTCACTTTGGTGCACATGAGGAGGAAGAGCCATCCATTCTTCCTAGACTGGAAAGGTCCAGAAATTAGCAACAAATTTCTCCAGGCACACAGAAATTAGAGTTGAGTTCATGGTTTCAATAGTTCTTTTAATTTCTTGTAGTCATAAACGCCCCTTGCCAACACATGTTTCGTCTCTGGCTGTTCCTGTTACAGCAGACTTCAGGAGGGCTTAACATGTAGTATCAGTCATTATTCATGAGACGTGTAGGTGTGGCAATAGCCAGTCAATTCTGATGTGTATCTCTTGTGGTCCCAATTCAGTATATGGGGCTCTAATAAGCCATTGTAGGTAGTGAATTTGGTTTCTCATATGAGACGCATAATCCTAGGTCGTCTCCACTACCGCTGTGTATGTTGGCGATATGTGGGTGTGTAACCGTTTGGTCCTCCTTTCCCAGACTGGGCCTCTACCTCCACAGCCAGTACGTATTCTTTTCATCATCTCGGGCCATATGTATCAAGCTAAATTGCGATCGCAATATAGCATTGTGCAATGTATCAAACAAAAACCCACTCGCAAAATAAGGAATCGCAAAATTTGCGATTCCCTATTTGTGATATCGCATTTAAGGAATCGCAAATTGCGATTCCTTAAATGCAATGTAAGAAGCACAAAAAAAGTGTGATTTGGCCTTAAGGAATCGCAAATTACCACCAACTTCAAGTTGGTGGTAATTTGCGATTTCTTTGAAAAATGTACCTTTTTTCATTTTTCAAAGTGCCATGTGGCGCACATACATGCCATGCGCCACATGTGCACACATGCATATTTCAGGGGTGCAACAGGGTGTCCTTTTGGCACCCTTGCACCCTTGAAATTGCATTCGCAATTTGCGAGTACCTATTGGGTACTCGCAAATTGTGAATGTCTTCCCATTCATTCCTATGGGCCTCTAGGCCCATAGGAATGAATGGGAAGGTATTCCTTAATTGCGAATCGCAATTTGCGATTCGCAATTAAGGAATATGTAGGAATCGCAATTATTATTGCGAAACCTACATACATTGCATTTTGCGATTCCATAATAGCGAATCGGTAAAATTCGCTATTATGGAATCGCAAAAGCAATTCTTGATACATATGGCCCGTTGTTCCCTATTCTACATTGCCTAACCTCCTTTAATTAATTGCCCCACTTCACCTTTTTTTCCCCCAGACCCCAGGCATCCCAGTCCTGATGAGGCCCTAATTATTCGTCAAAGGGTCGAAACGTCGTCGACAAATGTACAAAGACAGATGGTTTCTTTGTGTCCCGAATTGCACTGAAAGAAAAAAACTGCTGTCTTTCGTTGTAAAGCAACCAATATAACATATTTGTTTATACTTGCACCCCACTTTCTTGTCTTCAACTTGGTTTTGGTTTGTCTTTTCACCTGAGGTACACTCACTTTTCTTGAGTAACAACACTCACTTTTATATGTTGAAATTACTATTGTTTGTCTGAAATAAACTCGGTTCGGCTGAACCGCAGTTGTTTAAAATACTGGCTTCGCTGACTCTTTACTTTCTCTGGTTTCTCAATTCATGAGAAGTACTGATGTAATTTCAGAAAGTTTTTAATGGATTAATTCTGCACAGGAAATTCTGTGAATTAATAATTGTTTCGTAAAATGAGTTCCATGTGAACATTTGCTAAGGTAGCCTCGATTCCCCAGTTTGCATGGACATACGGGGTGCCCTTGTTCTTTTGTAGATAGACTATGTCACACGCCTGGATTTGTGTGTTTAGACCATGACATGGGATGAGGATGGGTAACAGGTCACTATTAAAGTGTGTATGAGGATATTGGTTTAGATCAGCATCTGACAATGCACATGTTGTATGCTAACTTATGAGTTATGCTACTTATATCTGTAGAGATTTTTTGTGACAGCAATACAGGCATACAAAAAGTCACAGTACCATTGTTTGTTCTTTCCTTCATGTAACCATACAGGTCAACGCCCATCAAAAGCACAACATATAGAAGGCTATCGCCAGGAAGGTGCAGACCCTGGGGGTCTACAAGCAGCGCATAGTCCATTGCCACAAGAGGTGGGAGGATCTAAGACACTGAACCCGTAAGATCGCTGAAGTCCAGCTAGGGAAGTCCTCACAACCTGTGAGGGGCGCATGCCGCACCCTGACCCCCCTAATGGCCTGCATTTTTGTGGTGGCCTATCCGGAGCTTGATTGGCAGTTGAGGGCCTAACAGCAGCAACAAGGGGGTAAGTTATTATCAGAGTTACACGTTACATGACCTATTTTTTGTCGGTGATCCATGTCCAACGCTCAATAAGAGTTCTTGAAGGTGTAAGTTTACTACAAGGTGAATGATGATCTGCTTTGTCTTTTTGTTTTTGGATAATGATCCCACCTGATTCCTGATCACAATCAATGGACTGTTCTGAGCTGACACTTGGCTACCTAAACTCTGCATATACATCATGTTGTTTGATGTCATGAGGGACAGTTGCAGCAAACAGGCAACTGGTCTATATTGTGTCATGTGAGATGCTCCTTCACTGATGTGGATAATGTCATATAAGCCCTATTACAGGTGACATAGCATACTAGGCACTTATAATACAGTCGATGTACCAACCGTCACATAGGTGAGTTGGGATTCTACACAAACCAGAGTGAGCATGTGATCCAACATGACTAGTGACAGCAGAATTGATGGCTCCCTATTGGTATCAAGACATATCGAAATTGTGTTCGGCATCAGAAATACTGTTTCATACATGTTAAACAGTGGCAGATGTGCACAATGTCTTACTGCTTCGCAAATGTGTGTGTAGGGCAGTCTGCTTTTGGCCAAATAATTGAGATACGCATACAATTTTAGATGAAACACGGACAAGAATGTGTACACAATGGTGACAGAGTAACAAATACTCCAAACCATTCCTCAATGCCATTTGTCATGTCCAGATGAACTACCAATGATGGAGTAAAATGGGAAACTTGAAGGTATTTTGGAAGATGGAATGTTTCATCACATATATGCAGGAGTCTCCCATCAGGAAGTCTCAGATTCAGAACAAACTCATGACTCCTTAGGCAAATGTTGAACTGCATAAAGGTGTAATATGTTACATATTGTGATTCACAGTTCAAGTTTTGAAGTAAATATCATATATATATAGATGTGTGATGTTCTACAACATTTTGAGTACAGTGCAAGCCAGCATATTTAGTGAAACCATTTCACAAAGATACATCAAAGTTCAAATAACTAGACATATTTAGGAGTCAAATGTGAAGATGCTTTTGTTCTGTACTGAAGTGTATTAGAAATGTTTCAAGGGCTATTGTAGGAAGGTGGAATCTGACTACATGGTTGCCCCCACTTTTTTTTCCTGGTGTTTTGATGGTTTTTTACTTAGTTTGGCTGGGAACCTGCTATTGCTTGTACAAGCGATTTCTAATTGCACGAGTCCTGTGGAAATTTTAACGGACAAGTCAATGGTTAACAGTGTGGCTTACCATTGATTGTGTCCACGACTGTGTTGGTCTTGTTTGTCATCAAGCAGCAGCGGCAGTACTTGGCAGATCGGATCCATGGCAAAATAGAAAGTGTGGACGTGGGAAAAGATGTTTCAGCCTTATATCTCTTCCATTCCGCCTACTCAGGTGTGGAGGTTTGACCGCCACAGTCATGTCAGCGGGGAGGCACTTCGTCATTGGGCCAGTGGGGAATATAGCGGTCCGCCCTCCGACAGCTGCTTTTGCCTATCCTCACGTAAATGTGATTGAGATTTCATGGCAGTGACAGAGGGACTGCGATGGTCTTTCGTCTATGGAGCCGCTAAAATCTAAATAGGGTGAGTGGACCCCAAGTAGGCGGGCAGGTGGACCACCGAAAAAGGGACGGTGGCACCTATTCTACCAAGATCTAAATCAGGCCCATAGTGTTCAAACAAAAGTGATGTTACTTCTGAATCCTCTGGTCCATTGTCTTGTTTGTCTTGTAGGTAGGCAATGAATGAAAAGGCATTGTTGCCTTTCCACTTGATGTTTCACATAATTCCTGTGATGCTCCATCACGCAATTCCTAGTGTGGCCCTAGGAGGGACCTTAGCGAGAATGGTACTGAAGGTAATGCCAGAAGAGGTGCATTATGACCAATCACGTTTTATACCTTGTAGGAGCACTACAACAAACATGTGGAAACTAGCCATGTGAAAAATGTCTTAGATAGGAATTAGGGAGAAATATGTAAATTTCTCATTGGATACAACAAAAAGCTTTCAACACCATTGGTTGGGAGCTCCTGTTACAAGTCTTGGAAAAAGAAAACTTTATTTCATAGATCATAAACGACATCAGGTTTCTACATTCACAAACCATAGAAAGAGTTTGAAATGGGAGAAAAGTCTCTGAGAGTTGACAAATAAATGGGGTACCTACCACGGGTGTCAACTGTCTCCTCTTTTTTGCAGAGCAACCTGCTGCGAATGAGCTTTGGTCAATAGATTCAAAATAGATGCTTAATGCATATAATACCCCCAGCCGCATACAATATCCCCATACCTAGACAACATAGACAACATACTAGTGTGGTTGACGGATCCCGAAGATTCTGCTCAGTGTATGTTAGAGACTCTCGACAAATATGAAGATCTATCTGGATTCTATATAAACTTGTCCAAGTCATGTTTGCTATAAGCAGATGATTTCGCAGGCTGTGAAGCAACTAGAATTCCATGGCGGGGCCTACCATGCAGACCCTAGATTTGAAATATCTTGTGGTTACAGTGGGATACCACCACAGGGTTTGCGTTCATTTTAATGTTGGTCAGGTATTTGGTTATGTAGATAAGTCAATACCATTTTGGATGAAACTACCAGTATCCCTACTGGAGAAGGTCATGCTTATTAAGATGGTAGCCCCCCCGATGCCTTTATTTATTCCTTGGAGTCATATGCTTATTGCTTAAGAAACTGTTTTGGAGATTGGAAAGTTTGTAGTCCATCCTGAAATGTTCCTGACCCAGAATTTACTTTTAAACCCCCTAAACTGGGGTATGACTGAGTGTAACTGATACAGGACTCACGTATGAGTGCCCAGATACTCTCCGTTATTTCCCTGATCTAGAATTACCAAAACCATTACCCAGGAGTGGGGACATAACAGGGAAGAGACATTTTGCTGAATAACATACAGTAACTGGCGTTTCCTTGCCAATTGGCAGATGTTACTAGATGTTAGTGGTAAGCCAATTGTCACAATTGTGTATTCACAGAAAGAGAGAGCTTTAATTGTGAGTTTGTTAGTAATTTCTTATTTACCCCTGCAGATAATTACATGGTGCACTTTTTGGTTGGCACCCAGACATGTGATGAATATAACATTGGCAAGTTAGATCTCCTGTAGGGCTCTCTGCCTTGCACGTTACGGTCATTACTGGAAGGTTAGCACACTTGTAGGGTACAACTGGATACTTGAACCGACACAGAGTCACATACATATACCAGATGTTTAGCCTAGTTACAGCATGCAGCAGCTGGCTCATCCCCCAGACAGGCGCAGTCACCTATAGGAACATGCAAGTGTTGCACTTAAATAACGCTGATGCTGTAGTTTTTTAGATCTTCACATAATGAATGCACCTGTAGTTATAGAGGGTCCTTAGCTTATGCACTAATGCGGCTCATCATAAGGTCAGTGAGCAAGAACTTCTATCAGTAGGGCTGGGCTGCCCTAAATGGCAATCAGACGGTGCCATAAGGGCTGGTTTGACAGGTCAGTGTATGGACGGATTTTTGGCCTGCTTGTGGATCTGTTTTGTGTCTGATGGGCTAGTTTTTAGTGTTGATTTCCTTGACATTACCACAAACATTGTCTGCAGCAAGCACAAATGCATGCAGTCTCCGATACGCTGCAAAACACCTATAGAGCATGTCTTTGCAAGTTGAAAAATGCCCCGATTTGAAAATGTGGGTCACTTTTTTAGCTATCTGATTCTCTAATGGTGATTATTTTTATTTTGGGGCCCGGGCACATTTTCTGTCCCAATTTAAACTTGTATATCGGGGTTCTCCAACAAGTAGCTTGGCAGCTACTGGTAGCTCTCCAGCTGCCTGTGAGTAGCTCCTCCATCTGTAGCTCAACCTAGCAAACGAAAAAAGGTTTGTTTTATTGAATTAGGTATGTTTCCAAAATTGAAAAGGATATATTTAAAAGGAAAATGTGTGTATTTACAGCCCTGAGAAGCTGATGATTGTGGAAAAAGTCTTCTTTAATGTTCATAGTTAAATGGTAAATCACGCTGCCTTGGTGAGCCTTATTTCTGATGTTCTTCCTAGCTGCCAGGGGTCATTACGGGGATGACTGCTGTGGCATGTAGAGGCATTTAAAATGAAAAATGATAAGGCTTTTTTCTCCATAATTGCTGGTGACTATGCCTGATGCATTGTGGTGGTCACTGCTAGTGTTCCCTCATGGAATGGCCTCATGAAATCTTGGCTGAAGTGGTCACTTTTATGACAATCATAATTTGTGTGAGTGGCTCTGGATAATTTTCACTGAATATAAGTAGCTCTTTTTATAGAAGAGGTTGGAGATCCCTGATTTATATGATACGCTAAAAAGTCGCAAGCCTTGGCCCAGCGTAGTGTTGTATCTTCATTTTCACCAAGAGGACATAGGCTGCACATCATGGTCCTCTTTGCAAGAAATAGAAATGTGTGTGTCCTTGGCCTTTGACAGACGCACATTGAATCTGTGGTACTCTCAGCCCAGCTGCAGCCTTCTCTCCTTCTTGGCATACCACTCAACGATCTAAACTCTATGAATAAAACTGGCCTGCCTAATAAGAACTCACCCACGCGAGGTCAACATACCTGTTACTAGAGCTAATACACCCATAATGCCCCAATCTGCTAGTCAGTTGTAGAGAAGCACTGTTTTGGAGAGGTAGCACAAATTCTGTGATAAAGTCAGAACAGAAGGAAAAGAAGTGCAAGATCTTTGCTTGCCACCTATTTCCCCTCTCACCTTCTTGGGGACTTTTTACACTCTCACTGTTATTTTTTCCTTCAATTCTTGCTCTCTGCTTGGTATTTGGAGAAAATATTGAGTACAAAATATCAGAAAACAGAAATATAAAAAAATATATATTGGGAGTCAAAAATATGGTATAGAATACCATCAAGAATATCATTTATTTTTTATTAATAATATAGGTTTTAAGCGTATTGTTTTAAATATTGTTTTCAGTAATAGAGTTGTAAAAAATACTGTTATGTAATTATTTTAATGGGTTTTAGTTACTATGTTAATTTTACCTGTTAGTTTTGACTAAACTTAAAAAGAAACAAAGCAAACACAAGGAGATGATGGACGGAGCGCTGAAACTTTTCAGACACTCACCCCCTGTCACAGATCTGGGATGAATCCATCATCATTCTTAAGCTCACTTCGCCACCTCAGTTCAGACCCAACTTTATTCAAATCAGTCTTGACCCTGTGCCTCATGGGAACAGTCCAGCCCGAACTGCCAAGCCATGTCTTCCCTGGACTGGAAACAAGCATCCTGGAATCGGTTTCTGGGTAACACCCTTCATCAGCCAGGCTAGCTTGAATCCAGTGGCAAAGTGAGCGAGGGACCCACGTCTGGGCATACCCTGCCAACTTAGGGCGAACTTAGCAAACACAAGGAGATGATGGACGGAGCACTGAAACTTTTCAGACACTCACCCCCAGTCACAGATCTGGGTTGCATCCATCATCATTCTTTAGCTCACTTCGCCACCTCAGTTCAGACCCAGCTATATGCAAATCAGTCTTGACCCTGTGCCGCATGGGAACAGTCCAGACCGAACTGCCAAGCCATGTCTTCCCAGGACCGGAAACAAGCATCCTGGGACCGGTTTCTGGGTAACACCCTTCATCAGCCAGGCTAGCTTGAATCCAGTGGCAAAGTGAGCGAGGACCCACGTCTGGGCATACCCTGCCAACTTAGGGCGAACTTAGCAAACACAAGGAGATGATGGACGGAGCACTGAAACTTTTCAGACACTCACCCCCAGTCACAGATCTGGGTTGCATCCATCATCATTCTTTAGCTCACTTCGCCACCTCAGTTCAGACCCAGCTATATGCAAATCAGTCTTGACCCTGTGCCTCATGGGAACAGTCCAGCCGAACTGCCAAGCCAGGTCTTAAAAAAAAAGAAATATATAGTTTGTAATTTTAAATGATTCAGTATTTTTCTAAAATTGTTATTAATAATTTATAGTGTCGTAGCAGTATGTTGGATTTGTAGAGATATAGGGTGGGATGATATTTAAATTAGAAATGTATTTATAAGTAATAATTTATTTTTATTGTTAAATCATTTTTTAATAGATCATTAATTATGTACATTTTTTATGTGTTTTATTACATTTTGAATTTAAGATTGAGGGTTTTATTTAAATTTTAATTATTATTGGTAGTAAGTGATACTTCTTTATTAATTAATGACAGTTTTCGAAGCCATCCAACCCCATGTACTGGCGTAGAGCCACCTTTACCAACTTGGAACCTATTGTCCAAAACCAGCAGCACATTAATGCAACAGGTGTCTGTGTGGCTAATTTTATAACAGCCACCGACCCCTGGCCTCTCAGCCAGCCCTTGTAACCCCTAGTTTAAACATCTTTAGTAGAGATCTAACCCATGAGCCGGCCTCCCATCATCAGCTAAAGATTATTTCCTGGAATGTTGCCGGGCTTGGCAGGAAAATGTTGTTGCCCCATTGGAATGATCTGATAGAGGGCTTCGACATTTGTGCTTTCCAAGAGACTTGGAGTTTGGTTCCTCTATATAAATCGGGCTACAGTTGTTTTCATATACCAGCAATTAATGTGGGGAAAGGACGTCCTTCAGGTAGTTTGGGTTAATATCGCGCTGGGCTGCAGAATCATTGTACAAAATAGTGGGAGCCTAGATATCATGAGGCTTACTATTAAGGGTCCAAGAGGGGGTGATTTGCTTGATCTATTTAATGTATATATAAGGGGGACTGTAGGGGGTAAACCCTCACCCATTGTTACGTTATTAGAACAGGGTTTATCTAGTTGTCTGTCACACTCTAGAGTTGTGGTCGCAGGCGACTTCAACTGTACCTTTGAGCCCCTGAGCACAGAGGATATGCTTGGGATTGAGGAAGAGGACCGAAGATGGCTGGTCCCCCCATTGGATTTACCCCCTGTTAAAAGATGGTCGCAATTGGCTATCCAGCTCAATGCGCTTACCCTGGAATTTAATTTAAGGGCAGTAAATGGCAGAACTCTATCAGATATTGAGGGGCAAATACTTACAATAGACCCGGCTGCCCTTCTCGCATTGATAATGTATTATTAGATATAAGATTGTGGGGAAACTGTATTGACATGAAGGTGGGAAATACAATAGATAGTGACCACAATCCCCTGTATGTGACAATGAAGTCTTTATGGGTCCCTTATTGCCCTTCCTCTAGTACTCATAGACCACTGTTAACTAAAGACGTGGTCCCTTCGAACTGTAGAAGGTTTCTTAAATGGCCCAAGGTTGCTGCACAAGATGTTAAAATAGATGGAATAAGGCAAGCATTGAGTAGGAACATTTTAGAGCTACAGGAGGCAATGACAAGCGATGATGAGTCCACAAGCGTCCCTATCATCTACTCAAACACAAGTGAACAGATTGGTGTATACTTCCAAGGGTCTGGTAAGCTGACCAAATTTGGTGAGCAATCCAAGTATAGGCACTCATGGTACACTAAAGACTGCAGAGCGAAGAGACAGGCACTATCTGTACCAATTAGAAGTAAGGACTGCCCTGGGATCAAACTCGCAAGAAAAGACTATAGAGCAGCTTTGCTTTTCGCAAAACGAAAATGGGATGAGGGTCGTTGGCAGGATCTAAAGGATGCCAGCTCAGCAAGGGACCCCAAACATTTTTGGAATCTCATGAGACAGGCAGATAAGAGGGATCTAGATCAAATTCCCAATCATATCTCATCCCACGACTGGCATGATCACTTCGGAAAACTCTATTCTGGGTCTGATGATGCTTGCCTGGATGGGTTACATGACTATTTTTCTATTCCCATACATAGTGGGATTAGCGAACATTTCTCGTTGGCCGAGGTTGAAACTGCTATAAGCAGGATAGTTCCAGCAAAAGCACCGGGGCCCGATGGTCTCCCTGGAGACCTGTTCCTTGCTGATCCCCGTAATTGGGCATGCTTTATATCACTCTTAATTAATTCCATCTCTGGTGGCTGCCCTGTGCCAGAATCATGGAAGGGGGCGGTGGTGGTCCCTATCTATAAGAAGGGAGCTAGGGAGGATCCTGCCAACTACAGACCAATCAGTTTGATTGATGCAATTCAGAAGATAGTGGGCAGGGTCCTCCTACAGAGGATCCAATCCTGGGTTGAGGATGGAGACATCCTCTCCCAGTATCAGGCGGGATTTAGGGTCAATACGGGAACGATGGACCAGGTCTTCAGGCTCTTATTGATCTATTGGAAGACCGTTGTAATTGGTAGAGGTAATCTCTATCTTGCCTTTATAGATCTAAGGACTGCATTTGACCTGGTCCCCAGAACAAAATTGTGGCAAACACTAGCAGACTTGGGCATTTCTCCTATAATTCTTAATCTATTGATCCGGCTCCATGAGGGCAATTTTGCACAGGTGAGATGGGGGTCTCAAGGTCAATTGACGGAGAGGATTCCAGTAAACAGGGGAGTTCGTCAGGGCTGTGTAATGGCACCTACCCTGTTCTCCTTGTATGTGAATGGGGTGGTTAGCTATTTACAAAAAGATCCAGCAGATGCCCCGGCCTTGGCGGGGGACAAGGTACCTACTCTCCTGTTTGCTGATGATACATTGTTGATTTCCAAGACACCAGCTGGGCTACAAAAACTACTGAATAGATTTCAGTCTTTCTGCAACTCCTGGGGGCTGGTCATAAACACCTTTAAGACCAAGTTTATGACATTCTATCCACATAAATCTTTTAGAAATAACCTCACCCTAGATGGGATACAATTAGAAAGAGTTAGCACATTTGATTACCTTGGAATTCGCATCTCAGAAAAAATGCAGTGGAGGCCCCATCTTGATAAAATGCTCCTGAGCCATAAACGTGTGGTCGGGGCACTGAGTAAAGAACATCGCTCGTCACAGAGCAGGCCAGTTGCCCCGGCCCTCACGGTTTATGATGCAAAGGCAGTTAGCGTGGCTCTTTACGGAGCCGAGCTATGGGGATTTGAAAATGTTGGCGAGATCTGCAGATCGGAGCATAAGTTCCTGAGAGATCTGGTTATGCTCCCTCGAAATGCTCCGGTAATTCCCATGATGTACGACATGGGCAGACGTTCATTTAGCGATATTGCCAAACTACGCCCCTACTCTTCTGGGCTTCGCTCGGCGAATTGCTGAGCTTACGAACTATGCTAAGGCCTTCACAGAAGTGATGAGCTTAGATGCTAGTCACAAGGTTAAGTGGATATCCGATCTTAAGAAGCTAATGACTAATCTTGGTCTTAAAGATGCCTGGGATAGCCAAAACCCCCCGAGCAATGCTGAGTTAAAACGCATCTATTGGGACTGGATTGACACTCGGGACCTTAGAAACCCAAATATGGGAAGGCTAACAGTAGAATTTTTTCAGCATAAGCAATGTAGAAGCCTCGAACCATATTTGGATACAATCCAGATACCAAGAGATAGGGCGCTATATATACAATTCAGATTTGGGTCACTTCCGGTCCACGATCTGACCGCTAGATGGCGCCCCTCAAACCAGACAACTAAAGATTGCCCTTGTTGCAGGTCTCCAAAGGAAAGCATCGCCCATCTTATGTTTGCCTGTCCGCCGCACGTGAAGGCAAGGTCTAGATGGCTTAAACCAATCTGCAAACAACTAGGCACTCGAGACCATTGCATTGCTTTGCGTATTTTAAAATCTGATGTAAGCACCCTTTTTGTTTGCGGAGTTGCCAAGTTTTTGAGTTGCGCCTGGACAGCCAGACAGAAAGCTTTAAAGAGGAGCGACCTAATGTTACTCTAAAAACCCCTATGGAGAATAAGGAAAATTAAAAATGAATGATTATTTCTGTTCATAAAACTTGCATTGTTATTTATAGAAAGAATACAGGGTTTTATTCTTTTAATCAAAAATCTTTCTTTGTTTTTAAAACTCTTGTTTTTATTACAACCAATAATGTTACTATGATGAAATGAATTTCTTTTACTATGCTATTATCGATCAAACATTATGTATTTCTCACGTCCTTCCTAACAAAATGTTTTTATCTTGTTTAAAAAAAATTATATTTTTAATATGGCGTGTTAAAGCTTTTATGATATTTGTTATCGAAATAAAGCAATTTGATTGATTGATTGATATTTTAGTAGCAAGCTGTTGGGTTTGTAGGGATATAGGATTGGAAGATGAGTAAGTAATAAATAATTATACATTATTGTTAACTAGTTTTTAAATGTTGATTATTTACTTGACTGTTAATTAGGTAAATAGATTAATACTGATTTGTTTTAGTTATATTTGAGTTGTGGGTTGTTGGGTTTGTAAAGGAATAGGTTGGGAAGTTAAAATTGAAAATAAAGTATGTAATGCTAACTTTAAAATTAAATATTTGATTAATCTTTATGCAAATGACTTAATTTATTAATGATTGCATAATTGTACTGTTTTATTTATTTTCATTTGAATTTTAGTTTTTACATGTTTATACAAATATATTTTTTAACGCTGTTATTTTTTTAGATGAGTTGGTGCGGAAGAAAATAAATATATATATATAATTTTTAATTGGTAAATGATTATGTCTATATTTTATATTCATTATTTTGTTAACATTTTTAAATTTATTTAATTGTAATTGGTTGTGAACTTTTGTTTGTGCAATATTTACTACTTAAATTGTATTTGTTTTGTATGTATTCATTGAAAGTAAATAAATAAGTATAGATTTAATAATTCTGTTATTTTGATGTTGTTAGGGAAGTTGATATCGTTATATGTAAGTTTATTTTTTCCTTATTATCTTTTTTTAATATAAATATTACATTTTGTTTAAAAAAATGGAATATATATTTATTTCTATGTACTGTAATTTAATAATATTTATAATAAGTGTTTGCAAGTTTTTTCTCCATCAATAGGACTATTAATATATGCAATGGTTTTGAAGTCAAACACTTTCCCTACTGCTGTTTAGACTAAAGTGGGAATAGTAAAACAAATTCCTTCAAACTACCTGCTTGGTAGTCCAACATTTTCCCTACTGTTGTTTAGAATGGAGTAGGAATAGTAAATATATCCCCTTCGAAGTCCAACACTTTCCTTACTGTTGCTTAAACTGGAGTAGGAATAGTAAATTCAAATCCTCCAAAGTATAGCACTTCCCTACTGTTACTGAGACTGGAGTGTGAATAGTAAATATAACCCCTCCTTAATTCCAACACTTTCCCTACTGTTACTGAGAGTGGAGTGTGAATAGTAAATGTACCCCTCCTTAATTCCAACACTTTCCCTACTGTTGCTTAGACTGAAGTAGGAATAGTAAATTTAATCCCTCCATACTCCAGCAATTTCCCTACTGCTGCTTAGGCTGGAGTGGGAATAGTAAATCTAACTCCTTCAGATTCCAGCACTTTCCCTACTGTTGCTTAGCCTGGAGTGAGAATAGTAAATGTAACTCCTCCTTAATTCCAACACTTTCCCTACTGTTGCTTGGACTGAAGTGGGAATAGTAAATGTAACCCCTCCAAAGTCCAACACTTTCTCTACTCCTGCTTAGAATGGAGTGGTAATAGTAAATCTAACTCCTCCAATGTCCAACACTTTTCCTACTTTTGCTTAGACTGGAGTGGAAATAGTAAATGTAAACCTTCTAAATTCCACCACTTTCCCTACTGTTGCTTAGACTGTAGTAGGGATAGTAAATGTATCCCTTCCAAAGTCCAACACTTTAGTAAATCTAACTGCTTCGAAGTCCAACATTTTCTCTACTATTCTTTAGACTTGAGTGGGAATAGTAAATGTATCCCGTTTGATGTCCAACACTTTCCCTACTGTTGCTTAGACTGAAGTGGGAATAGTAAATTTAACCCTTCCATACTCCAACAATTTTCCTACTGCTGCTTAGGCTGGAGTGGGAATAGTAAATCTAACTCCTTCAGATTCCAGCACTTTCTCTACTGTTGCTTAGCATGGAGTGAGAATAGTAAATGTAACCCCTCCTTAATTCCAACACTTGAATAGTAAATCTAACCCCGATGAAGTCCAACATTTTCCCTACTGTTGTTTAGAATGGAGTAGGAATAGTGAATGTATCCCCTTCGTAGTCCAACACTTTCCCTACTGTGGCTTAGACTGGAGTGGGAATAGTAAATTTAAATCCTCCAAAGTATAACACTTTCCCTACTGTTACTGAGACTGGAGTGTGAATAGTAAATGTAACCCATCCTTACTCCACCACTTTCACTACTGTTGCTTACATTGGAGTGGGAATAGTACATTTAACTCTTTTGACGTCCAACACTTGAACTCCTCCATACTCCAACAATTTCTCTACAGGTACTAAGGGCCCAATTACGAGTGTGACGGTATCACTACTGTACTGCTGCGTCGGCAGTCTAATGAAGACCGCTGAGCCATTGGTCTTCCACCTGCCGTATTACGATGCATGCAGTGTGAACCACTGACCACGCCAAATGAGTGTGTCCCGTCTGGGCCACGGTGGACTGCAATGTTGGTGATGGGTACTCCGTTGCTGTCAGGGCCGCAGCTTCCCACTGAGCCGATTACAAAAACTCAATTGTACTGGTGGTCCCCTTGCAGCAGTTCCCCGACGATGGTAGGCCGTCGCGGTGCGCTCTCAGCAAAGCACCAGAACAGTGCCCATTGGATGGATACAAAAACAACACAGCTGATATCCATTGGCCAAGGGGACACACTTGTAAATCACACTATAAAACACACCCCATCCTAGACCATGATCCTTTGCCTCTCCACTGCAGCACATAGACCACACTTTTTTGGTGCGATAAGGCAG
The DNA here is from genome assembly GCA_963921515.1 of Calotriton arnoldi. Lineage (NCBI taxonomy): Eukaryota > Metazoa > Chordata > Amphibia > Caudata > Salamandridae > Calotriton > Calotriton arnoldi. Next base: position 3,665 of record CAWUFW010009746.1, on the reverse strand, counting down.
GGACTTTTTCCCTATCCCATTTAACACTCTTCACACACTTTTGTTGCATTTTTCTGATATCCCTTCATGTTTATTTAGTCATTGTCACTCACTTTAATTTAGAGTTATGTTACGTCAAAAAAATCCACGTTTTTCAGAGTTGTCAGCCATGGTGGATAAAATCATAAGAGTAGAGCCCACAATTGTTTGAAGCCCAAGTCCAACATACTCATCTCAGTAGGAAAAGAGTAATATAGGACAGGGTAGTCGATAGAGTGAATGCTGTAGGTACTACCCTGCGCACAAAGGAGGAAATTAGAAAGAGGTGGAATGACCGGAGGGGTAAGGTGCATTCCCCAGCCTCCAAGCAACACCTGGAGGCCCAGAAGGCTGGCGGTGGTCCTCCTAGTGCCCTATTACAAATCTTTCCCTGGGAGGTGAAGGTCTTGGCCTTCCTGCATTCCGAGGGCTTGACAGGAATAGCTGAGGTAGTGGAGTCTGGTAAGTTACTCCTCACTAACTGTCACAACACTTCAATGTCCTGCATGCTCTCATCTCAGCTTTTGCTAATGTGTTGTCTATTTACTTTCCTAACATGCAATACTTAAAGTATCAGAGATGTTTGATCGTCAGTGTCAATGTGTATTGTTGCAAATAAGATCACATGTGTCAATCTCCATTACATGCCACATGTTGGAATGGTGTCTGTAAGTGTATGACTGTTAAATTATCATCTCATGACCCATGATTTGTGTCAATATGGAAATGCATAGTCCAACCCAACTGCATTTTGGCAACAGGTATGTAAGACTAACCATTTGTCAAGTGTTGGGAAGTAGAGATTGAAATGACAACAACTGCTATGAGGCCCTGTGTCTGTAACAGAAAACAAGATGCAATAGTGATTTTGCCCCTTCTCACTTGTCTGCCATATTTCAACGGATGTTCATTTCTCATGGACTGATCAATCTACATACAATGTTATACTTAGAGTCATGCCTGCCCACTTAGCTTGATGTTGTCCTGGTATCCTCAACTGAAACTATTGATGGCATGAGTGACACCATAACAGAGTGTACCTCAAATATTTGTAAGGCATTAAGGTAAGTCATCAGATTAGAAGTGATGAATACACTTGGGGGCTAGAGGAGATTTAAGGACCTGCGTGAACCAACTCCCCACCAAATTAATGTTACACAAAAAAGGGGCCACGGGTCCGGAACAAGAGGAGGATATTAAACTGTCTGGAAGTGCTCTACTATACAAAGACTAGGGGTTTCCTTTTCAGGACGATTCCCCTCACACACCAGAGGTGTCATGCTTCATCATAGGGGAGCCTCCTCACATGATAGACCTAGTCTTCACGTGGGCTACAACCCCCTCTCTACGAGGGAGAAGCTCAGGGATGTTTTTATTGAGTAAGGCTGGGTGTACTAAACCCCTGTGTGGTGTGGAAAAGAATAAATGGAGTGCAGTGCTGTGAAGTGAAAGTTAAAACTAGCTAACGGGTTTAGCTATAAGTAACTTTATTCGGCTACCCGATGCCAGGATTAAAACCAATGAGAGACTTAAAACACAAATGCCAAAATTAAAGACAGATGTGTCATTCGACCAACATGTTTCAGCCAGAGAGACCTAGATAGTGTCGCGGCCTTCTTCAGGGTCATATTATACGCTACTGCAATTCAATAAATAATACTCCGTGAAAAAACATGTGAAAAAACACGTGAGTAAATCAATAGTAAAAATACTGAACCAGTGATATTATTGTTCAGTATATTCTGGATGCAACCTAAGATAAAAACATAAAATATGTTATCAATGGTTGCATACATTATGTATGAAGAGCATGAACCAAACAGAATCTTTAGTACTCCACCGCAATATTTAGCACACAAACATATTTAATTAAAGTCTAAAGAACGTGTGACTCACCACTGTCGGTTGCTGAGTTCACTCCGTCTGTCCTGGCATATTAGCCATACGGTACGTGCACCATAACCTACCAAGGAAAGGTATATGGTATTAAAAACAAGAGATCCCAAGAAAGGGATTCAAAGATTAAGGAAAAAGGGGGGGAAGGAGGGGAGGGGCGACTCAAAAAAGAGATAGGCTAAACATATATGTCAATTCTTTGAGCAAAGGGCTAATAGTAATTGAATTATATACCCCAATGAGAGTAAAGGCTGAGAACAAAGGCAGAGAACAGCAACGTACCAAACTCCGCTAGTGGCTGTGCACGAAAAGAGTAAAATACAATAAATTACAATTCAATGCTAGCCCTAAAAAGGAATAGAAATCTAAGCATGAAGAGTCAGGGATGTAACACAGAATATATTACTACATCATGCACTGGCACAAAAACTTAATATGAAGACACAATAAGTGTCAAAAATGAGAAAGAATGAAAATGCCCCCTACGCATGGCGCGATGTGGCAAAGACACTACACCTATCATACAACGTAAAATATGTGGAGCCTCCGATTACTAAATGTAAAATGCACGCTAGAAAAAGGGGTCGAAAAAAACAATAATGGCACTAAAGGAAGTATTGCGAGGGCAAAACACGCAAAGCGTGCTCGCACTTTCTAAGTCTCAAAGAATGAAAATGCCCCTTACGCATGGCGCGATGTGGCAAAGACACTACACCTATCGTAAAACATAAAGTATGTGAAGCCTCCAAATACTAAATGTAAAATGAATTAAACGCTAGAAAAAGGGGTCGAAGAAAACAATATTGGCACTAAAGGAAATAAATGCGAGGGCAAAACACGAAGCGTGCTCGCACTTCCTAAGTGCTCAAAGTATGTTCATATGAGCCGTAGCCACAATAATTATAGTTATAAGAGGGCTCATAACAAAATGGAGTGTAGGCCAGCAAAAAATATGGAGTGTAGGCCAGCAAAAAATAAACAAAAACCAACGCGCTATAAATGCAATTGCTCAAAACATAACTGGTGCTGGGGAAGCATCTATGCCCATTGCATACTGCAAAAGGTAGTCGTAAGTACGCGCCTACCAATAAGAAAAGACTTCGGAAATCCGAAGAACGTGACAGTTAGTAACGCGAACAAAATGTTGATAATGCATTCAGTGCTCGCGCAGAACGATGCTTACAGCATGCTATGGTAGCGCTTACCACCAAAGTTGTGGCTGGAACCCAAGGAACAGAGCGGCACACGTCCACGGGAACAGGAAACAGCCAAGACAAGCGCGCAGCATATTTAAATAGATGCAGTCGACTGCTGTGTCGTCATCTAAAAAGGACCCAGCGCTCATGGGTAATGTAGTTAATCCCCCGAACAAAACCAAAAATGATAGGAAAACAACGGGCAAATGACTAATGCTCATAAAAAGCGAGCATATAGCAAAGAAATAATACTTCTAAGGGCATAAAGTAAAATATAATGTGTTCGAAAACGCGGACCGATTGCTTAATAATACTCGTGAAATATAAACAAACGGAAACGCGATACTCATAAAAAATACAGTAAAATTAAAGAATATTTGGCAAAGAAGCCCGGGAAACTAAAAATAAATTATAAATCACACTTAAAGAAGGTGTCTGATTGAAGATGGAAAAGAGCCCACCTAAGGCTCCACAGAGGAAAACCGGGGAGGTAAATGGTTCATCAACCAGGAAATACCAGACATATTTGAAATTGCAGACCGGTTGCTTAGTGAA